>OY728123.1:1561772794-1562991128 GCA_963277665.1 Viscum album
GAGTTCTGAGGAGGAATCCACAGGAAGAAGAACAGACATCTCATCATCCCGTTTCGATCAAGGAGTAGACGTCCCTGAATAAGGAGCGAATGTCGCCCGCCTTTGGAAAGCGGGAATACGGGGAAACAAAGCACCATGCATCCTCCTCCGTGGACGGAACGGATGTGCGCGCGCGCCCCGGCGAAAAGCATCAGAAACAGAAATGGTGAACCTGACGTGAAATTATTCTCCTCAATATGGAGAGTAGTAGCGTTCGAGACACCAGTAGATTGACGTGTCATCGGATCCAGATATCCGGCGCCTGGTCCCGCCAAGCAAATAGCGGGCCTGTCGTGAAACTCACCGTAAGTCGGGGCAGTAGAACGTGGGTAACTCCGTTCTGCAGCATGTTGGCGTGGATCCTTCTTACAGACGTGGAGAATGGAAGGACACTGGGGCACTGGCTGTCAATCCTTTTCCTCTCAGTACTGATGAGTTGATCCCTTCGTTTCTTAGGAACCAGGTTGTTGTTACAGAGACGCGATCACCGTCCACTCCTCACCCACACAGGGGCAGGGACAACACCGCCACGACCACCCCACGTAGCGCCGCTACCGCTACGACGGCCGCCACATCGCGGAATACGGGGCACCCACATCCCCATTCCCCATCAGAGGTCATCCAACAAAGGGTGATCAACAACCTCGTGCGCAGGTATGAGGAAGAAGGGGTCATCCCAACTCGGGATATGGCCCGCCTGGACCTAGAGGCCTCCAGGCCTCGCCGTCAACGCTGCCCTAACAGGCCGTGCAGGGAGCCCTTGCTCCCCACACCAACTTTCAACCGTTTCGGGAGCCTGTCTCCGGAACTCCTTGACGACTCCTCGCCTTACGCTGAAGAGATGGGCGCTGTCCGGCTCAGCCCGCTCAGGGTCCCGACCCAAGGGCCCTAGGCAAGAGCTCCCGTACGGCCGCGTCAGCACCGCCGTCCAGCCCCGCAGGAAGAGCAGGCAGGCCATGCCCCTGCACCACCTGCACCAGCTCGCCAGACCCGACGTCAGCGCCGGGCCCGAGCTGAGGACACACGCCCAGGCACGTCAACGTCGATAGCTACAGTGGCCCGAGCCACCGCCGACGCGCATCCTGAAGCCCCTGCATACACTGAGTAGGGTCACTCCTTCACCCAACCAGGATCGAGACCCCAACTGCCCCACGGGCAGGCTGGGTTGACTCTCCGGGTTGCAGGCCCAAGTGGTGATCGCCACGAACTAACACGCGGTAATGTCACCCTGTACGGAGGTCCCCCCCGTACCACTACTCCACAGAGCGTGGGCCTTCCCCGCTCCGAAGTTTGTCATGGAGGCATGCCTCGTGCTACCACCATCTCGAAGGAAGACCTGCCCCGCGGCAGTGACGCCCAGCGCGGAAACCTTTCCCGCGCCCACCACACAGGGTATGGAGTCCATCCTCCTGCCCCTGACCGTCAACCTGAAGGCACCGTCCATCCGGTCCTTCTCCAACGTGGGGGCCCTCCCTACGTCCTCTCTGCTACCGGCGAAGGTCCTCCTCGCCCCAGAAACTTGAGCAGTGAAGGTCAGCCTCGCTCCACTCGCATCGACCATGGAGGTCCTCCCCATGCTCCTGCCAAGTCCAACAAAGGCCCCACCTACATGGGTGTTGTTCATGGAGGTCCTCCTCATTTACCCTTCGAAATTTGCCCTGGTGCCCCTCACACCCCAACTATCTCGAGTGGGGGCCCTCTCCACCACGGCGCCAACACCACCCTGAGGCTGCCTGATAGGGGTCAACCCTGTCCCGAAGAGCCACCCCGGGGCAGGAGAGTGGGTCGTCGCCGCCACAAGAAGAACCCTGGGAAGGCCCAGGTGGAGATCAAACCTGCCCGCTTCTCCGACTCGGAAGTGGAATGCGATTCAGCGATGGAACCTTCTCCCACTCCTCCGTATCAAGGACTCGGGCAGGAACCAGACGTGTTAGCCTCATTCTCCCGGAATTTGAGGTCCACCAGATTCCCATCTCCCTCCGCAGGTACATCCAAGAGGAAGAAATCTTGGGAATTCTACAGGTCTCGACCGCGCAATCACCACCTTTGTCACCAGAAGCACCCTCTACCTCTACCAGAGATCACGGAGAGTAATTTTGGGGGCCAACGACGGTAGAGAGACGACACGACCTGTCACTGGTAGCCACGTCTCCTGTTCCGGAAGCTGTGGTTATCAGCCCGTCATATCTTGAAATCGTGGCCAGGTCACCTCACTCTTCAGAGGATGGCCCGGAATTCGGCGGCCATTCAGCTCGTTCGCCGTATTCTCCACTGCCGAGCTTACTATCCCAGAGGTCCGCCTCGGTACCATTACCGGTCCCTCAGCCGCCCCTGGTTGACGAGTGGGGCAACATAGGGCCAGACCCTGAGTCCGAGCACAAGAGCTTCTGGAGTATTCTCACAGCGGATTACTTTCCGGAAAAGTTCTGGCCGACGGCGGCGCTGAATTTTCGCGTACCGGAGTTTCTTACCCCTGAAGAAGTGGGGTGCTTTTGTCGAACCCTATGGGCGACACACTTCCTCCTTCGTTACGAATAGGTGGTGTACCCTAGAAGTCGAGAGCACTTAGAAGAAATCGGCGAGCAGTGCCGCCTGGTCGATGCGGCCGCACTCCTTGTGGCCCAACACCCTGAGTCGCCAGGCCGCCAGAGCGCCCTTCAACGAAAATGTGTTCAGAGTCTTAAAGCACTCCGCAGAATCGTTAGGGAAGCCACCCCCCATGTGCTAGTCCGTGGTTAGGGACACTATGCCGCTCTCCTCTTCGACCCTATCCGACAGCAGCCCGATTCGCTATGTGACATCGAGGACATGCCCTTGAGATGGGTCGCGGTCTACATGGCTGACGTCATGGACAAGGAAGATGAGCTTGAATTCCTTGATGGAGACTTACCCCCTGAGGGCGTATCTCCACTACTGGACCCATCAGGGAGAGTTACCCGTCAGCAGAGGAACCTGTTAGGCCTCCTCGTACCCACTGAGTCGCTTTTACGCGGTCGAAACACTGGTAAGGGCAAGGAGAACGTCGGAACAGTCAAGCACTCCGACCCATCCGCCTCTGTGGAGAAAACGGATGAAGATCCCGAGAAGGCCACGTTACGCCAGCTGATTGCTGAGCAGAAGAGGCTGGTTGACGAACTCTTGGCAGAGCGTGCCGCAGAGCGGCGACCCGACTATGGTAATCCCAGGCCGGGGCAGCAGGGGGAGGAACAATTTCCCACCGGTGAGATGCCTCTGGGCAACCCTGATCAGGCTACTGCTGCAGACAGGGCAGAATCCAGAACTTATGGAAAGAGGGCGCGATACGTCTCGCCAAATACCCCTGAGCGATGGGGCAATCTGAAGAATCCAGTCCGGGTTCCCCCAGTCGCCCCGCGGGTCGTCCAGCCAGTTGACCCACGAGCTGTCGATGCCATCTACCATGTTAAAGAACCTGGAAATGCACTTGTGGTTAGGGATCCCCGTCAAGACAGGGACCCCCACCCGGATGATCTTATCGTGGCGCTCACAGCCCACCTCGAAGCGTTGGAAACGCGGCAGGTGGCGGTCCCACTGGATGGAAAGCCTTATCCCGCATGGGTGGATGATATGCCCGCACCTCCGGGTTTTGGGAACCCCACTATCTCGCCTTTTAACGGGATAGGGGACCTGCCGCAGCACTTGGCCCATTTTTCTTCCAGGTGTGGCCCCATGCTGGGGACCCCGGCTCAGCAAGAAGACTCCAAGCTCCGATGTTTCGTACAGACATTGGAAGGTCCGACATTCGTCTGGTACATCCAGCTCCCTATCGGATCGGTGATCGGTTGGGAGGATCTTCACCGGCAGTTCTTATACCAGTTCAGCTCCACCACGCGGAAGACCAGCATTGCAGACCTCTTGAAGTGCAAGCAAAGGCCTGATGAGCGGGTTGCGGACTTCATCGCCCGGTGGAAGGGACTTACATATTCCCTCGATATGCCACTGAATCAAGAGAAACTACTGACGATGTGTGTGGGGAATTTCAAGACAGAGCTAGTACCCTCCCTGATTACCTAGAACTACCCTGGAGGGTTCAGAGATTTCTCAGATAAGGCTCAACGCCTTGAAAAAGCCCTGCAACAGGCCAGTCAGGCACGTTTGTTACCCCCTATGATCCCGGCCAGGAGGACCGCCAGGGCTGAACCCGCCACGGTGGCCCAAATAGAAGCCCCGAGGCAGCTGGAGTTACTGCCGGTGGCACCACCCCCGCAACCCTATAGAGGTCCTCCACCTCAAGCACAGGCTCCTGCCCAGCAGCGACCACCTCAGAACCGACAGGTTCCCCCACATAATGTGCCACTGCCACTTAGGCGAGACAATCAGGTGCCGCCTCCTCGACAGGCCCCCCCGGCCCCTCGTCAGGGTCAAACCCCCAGGGCCCCCTATCTGGAAATAAGGTACCAGTCCTATTCGTTCAACGAAAATCAGGTCCCTGGCTACTTCCGAAGTGCTCTAGAGCAAGGGATTGTGTGTCTGCCTGAGTGCAGAAGGCCGGCAGAGGCGAATCTCACCAATCACCCAAACTACTGCCCTTATCATCGGATCCTGGGGCACACCCTCAATCAATTTTATGTGTTTAATGACTGGCTTCAAGACCAGGTCAACAACAACATAGTCAAGTTGGGACCAGCACCAGCGCAAGTGGCAGGTGTCTTCGTAGGATCAGAGATCGGCAGCGACAGCGAAGGCGAGTGGCAGCAGGTCCCTAGCCATGGATCCCAGAAATACGACCACTGGATGGCTCGAAAAACCACCGTCTATGCCCATGGTATCATCCGGGCTTGCCTGAAGCAGTCGGAACCTTCAGAAGAAGTAATTGGTGCCTCTGCATCGTCTTCACAGTCGGCCTCTTCCCAAAAGGGCAAGCAGCGGCGACGTAAGAAGAAGCAACGCGCACCGCCGGTGCCATCGTCATCCCGCACTCTCGGTGACGTTATGCCCCCTGAAATGGGGATTCCTCCCAGAATCCGCCCAGCGGTGGATGAATCCTCGAGCGACAGCCAAGGGTACGCTTCGGTTAACACCGTGGTGCTGGTAAATCCCTATATGACCCCCGACGAGGGGGAACGCCAGGCAGACCTACCCAACGTTTCCAGCCGACTTCAACGTCAGTAGAATCGCAACCGTGTCGGTCATCGAGGAACTTCATCAGGCACTTTTGGCCATGCCATGCACGCTACTGAGACCAGGTAGCAGGCCCAGCGCAGATCTCAGCATGCGCAAACCCATCTAACGCCCTCGGCTCTACCTCCACCGCCGTTCGTGCTATTGGATCGGGGGGAGCTGCCTCGTTCGTATCACAGTCAGTCTTGCCCGGCTACAGGCCAGCCTCTGGTGTTTGATCCTAGTCCGGCGACTACTCTCCAGGCTTTTACTAGTAGGAAGAAAGATGTACCCAGTACTAGTCGATCACCGGTTCAACCAGCAGGATTCGCTATGCCTCCAAATTCCGAACGACCTCCTGTAAGCAGAGGTTCGCATTTGGCATGAAAGTATGATGTCTTGAAGCACATGGTCGGCATTCCGGCGAGGCTTTCTATCCTTGAGGACCTTCTCCTGTCATCCGAAATGCGCAAGGCACTTGCCGAGGCCCTAAGGAGCCACCTACAGTTTGAGACGAAGGTAGCAGCTGCAGAAGCCTCCCATACCGAGATGATTGAAAACGCCAAATGTCAGGTGGTTATCTCGTTCTCCGGTGAAGATGATGACCCTCCTATACAGGGGCACATTCTCCCGCTGTACATCACTGTCCACTTCAATGGTGTGGAAGTCCGTTGCTGCCTCGTTGACACAGGTTCTAGAATCAATCTAATTCCGACCCGGACGTTGTGAAAGCTGGGTCTGTCTAAAGGTGATTTAACCCCCTCTGACCTCATGATCCAGGGATTCGACAGGACCGAGCAAACCCCAGTCGGCAATATCCGCCTGAAGACTCAGTTTAGTGGCTTAATTGCCAGCACCGATTTCATGGTTGTCTCTCAGGACACCGCCTAAAACGCATTGATGGGTAGGCCATGGCTCCATCTTCATGCATCAGTCCTTTCGTCGTATCACCAGTGCCTCAAGTACTCTCTCAACGGTCGAGTAGGCGTGCTCCAAGGAGACGTGTCCCCTTTCGCTTCTTGTGAGGCCCGCTATCTAGATGCGGGTTATTACAAAAGTAAGGATAAGCAAATCCTAGTAAGTGAGGATAAACCCGCCCCAGTCACAAGTGATCCCTGGGAAAGCATGGATGATTCCTACATCCCTTCGATCCACCGGTTGGAGGCCACGACCCCCGACATGGGGAAATGTTTTGTTGTTTCGGGTACGCAAGGAAGGCATGTTCCTGTGTCCAAGCAACGGCGGAAAATCACCTCGTATTCCTACATCAACTAGGCTCAAGTCATCCCGGAACCTCCTACCCCTGTATGGTATCGGGACGTCAAGCTTATGACAATGGCGGTGCTCCATACGTGTCTCTTCCACCGGGCTGGAATCAACCGACTCAGGCCAACACGTCACAATTTCTTTGATATCATCAAATGTGGCCCTTTATGCTGAAGGCCAGATGGGATAGGGTCGAATGCCTTCATTGCTATGGTCTCAATGGCAAGTGAGTCTCCCGATGTGATGACCGCTGCTGCCCAAGACGGCACCAGCTTCCCCTTGGGTTTTGATAGCCCAGAAGTATCTTCCGTCATGGGAAGTCCCCCCACAGGTGGGGAGGAAGACCTGGAGGATGATCCCCCTGCCTTTGAAGAAGGCGTATCTACCATGGTTGATGAACTGGTACAGGTGAACCTTGGCAGTGAGGCAGATCTGAAACCCACATTGATCAGTGCAGCCATGTCCCCCGAGGAGCAGCAGTAGTACGTAGACTTCCTCAAGCAGCACTGTGATGTGTTTTCTTGGAGTTACAACGAGATGCCAAGGCTAGATCCCCAGTTAGTTGTTCACCGTTTGGGCCTCCCGGAAAAACATCGTGGGTTTAAGCAGCCTCCCAGGAAGATGCACCCATCTCATGGTGCTATGGTTGAGGCCGAAGTTGACAAGCTAATCAAAGCCAACTTCGTCAAGGAGGTCCAGTACCCCAAGTGGCTTGCCAACATTGTGCCAGTCAGGAAGAAGAATGGGCAGATCAGAGTATGTATCGACTTCCACGATCTTAATTGCCACTGCCCAAAGGATGACTTCCCACTCCTGGTGACGGAGTTGTTGATTGACGCCACGGCCGGGTTCCAAGCCCTCTCTTTCATGGATGGGTATTCCGGGTACAACCAGATCCGAATGGCCCCCGAAGACGAGGAGTCCACATCCTTCAGGGCTCCCCAAGGTACCTTTTTCTACCAGGTAATGCCATTCGGTTTGAAAAATGCAGGTGCCATTTATCAGAGGGCCATGCATCGCATATTCAAGCTGATTCTCGGGACATTGGTGGATTTCTATGTGGATGACCTCGTATTCAAATCATGTCAGCGCCAGGACCATCTCAAAGACCTTGAGAAAGTGTTTGGTTTCCTCCGTTCCCATCACCTGAAGATGAACCCGTTGAAGTGTGCCTTCGGGGTCACCTCCAGGAAGTTTCTGGGATTTGTTGTCAGATACCGAGGTATCGAGATCGACCCAGAGAAGATCAAGGCCATCAGCCAAATTCCTCCCTCGAGAAAAATTCGGGAGCTTCGAGGCCTTCAAGTCCACTTATCCTATATACGCCGATTCATCATGAATCTGGCCGGCAAGTGTAATCCCTTTTCCCGGCTCATGAAGAAGGGCGCCGCCTACGAATGGGATGAGGAGTGTCGGACCGCCTTCGAGGAAATCAAGCAGTATCTGCTCCAACCTCCGGTCTTGATGCCACCCATCTCCGGAAAGCTGCTGGTCCTTTATGTGACCGCCCTGGAGAGATCTCTCGGTGTGCTGCTCGCCCAGAAGAATAACAAGGGTACTGAGAACAGTCTCTACTATCTCATCCACATGCTTCTCGATACGGAGGTCAGATACTCCCCTATCGAAAAGAGCTGCCTTGCGCTCGTCTTCGCCGTGAAGAAGTTGCGACATTACCTGTAGCACCACAAGGTGCAATTGGTCTCTCGGGTAGACCCACTGAAGTACATCCTGAATCGCCCTATGCTGACTGGTCGACTAGCACTGTGGGCAGTGATTCTCCAGCAGTTTGATATCAGGTTTGTACCTCAGAAGGCCATTAAGGGACAGGCGTTGGAAGACTTTTTAGCTGCCCATCCAACCTCCGCGGATCAATCCCTAGACCTGGATTTCCCTGATGAGACGATCCTCTCAGTCGATCATGTTGTCCCGTGTTGGCAAATGCATTTCGACGGCACCTCTCGGAGCCCCACCGGTAGGAGGCTCAATGATCCCAAGCTCAACAGAGTGGGCCTGGGAATTGTCTTCATTACCCCGGCTCAATATATCATTCCATACTCGTTCCTGTTGTCAGAAGGCTGTACGAACAATGAGGCAGAGTACCAAGCTCTCATCACCGGCCTCGAGTTGGCCCTTGAGATCCGTGTGCCCCATCTACATGTGAAGGGAGATTCCGAGCTGGTAATCAAACAGATTAATGGCGACTACGTCGTCAGGAAGCCAGAGCTCGCACCATTGCTGGAGCACACCCTCTGCCTAATGACCCAGTTCTCTTCTCAACCAGAGGTTACCCATGTCCCACGGTCACAGAACAGCCAAGCAGACACCCTGGCTGGCTTGGCCGCGTCGCTCGCAGAACCCGAGCAAGATGATTTGATCATACATGTGGACCACCGGAGAGTCATTTCCCCCGCCACCCAAGAGGACCATGATAGCTTGTGGGTAATTCATCTCACCGCTGGACCCTCCATGGTAGGAGTCCCGGGTTCGTCAGACGCAGTGGTTGAAACCACCCCCGACTGGAGAGCACCTTTTGTCGAGTATCTCCAAAATGGTCAGCTCCCGGACGACCGGGCCGAGTGCGAGTGAATCCGACGCTGCACGCTGCAATTTACCCTTCAGAGCGGCCCCAGTCTTGAACGAATCCTTTATAAGTGGAGTTTCGATGGTGTCCTCCTCTGTTTCATCCAAGGAGGGAAGATACCTCAAGATATGCAAGAGGTTCACGCCGGTTCCTGTGGCGCCCATCAAGCTGGGCCGAAGCTGTCCCATCAAATCTGGAGGTTAGGGTACTTTTGGCCCTCTATGATCCACGATTGTATTGGATATGCCAAGAGATTCCACGCGTGCCAAGTACACGCCAACTTCTTGCATCGGCCACCAGAGCCCCTCCACCCCACCAAGTACTCTTGGCCATCTGCGGTATGGGGACTTAATGTAGTGGGACCGTATCCACCGACAACAGCCCGCCAGTGTAGGTTCATCCTGACTGCTATATATTTCTTCTCCAAGTAGGCAGATGTAGTTCCGCTCAAAGAGGTCAAGGCCCGTTCCATCGTTGACTTTGTGAGCTCCAACATTATCCATCGGTTTGGGGTACCTCACGCCGTCCTCACCGATAACGACACCAACTTCCGAGCAGCTGAATTGAAGAAAGTGTACGCCAAGTACGACATCCGGTCGAACCATACCTCCCGCTACCATGCGCAAGCGAATGGACAGATCGAGGCGTTCAACAAGACCCTCTCTAACATTCTTTAGAAGATGGTTGGTCAGAACAAGAAAAGTTGTCCGGACAAGCTCCCCAACGCCCTCTGGGCTTACCGGACGACGACTCTCAACTCTACCCAAGTGACCCCATATTCCCTGGGGTATGGAGCTGAGGTCGTCCTACCCATTGAGATCCATCTGTTGTCGTTACGCATTGCAGTTTATGACCACTAGACATCAGATGAGGTAGCCGAGATCCGTCTAGCTGAATTAGAAGCACTGGACGAGAACCGGCTTCGTGCCCTGCACAATCTGGAAAGGCATCAGGACAAGATAGTGAATGCCTTTGACAAGAAGGTTCGTCTCTGCTATTTTCTACAGGGCGACCTGGTACTGGCCCTTCGAGCGCCAATGATTCTCGGTAGGAAACCACCCAAATTTGAACCCAAATGGGAAGGGCCTTATATCATCCATAAGGTTTACCCCAATGGAGCATACTCCTTGGTGACCACAGATGGAGAGCGTATAACCCCTCCCACAAATGCCAAATTCCTCAAACGATACTTTGCCTAGGGAAAATGGGTCCTGCACGACCCTAAACTGCAAAATGGTCCTGCACGACCTTAAACTGTATCTTCGTCCTGCAAGATGATAAACTGTGAAACGGTCCCGCATGACCTTAAACTGCACATTAGGGTCCTGCATGACCCTGAACTGAAAAATGGTCTCGCAAGACCTTAAACTGCATCTTCATCCTGCAAGACGATAAACTGTAAAACGGTCCCGCATGACCTTAAACTGCACATTAGGGTCCTGCACGACCCTAAACTGCAAAATGGTCCCGCACGACCTTAAACTGCATCTTCGTCCTGCTAGACGATAAACTGTGAAACGGTCCTGCATGACCTTAAACTACACATTAGGGTCCTGCATGACCCTAAACTACAAAATGGTCCCACACGACCTTAAACTGCATCTTCATCCTACAAGATGATAAACTGTGAAACGGTCCCGCATGACCTTAAACTGCACATTATGGTCCAACATGACTCTAAACTGTAATGTCCTGCATGACCATAAACTGCATCTTCGTCCTGCAAGACATTAAACTGCAAGCCGGTTAGGCCTTCTTGACCGAGGCTCAGCATCAGGCCCCTTGGCCTCCTTGTGCCCCTGGCCCCCCTTCTTCACCACGAGATGTTAAACCGCAAGCTGGTCAGGTCTCCCTGACTGCGATCCGGCCTCAGGCCACCTGGTTTTCCCCCGATCTACCCTCTTGCGGGATTGTATGGTATGGTGTAGGACTACATCCTCATTCACATCGGATTACTCGTCATACCGTACATACCCCCAAATGAGATACTTCTCATTGTCCCGCATGACGTTAAACTGCATTTCTAGAACTACGTGTGGCTTGATTCCCATCTTCATGAGATACATAGGAACGCTCGGACGCCTCATCTTGAGCCCAACCCCAAGCTTTTCTCTTCCACTATTCCCCCTGGAAATAGTTTCCTTGGAAGATCTTTGTGTAGCAGGGAGTAGGATTTCTTGGCCTCGGTCATACAACCCCGCTCGCTCAAGGATTGTAAGGGTCACACCATGTGCCCACTCCTGTTCTTCTATCCTCCCACGTCCTCACCACATGACGCTAAACTACATGGCCTTCAAGAACTACGTATGGCTTGATTCTCATCCTCATGAGATACGTAGGAACGCCCGGACATTTCATCCATTGGCCCAGCCCAAAAGCCAAAATCATCCCCTCGGGTCAAGACATGGCAGGGTGCACACGTTTTCCCCAACTCACATCGAGCAATCCTCGACCCGGCTGCACATCCCCCCTAGATATGTTTTCCTCTTTCGTGGATGGATACAGCTATGCTTCACCCACTCCTTGACTGATATTCCATCATTTGTTTCACACCTAGAGGGACCCCCAAGAACAGCCTGGATACTACGCCCATGGGCTCTCCTACTGATACGGTCCAATACCCCCAAGGGTTTCCAAGAAAAAAGCCGATACAAGTCCCGCGTTGCGAATTTGGTCAGCGGTAGACGCTCATTGGTTGCTCCCATATCAGGTTACCATAGGAACGTTGTGTTTAGAAAATGGTCAACAGTGTCCTGGATCTTCGGGTCCACCCCGAGATGTCCCAGACATCGAGTGCAGTGATTCATTCTGCCCCATCCCGAGGTGACAAACTTCCCCCCGGGTGGTGCTAGCGATCGGGCCCACGGCCCCGATTCCCCGTAGGAGTGTACGGTGTGGTGTAGGACTACGTCCTCATTCACGTCAGGATCATGTACCATGTCGTACACCTCCCCTTAAGAGGCCCAGCCTCAGGCCCCTTGGCCTTCTCGGGTCCCCGACCCTCGTCCTCATGTAAGACGTTAAACTGCAAACCAGTCAGGCCTTCCTGACTGATTCCTGACCTTAGGCCCCTTTGCCTTTTCGGGCCACGGCCCAGGTCCCCTCTTACCCAGGGTGTACGGTGTGAAGTGGGACTATGTCCTCATTCATGTCGGGATCATGTACCATGTCGTACGCCACCCCTTACGAGGTCCAGCCTCAGGCCCCTTGGCCATCTCGGGTCCCCAACCCTCGTCCTCATGTAAGACGTTAAACTGCAGACTCGTCAGGCCTTCCTGACCGATGCCTGACCTTAGCCCCCCTGGCCCTCTCGGGCCCCTTCTCCCAACTTCTTACCCGGATTGTACAGTGTGGTGTAGGACTACGTCCTCATTCACGTCGGGATCGTGTACCATGACGTAAGACTTCCCTTCCGAGGCCCAGCCTCAGGCCCCTTTGCCTCCTCGGGTCCCCGACCCTCGTCCTCATTGCAAGATGTTAAACTACAAGCAGATCAGGCCTTCCTAACCAATGCCTAACCACCAGGCCCCTTGGCCTTTCCGGGCCACAACCTAGGTCCTCTCTTATAGGAGTGTACGGTGTGGTGTGGGACTACGTCCTCATTCACGTCGGCCTCTCCGACATACCACACACCTCCCTTGTTTAGGGGTATATTACTCCCCTTCTCATCCATTATGACGTTAAACTACATCTAGAGAACTACGTGTGGCTTGATTCCCATCCTCATGGGATACGTAGGACCACCTGAATGTTCAAGATTCGGGCCCAGCCCCATCTCTCGGGAATCCTCATCCCATCTTGGCCCCTTGGCCTATCCTTCCTCCATGAGAGGATTATATGGTTTGGTGTGGGACTATGTCCTCATTCACATCGGTCTCGTAATGACCACTCCATGTACCTCCCCCTACTGAGCTGTTTCGTCGATCCCTTTCCTGGGGTTCACCAATGTGCCTAAGAGTACTCTGGTTTATTACCTGGAATTCCAAGCTTTACTCAGACACGTCCGCACCCGCTTTCCAGGATTTGTGTATCCATGCATCAGGGCTTCCATCATCATTCACACCCGGAGGGACCCCCAAGAATGGCCTGGATACTACGCCCAAGGGCTCTCCTACCGATACGGGCCAACGCCCCCGAAGTTTTCGGACAGCGAATCGATAAAATCCCGCGTTGCGAATATGGTCAGCGGTCGATGCTCTTTTTTTGTTCCCACCTCTGGCTAACGCGATATGGACGCTATGTTTCCACCATGGTTAACAGTTTTCCTCTATCGCCACACCAACCGATTAAGCCCAAAATGTCGGGTACATGATTCACACCCTTCATCACTTCATCATGTCCAAGTAGAGTCTCGGAACTCTTGGTACTTTTCCTCCGTGCACGTCCATGCGTTGGGAGAACAAGTTGTGTCAAAGGTGTCCTTCGAGGCTCTCTGTCGACTCCCCTTTGATGGACGCCCCATGTATTGCGATAAGGATATTCCCCCCTTGTTTCCCACACCGAGTTTATCTCACGTGGGCTTAGGAATCAGGTTGACATCTGTGCTTACTCGAGAGTTGTCACCATCCTCGGTCCGAGCTCTAAGACCATAAACTAAGATTCTCATCTGGAACTACGTTCAGCTTGATTCCTATCTTGATAGGATACCTAGGAATGCCCAGACCCCTTGTCTTTGGGTCCAGCTTGAGTTCAGCTAATTCTCCTCTCAGGTCCTGCCATGGGGACCCCGATCACGGGACCACATGGCGTAGTGTAGGACTACGTCCTCATTCACGTCGGGTTTGCAATAGCTGCACCACGTGCACCCCGTTCTGAGAGATAGCCCTCCAATTCCTTGTCCCGCACGACATTAAAATGCACCCTTCAGAACTACGTGTGGCTTGATTCCCATCCTCATGGGATACGTAGGGCCACCTGAATGTCTAGGATTCGGGTCCAGCCCCACCTCTTAGTGATCTCCTGATCTCCTGGTTACCTAGGCCACTGGGTCTGTCCCTCTCTAGGTGGGGGATATGTAGGTACAAGGTTTCGGGCACCATGCCCCCTTTCCCCGGGAATCTGTCATCTATCGATCACCCTCAAAGTTGAGTCCCTTGAATCCTTTCAGCTACCAACCCATGTGTTAAGAGTACTCTGTTCTAGGACCAAGAGTGTCAGATTCAACTTGATCAAGTTCCTTCCACTTGTCAAGCTTCGTGTTCCCCTCCATTCGGGCTTCCATCACCTTTCGCACCCGGAGGGACCCCCAAGAACGGCCTGGATACTACGCCCAAGGGCTCTCCTACTGTTACGGGCCAACTCCCCCGAGGCTTTTGGACAACAAATCGATAAAATCCCGCGTTGCCAATTTGGTCAGCGGTCGATGCTCATTTGTTTGTCCCCATTTCAGGATAACGCGACAGGATGCTGTGTTGCGAACATGGTCAGCAGTAATCCTATGTCGTCACGCTAGCCCCTTCAGTCCTCAAATGTTGGTTGCATGATTCACATCATTTTCCACCCCATCATGTCCAGGTAGAATCTCGACACTTTTGGCACTATCCCTCAGTGCACCTTTGCATGTCAGGGGGACAAAGCTGCAATATGGCGTCCTTCGGGGCTCCCATGGTCCGAGCTCTAAGACCATAAACTAAGATCCATTCAGAACTACGTGTGGCCTGATTCTCATCTTCATGGGATACGTAGGACCGCCCGAAAGCCCTGTATTTAGGTACAGCCCATTTAGGGGGCCAGTTTCTCCCCCGGTTTCACCTCTTACCACTATGTAGGCCCCTCGACCTAAGGCTTCCCTCTCCAAATGGCGTACAATTTGATGTGGGATCAAGTCTCCGTCAATTGTGTTTTATAACACTACACACATTTCCCGCCTAGCATCGTCTCTGCTACGTCTGCGCTGCATGACGATAAAATGTATTCTTGGTCCTATCATACGACCCTAAACTGTGACATTATCATCCTCGCCGCATGACGAAAAACGGCACTGCATTGTGGTGACCTCGTTGTAGAGGACATCACATTGGGTATTGGTCACGTTCCATACCATTTGTCAATGCCCATCACGGCTTGATCCTTGTGGCGACATCACGGCCTACTATTCTAGGCCTGTTGCTTCACAAAAAAACCATTCACCTTAAAGAACAAACAATATTTATCAAATTCTGCTCCTTTTAGTGCAAGGTCCATGCCCGCACTCCCCTTTTCCCTTGGCACTAGTATCCTACCATGTCACCCTTCAGAACTACGTATGGCTTGATTCTCATCCTTGTGAGATACATAGGAGCGCCCGGGCACTTCCCCACGGGCCCAGCCTAACCTTTGTGTTCGGTCCCTTGACTCGAGCATTTCCCCAGAGAACGCATGGTAAGTAGGGCTTAGGTCCTCCTTCACGTTGGGTT
Source organism: Viscum album (assembly GCA_963277665.1). Taxonomy (NCBI): domain Eukaryota; kingdom Viridiplantae; phylum Streptophyta; class Magnoliopsida; order Santalales; family Viscaceae; genus Viscum; species Viscum album. The sequence continues at coordinate 1,561,788,194 of OY728123.1, forward strand.
TTGTTGCCATGTGTCCCCTGCTCCCCTTACCCATTTATGGTATAAGGTCCATCAAGAACTACGTATGGCTTGATTCTCATCCCTATGAGATATGTAGGAGCACTCGGGCACTTCCCCGCGGGCCCAACCTAACTTTCTCTTTCGTTCCCTTGACAAAAAAACCTCTCTCAAAAGGGTCGTGCGATGTGGTATGGGATTACGTCCTTGTTCACGTCAGGTTGTTCATCGCACCGCACACACCCCCTATTTCCATCCATGCCAGGTGTTTGAGTTACTCCACCATGTGCCTCTTATGTTTCCTCCCATCCATGGTCCGAAATCTACGACCCTAAACTAAGATCTCCCCAAGGGAAAGGAATCTTCTCCCTCTCTCTAATACGTTTAGTTGTCGTATTCAGATGTGTTTCGACAAAGAACCCAAAGTGTGGGACTTTCATACGGACATTCCCTTCGTCCCACAACCAAGCTTCATGAGCTCGCTATTTGGATCCTCATCCTCTTCCACATCCAAAAGGACCCCCGGACGACATGGTTACTATGATTAAGGGCTCTCCATGAATTCTAGACCTAAGGGCCCTTCAATCGTTTCGGGCCAACGTCCCTACGGATATTAGACAACATTTGTGACATGGTCCCGTGTTTCGAACATGGTCAACGGTCGACCCTCATTTGTCTATCCCCATTCAAGGCTAACACGACAGGATGCTGTGTTGCGAATATGGTCAGCAGTTATCCTCCGTCATCACGCCACCATCATCGTGATCTGAATCTCGAACACCATGATTCACACGTTTCCACTTTCCCATGTTCAAGTGGAATTCCATCATACTCGGCTCTTTCTCTTCGCGCATCTAGGTGCGCTAAATGATCATGTTAGTATCACTGGTCCGGTATTCACCGAGCATCCCTTTTCCCTAACCTACCCCTCTCTGTGTCGAGAAATTCCTATCACTACTGCTTGTTTCCCACACCGAGCACGACTCGCGTGGGCTTAGTAGTTTTGGCGGGATGTGTACCAACACGGTTAGGCTGCTCCTCATCCTGCATGATGTTAAAATCCACTTCCAGAACTACGTATGGCTTGATTCCCATCCTCATGGGGTACGTAGGAACGCCCGGCCACTCTTCTTCGGGCCCAGCCCAATCCTCACTCTTGGTCCCTCGACCTGAAGAGTTTCCTCCTGGGATCTTCCCTTTTATTCCACGTCCTATCGTATGATGTTAAACTACAGGAGTCTATGTGTCCTCAACGCATGACATTAAACGGTGGTTCTACCCTGAACAAGTTCAGGATGCCCCAACATCCCACTGGGAAGTGACAGACCCCCTCGCCAGAGAGGCCCTGTCTGAAAGAAGGAATGATCCATGATCAAACCGATGCGCCCATCTGACGTACTCCCACCACGGTGGTGTAACTACCTAAGTGTTGGATTTTGTTCGGACAGACCATCACTCCATATTCCATGCTTTGCGTGCCCATTATTCGGACCCTCGTCCCCTTTCATGTCTCACGGGACCCCCTAACGGCCTGGTCTCATGCCGCATCGGCTCACCTACCGTCCTGGGCCAATGTTCCGGAAGACGGGTCATATCTGGAAGGACACCCTAACAGTATGGATTTTTGACCTATAGTCCGACAACTGTCCTGGGCCAACATCCCGAAGGGTTTATCAACAATATTTGTTACATGGTCCCGTGTTTCAAACATGGTCAACGGTCAACCCTAATTTGTTGTCCCCATTACAGGCTAACGTAGTAGGGACACTGCTTCTCCTCTAAGGTTAACGGTTGTCCCTTATTGTCAAGCCATCGCCACAGTGTTCCAGATTTTGGGTATCGTGATTCACACTTCCCATTGTCATCTGTTTGGACCAATTTTAGCGCCCATGGCATTGCCCCGTTCGTGCACAAGAGCACGCTGAGGGAATGGTAATTCGGTAATCCTGAAAGTTCCCTCTCCGATCAAGCCTCTCCCGTCTCTCAAAAATCCGGACTGGTAATCCAAATCCCGGACATTGAGCTCGACCCACGTGGGCTTGGGGAATTGTCACCAAACGTCCCGCAAACATTGTAGGGATGTAACAAGGAAATTCAATAGTGGAAATCGTGCGCGCTACGGAATTCAAAACAAAGAGAAAATTTTGAAGCACGAAAGTACCAATAAAATGTTTCTGGGTTTGTTAGAATACCCGGGGGTCGACTCCCCCCATGGACGGGTTGACCCCATCAAAAGAGTGTTGCAGCTCCGCCACCCGTTGGCTTGTGGCATCCAAGGCTTGCTGCCGCTGAATCAGCTCCCGCTCCTCCTCAGCAGTGGCGGGGTGCAGTTCGTCAGTCCTGGCTTTGGCCCTCTCTACGCCAGCTTGAACGACAGCCATCTCTCCAGAGGTCTGCCTTATATGCTTTTCTGCCTCTGCCAGCTGGGCCTTCAACCGTGATACCAGCTCAGATTGAGCATCAAGAGAGGATGAAAGCTCGTCTGCTCGGGTCTGCATCTGTTGAACCTCGCCTTCAGCCTCCTGGAGCTTCTTGATGCTGGTTGCCTTCCTCCGCTTCCAGCCCACGCTGAGCCCACGATCATGCTCCTGGATCTTCTCAGCCATAAGTTCTCGGATGAGTGCATGAGGACGTTGGGCATCCACTCCCCCAGCACACAGTTCGTGCAACCGCGAGCGAAGTCTATCCATTTCGGCCAGCCATTGTTCTTGGGGGGTGTCCTTGATAAAGTGCGTGATCAGCTTCCACGACCGGCGGCAGACTATGCTGCTGTCTTCCTCGTCGAAGGTCGTTTCATCCCAGTCCGCGCGATTGGAAGGCTCGTATGCGGGATACGCCCGCAGGAAATCCTTGACAGGATCAACGTCTGGTGTTGAATCCAATACGACACCTGGCGCCGAAGCAGGCACGACAGGACTGGGACCGACCGGTTGATCCTCTTCCTCGAAATCCACCTCAATGATTTTGGGTACGGCCCTGCTGGTGATCCCGCCAGTGATGATGTGCTTCGCAGCTTTAGGAGATGGAGGGACTATCGCCACAATCACTGGCATTCCCCTAGGAGGGGCGCCACCAGACATCCCGACCATTCTTGCCACAGCGGACCACGCCAGTCGGAGAACTGTACGACGGAGAGGGACATAAACGTTAGTTGGCGGGCATGGTCTACGTGTGACGACGAGGAAACCAGTGGAGGATACTTATAGAGATCTACCTCCTAGCGCTACTCTTGAGCCAGTATTGATGGGACCCCGAGATGAGCCCCCCCGTATACTGTTGGAAGGTCTGGAGATTCCGGAGGAACCACCTCGGGCGCCCTGGTCACACCAGACGCGGAACTGGACGCAGCCATAGGTGAAGGTTATGAAGGTCCCGCATCATCACCCGCTAAGGTGCTAAAATGAGGCCTGCGAACAAGTTCCTCCTGCATGGCTCAAACATTGGTGAGAAGTCCATAAAGACCCAAGAACAGATCGTAAAGAAAGAAGTTGGGAATGCTACCTTGAGAGCCTCCGTGAAATCGTCGGATTCTGAGCCTCGGTCTCTGACCTCACCCTCCTCCAACAGGCTCCCTCCTCCAGCCTCATCCTCTTGAGAGGAGTCCTCTGATTCTTCCGGTAAGGGGAAGCGCTCCCTCAGATCGGCAGCCGATAACTGTGGGGGGACCATCTGATTCAACAATACCCTCACCCGGTCTGTCATTGGGTGAGGGACACCACTAGAGTGGACGTAATCCTCTAGCTCTTCTAGGTACTATTCCGCCTCCTCCGGAGACGCCATGAATCTAGCCCGAACTGGGCCTATGCCTGGTAATTCCATCCCGAGGCGATTCAGGTGGGCTCATATCTCAGGTGGGCTGAGGAATTTCTGGTTGACATCCCAAATGTCCCAAGCTTTTGGGAAGATGGTATCCTCTGCCATGTCAATATGACACAGGCGCTTCCCCAGAGCCTGAGTGGATATCCTACGAAATCTCTTCGGTGGCCGCCCCTCCAGATGACCCTGCTCTTCCGGAATAATCGGATCCACCACTGCTGCCATACCCTCGGCCGGTGCGGGTCTCGCCGCCATGGCAGCCCCGCTACCGCGAGCGGCCCTATCTGCCCTCTGACCCCGACCACGAGATACAGGAGGCCCACCATCACCGACCCAGATAGTTGGTTGCTTCAGCATCTCACCTGGGTAAGCAGCCTCCCAACTGATGGCGTACTCCTTCACCAATACGAAGGCGACGGTGGATGGAGGCAATGCAATCCGCATCTTTCCATCTTCCCATGTGAATGTGAGCCATAGCTGCCTTATCACACACGGGTGATCCTCGTGACTCACCTCCCAGTAGACCTGTGGGGTCAACCGCTGGAGGCACTGGAACTGCCTCGCAAACCGATACGGGGTGTACGGTTCACAAAGCGGCTCACGAACTATGCGTGCCACCAAAACTCCACCTCGAAAGGCCAGGAGGTAAGCCTGATGTTCTTCCGTTCCCCGTCCGTCATCATTAATCATCCCCGTCGGAAATGGGAAGGGGTGTAAGTTAAACTCATCCGCCCTCCACACCCTATTAAGCACCATCGGCATTTCTATTTTGAACGGGAAGCTCCCGACCTCGTTTAGGATGGAGGGGCGGGAGTTCGATCCCGATGGAGAATTGGGATTTGGATACTCGTAAATCCCTCGGATGTGCGCTGCGATCCACCCATACAGGAGGTGGAAGGGCCCGTATATCCTTGGCGGCTTCTTGCCCTTGCTAATATGCCGCAGCATTCTGTACAGTTTGGTGAGCATCGGAATCCCCAGATTGATCCGCTGCCCCATGGCCAACATCGATGCCATGATAAACGAGTTGTGCCGTACCCCCATGCTTGTATCACTCACCAGTAGGATCTAGCCACAGATGAGAGATGCGATGAATGCCGCCAGCATGAGTATCAGCTATTGTTTAGTGCTGACACTGAAACCCCAAGTCTTCCATTGGTTGTCCTCCAAGACCCACCAATACGAGTGCCCCTTGCCCCGTTGGGCCGCCCTCGGACAAGTTCGAGGCCTCGGAGGGAACTCTCGATTCTCTGGGAAATTCAGGAAGCATTTGAACCATCTCCTAAAATGGACATCCCTCACTGCCTCCTTGTCCTCTCCAGGGACAAGTGCCATCAGTGCCGACGCCAGTTGCGGCATTTGCTCCGTATCCCCCCACGCGCTGATGACGGGGAGGAACTCGTCATACATGGCCCCCAAGATCGGAACCCCAGAAATCTGGTGGACATCCCACAGGCTGATGCCCACCTCCCCGTGATGCAGGTGAAAATTGTTGGTCCTAGACGACCATCTACTCAGCAGCTCCGGCATCAGTTGCTTCGGTTGGTAAATTTGGAATTGGGAGGCCCACGCCGCCTCATACAACCCCACTCCCCTCAACTCAGCCCTGAACTCCTCGCATGAGGCACCTACCCAGTAGGCCCAGGACCAGTCATCAGTGAAGTTTCCGCCCTGGCGCAGGTCCCACTCATCGGACCATCCCTTCTTCGAATCTTGCAAAGTCGCCTTCAGCATGGTACGGTAGAGGGGAGGAGAAGTCTCCGGCTGCAGTGGCTTCCCGTCAATGTCATTCACATGGTTGTAGAGACAGTCAGCGGTAACGGGTGTGAAGTTCTCTTGTGTGTGACCATCGGCCACCCTGAACCATTGGTGCTGGCATGGTATGCTTCTGAACCAGCAAGCTGGTTCGTCCCGACTCGCCTCAGGGATAAAGACGTCGTCCCTCAGCCCGAAGCCATACAATGACAGTTTCTTGCACTGCGGATAATCCTTCTGACCCTCCGATAGCAGATCTGTCAAAGAAGTGTGGTCTGAGTGGCTTCGGACCATCTCCCCCAGGCCTGGACAGTTGGCCATCTCATCTCGACGAGCAGCATCTGCAAGCACCCCCAATACAGCCTCTTGATGGGCCATTTTAACTCTGGCCCTCAGAAAATAATTTTTTTCAGCTTGATCGCAAAGCTCGATCACGAAGCTGAATCGCAAAGCCGGATTACGAAGATCAGTCATGAGACCAAGCCGCGAAGTCTGGCCAAGGCCGACAAGCAGAGGTTCACTTGGCGCGGACGCGGAGTCGGAGACCCGAGGTTCGCCGCAAAGCTTGATTCGCGGAGGGCTTTCGCGGAGTATGCGGAGCTTCGTGAAGTCGAGAGCACAAAAAGATAAGGCACGTGAAGACAAAACATGTCGACCCCCCTGTTTATAGGCGGCGACCCCAGAGCATCGCGGCGCGCCTCACACGCGCGGAGCATCACGGCGTGCCTGGATCGGTGGCCCCGGTGAGCACCGCGGGGCCCCTTCGCGTAGCCGCATCGCAAACCACCAAAAATTTTGGCGATTTTCCCTCAGAATTCGACCCTTCGCCCTCCGTGGATCCAAGTCTGAGGGGGGGAATTTGTTGGAACCATAATATGGCCCGATAGAAAGGAACGAAAAAGAACCATGGCACGCTGGCTCGCGAAGCACCGCCGTGAAGCACCGCCGCGAAGCCCCGCCGTGAGCGCCCCGACCATTGCGGCCTCGCGAAGCTCTGGAGGCGGTAAGGCTCCGCGAACGCATTTGACGTTCGCGAGCCGCTGCGAAGCTCCAGAGGCGGTAATGCTCCGTGAATGCATTTGACGTTCGCGAGCCGCCGCGAAGCTCTAGAGGCGGTAATGCTCCGCGAACGCAATTGACGTTCACGAGCCGCCGCGAAGCTCCTGAGGTGGTACCCTCCGCGGACGACGTTGACGTTCGCGAGCGCGCCGCGAAGCACCGGAGGCGGCGCGCGAGTTCTGATTCACGGAACCCCTTCCCTATAAACACTGGACTCTCCCTGGGTCCCGGGATGGACAATCTTACCTTTCGGCTTCTCCTCTCCCGAATCACGAAGCACTCTCTGCCCCGGGAATCATGAGCTCTGCGAGGTACTTCTACTTTACGAGACGCCTCTGCTTTGTCTCGTTTTGAGCCCCTCTTCTGAGAGGGATGCCCTTCGCGAAGCTCAAGGGCATTCGTGAAGGAAGGGGATTCCCAAGGGATCCCGGGCAGCCGTGGAGCATTTATGCTTCGCGAAACACCCAACCCATTCTAGTGATCCCTATGATAAGGTAGGATCGCTACACATCGCGAAGCACACTGCTTCGCAGGACCCTACTTCGTGAGGCACCCCTTCTTCATGAGGCAGTGCTCCGCGAACACTGTTCCACTTCGCGAAGCACCTTCCACTCACACCTATGCCCCATGCTAAGGCCAAGGCACTCCACTTCGCGAAGCACACTCCTTTTCTTAGCGATTCCTCTTCCCGTGCGACCCTACAGGTTTGCACGATGTGATTTCAAAGTCCCATGGACAATACCACCCGTAGCATTGCTTCGCCTAATGCTTCTTCAAATAGGCACGCTAACGGTTATTGCTTCTTCACATAGCCATGCTAAAGTGGACCCCTTGATGGTTCGTTCCACAACCCCCCTTAACCATGGCCTTACTGGTACCTTCCCTTCCTCAAGGACCAGAGGGTAATGGTTATGTAGGTCCTAGGTGTGTGGAGTGAACCCACCTCGTCCGAGCTGCAGGACGTTAAACTTCCAAGCACCACGTCCTCAACACATGATGTTAAACTGTGACCCAACCTCATCTCCCTCACAAAGGGTCCCCCCAGGTCGAACATTTTTTACACCAATCGTCTCCACGGGAATGGAATCACCCATCCACAAGGGATCATATCCTCCTTATCGGAGTGGCGTATGTTTGTAGGAGAAGGGCGACCCTAGTTCCCCAATGGATGGTTGCACCTCTGCATCTCCGTACTTCCCTACTACCAAGGTCAGTGGAGGGCGTTATAGGGAACGAGGCACCTCCATCATTGGACCAAGGTCCATCTTTCCCTCACTTTGTCGCACTTAGGGCCTCCATCCTGGAGTAAGTCCGAGCACCATGAGCCGCCTAATGCGTAAGCCCCTCTTCACTTCTCACGGACGCATCCTTCGCGACGTGATCGTCAGGTCCTTGCAACCTCTTGTTTCCCACACCGAGCATGACTCACGTGGGCTTAGAGTGAGCACCGACCCTGACCACCATCTTAGTGAACTACGAGGACTTTGATCCATGTCAAGGCGTGATACGTAGGAAGCCTCCATGAGGTTCAAGCCCACCCGTAATCTATTCACGTCGGGTCCCATTCCCGTCCAACACGACGTTAAACTGCATTCTGGTCTAATGGCAAGCCGTTGTGACCCATCCCATAGAGAACTACGAGGACTTTGATCCATGTCAAGGCATGGTACGTAGGAAGCCTCCATGAGGTTCAAGCCACATTGCTCGGTCGTTCATTCACGTCGAGTTTCACCCCCGTCCCGCATGATGTTAAACTGCACGCCCCATCCCGTATGACGTTAAACTGCATGCCCTCATCCAGAATGACGTTAAACTGTATGCCTCCTTTTGTCCCGCATGACATTAAACTGCACACCCATTCCCACCTAAACTACGAGGTCTTTGATCCATGTCATGGCATGGTATGTAGGAAACCTTCCAAAGGTTCAAGCTCACCACCCATTGGACCAAGGTCCACTTCCACGTCGGTCTGCCGACAAAGCCACATATGAACTACGAGGTCTTTGATCCATGTCAAGGCGCGGTACGTAGGAAGCCTCCACGAGGTTCAAGCCCACCCATTATCCAATTCACGTCGTGTTCTACCCATGTCCATCATGACGTTAAACTGCAATCCTAGTCCAACGGCAAGCCGTTATGGCCAACCCGAACTACGAGGTCTTTGATCCATGTCAAGGCATGGTACGTAGGAAGCCTCCACGAGGTTCAAACCCACCATCCGGTCGTTCCGACCTCATTCACGTCGGTTCACCCCCGTCCCGCATGACGTTAAACTGTATTCCCCAATCCAAACTATGAGGACTTTGATCCGTATCAAGGCATGGTACATAGGAAGCCTCCCTGAGGTTCAAGCCCAACAATCATTGGCCCAAACCATCCCCTAGTCGGTGTGCCAGGCCCCCCATTTTCAAGCCCATCTCCCATCGGACTAAGGTCCCTCATTTACATTGGTTCACCGACACCCAATGCCCGTCGTTCATTCACGTCAGGGTTCACTATAGTCCCACAAGACGTTAAACTGTATTCCATCAATCCTTTGAACTACGAGGACTTTGATCCATGTCAAGGCATGGTACGTAGGAAACCTTCCCATGGTTCAAGCCCACCACTAGTAGACCCACGGGTCTACTTTCACGTCGGATCACCGATGAAACCCTTCGAACTATGGGGTCTTTGATCCATGTCAAGGCATGGTACGTAGGAAGCCTTCTAGAGGCTCAAGCCCACCACTCATTGGACCAAGGTCCACCTTCACGTCGGTACACTGACGATGCCCATCGGACCAAGGTCCACCCTCACGTTGGTTCGCTGAGAACATTCATCGGGCCAAGGTCCACCTTCACGTCGTTTTACCGACACCATCCCGAACTACGTGGACTTTGATTCCCTGCCACGGGGATACGTAGGAAGCCTCTTCAAGGTTCAATCCCAACCTCACTGTCACCCCTACGATGGTCCCATTTCATTCCCCTTCTACTTCATTCATCCACCTACATCTCATCCTGATTCTCGCCCGGACCGTCATATCCCGGTGAGACCATGTCGGTACGCTCTTCTTCACAGCCGCCCATGGGCTGGCCTCGGTATCGACATCCCTTCAAGAAGAATCCCTCAATCCGATCTATCCTGGATAATGCTGTAGTTGGGTTGATCTGTCTCCGCTAGATGTTAAACTCGTGGCATACCCTGTGTTAAACACGGGAATCTGAGGAAAACCTCAGATATGTGTCTATGACATATAATTCCCCGCGCTCGATGTGGGATGCCTCGGGCTTCCACGCCCTTGAGAAGCCCTGTGACCAGGGGTAACAGACAGACATGCCAGGTTCCCCAGCATCCAGACATGCTACTGATGCCTCAACGTGACTACTCCCCCGACTGAAGGTTGCTGCCCTGACTAGACCCTTTGGAATGTCCCAACAGAAGCAGTGTAATTAACCGGCACCCATGGAAACATGGCACTGGTAAGAGTTTCACGAACTACGTATTAAATATATGAGGGAGACCCGGACTAGGTGATGAGTTCTGAGGATGAATCCACAGGAGGAAGAACCGACATCCCATCATCTCGTTTTGATCAAGGAGCAGACGTCCCTGAATAAGGAGCGAATGCCGCCCACCTTTGGAAAGCGGGAATGCGGGGCAACAAAGCGTTGCGCGTCCTCCTCCACGGACGGAACAGATGTGCGCGCGCGCCTCGGTGAAAAGCGTCGGAAACAATATAACTATAAATATATATATTAATATAACTATATATATATATTAATATAATTATATACATATTAATATAACTATATATATATTAATATTAATACATATTACTATACAAATAAATATAACTATATATATATATAGATATATCATAAATAAGTGAACAAATCAATATAGGGGAGTGGCTAAGGCTTCAGGCACGTAGGGGGGGAGGTCTCGAGATCAAATATGGGTGGAGGCAGGGGCGCGCACGCATGGGTGAATTTAAGGGGTTAGCACTAATAAAGGTGGGCTATAGAGATAATAAAGGTTGGAGGGGGTATGTGTGGGAACTGGAGGTGTGGGAAAGTGCTGATAAGGGGGGGCTCAAGCGCTATAAAATGTCCCCCTGAGAATTTGCAGGTTTTTTTTAATTTTTTTTAGTTTAATGAGAACTTTTAAAAATGATCGCATAAAAGGGGTCTTTTATCATCACTAAAAATAAAGCGCTGATACAAAGGACCCCCCCCCCCTATTTATGTCGTCTTTAACAGCGCTTTTCTGGCGCTGTTAAAGGCCATATTTGTAGTAGTGCCTTTTGGAAATTTTGTCCTCGCAATTTTTATTTACTTATAAAAATAAGTGGGGTATTTATCCCTTTTATCATTTTTAGATTCCCATGTTGCCACTTCAACCATATGTGTTTTCCACAAAAACATAACCTGGTGGATTATCGTATTCCGCAACACTTTCTCTCTACGGTCAAGAATCTGGACAGGTTGTTCTTCACAAGAGAGATTCTCTTCCAACTGAACTACCTCTGGTCTCAAAACATGAGATAGATCTGGAATATACTTCCTCAACATTGAAACATGAAAAACATTATGTACCTAGGATAAACATGGAGGTAAAGAAACTATATACGAAACTGATCCAACTTTCTCTAGGATTTTATGAGGCCCAATGGTCCTTGGACTCAACTTTCCCTTTTTTCCCAAACATATCACAATTTTCCATGGAGAAAATTTGAGAAATACATAATAACCTAACTCAAAAGAAATATCCTTCCTCCGGTTTTTTGCATAACTTTTTTGTCTTCTCTGAGCTGTTCCCATGTGCTTCTGAATCATCTGAACTTTCACTGCCATTTCTTCTACCAATTCTAGTCCCATTAGCTTCCTTTCACCTACTTCGTCCAAAAAAGTAGGAGTTTGACAAAGCTTTCCATATAATGCCTCAAATGGAGCCATTTTCATACTAGAATGAAAATTGTTATTATAAGAAAATTCAACCAAAGAATATATTGGCCCCAACTTCCCTAATAATCTAATGAACAAGCATGTAGCATATCCTCCAAAGTCTGAATTGTTCGTTCTGACGGCCCAACTGATTATGGATTAAAAGTTGTACTATAATTTAATTCAGTTCCCAATGACTTCTGGAGGACTTTCCAAAATTTAGAAGTAAACATGGGATCATGATCAGATACAATAGAGAGGGGAACTCCATGCAACTAGAATATCATTTTAACATACAACCAAGAAAGTTGATCTAGAGACAAAGTGTCTCGAATAGGATGGAAATAAGAAAATTTAGTCAATCGATCAACTATAACCTAGATTTCATTATTACCTCGAGATATCTTCATTAATCCCACAAAAAAGTCCATAGATATATTTTCCCATTTCGACTCTTTCACTGGTAATGGCTGAAGCATCCCTTTCGGTAACTGTTGCTCTTCTTTAACCTATTGACAATTCAAACACTTCATAGTAAATTCTGAAATATCACTTTTCATTCCATCCCACCAGTAATACTTCTAAATATCTCTACACATCTTAGTATTTCCAGTATAAACTGAAAACGGAGAACTATGAGCTTCACATAACAACTCATTCTTCAACTGTGAATCACAAGGAACACATAATCTTTTCCCTAACCTCAAAACACAATCATTGTCAATATTAAAATCAGGAAACATAACCTTTTGAACCAATTCTACCTTTTTCTGCAACTCCCTATCTTCATTAGGTGCATTCTTTATTCTGTATGATAGAGATGATTTCACTGACACATGAAACAAAACAAAAGAATTTGTTGCACTAACAACTTCTATTCCAAATTTTATCAAATCAAAGACCGAAGGATCTTGTTCCAAATGTAACATTGTTAATGAAGAATTACTTTTTTGACTCAAATCATCAGCCACTTTATTTTCTTTTCCCAGATGATAATAGATTGTGCAATCATAATCCTTGATTATTTCCAACCATCTCCTCTATCTCATTTTGAATTCTTTTTTAGTGAATATATACTTTAATCTTTTGTGATCAGTATATATTTCACATTTTACTCTATACAAATGATGCCTCCAAATTTTCAGAGAAAAAACAAAATCATCTAATTACAAATCATGTGTAGGGTAATTTAACTCATGTGGTTTCAACTGAAGTGAAGCATAATCAATTACCTGATCATTCAACATTAGGACACAACCAAGTCCTTTTAATGAAGCATCACTATAGATAACAAACTCACCATTTCTGGATGGTAGTGCCAAAACTGGATCATTCATCAATCTTCTTTTCAATTCTTGAAAACAATCATCACATTCTTTTTTCCAGATGAACTTAACACATTTTCGAGTTAACTTATTCATTAGACTGGATAACCGTGGAAAATTTTCAACAAACCTCCAATAATAACCAGTCAAGCCAAGAAAACTATGTATCTTGGTTATATTTTTGGGTCTTGGCCATTCTTCAAGAACTTTTGTTTTATCAGGATCAACAGTTATGCCATTTTTTTGGAATAATGTGATCAAGATAAGAAATTTTTTTAACCAAAACTCACACTTTCTGAATTTCCCATAAAGATTCTTTTATTTTAAGGTTTCCAAGTCAACCCTTAAATGACTTTCATGTTCCTCTTTAATTTTGGAATAAACCAAAATATCATCAGTGAACACAACAAAAAACATACCCAATAACTCATGGAAAATTATATTCATAAGATCCATGAATACAATAGGTGCATTAGATAACCCAAAAGGCATAACTACAAATTCATAATGGCCATATCTAGTATGAAATGCGGTCTCCAGAATGTCTGCTTCCTTTACTTTCAACTGATGATACCCCGATCTCAAGTCAATCTTCGAAATGTACTGAGCTCCATAAATCTGATCAAACAAACCATTGATATGAGGAAAAGGATATTTTTTCATAACAGTGATGTTATTCAATGCTCTATAATCAATGAAAAGTCTCATTAAACCATATTTATTTTTAATAAACAAGACAATAGCACCCCATAGTGATGTGATAGGTTGAATGAAACCATTATCTAATAACTCCTGCAATAACTTCTTTAACTCTAAAAGTTCAATTTGATCTATTCGATAAGGGGGTTTTGAAATTGGCTTAACATCAAGAACTAAGTCAATAGTAAATTCAACTTCTCGATCTGGTATACTACCAGGAAACTCATTAGAAAAAAAAATCAAGGTACTCATTTACCACTAGCACATCATTAATCTCATCACTTCTTTTATTTTCAACAATATTAGCATGGTAACATTAATTTTTGTCTTTTACTAGTTTCTGATCTTCCTGATATGTTATCAAAATCAAGGGTTCATTCTTGTATACAAACTGAATATCATTCTGAAAAGAAACCACTTAAGATTTGCAGTTAATCTTAGCATGTTAAACAGAAAGCCAATCCATACCCAAAATAACATCAAGCTCTACTAGAAGCAAAACAATAAGGTATGCAGGTAGATTCTTTCTGAACAAAAGGGCAGGAATGTTCTTATGTTTTCTTTTTGTCTCAACATTTCCTCCATGAGTTTTTACCTTAAGTTTTGCATCCATATCTTGATATGGAATTCCCATTTTATTAGAAAAATTCTCATAAATGAAAGAGTGTGTATACCCCAAATCAACCAACACATTGGAATAATCTGAACAAACAAACAATGTACCTGATACTACTTCGTTTGATGGCCCATTATCTACTGAAGTAGTTGCAATGGATTTCACCACCCCTTTCTGCTTGTAGTCTGGCTTCTTTCCCTTACTTGAGTTCTTCGTTGGACACTCATTTGCATAATGACCCATTTCATTTCACTTAAATCATTTTACTGACTATAAATCATATTTTTTCTTACCATTACCCTGATCTTTTTCAACGCAATTACAAGCCTTATGTCCCATTTTACCACATCGGTAGCACTTACCAAAATTCAAAATACATTCCCTAGCATGCATTTTACCAAAATTTTCATAATCTGTAAACTTAAGATTCTTACCATAAGACTTTTATTGAAGTGTTGTCCCATTTTGTCTTCCACCTCGACCTATTATTCTATTGTTTTTCGAGGAACACTTGATCATCAGAAAACTCCATTTCAACCTTCTCCGCAAAACGAACTAGTTTTTCAAAACTTTTGAACTCACGTGAAGCTAAATCCCTTTGATAGTTTGGATTTAATCCTGAGTATGAATGGTTGATTTTACTATTATGATCTCGTATAAAAGTTGGAGCATACCTTGCTAGTCGAGTGAATTTTTCTTCATAAGCAGCCACTGAGTCATCCTCCTGCCTCAATTCCAGTAATTGTTTTTCCATCCTAAGAAAAACCACATTAGGAAAATATTTCTCAAGAAACATACCTTTGAATTCATCCCAATAAAGAGCATCAATATCCTCACTATACATGATATTTTTCTCCATCGACCACCACTGATCATCTTCACCTTCAAAATGGTAAACAACAAGACTAACCTTTGGATGTTCTGAACACCACATGACATCAAAACTTTTCTCCAGTGATTTAATCCACCCTTCTGCAAGTACCGGGTCAGATGATCCTATAAATTATGGGGGATGTTTCCTCATGAAATGCTCCACTACTGGCATGTTCCTCTACGGTTGATCTGGATGATCTCGTGCGTGGATATCACCTCCATTTATAGATTGAGTCAACTGTGCCATCACTACAACAAGATGTTCAATTCCGATTACGACCATCTTAGGTTGCTTATTTGGAAGGTTTTCTTCCTCCTAATGTCGTCCCAACATAGCTTCCATGTTTCCTCTGTGGAAAACCATTCTGAACACAGAAATATCTTAGGCAAAGCAATATGGTAATCTATAAATGCTATATGATTTCAATATTAACATAAATTAACTTATGGATATTAATATAAAAATAACCTAACTCTTAAAGTTATCTAAACCATCCTATGATACAAACTATAAGGACCCGGCCTTAAACATTACATAATATTGAATTAAATGAATAATTCACATTGATGATATTTTTAGGTTTAGAGTTTTATAGAATTAGGACATAACTATTTTATCTCAAAAGATTACAATGTAAAAGCTTCTACACAGTTTCCATTTTTTCCTAAAATAAAAACTCTTGAAAAAAAGAGTCATGTCTCAGTACATGTTTTAGATAGCTTGACTTTTCCTTGATCTCATCCTTGACCCTATTCATCTTTAAGTCCTGTTAAAACATTTGAAAACTTGTGATGAGCATAAAAAACTCTGTAAGGGTTATTAAACAAAGATTGAAAACATTTTTCCAAAAATACATACAAAACATAAACTCTTTTACATACCTCATGAAAACATATGATTTATGAATAACACCAAGAAATCATAAATCATAAAGGTAACATATGGCATCCATAACATATTTACAATGTACCTATCACAGCTACATAGGGAGTTACTTTGAAATACCCATCATAGTATATTCCTTAAATATCTTAGGAGAAACATTTACGTTTACCTCTGTCATGTTACCCAATGAATTGGAGAGCTATCTCCAGCTCACTCACCCTAGGTTTATCATGGAACCACCCATATACATAAATAATTCCCAAGAACCATAACATGATCATAGCACATAACATAAACATAAAGGAAAGACAACATTTACACATTGAAATAACAAAATATCATTTCAAGATATTGAAATAATAAATCCATTCTCAAAATAATTTTAAATACCAAAATACGTAAAAAGAGTATATGGTATTTTTTTCCTTTTAAAAAATTACAGCTTGTTAAGGATGCCAAAGATGAAATAATACTTGCGGCGGCAGAAAGGTCGTTGTCACACTTACGTAAAAAACCTTCCTTTTTGTTGTTTAGTAAAACACTGCATATAAAAATATTCCCTTTGAATGAAATGAAATGTAAAAGGGTTTTATACACTGTATAAAACAAATTCGTGTATAAAACTAAATATGCCTCAATGAAAAGAGATTGAGACAAAGTCCCTTACCTCGTTTCCGAGTTGACTTGATCGCTTTTTAATCTCCAGAATAATAAACTAATGTAACTTTCCACTTGGTTAAGAACATTTTTCAAGTTTATTATTCCTTTTATATCACTTATTACCATGTTATAAACATTATATAATCATTTATGTTAATAATGTTTGTTTTGTCGATATTTGGTACTTGAGTCAAAAATGAACATCTTATATTTACAAGTTGTCCATGTGGTCAATAGTCCATTATATCCAGAATGATATTCATTATCAAGATATAATATATATCATATATATTCAGTATATATATGTATTTATAACAGTACCCAACTTTTTAGAGATAAGAAATGAAATGCACTGTTCATGGAGACGGTAAGTTGTACGTACGCATGAACGCTACTTTCATTTTTATTTCGTACATTAATGGAATTAAAACATAATGATACATATGTATATTATAATTCTGGTATAATATCACATTATATAATTAAATCCATCCTTTATATGTCCCACATATGGCATTAATGAGTCATATCACTTTGAAGGGGTGGTAGTCCGCATTTCCTCAAATGAAATTATCATGTTTACACATAATGGAAACCATAAAGGCATGCTATAATGGAAAAATAAAGAAGAATAAATAGAAAATAAACAAAATATATATCATAAATAAATTAATTTCCATATTAATGTCCACCATGAGAGGTGGTAGGAGATAATCGAACAATCATCATTTCCTGAGGCGTTAGTTTTCCATCCACAGAAACAGTATGTTCTTCACCCATTAAATGGAGGTGTGTGTAAGTGTAGTTTGAATACTTATCATAACAATATCCTAGTATATTTATGATACTATGTTTTTTATAAAATAAAGTAATAAAAAGAGTTTAGGGGCTGGAGAAGTAAAATAAAACAAAATAAAACAAAAACATTTAAGATAAAGCGTTACCTTTAATTTGGGTAACTCACATTGGTTTGAACCAAAATGGTTTGTTGAAGTGCCTTCTGCCTAAGGTAAGGCTTCTAGGTGTAAGAGAATGATGTAGGGAGATTAATTGGGTAGAGTTTGGATGAGCCAAAATGCTTGACGGGTGTGAGTAATTGGTTAGTAATGGTCTCCTTTTATAAGGGGGAGGAGGGGCTCTTTAGGAAAGTGTGAAAATATTATTTTATTATATAATTATATACGGTTTTTAAGTGTCCAAAAATAATTGTATTCAAAGATAAGATGACTCATGGTAGAAAAAAAATCATCCAATAATAATTGGAAAAGTTTTGGATGTTATTTTATTATTTATAATCTTATTTATTTAAATGATTTACTAATGAGGTAAACACTGTATCATTATTGTGTCATAAATAATTTATTTTATTTTATTTCTAAAAATTATAAAAAAAAATTATCGTGATGTAGAAAATATGTTTATATTTCTCATAAATATTTATATTCAAATAGATAATTTATATAACACAATGTAACAAATTAATGTACAAACAGATATTTTCTTATTTCACTTTTGTCTTTACATTAAATTAATTAATCTAAAATGTCATTATCATCCATAAGTGGCTCCATGGGGTCCCAAAATCGACCCAAGGATAAAAATGGTCAGAAATTACTCATAAAATAAGGTTAGGACAAGTGTTAAGGTAAATATTGAATTATTATAATATTCATTTTACCTTGAATTACTCTATTTAACTTTAACCGCAGTAACTAAATTTCAAAAGTTACTATTCACCAAAAATTATTTTCATCTTATTGAATCAAATTTTACTTACTAATAACAACCATGTATGTCTGAGTTTTTAAATTCAATTCACATATGCGGTAAAATTTCATTTAAACGAAAATAGTTAGTTTTTTTAACCACTACTAAGTGGTTTCACTATTCATCAAAAATTGATGTTTTTCAAGAAAATTACGAAATATTCAGCCTAAGATATATTTGACATTATGAATTCAAAAATGATGTCTGTTTTACCAAATTATAAAAATAAAAGTGGCATTTATTAATTTAAAATTAATTCTCATTGTTAAAATAAATAGCGTGTTTTTAAGAAACAATAACTTTCAAAAGATTGACTCTTGTTTATGTCCAAATTGAATGTGAAATTAATTCCAACGACCAAAATTGGATTAAATGGTAAAAATATATTCTAATAACTCTTTGAAACCAATTAAAAAGATAATCTAGTCATATAAATAAATTATATTAAAATGCACTTTTTAATTAAAATACAATATTTTTCCCTATTAATTAAAAAATGAACTTTATCAGAAAAATATCAAAAAATTTCCCAAAGTAAACTTTGATGTCCCAAATCTAAAGAAGAATTTTATTTGGTCGAACAAAAGCTATAAAAATGACCAGAACTAGATTTAAAGTGTGTTCTCCAATAAAAGACAGTAAATCGACCTTTTAATGTAAATTATTCTTAAAAATAGATTCATTCACATTTTAAGACTCAAACTTTTATTTGATAAATTTAAATACATTTAACAAACATGTATAATCATATTGTAGTTAGTTTTCTTCATTCCCACCAATACAATTTCTAGGAGTTAACTACCATTTAAAATAATAGTATTATATTATTAGTGTGCAACGTAAGATTTCAAAGAAACCTGTTGTTGCGTATCGGGTACGCTATCAAATATAGAAACCCTTTTAAAGTAAAATTAATATTTAATTAAAAAATATTAATAAATATGAAATAGGTATTATTCTTTATTTACCTGGGATGTTACAATATTAATCAATTTCAATGTATTAAAAAACTATTTGTAATGTAATTTTTCCTGAAAAAATATCAATTTCCTATTAAATTACATATTAGTAATTTAAAACATGAGTTAAAAAATATATTAGTTTCTTTATATGAGAGTGGAAATTCATAAAAATATTTGGGGTGTAACAATATATTCAAAAAATAATTAAACAAATATACAATGGTTCCTAAATCAATAAGATCTGTGTGTGCCGAGATAAATTCTTACTACTCACCAAACTCATAGATCTATCCCTGATAAGGTTGATAATGGATATTAAAAATATATTTTCAAAAAACTTTGTTTTTTCATCAAATTTAAATTGTAAGGTTATAGAGAGGAAACTAAGGATTTGTTTTCCAATAAACCAAGATTATTTGGATTACTGAATTATCCCATTTTTAATAATTAAAGAGAAATAAACACATGAATTGGTGATTTTTTTATGAAAACTATTGGGTGTCGACAATAGGTTGTGGAAGGGGATGGTTGATTATAGTTTCACAATAATTAATGTTGGGTTTATAATTTTTTTGTTCCATCCATTTTTTATGGTTTCCAATGCGGTTAATTAATGGAACTAGAAACACATAATAAATCTTATTTTCTTAATGGCTCATGGACCCACATTCCAATGGAATGTGGTTGTTTGGAAGCATAACCAAAGACACATAAAAACTTACATTTGTCTATAGTATAGGAGTTCAGGCTCATCACACCCTTTTGGGGTGGGGGGGTTTATCTACTCTCGGACTCTCATATATATTTAAGACATATTCAGGAATTCCTTTTTAAATTCCAAATATGGAATTGGTCACCACTTATATATTAATAATCAATTATAGACTAGTTTTGATGCGAGACCATATCTGTGTAACTAAGGTTCTCTATCAATGAAACCATTTGTATGTATCTAAGGATCAAAATTGATGGAACCACCAGAATATGTCATAGGTCATTCATCATTGTCATGTTTTTTATTTTTTGATGCTTGTTTTAATCCACTCATTTGGGGGATCAAGAATTTATCATTATATAGGGCGATGGGAGTTTTTTGATTTTTGGATTAGGTCTATGGTAAGGGAATAATATGTATCCTTGGGAACAGAATCATAACCCAAAGATTTTGGTGCCACTTAATAGTACAAATCATTCCTTTTAGGTTCATGTTATAGGGGAAAACCCATGGAATTTAACATAAAGTGTTGATGACGTCTATGAAAAAGGGGCTTGGAAAAGGATGGTGTGGCACTTAAAATGAAGTGGCTTGAAAGACCTATAAGGTATAGAGATTATCATGTTTAGGTAATGATATCACTATGAATATAGTCCAATAAGGATTGTTATGTAGGGAAACTTAAAAAATATAGCCCTCTGTGTTGTATAAGACCCTACTGGTTATATTTTATAAAGAAGATTTGGGAGAGTTTGGGGTGATGGTTTTGAACCACCACGAGGGTTTCTATGTATAGAATTTAGATAATAATAAAAGACTATGAACATTTAATGGTTGGTACTTTCACCTATAGAGGATTCCAAAGTGGTTCCTTCATTGATGTTATTTTTCTTTGAAGGTTTAAATTTGCATCGTATATTTCCCTTATATAGGATGGGAAAATAGTTTTGGTTCCTACACCTAGAAGGAGGCCCCAATATATATTTGGTAAAGTTGATGATATGACTTGAAATTACCTCTAATACCACATTACTCATTCTCATTGTGGGAAATAAAATAAAGTGTGACACCCCAAGATTCTACGATACATTTCTCTTTGAATAATGCAATAGCTTGTGTTGTACGCAACTTCGAGTTCCAACACACCACGACCAATCAAACTAGCCGTTATGAATAGTATTACCCACATTTTAAAAATTTAATAAATTTATATTTTAAAATGTAAATCCTTTTTGAATTCATAATATAATAATTATCTTAGGTAGAATTTTTGGTATTTTTCTGAAAAAGTTCAATTTTTGATGAATTGTGAAAAACACTACGTTTTTGTTTAAAACAGACTTTTTATTTAAATAATTAGTTATTTTATTTAAATTTATTTTAGGTCAAAATAGATATCTAATACCTATATGTGTTCAATTTAAATAATTGGATTCATTTTATAATAATATTATATATATAAAATTTTATTTAACTTTTAAAGTCTTTTACCCACCTTCTAGGCAAATTTATCAATTTGCATAACACGCAATTTTATAGATTCTATGAATTGAATTTAAAAAATCCGAGATACATAGTTGAAATATGTAAGTAAAATTTGGTCCAATATTATGAAAATAATTTTTGTTGAATACTAACTTTTAAATTTTATTTACCACGGTTAAAAGTAAAGAGGGTAATTAAAGGTAAAAATGATATTATAATAACCCTTACACATGTCATAATTCTATTGGAAAAGAGTATTTAGACTGAAATAAAACAAAGTAATAAAATATTATCCTTTTTTCCACTTGTATTAGATTAGGACATTTATTATTATTTTATTTAAAGAAGAGTTAAAAGTGTTAAATTTAATTTTTAATAACTAAACCATATTTATTATCTGGATGTACATAAGACAAAATTTACTATAAATTTTCATTAGAAGGATAAAACTATTACCTACATAAATGTATTTTATTTATAATTTTTAGACATTAAATAATAAAATTTCTTTATGACACAATGATGATACAGTAATTACTTTATAATTAAAAGATTCAAATAATTGATATTATATATTTTAATATAATTTTAAATTGAGACTTTTGATGTATTACAATAATTTTATAGGTTAATATGACGTTTTAGAATTGATTAAATAATTTTTTTGATGTGAAGAAGTTTTCATGACTTTCACTAAACCCAAATACTAAATAGTGTCAAAATTGACATAAATGAGTTTTAAAAAAAATACTATATTATGAATTGATATAGTATTCCTAAAAATATAAGGTTACACAAAAGGACTTATAAAAGATTATATATATGAATAATGAATCAGTTGGGGATCTCTTTTATTATTATAGTATGTTTTTTAACCATTTATTATAATAAAACATCAATACATGGTAAAAGTTAAACTATTTAACTAAGAGTTAAATATAAAATATAAGGTTAATATGTTGACCTAAACCTTTAAAAAAACTATTTTTTGAGATTTTTTTAACCCATCCCCGCCTTATCACAAAAATAAATCCATTTAGAGCCCTTTTAAACCTATTATTATTTTATAATAAAATAATATTTCATGTTTTCCTTAAAGTGGCCCTCAACTATCTTATAAAAGCGTACTTCCACTTCTCTCAAACTAACACCCCAAAAGAAATTTGGCTCAAAGAAAACCTACTCAAACATCATCCCAACTACCCTAAATTTAACCTAGAGGCTTTACATTGATAATAAATATAACCAAATATCCATTTTGAACAAATCAAAAGGAATCTCCCGAAAAATAGGTAATAAGTTCATCACCTCTTTCAATGTTCTTTTCTTCTTCCACTTCCTCTTTCTTTGTTGTTTCCATACCAAAATAATAGCTCCACTGCCTTATACTTATTTTGATGTTATTATAAATATGGTAAAACCATATTAATTATTTTATCCATCATATGAATGACAAAGTAACCATACATGCGTACGTACGGCTTACCGTCTCCACATCGTGGTGTAGTTGTTATTCAACACTTCATTATTTTAATGGGTATCATAAAGAGATTAATTGATTTAAATAATTAATATAACATGTTAATGAGTCTTTATATATTATTTTTCAACCCATGACATATGATTTCACCATCAAAAGAATGATATTGTCACTCGTGTGTACGTATGGATTACCGTCTCCACAAACACGATGAGATTCATTCCCCATTGTAATCATTCTTGAATAATTTTAATTTTATAATTACAAACAATGTTTAAGAACATAATATAATTTTGTATATGAATTAAATATATCATACTCATATCAATCAATGTAACAAAACATATAATGAAAAATGAATCAGTTAACACCAAAAACAATGATACTACTGAAATATTATTAACAAATCAATATTAGAAGATCATATATGATATCATATTTATGTATATGGTACTTGTATAATTTAATTAAAATTATTTAACTATAATATAGGAGTTTAAGGAACCCTCAATCAATGAAAAGTACAAGGTAATGTTTAATTTTACAATCTCTTCATTATCCGAGGTTGTTTATACGTAAGTATCTTCTGGGACCTCTTTATCATCTATATCCGTGTTTTTTAAAAATATATTTCAAAAAAAATTACTATTTCCTAGAATATTAGTTAAATTAATTTATAACCTTTTCTTAATATTTATAAAATTTTTATAAAGGAATCTTTCTGTTGTTTTCTAGACAGGGTCCTTTATGACCATTTTGAAAAAAATAAGGAGAGAATGTTTTTTAACTTATATGGAGAGTGCGGATATTTTCCACCATTATAACACCTTATAAGCTTCCCTTACAAGTATATAAGAATAATCTTAAAATAAATTTTTTCTTTTATAATTATGTAACTTTAAAATAATATCAAATTAAAGAGATATTTCTCTCAAATAGTTTTGATTTCATCTATGTCAATATCCTTTGATAGATTCTACCCTTGATTGAAGTTGATTTATTATGATACAATCTTCCATATTGTATTGAAGGTTTTGTGATATGTTTAACAGTGGATGTGTTATTTTTATACCATTCATGTTTTATGGTTAACGTATTAACATTATTTATTCTAGTTTTAATATGAATGTTTATGTTATGTTTCAACTTTTTCATATGATAAATGCATTGGACTTAGTAAGTGATGGGTGGACCCTACTATAGCTCTTCAATGCATCGGTGTGTCTCATGAGACTAACTAGTGTCTTGGAAAAAGTCCTTGAAAATATATTATGTGTAGTCTTGGCACGAGTTCTTGACTATGTGTGTAACATCCCAAGTAAGTAATGAATAATATATATTCATATCTATTTCTATTTATGAATTAGATAGTGTTTTAGAGGCTTAAAATGAGAATAAATCCATTCTTAAGCATGGAATACACTAATATTTTTAAAAGATTGTTTTACTGCCTTTTGATGGAAAACCATTTTTAAATCAACCTTTTGAAAATTTTATAAGCTCTATTTGTCAAAATAAACTTATTCTTTATGATTGAGACATTGAAATTTACATTGGATAAATTTTTGGTATTTTTCTAACAATGTTCATTTTTTTAATGAATACTGAAAAATACTGCATTTTACATCAAAACTGCATTTTCATCTAATTTAATTATATAGTTATATTATCTTTATAATTGGTTTTAAAGTGTAAATATAATATATTTTGACCTCTAAATCCAATGGTGGTCATTGGGATTAATTTCACATTGGAATTGGGCATAAACAAGTGGAAAACTTTTCATAGATATTGTTTCAAAAAAAACCCGCAATTTGTTTTGACAACGGGAATTATTTTAAAATTAATTATTGCAATTTATATGTTTGGAATTTTTTAAAATGGATTCCATATTTGGAATCAGAAGTTCCAAATTATTTAATTAATTCTCTTTTGTTTTTGGACATTATGAATAGTAATGACGGTAATTATCTTTAATTATCTTGATTAATTAGTAATCGGGTAGTTATGGATAATAAAATAATATAATAACAAAAAATTACCACAACAGGTGTCCTAATTCTACTGGTTGTCTCAAGTCCGACCATGGGATTCCTTGTGCCAAACTTGGGGACCCCATGGAATCACTTTTGTGTGAAAATAACTTTTTATCTTTTTTATTTTTTAAAGAAAGTTAAATATAAAAAAGTATGTATCACCTGAGTAAAAAAAATTTAATTTTTTCTACATAAATGATCTCTTGGCCTATAAATAGTAATTGGAAATCTAAAAATATTTCCTACAACATATTAGTTTTTTATAATTTTTAGACATTAAATAAATTAAATTATTTATGACATCATGATGATGCACAAATTACCTCATTAATAAACGATTTAAATAAAATAAAATGATAATGTAAAATCTAATATTTACGCTTGTAAAAGACCTATTGGATGAGTATATTTCGAACTCTTATCACCTTATCCTCGAAATATATCAATGGGAGACCTTTTAAATCCTAAACTCATTTTAAAATAAAGTAACATTTCTTTACTTTCCAAGAGTGCCCCTCCTCTCCTCTTATAAAAGGCCCCCAGCTCTACCTCATTAAACACACTTCTCAAGCCTTTGGCTGAGCCAAGATCTGCTCATTTTATCTCTCCACATCCCTCTCTTCATCCTAGAAGCCTTACCTTAGGCAGAGAGCTCTTCAAGAAACCCTTTTGGTTCAAACTAAGAGGAGTTACCCAATTCCAAGGTAAAGTATTCTCTAATGCTCTTTTGTTTTATTTTGCTTCTCCAACCACATAAACTAATTTTATTCATTTATTTTGTAAAAAAAAATTATCATAAATATACTAGGATGTTTTTATAAGAAGTATTCTAGCTACACATACACACACCTTCGTCTAATTGTTAAAGAGCATACTGTTTCTGTGGTTGGCGAATTTCTTCCTCATGAAACGATGATTGTTCAATATTCATTAACACATTTCATGGTGGCCATTAAAATGTAACTCTATTTATATATGATATATATTATATTTATGTTTTCTTTATGCTACTGTATTTTTCATTTATGGCATACCTTTATGGTTTCCATTATGGGTAAAAGCGATAATTTCATTTTAGAAAGTGCGGACTACCTCCCAATCAAAGTGATTTGATTCGTTAATGCCATATGTGGGATGTATAAAGGATGGAGTTAAAGATATAATATATGATATTATACTGGAATTATAATATACCTTTATATCATTATGATTACATTCCATAAAATACGAAATAGAAATGGAAGTAGCGTTCATTCGTACGTACGACTTACCGTCTCCATGAATGGTGCATTTCATTTCTTACGTCTAAATGTTATGTAATATTATAAATGCATGTATATACTAGATATATATGGTATATATGATATCTATATCACGAATATAATTCTGGATATAATGGTTATTTTACCACATGAACAACTTGTAATTATAAAGAGTTTATTTTTGACTCAAGTACCTATGATCAAAAAAACGACCATTATTAACATAAATAATTACATAGTTTTCATGACATTGTATTAAGTGATATAAAAGGAATAATGAACTTGAAAAAAGTTCTTAAGCAAGTATAAATTAACTCATGTTTATTATTAAGGAGGTTAAATAACGATTGAGTCAAGTCGGACCCGAGGTATGTGACTTCGTCTCAATCTCCTTTCACTGAGACATATTTTGTTTTATACACAACTTTATTTTATACGGTTTATAAACCCCTTCGAATTTTAAATTTATTCAAAAGGAATCTTTTTTATACGAAGCATTTTACTAAATGAAAAAAGGGAATGTTTTGTCGTACGTATGCGGTGACAACGACTTCTCCGCCGCCGTGACCATTATTTGAGTTTCGGATTCCTCTACAAGCCATATCTTTTTTTGAAATGAAAAATAAATATCATGTTTTACTTTTCTTTTCATTTGGTATTGAAAATGGTTTTGATAATGTTTTTATTATATCAATGTGTTATTTATATCTTGTGATTGAAATGTTGAAATGTTATGTTTCCTTTATACATTTTTTATGTGATACGATTTATGTTATGGTTCTTGGGCATTGTTTATGAAGACGGGTGGTTCCATGATAAAATATGGGCGGGTGAGCCCGATATAGCTCTCCAATACATTGGGTAACATGAAGGGGATAAACGTTAAGGTTTCTCCAAAGAGATTTAGGGAATATACTATGATGGGTATTCCAAACGTAACCCTGAGGGTTACTCCCTACATAAGAATGTTATGAATGCCTCAAGTTACATTTATGTCTTATGATTTCTATGATCTATTCATGATTTGATGAGGTATGTTAAAATGCTTATGTTTTATGAGTAAAGTTTGATTTCATAGATGGACTAATGTTTTCATTTCATACTTTTATATCCCTTACTGAGCTTTTTATTCTCATCCCATGTTTTTGAAATGTTTTTCACAGGTCAAGGGAAAGGTACATGATGTGATGATAGTGTCAAGTAAGTGTCAAGAAAGAATCCTTGTTTTACTTTAAATATGTTTCCATTTATGGGAAAAATTAGTACTATCTTTTATGTAACCACTTTGTTTAAATGTGGAATGTAATGCATGTTTTATGATCCAATTCTCTAAAACTCTAAACCTAAAAAGATCCTCAATGTGTATTCTTGAAATATCTCAATATTAAGTAAGGTTTAAGGCTGGGGCCTTATAGTTTGTAACAGAGGTCGGTTTAGATAAATTTCGGAGTTAGAATTATAATTAAATGATTATCCAAAAATATTTTTTTATGGTCAAATTGAAATGGTATATCATTTGAAGATTACCATGTTGCTTCATCTAAGACATGTTTGTTTAGAATGGTTTTCTGCAGAGGAAACAAGGAAGTAGTTCTAGGAAGGCATACAGAAGGAAATGACATTCCGAATCAACATCTTGAGATAGTTGGAATTGGAACTGAACAGTTTGTTGCAGTAATGGTGCAGTTGACTCAAGCGATAAATGGTGGTGGTATCCATGCACGAGATCATCCAGATAAACCGTAGGGGAACATGTGAGTGGTGGAACATTTCGTGAGGCAACATCCCCCATCATTCAGAGGATCGTCTGACCCTGTGCTAGATGAAGGGTGGATTAAAGCACTGGAAAAGATTTTTGATGTCATGGGGTGTTCAGAAAATCAAAAGGTTAGTCTTCCAATTTACCGTTTGGAGGGTGAAGCAGATCAGTGGGGGTCTATGGTTAAAAATATTAGCGATGCTGATGATATTGATGCTCTCGACTGGGATGAATTCAAAGGTATGTTTCTTAAGTATTTTGCTAAGGCTGTTCGACTTAGGATGGGAAAACAATTCTTTGAATTGAGGCAAGAGGATGAATCAGTGGCTACTTATGAAGAGAGGTTCACTCGATTGTCAAGGTATGATCCAAATTTTATCTGAGACCTTTATAGTAAAATAAATCATTTTTACTTAGGATTAAATCCAAAATATCTAAGGGCTTTAGCTTCTCACGAGTTCAAAAGTTATGAGAATTTTGTTCGATGTGCTGAGAAGGTGTAAATGGAGTTTGCCGATGATCAAGTGTTCTATAACAACTAGCAGAAGAAGAGACCGAGGTGGCAGGAGAAAGGGAAGAGTTCTTCAAAAAGGTCTGAGGGTAAGAACACTAAGTTTCCAGTTTGTGATAAATGTGGTAAAAGTCATGCTGGGGAATGTCTTATGAATTCTAAAAAGTTCTAATGATGTGGTAAGATGGGACATAAGGCTCGTGATTGGACTAAAAAAGATCAAGGTGATGGTAAGAACAAATTTGATTTATAGTTAGTGAAATGTTTCAAGTGCAATGAGATGGGTCACTATGCAAACGAGTGTCCGAAAAAGATCTCAAGTGATGGGAAGCAGTTAGAATACAAGAAAAAAGGGGTGGTGAAATCCTTTGCAACTAATTCTACAGATGATGGGCCATCAAAAGAAGTGGTATCAGGTACTTTGTTTGTTTTCTCAGATTATGCTAATGTGTTGTTTGATTCAGGGTCTACACATTCTTTCATATCTAAAAACTTTTATATTAAAAAGGGAATACCATATCAAGAAATGACTCATGAAATTGTGGTAAAAGAACCTAGGGGAAATGTTGAGGTAAAAAGAATTTATAAGAATCTTTGTATCCTTATCCGTGGAAAGAACCTACTTGCAAACATTATTGTTTTACCTCTAGTAGAGTTTGATGTTATACTGGGTATAGATTGGTACTCTATTTACCATGCTAAGGTTGACTGTAGAGCTAAAGAAGTTTCTTTTCAGAAAGACGTTCAGTTTGTGTACAAGAATGAACCCTTACTATTGATAATATATCAAGAGGCTGAGAAACTTGTAAAAGATGTAAATGAATGATACCTTGCACATATTGTTGAAAACAAGGGAACTGTTTAGATTAATGATGTGCTAGTGGTAAATGCGTATCCTAATGTTTTTCCTAATGAGTATTCTAGAATAATACCAGATTGGGAAGTTGAGTTTACTGTTGACTTAGTTCCTGATGCTAAGACAATTTCAAAACCCCCTTATCGAATGGCTCAAATTGAACTTTTAGAGTTGAAGGATCAATTGAAAGATTTATTAGAAAAAGGTTTCATTCGACCTAGAACATCACCATGGGGTGCTCCTGTTTTATTTTTTTAAAAGAAAGATAGTTCAATGAGACTTTTCATTGATTATAGAGCCTTGAATTACATCACTGTTAAGAACAAATATCCTTTGCCTCATTTCGATGATTTCTTTGATCAGCTCCCGAGAGCTCAGTATTTTTCAAAGATTGACCTGAGATCGGGGTACCATAAGTTGAACGTAACAGAAGCAGATGTTCTGAAGACCACGTTTCATATAAGATATGGCCATTATGAATTTGTAGTTATGCCTTCTGGGCTAACCAATGTACCTGCTGTATTCATGGACCTTATGAATAGAATTTTCCATGAGTTCTTGGATAAGTTTGTGGTTGTTTTCATTGATGATATTTTGGTGTTTTCTAAAAGTAAAGAGGATCATGAAAGACATTTAAGGGTTATTTTTCAAACCTTAAAAGAAAATAAATTGTATAGGAAATTCAGAAACTGTGAGTTTTGGTTGCAACAAATTTCTTTCCTTGGTCATATTGTTTCTAAAGATGGGATAACTATTGATCCTGCAAAAACAAAGGTTGTGGATGAATGGCCATGACCCATAAATGTAACCGAGATTCATAGTTTTCCTAGATTGGATGGATATTAATGAAGGTTTTTTAGAAATTTGTCATGGTTATCTAGTCCAATGACTAAGATAACTCGGAAGTGTGTTAAGTTTATCTGGACAAAAGAATGTGATGATTGTTTTCAGGAACTGAAAAGAAGATTGGTGAATGCTCTTGTTTTGGCACTCCCTTCTTGGAATGGGGAGTTTGTTACCTACAATGATGCTTCATTGAAAGGACTTGGTTGCGTCATAATGCAGAATGATCAAGTAATTGCATATGCTTCACATCAGTTGAAAACTCATGAGGTAAATTACAATACACATGATTTGGAATTAGGTGTTGTTGTTTTCGCTTTAAAAATTTGGAGGCATCATTTGTATGGAGTAAAGTGTGAAATATATACCGATCACAAAAGTTTAAAGTATATATTCACTCAGAAATAATTGAACACGAGACAGAGAAGATGGCTATAATTAATCAAGGATTATGATTGTACAATTCACTACCATCCGAGAAAAGAAAATAAAGTGGCTAATTCATTGAGTTGAAAAAGTAATGTTTCATTAACAATGTTGCATTTGGAACGTGATCCTTTGGTTAAGGATTTGATGAACGTTGGCGTAGAAGTTGTTTGTGCAGGATGTCCTTCTGTTTTGTTTCATGTATCAGTGAAATCATCTCTATCAGACAGAATTAAGTAAGCACAGAAGCAAGACAGTGAGTTGCAGAAAAATGTAGAGCTGGTTTAGAAAGGTAATTTGCCTGAATTAAACATTGATAATGATTGTGTTTTGTGATTTGGGAAGAGATTGTGTGTGCCCTATGTTTCACAGTTGAAGAGAGAGTTCTTATATGAATCTCATAGTTCTCCATTATCAGTTCATCCAGGCAGTACTAAGATGTATAGAGATCTTCAGGAGTATTATTATTGGGACAGAATGAAAAGGGATATTGGTGATTTTACTGTGAAGTGTTTGACTTTTCAATAGGTAAAAGTAGAGCGGCAGTTACCAAAATGGATTCTTCAACCTTTACTAGTGCCAGAGTGGAAATGGGAGAATATATCCATGGACTTCATTGTGGGATTGCCGAAGGCACCTCAAGGTAATAATTCAATCTGGGTTATTTTGGATCGCTTGACAAAATATGCTCATTTCCTTGCTATACAAGATACTTTTTTCCTAGATCAACATTCCCATTTGTATCTTAAAGAGATAGTCAGGTTACATGGATTTACTCTCTCTATTGTATCTGACTGTGATCTCAGGTTCACTTCTAACTTTTAGAAAGGCCTTCAGAAGTCGTTGGGTACTGAATTAAATGTTAGTACAGCTTTTCATCCTCAATCAGATGGGCAGTCAGAACGAACAATTCAGACTTTGGAGGATATGCTACATGCTTGTTCGATGGATTATCAAGGAAGTTGGGACCAACATCTTTCTTTGGATGAGTTTTCTTATAATAACTGTTTTCATTCTAGTATACATATGTCACCATTTCAGGCATTATATGGTAAGCGTTGTTGAACTCCAGCTTTCCAGGATGAAGTGGGTGAAAGGAAGTTAATGGGACTAGAATTGGTAGAAGAGTTGGCAGAAAATGTTCAGCTAATATAGAAACACATGAGAACAGCTCAGAGCAGGCAGAAGAGTTATGCCGACAATAGGAGGAAGGATCTCTCTTTTGAGGTAGGTGATCATCTTTTTCTCAAAGATTCATCATGGAAATGTGTGATGCGATTTGGTAAGAAAGGAAAGGTGAGTCCAAGGTTCATTGGACCATATGAAATTCTGGAGAGAGTTGGATCAGTTGCATACCGAGTGGCTTTTCCTCTGAGTTTATCTCAGGTACACAATGTTTTCCAGGTTTCAATGTTAAGGAATTAAATGCCAGATCCATCTCATGTTTTGAGTCCAGAGGTAGTTCAGCTGGAAGAGAATATATCCAATGGGGAATAACCAGTCTAGATTCTTGACCACAGGGAGCAAGTATTGCGGAATAAGGTGATTCATCAAGTAAAGTTTTTGTGGAAAAACCACATGATTGAAGAGGCAACATGGGAATCTGAAAATGCAATGAGGGATAAATACACCCACTTATTTGATAAGTAAATAAATTGTGGGGACACAATTTTCTAAAGGGGGGAAGGATATAACATCCCAAGTAAGTAATGAATAATAGATATTCTTATCTATGTCTATTTATGAATTAGATAGTGTTTTAGAGGCTAAATACGAGAATAAATCCAATATTAAGCATGGAATACACTAATATTTTTAAAAGATTGTTTTA
Organism: Viscum album; assembly: GCA_963277665.1. NCBI lineage: Eukaryota > Viridiplantae > Streptophyta > Magnoliopsida > Santalales > Viscaceae > Viscum > Viscum album. The sequence continues at coordinate 1,561,820,741 of OY728123.1, forward strand.
CTACCTTTTGATGGAAAACCATTTTTAAATCAACCTTTTGACAATTTTGTAAGCTCTATTTGTCAAAATAAACATATTGTTTATTATTGGGAAATTGAAATTTACATTGGATAAATGTTTTGTATTTTTCTGACAATGTTCATTTTTTTAATGAATAGTGAAAAATACTTCATTTTACAACAAAACTACATTTTCATATAATTTAATTATATGGATAGATTATCTTTTTAATTGGTTTTAATGTTTAAATAGAATATATTTTTACCATTCAATCCAATGGTGGTCATTGGTATTAATTTCACTTTGGAATTGGGCATAAAAAAGTGCCAAACTTTTCATAGATATTGTTTCAAGAAAACCCACTATTTGTTTTGACAACGGGAATTATTTTTAAATTAATTATTGAAATTTATATGTTTGGAATTTTGTAAAATGGATTCCATATTTGGAATCATAAGGTACAAATTATGTAATTAAGACTCTTTTGTTTTTGGACATTATGAATAGTAACGACGGTAATTATCTTTAATTATCTTGATTAATTAGTAATCTGGTAGTTATGGATAATAAAATAATATCATAATAATAAAAAATGACCACAATAGGTGTGCTGATGCTACTGGTTCTCTCATGGCCGACCATGGGATTCCTTGTGCCAAACTTGGGGACCCCATGGAATCACTTTTGTCTGAAAATAACTTTTTATCTTTTTTATTTTTTAAAGAAAGTTTAATATAAAGAAGAATGTATCACCTGAGTAAAACATTTTTAATTTTTTATACATAAATTATATCTTGGACTATAAATATTCATTGGAAAGAATAAAATATTTCCTACAACATATTATTTTTTTATAATTTTTAGACATTAAATAATTTAAATTATTTATGACATCATGATGATGCACGAATTACCTCATTAATAAATGATTTAAATAAAATGAAATGATAATGTAAAATCTAAAACTTACACTTGTAAAATACCTATTGGATGAGTATATTTCGAACCCGAATCACCTTATCCTCAAAATATATCAATGTGGGACTTTTTAAATCCTAAACTCATTTTAAAATAAATTAACATTTCTTTACTTTCCAAGAGTGCCCCTCCTCTCCTCTTATAAAAGGCCCCCATCTCTACCTCCTTAAACACACTTCTCAAGCCTTTGGCTGAGACAAGATCTGCTCATTTTATCTCTCCACATCCCTCTATTCATCCTAGAAGCCTTACCTTTGGTAGAAAGCTCTTCAAGAAACCCTTTTGGTTCAAACCAAGAGGAGTTAACCGATTCAAAGGTAAAGTCTTCTCTTATGCTCTTTTGTTTTATTTTGCTTCTCCAACCCCCTAAACTCTTTTTATTAATTTATTTTGTAACAAAACCAGTATCTTCAATATACTAGGATGTTTTTATAAGAATTATTTGAGCTATACTTACACACACCTTCCTCTAATGGTTAAAGAGCATACTGTTTCTGTGGTTGGCGAATTCCTGCCTCACGAAACGATGATTGTTCAATATTCTATAACACCTTTCATGGTGGCCATTAGAATGTCACTATAATTATATATGATATATATTATGTTTATGTTTTCCTTATGCTGCTGTATTTTTCATTTATGGCATACATTTATGGTTTCCATTATGGGTAAACGCGATAATTTCATTTTAGGAAGTGCGGACTACCGCCCCCTCAAAGTGATTTGATTCGTTAATTCCATATGTGGGACGTATAAAGGATGATATTATATTTGATATTATACTGGAATTATAATATACCTTTATATCTATCACGACCCATCCTCGGGGCCCGTGCCGTGACTACCCCAAGCCCGCCTTCCCTAGGCCTGGGGCTGGCGACCAGTACTGAAGGCGTAAATCCCGATAACTGGGATGGCATTGCCTTTATAAAAGTAAACAAAACACCACAGAGTACAAGAGGAAGTAAAACACTAAGAACAAGAGAAGTGCTGAAAAGTAAATAGGCCAGAATACAAACCCAACTGAAAGTAAAACTACTACTGAACAAAAGTACAACAGAAAAAGACAACAGCTGGAAGAATGGAAGCGGCTCCTAGGTCGTCCTCCTCGGATCCTACCTAAAGGGTAGGTATAGATGGCGCGGCTCCAGGATCGTCCACCATGGATTCTACCTAAAGGGTAGGTACAAATAGCCTCCATAACGCTCTCTCCCGTCAACCTCCTCCGAGTGTCGTCTCTCCGTGAAGTCCACCTCCGGATACTGACTCGTCATGTGGTCCAACTTCGGGTACTGACTCGTCGTCGAACACTCGGTCTCCATCAGCTCTGCCCATCATCTATAACCAACACAACAAGGTGCGGGCATAGCCCGTACAGGGGTGAGTAAAACGATACTCAGTAAGAACCCTGAGACCCTCAAGGTCTCACAAAAACCAACAAGGATAACCACAAAGAATATCTCTACAGATAACCTCTACATAGGTATATGCCCATACATATACCTAAGTTATCAAGTATCTCATCTAAAACATGAGGTAACATAAATATTATGAAATCAGTGGATAACCACTACCCTGGTATATGCCCATACATATACCTATGTTATCAAGAGACCCATCTCAATCATGAGGTAAGCACAAAGGTCATAGACTCATCTCAAACCAGGATTTTCATTATCGAAACTGTAACTGCTGAAGAGCCCCATCTCTGGAGTGTACAGTGGTCCTGTCACAACTCTGAGGTACTCCTCACTAATCCAAGTCTACTGAGGTACTCCTCCTGTCGAGTATTGCGGGTCTGCTGCCAAATAATGGGCGCTCTGTCCGCTGTGGGTCTGCCGCCAAATACCGGGTGCTCCCCCTAATAGCCTACAGAGGCACTCCTCCAGTCGAGTATCGCGGGTCGGCTGCCAACTACCATGAGCTTCATCCATCGTGGGTCTGCCTCCAAATACCTAGCGCTCCGTCCACTGGGCTGGTTGACTCACTCCAAGTCGAGTCGGTCAAGCAGTTGTCAGGTCTCAGTCGTCTAAAAGGTCTATGTACTCCGTATGCTCATCTCCAGGAGGGACCGCTCCACGAGCTACTGGTCAAAACTCCAAGTATCACAAATTCCCACGAAGATGTATCTCAAAGGACCGTCTCGTCATAAGGGTCTCAACACAACAGACGGCGCGTCAATCGGACGCCCGGTTTGTGAGTTATTAGCCTTTTCATCTCAGGGGCCCGGTTGGTTTCATGTGCGAACCAACCCGGCCGTATCTCAACTGTACCCCGAACTCCCATAGGGTATACTCATAGGTACCGTTTCACAATGTGATCACCAATGCCGCCGACGGTTCGTCAAACGGACGTCTGGTCTGAAAGATATCAGCTTTTTCGTTCCAGGGGCCCGGTTGGATTTCGGGTACAATCCAACCCAGCCATACTTCAACAATGTCCAATCCCCAGGTGAATTATGCCAAAAGTATCGTCTCATCAAGAGGAATTCAATGAGACAGACGACGCGTCAATCGGATGTCCGATCTGTGAGTTATTGGCTTTTCCGTTCCAGGGGCCTGGTTGGTTTCGTGAGCGAACCAACCCGACCACACTCCGACGGCGTCCAAACCTCAAGAGGAGTAATCCAAAAGTTCCGTCTCATCAAGAGGAATTCAACGAAGTCGACGGCATGTCAATCAGACGTTCGGAGCTCAAGATATGAGCGTTTCTGGTCCGAGGTCCCGATTGGTTTCATGTACGAACCAACCCGGCCAGACCCAAAGTTCTCTGAAACCTTGATTTCGATATACCGAAACGACCATCTCAATCCAAGGATCGCATCGCAACCGACGGTGCATCGATCGTAGGTTCGTAGCCCAAGTTATGGGTGTTCGAATAGAAATAATCCGAAATGGGGGGTCTGGGCCCGGCCCGGCCCTGCCAAATCCCCCACTGGGCCGGCCCTGGTCCGGGTCTGGCCCATCCGGGCGCGGCCCGGCCCGGCCGGCTCGACCAGCATGGCCGAGCGGAATCCAGGGAGTAGGGGGGTGCGCGGCCCCCTCGCCGTTGATTGAAGCCGACGGCGGTTTGCACCGTCGCCAATCCTCCAGGATCCCTCGTGGCCACGGGATCCCCCGTGCTGCACCGCCGCAGCAGGCCACAGCCGTTGTTTCCTCCGGCGGTGCGCTCAGGCGCCTCCACCTCCTAGCAGCCGAACGGCTCCGACCGCCGCCCCCGGTCGCCGGCGGCGCCTCGCCGGCGACCCGCGCCTCCTGGTTTTCCGCGGGCCACCAAAGTTGCTCTGGTGGTCCGTTTTCAAAACCGTCTGTGCCGGCGTTCATTCGGGTCTCGAACATTACTGCGAAAGCTTCAAAAATACCTTGCGGCCCCATTTGTCGTCACCCTTCAATCCGCACATCAATTAACAAATCACGCCATCTTCATGGTTTTCCGGGGCGACGCGATGGCGATGCGCCCCTTCGTCGTGGCCCGACTCCAACCGCGGATTCATTCGGCCCCAAAGGCGCGGCGCAACAGCGTCGCGCTTCTTCGTCGTGATTCTTTAAATTTCCGCACGGTGCGACAGCTTCGCGTCGCTTCCATTTCAAACCACATAGGAAACAACCAAAATAAAAAGGGGAGGAGGTTCGGCCGTGTTTGTGCGGTCCGACCTCCTCCGTTATTTCGATAACCGTTGGCTGTTAATATCGAAGAATGGCTAAAAACATTATTCACAACATAAAAACCAAACCCCTACCTCAAGGGTTGTTGTTCGTTGATGATATTGCGAAAAGGCAGACGTCGGTTCGTTGACGTCGTAGTAAGGGAGGAGATGAAGGTGTCGACAATCGTTGGCGTTCATCTCTCCCGTAAAGTGCCTTCATTCCCGGCTCGAGCTTCATTCATCGAAGATTCGTTGGAAAGAGAACCATTCTTCATGGAAGGAGGGAGCTCTTCTATTTCTCCAGAGGTTCCCCCAAAAATAATATTTGTTATCCCAATATCAAAATAGATTACTCCCACTTTAAAGAAAATCCAACCAATTCAAACTAATTCAAAAAGAAGAGTTCTGTCATTTAATTAATAAGGATATTAATTAATTGAGTTGGCAAACTTAATGAGAGGGAGGTGGAGAGTTTAAAAAAAAATTAAAGAGATGAGTTAGCAAATTAATGAAGGGAAGCCTTAATGGGGTTAAGGGGAGTTATGGAAAGATCAAGGGGGGTTAAAGAATATGAAGGGGTGGGGTTTGTGTGGGCCCCACCACTCTCATAACCTCCCATGGGAAGTTGGGTAGTTACCCAACTTCCACCCAAAGCTTAAAACCACTTAGAGAAAATAAAAATTTTAGTTAAATTTTTATTTTTAACTTCACAATTTTTATCATCTTCCCTAGTGTAAATGCAACTCCAGAAAATGCGTTCCTAAGAAATTACCAGCACTGCGGTTCCATCGGTTTCCTCTAAATTCGATTCCGAGCACCGGTTCAAAATTTAGAAATTCCCGCTCGTTCGTTCACTGAACGTACCCGAGCTAAACTTCAGATAGAAATTATGGGCACACCGGGCCTCAGAATCCAGTGCCGTCAGAAACTGTGTTATTGTAAAACTCCAAAGAAAATTAAGAAAAACTTTTCCTTGAAATTTCTGGGTCTTAACAATATCATTATGATTACATTCCATAAAATATGAAATATAAATAGAAGTAGTGTTCATGCGTACGTACGGCTTACCATCTCCATGAACGGTGCTTTTCATTTCATAACTCTAAATGTTATGTAATATTATAAATACATGTATATACTAGATATATATGGTATATATGATATCTACATCATGAATATATTTTTGGATATAATGGATATTTTACCACATGAAAAACTTGTAATTATAAAGAGTTTATTTTTGACTCAAGTACCAATAATCAACAAAACGACCATTATTAACTTAAATAATTACATAGTTTTCATTACATGGTAATAATTGATATAAAAGTAATAATGAACTTGAAAAAGCTTCTTTAAGCAAGTAGAAATTAACTCAAGTTTATTATTCAGGAGGTTAAACAACGGTCGAGTCATGTCGGACCCGAGGTATGGGACTTCGTCTCAATCTCCTTTCATTGAGGCATATTTTGTTTTATACATAACTTTCTTTTATACAGTGTATAAACGCCTTTGAATTTTATGTTTATTCAAAATGAATCTTTTTATACGAAGCGTTTTACTAAACAAAAAAAGAAAATGTTTTGTCGTACGTATGCGGCGACAACGACTTCTCTGCCGCCGTGACCATTATTTGAGTTCTGGCTTCCTCCACAAGCCATAACTTTTTTTTAAATGAAAAATAAATACCATGTTTTAATTTTATTTTGTTTTGGTATTGAAAATTGTTTTGATAATGTTTTTATTATATCAATGTGTTATTGATATCTTGTGATTGAAATGTGGAAATGTTATGTTTCCTTTATGCATGTTTTATGTGATACGATTTATGTTATGGTTCTTGTGCATTGTTTATGAAGATGGGTAGTTCCATGATAAACTAAGGGCGGGTGAGCCCGAGATATCTCTCCAATTCATTGGGTAACACGAAGGGGCTAATCTTTAAGGTTTCTCCTAAGATATTTAGGGATTATACTATGATGGGCATTCCAAACGTAACCATAAGGGTTACTCCCTACGTAAGAATGTTATGAATGCCTCAAGTTACCTTTATGTCTTATTATTTCTATTATTTATTCATGATTTTATGAGGTTTGTTAAAATTCATATGTTTTATGAGTAAATTATGATTTCATACATGGACTAATGTTTTCATTTCGTACTTTTATATCCCTTACTGAGCTTTTTATGCTCATCCCATGTTTCTGAAATGTTTTTCACAGGTCAAGGGAAATGTACATGATTCGATGATAGTGTCAAGGAAGTTCCAAGAAAGAATCCATGTTTTATTTTAAATATTTTTCCGTTGATGGGAAAAATGGGTACTAACTTTTATGTAACCACTTTGTTTAAAAGTGGAATGTAATGTATGTTTTATGATCTAATTCTTTAAAACTCTAAACCTGAAAAGATCCTCAATGTGTATTCTTGAAATATCTCAAGATTAAGTAATGTTTAAGGCTGGGGCCTTATAATGTGGTTATGATATCCGGTATTATTCATTCCATCATTATGAAATTGGATATTGATATTACATGTGATTATTCAACTAGTAGAGTATCCATGTGAATAAGTAAATATAATTATTCAATTTATATTTGCCATATTATTCTGAAGTTTATGTTTAAAAAGCATTTGTTTTTGTATTATACATTGCCTTAAATGTTTGTGCTTATTTATGAAAGTATATGCTATATTGTTATCCTTACATAACACCTTATCTCACCCCTTTATATGTTTTATTTTTTCTAGGATGCGAAGAAGTATATTATGACTTACCTACATGGATAGTATAAGGGATATGAATGTGTTCAAAAGAGACACAATGTTTTTTGTTATTATTTCCTAATGTATTGTAGAACTTATGTATGTATCTAGTACTTCCAAGGCTCCTAAACAGACCGGTCAGTCGAGATTTGATCTCTTGTGATCAGGCCATTGTAATGTAATAATTCACCGACTCTGAGTAACTTGGGTCGGGGCATTACAGTTGGTATGCGAGAAAGTTTATTACTATCCTTGGATGCTAGATTTAGAAAAATGTTGAATAGAGAACATTACCCTAAGATAGACTTTAAGGATTATTATATAATAAATTCCATGAATTTTGGTAATGTAGATATTTTGTGTATTTTACAAGGAATACATCCATGTCTGGATATGATCAGGTAGAGGTGGAACTAGCGTAGATGTACCTAGGTGTGAAAACTCCGACTAGGAGTTTTGGGGTTGACCTAGGGTTTCCTGGTACAAAACAACGGGCCATGTTTTACTCTTGTTTATGACACTCCTAGGGGATATGTTTTGGATAATTCTCATTTTCTTTACAAAAAAATAATGAAGGATTTATGAGTAAATACCGCATCAAAGAAAACATTTTTTAATGATTGTAGATTATATGCACAAATTCTTCAATTTATGATAGGTATTTTACCAGTTTGGAGTTATGTATTTCGATTCATAAAATCATCTAGTGTTTGTCATTGTTTAGAAATGGCACCTAGTGGAAGGAATGGAAACTGTATCAAAGCACGTAATCCATGTAGGTATTTACCTCATACTCAAATTATCATAAAACATATGTCATGACCCATCCTTGGGGCCCGTGCCGTGACTACCCCAAGCCAGCCTTTCATAGGCCAGGGGTTGTCGACTAGCACCAAAGGCGTAATCCTGAAAAAAGGGAAGACATTGACTTTATCCTGCAACACACACACAGTCTGAACACAAGTAGTAGAGGAAACAACTGAAAATAAGCACTAAGTAAAACTAAAAACAAAATTAAGTGTTGAATGGAAAGGGGCTGGAAATACAAGCCCAATAGTAAAGAACAACTGCAGAAAAGTAAACAGCAACTATTGTGTCGTCCTCTGGGAATCCCACCTGAACAGTGGGTACAGATGGCCTCCTCAGCACCTCAGGTCCCTCTGTCCACTTCGTGTACATCTCTCCAAGTGGTCCACCTCTGGGTACCATCCATCTCCACAACACTCTGCCTTGTTTAGTGTTGTTTGTTGTCTGTAACCAACACAATGATGTGCGGGAATTGCCCGTGCAGTGGTGAGTATAATGATACTCAGTAGGGACCCCTAGACCCTTGAAGGTCTCCTAGAATCCATGAAGGATAAACCAAAAAAGTTAAGATACAATCATGATGTATCAAACAACCATACTTCAGTATATACCCATATACCTAAGTTATCAATCTCAGTTCGGCTCTAACTCTCGATCCCAAGCACAACCTAGTCCACAAAGGAAGTAAAGTCAATCACATAGATGATAATGATTGAAAGTCAAGACTCATCTCACACAAGTGTACATCATTGGTATAGCAATAGAGATGATCAGATGTAGTAATTGATTCTTCTATACTGTCGGACCCACACAGGATAGAAGACAAGCTAAGCTGTCGGACCCACACAGGATACAAGACCAGCTACTATGTCGGACCCACACAGGATACAAGTACAGTGGTCAAACTGCTAGACCCACATAGGATACAAGAAAAATAGTCATCACTATCAAACCAAAAGAGGATTCCGGTACAATTTCCATCGTCTTCAAAACCACAAAGTATCCCAGTACGGTAGTCATTGTCGTCGAACCCATGGAGGATCCCAGTACGGTAGTCATCGTCGTCACAGCCAGCTCTAGGTTTCACGCACACAACACGCTCGATTCTAGGAGGGTCCCCACCTCGAGAAAAGGGTTTGATACAACAACTATCACAAAATCCAGAGTTGATGTATCCCAAAGTTCCGTCTCATCAAAAGAATACCAACACGACTGACAGCCCTTCAATCGGACGCTCGGTCTGAGAGTTATCCACTTTTCTGTTTCAGGGTCCCGGTAGAATTACGCTCATTCCAAACCTGGCTATTTTCCAAAATTTTCCAAAACTTACTTAGAGTATCGCAACTAGATCACCTCTTTGTGAGGATCCCAATGCCATAGACAACACATCGATCGGACACGCGGTCTAGAAGTTATTCACGTTTAAGTGAAATGGGCCCAGCCAGTTAAGCCCAGTGGGCTGGCGGGTCGGACCGACCCGGTTTGGCGGGTCTGACCCATCCGAGCAAGTCAGCCTGGCCCGATGGAGCGCAGCCCACCCAGGAACCCGGCCCGGTGGGTCCGACCTAGTTACGGGGTCGGCCTAGCCCATTGGGGTGTGGTCGACCCATAGACCCAGCCCGCGGTTGCGGGCCGGTTTGGCACGCCCGGCGGCACCGAGCGGCGCCGCCCCTTCCTGATACCCACCCGGCTGAAGCTGGCCGGTTTGTCCAGCATGAGCGGCCCGCGGTTTCGGGCTGCAGTCCTCCGCAGTGCGGCGCGAAGAGGCACCGCACTCTTCCCCACCAAGCCATCAGGTGGCCGGCCGATTCACCAGCCATGCGGCCAGCAAAAGCGGGCAGCGTCTTCTCCGAAGCATGTTGCTAAGAGGCACTGCAGTTCTCTAGCCCTGTCATCTTCGATCAGCCGGTTCTACCAGCAAGAGTCCCGCTGGTGCGGGCCGCACCTCCTCCATGCGGCACCTGTGGGTACCGCGGTTCACCAGCCCAGCCGGCTACGGCCGGCCGGTTCGGTTCATCCAAGTGGCCCGGAGTAGCGGGCTGTGGTTTCCTCCATTCAGCTGGTGCACGACCACCGCCTTCGATCACCGCCGTCACTAGTAACCACCACCTCTGGTTGCTGCCGCCAAAAAAATATTCAAGGACCAACGGAGGGTCGTCGGGCCGTGTTCATTCAGCCCGCGCCCTCTGCGTTAGGTGATACCAAATGGCCAAAGACAATCCAAGAATTCATCAAGAATGAGATATAATTTTATTCATTTAAAAATTATACAAAAACACTACCTCGTAGTTGACGTTTCACATCAACGAGACGCATAAGACAAGCATCGTGGTAGTCGGGCATCACAGAAGATGGCGTCGCGTAAGACGGATATCATTCCATCAACGTCGGAGGAAAAAGAACGTTATTATTGGCGACGACGATGTATTCTCCCTTGATGCGGAAGAATAGGAGGGAAGATGGCATTCTTTGTGGTGTCACCTAACTTTCTTGCCCCAGTTGAAGAAGTGGAGGAGACGATCGAGTTCCTCGTGTTCTTTGTTGGAGAGGGTGATATTCTCTAAATCCTCCCAAGTCCCACCCAACAAGTTTATGCCAACCAATATCAAATAAAAATAACACACCTATTAAAAGGATAGCTTAATGAATTCAAAAATATTTGAATTCATTAAGTTACATCCTATTAATTTAATAGATGGGTTGGCTCATTAAAAGGAAGGGAGGAGATGAAGAGGCACCCATTTAATTAAAGGAAGAGTTGGCACATCAAAAGGGAAGTTTAAAAGTTAAATAGGATTAAGTGGTTTAAGGGAGTTAAAGGGGGATTTGAAAGGTTAGGGTTTGTGTGGACCCCACCACACATTATCCTTTAAAGGGAGGTTATTTCGGGTGTGGGACCCACCTCCAACTCCTCTTTGGAGGAAATAACCACCACAAAAAAATTGTGTAACACAACAATTTTATTTAATTTATTATGAATCCCCAAATTAAAACTTCTGCCCTAAACCAAACACAATTGCAGTAAAGGTATCCTTAAGAAAATATCGGTGTTGTGAGCTCATCGATGTCCTCAGATTTCAATTCCGAGCACCGGTTCAAAAGATATAAAGACCCACACGTACGTTTACTGAACGTAACCGAACAAAACTTCAAAAATTGATTCTGGGCACACCGGGCCTCGGAATCAGGCACCGTCAGAAACTGCGGACTTGTAAAATTCCAAAAAATTTAAGAAAACAATTTCCTTGAAATTTATGAGTCTTTTCATTACCCCCACCTCAAGGCTTTACATCCCCGTAAAGCTACAACACACACTAGGGAAACAAAAGTGGGTACTGAGGATGCATCTGAGCCTCCCTCTCCCATGGGCTCTCTTGGAAGTTACTGTACTACCAGTGAACTCGCACCAGAGGAATCAACCGTCCATGCAGGAACCCACTCTTGTCGATCCTAAACCTCCACTGGGACCTCCGTGAATGTCGCACCATCATCGATGTCGAGCTCCCCATGGTCGATGATGTGGGACGGGTCGTGCACGTATCTCCTTAGCTATGATACGTGGAAGACATTGTGCACCCGATGCATCTGAGGTGGAAGGGCCATGTAGTAAGCCACCTCACCTACTCTGTTGAGGAACTCAAAAGGTAAAATTAATCGTGGAGATAACTTACCGCCTCGGCCAAATCTCTGTAAACACCTTCGAGGTGAGGCCCGTAGGAAGATGTGGTCGCCATACTCAAACTCCAGTGGTCTCCATCTCCTATCAGCATAGGGATTTTGTCTGCACTGTGAAGTCTTCATCCGCTCCTGAATGATCTGCACCTTCTCCGTCGTGGCCTGAACCATCTCTAGTCCTACAAGTGATGACTCCACTGGGTCAGTCCAGCATAGAGGTGATCTGCAAGGTCTGTCGTACAGTTCCTCATAAGGTTCCATCCCGATTGTGGAGTGGTAGTTGTTGTCGTATGAAAACTCCACCAAGGGTTAGTGATCCTCCCAACTAAGACCAAATTCAAGAACACATGCATCGCATGGATCATGTCCTCTGGAGTCTGGATGGTCCTTTTAGTCCTTCCATCCTTCTTAGGATGGAAGGCGGTGCTCAGACGTAGTTGTGTCCTAAATGCCTCCTGTAACCCCTTCCAAAGCTGGGAAGTAAAGAGTGTGTCCCGATCGGAGACAATCTTCGATGGAACACCATGAAGACGTATGATCTCATGTACGTAGAAGCTTCCCAAGACCTCTACTGAGCCCTGCTCTCTGATCGGTAAGAATTTGGTCGACCTGGTGAGTTGCTCGACGATCACCCGGATAGAGTAGTGTCCTCTGGATGTACATGGAAGTCCCTTCACGAGGTACATGGATATTCTGTCCCACTTACACTCTGGGACCTCTAAGGGTTGTACCAAGCCTACTAGTACCTGGTGCTCTGCCTTCACCTGCTAACAAGTGAGTCATCGTAATACAAACTCTGTTATAGCCTTCTTCTTACACAGCCACCAGTGTTGTCGTCTAAGGTCCTGATACATATTTGCCATTCCTGGATGTACCGCTAGAGGGGAAGTGTGAAACTCCCACAGCACATCCTCCTACAGTGCCCCTGGTATCATGGTACGTCCTATGAAAATGATGGCATTCTTACCACCTTTAGAAACCCCATAAGGTGCATTCCCTGAGAATATCTTAGAATTTCGCGTCTCAAATTCAATGTCCCCTCATTGTGCCTCCCTGACTTGCTGAAGAAGTGGTGGAGTGACTGTAAGAGACTGAAGAAAGGCTACTCTATATCTATCCACAAATGATATCTGTAGTGTAGCTAGCTGCTTCGTCGCCTCTCCTAGAAGCTGAATGAATGACCTCCTGGTGAGAGCATCTGCTACAACATTACACTTCCCAAGAGTATAGACCATCTAAAAGTAATATTCATGGAGGAACTCGAGCCATCACCGCTATCTCAGGTTCATTTTCTTCGACGAGAAGATGTACCAGAGACTCTAGTTTTCATAGTAGACTGTAAAATGTTCTCCCATTAGATAGTGTTGCCACATCTTCAAGACAATGACCACTGCTGCTAACTCCAGTCCATGAGTAGCGTAGTTCTACTCGTGGTGTCTCAACTATTGTGACCCATACACGATCACTGGTCGATCTTGCATCAGGACACACTCGAGTCTGATCCATGATGTGTCGCAGTTAACTACGTACCCTACACCCTCCTCTGGTAGCCTCAAGATGGGCACACATGTCAATCTCTGCCTCAGCTTTTGAAAGCTCTTTTGGCATCTCTCTGACCACATGAAGGGTTTCCCCATCTTTTTCAAAGCTGAAAGTGGTGCTACAACTCTAGAGAAGTCTAGCACATATCTCTAATAGGACCCAGCCTGACCCAAGAAAACTCTGCACCTCTGTCAAACTCCTGGGTGGCTCCCAAGAAAGTACTGCCTCAATATTTGTTGAATCCACCGCAACTCCAGCCTCCGAGATGACATGTCCCAATAAGTGAACCTCTCGAATACAGAACTGGAACTTTGAGAGCTTACCATAAAGCTGGTTCTCTCAGATTGTGTCCAATACTACCCACAAATGGTAGGTGTGCTCCTCCTCAGTAGTCGAGTGAATCAGTATGTCATTGATGAAGACTCTGACAAAGCAATCAAGGTAATGCTGGAAGATCATGTTCATGAGACTCATAAACACTGCTGGAGAATTGGTTATGCTGAAGGGCATAACCAAGAACTCATAGTGTCCATACCGACACCTTAATTCCATCTTCTGCACATCCTCATCTCAAACTTTGAGCTGGTGATAGCCTGATCTGAGGTCTATCTTCGAGAACCACCGTGCTCCCCTGAGCTGATCAAAGAGGTCATCAATCCTCGGTAGTGGGTACTTGTTCTTTATGGTCACCTTATTTAGGCGATAGTATCAACACACAGTCACAAGCTCCCATCTTCCTTCTTGGCGAATAAAATTAAAGATGCCCATGGTGAAACACTAGGGTGGATAAATCCCTTCCCCTACAAGTCCTCTAGTTGTACCCGCATCTCACGAAGCTCGGTAGGAGCCATTCGATATGATGGAGTAGATATCGGTGTTTCCCAAGGTACATATCAATGTTGAATTCTACCTCTCCGCGAGGAGGTAATCCTGGAATATTGTCAAGGAAAAAATCCACATACTGATCCACCACAATAGGAAAACTCAGACACCGCACATCAACCGCTCCGAGGATGAGACTAGCCAGCTGATGTGTGATCAGCAGCCCCTCCTCTGCGTAAGTCCATCAGACACTGCAAAGTCTCCCTTCTCGCCGGTGAAGGTGAACCTGGTACCATCCGTGTAGACACACCATACTTTGCGCCTAATACATTCAATCTGAGCATGAACTATGGATAACTAGTCCATACCCAAGATGACGTCGTAATGCCTCAATGCTGCAACAAGAAGATCCTAGCCGAAGCTCTTGCCTCCTAGAGTAAGCCCACATTGCATGCATCAGTGTGTAATCATCGAGTCTGCTCCCGTAAGAGTCTCTAGCCGTAAGGATCGAGTCAACTGCTCTGTCGAAATCTCCATGCTCCAAACAAGGGCAGCAGCAATAAAATAATGACTCGCACCTATGTCTATAAGTACTACATCAAGGGTGTAGTAGACACAGATAGTACCTCGAATCATCTCAGGTGCGTTGTGGTCATAAGCCTCGACTGCATGGAGCTAAGCCTGCCTCTGTCCGCCAACCCCCTATGGTCGGGGTGGACCTCCTGGTGGCGATGGTGGTAGAGCATGTTGTCCACCACCCACTGCTCGGCCAGCTCCTCTACCACATCCGCATACTCCCAGCGAACCACCACGGTCAAACCTCTTCCTCTACCTATGAGGTCCCTCTACTGTCTGCTGCTCATCTGCATGGCAGGTCGGGCAATCTCGTGTCATGTGTCCCTGCCTGCTACATTCATAGCATTACCTGCTCTTTATAAGGCTGACTCTATTTCGTGTGCCCCGCACAACCGAACCTGTATCCTGAGTCGACCACCTGAAGGTCTGGTCCTCTTGGACCTCTATATCAACTATCTATTGTCAGCTGCAGAAGACTCCACTACGTTTCATCCTGCAGTGGGTCTCACCGCTGGTGACTGCTCAGTGAGAAAACTCTCCACTAGAAGGGCTCTCTCCCGCACCCCCGCCTGTGTCGGGATACTGAGGGGAATCGTCAAAGCATGGATCTCATGCCTGATTCCCTACTCGAAGGTCCGGGCCCTGAAGAACAGGTCTCGTACCATATCTGTGGAGTAGCATGAGAGGTCGGTGAACCACACTGAGCACTGAGCTACTGTGATGCTACCATGTTGCAGATGACGTAACTCCTGAATCTGTACCGTACGAAGGGTGGCTGGAAAGAACTCCGAGCGGAAGAGACACGCGAAGTCCATCTAGAGTAATGATGCATCGTCATGCACCTGGAGCATCAAGCTCCACCATATACCTACTGTTGTGTGTAGGAGACTCACTGTAAGGATCACCATAAGGTCGGCTGGTCTCCCTATCAATCTGAAAACTCTCCCAATAGCCTCCAACCAATCCTCAGCTGCCTGTGGGTTCATCTCTCCCTAGAACCGGGGCGGCCTCTGTCGCTGAAACTCAAGAAAAACACTCAGGCGGCGTGCACTCTCGGCTGCTAGAGCTGGTAGTATCCATGGCCCAGCGGGTAGTGGTACCGCTGTTACCTCCGCTGTGATGGGGCCCTGCACCGAGGCCTCATCGCTCAGTGGGCTACCATCTCATATGAAACTCAAAACCCTAGCTAGCTGCCTTCGTGGGGCCATCCTGAAAATAAAAAGGTGTGCAACGGTTAAAATAGTATACCCGGTGAGCTGACACAAATTAATCATGAATAAAACTCTTTAAAAGGAAACACACACGCAATTAGTGTTTTCGTGCACTCAGTCAGAAATGAGAGGTCAGGGACTTGGTGTATGGATACGCCGGCCGTTGTACCAACACCAGTTTCCCTAAACTGATAACCACACACAAAACACTAAACACAATTTCCTTTTAAAGAATTAGAGTCTAGGTTCTCTAGTAGAACTGACTACTCTGATACCAATTTGTCATGACCCATCCTTGGAGCTCGTGCTGTGACTACCCCAAGCCCACCTTCCATAGGCCAGGGGCTGGTGACTAGCACCAAAGGCATAATCCTGAAAAAAAGGGAATTCATTGCCTTTATCCTGTAACGCACACATAGTCTAAACACAAGAAGTATAGGAAACAACTAAAAATAAGCACTAAGTAAAACTGAATACAAAAGTAAGTGCTGAAAGGAAAGGGGCTGGATATACAAGCCCAACAGTAATGTACAGCTGCAGAAAAGTAAATAGCAATTACTGAGTCTTACTCCAGGAATCCCACCTGAAGGGTGGGTACATATGGCCCCCACAACACCTCAGGTCTATCTGTCCACTCCCTGTACGTCTCACCTGGTGGTCCACCTCCGGGTACCGTCCAGTTCAACAACACTCTGCCTCGATCAGTGTTGTCCATCGTCTGCAACCAACACAACAATGTGCGGGCATTTCCCGTGCGAGGGTGAGTATAATGATACTTAGTAGAGACCCAAAGACCCCTGAAGGTCTCCCAAAATCCACGAAGGATAAACCAAAAAAGCAAAGATACAATCACGAAGTATCAAAAAACCCTACTTAGGTATATGCCCATATACCTAATTTATCAATCTCAGTTCGACTCCAACTCTTGGGCCCAAGCACAACCTAGTCCACATAAGAAGAAAATTCAATCACATCGATGATAATGATTGAAATTAAAGACTCAGCTCACACAAGTATACATTTTTTGTATTGCGATAGAGATGATCAGATGTAGTCACTGATTCATCTAAGCCGTCAGACCCACATAGGATACAAGACCAGCTAAGCTATTGGACCCAGACAGGATACCATACCAGCTACTCTATCAGACCCACACAGGATACAAGTACATAGGTCAAAATGTCGGACCCACATAGGATACAAGAACAGTAGTCATCACCATTGAACCCATGGAGGATTCCGTTACAATTTCAATTTTCATCGAACCCACAGAGGATCTTAGTACGGTAGTCATCATCATCGAACCCACGGAGAATCCCAGTATAGTAGTCATCGTCGTCGCAACCATCTCTAGGGTTCCCGCACACATCACACTCAATTCCGGGAGGGTCCACTCCTGGCGCAAAGGGGGTGATAAATAAAATATCATGAAGTCCAATGTTGATGTATCCTGAAGTTCTGTCTCATCAAAAGAAACCCAACGCGACTAACGCGCGTTAATCAGATGCTCGGTCTGAGAGTTATTGGCTTTTCAGTTCCAGGGGCCCAGTTAGAATTACGCTCGTTCCAAACCCGACTATTTTCCAAAGTTGACAAAAACTCACTTAGAGTATTGAAAAAGGACCACCTCTTCACGAGGATCCCAGTGCTGTAGACGGAGTGTCGATCGGACACGCGGTCTAGATTTTATTCACGTTTATGTGAAACGGGCCCAGCCCGTCAACCCCATTGGGATGGCGGGTCGGTCCGACCCAGTTCGGGGGGTTGGCCCGGCCCGGATCGGCGGGTCGGCCCGGCCCTGCTCGGCGGGTCGGCCCGGCCCTGCTCGGCGGGTCGGCCCAGCCTGGCTTAGCGAGTCAGCCCGGCCCGACTCGGCGGTTCGGCCCGGCCTGGCTCCGTGGGTCGTCCTGGCCCAGTGGAGCGTGGCCCACCCAGGAAGTGGGTTGCTTCTTCTCTGAAGCACAACTCCAAGAGGCGCTATGGTTCTCTAGCCCAGTCGGCTTCGGGTGGCCAGTTGGGTTCGTCCGAGTGGCCCATGATAGCTGGATGTGGTTTCCTCCATGCAGCTGGTGCACAGCCGCCGCATCCAGTAGTCGTCGTCTCCGGTCGCCACCGCCTCCGGTCTCCATCGCCAAAAAATATTCAAGAACCATCAGAGGGTCATCCGGCCATGTTCGTTCGGCCTACACCCTCCGCATTAGGTGATATCAAATGGCCAAAGACAATCCAAGCATTCATCCAGAACGAGGTATAATTTTATTCATTTAAAAATTATACAAAACCCCTACATTGTATTTGACATTTCACGTTGATGAGCCGCAGAAGACGAGCATTGTGGTAGTCGGGCATCATGAAAGACGGTGTCGTGTTAGACGGATATCGTTCAATCAATGTCGGAGGAAAAAGAATGTTTTTGTTCACAATGATGACGTATTCTCCCTTGACATGGAGGAAGAGGAGAGTAGACATCATTATTTGTGGCGTCACCTCACTTTCTTTCCCCTGTTGAAGAAGTGGAGGAGACGATCGAGTTCCTCATGTTCTTCATTGGAGAGGGTGATATCCTCTAAATCCTCCCAATTCCTACCCAACAAGTTTATGCAAACCAACATCAAATAAAAATAACACACCTATTTAAATGATATCTTAATGAATTCAAAAGGATTTGAATTCATTAAGTTACATCCTATTAATTTAAGAGATGGGTTGGCTCATTAAAAGGAAGGGAGGAGATGAAGAGGCTCCAATTTAATTAAAGGAATATTTGGCACATCAAGAGGGAAGTTCAAATGTTAAAGAGGATTAAGGTGTTTAAGGGAGTTAAATGGGGAGTTGAAGGGTTTGGGTTCGTGTGGACCCCACCCCACATTATCTTCTATTGGGAGGTTATGTGGGGTGTGGGCCCCACCTACACCTCCTCTTTGGAGGAAATAACCACCACTTAAAAAAATAAAATTGTGTAACACATCAAATTTATTTAATTTATTATGAATCCCCAAATTAAAACTTCGGCCCCCGACCAGATGCAGTTGCGGTAAAGGTATCCTTAAGAAAATATCGGTGTTGCGAGTTAATCGGTGTCCTCATATTTCAATTCTGAGCACCGGTTCGAAAGAAAGAAAAAAATGCACCTACATTTACTAAACATACCTGAAAAAAACATCCGAAATTGTTTCTGAGCACACCGGACCTTGGAATCAGGCGCTGTCAGAAACTGCGGACTCGTAAAATTCCAAAGTATTTAAGAAAAAAAAATCCTTGAAATTTCTGGGACTTTACAACATAATTTTACAATTTCTGTGAATTGAATTTCAAAAATCCAAGAGACACGATTGTCATCAGTAAGTAAAATTTGGTTCAATAGTATGAAAATAATTTTTGGTGAATAGTCACTTTTGAATTTTATTTAACACAGTTAAAAGAAAATACGGTAATTAAAGTTAAAAATGTTTGAACCACTTTTTGTATAAGGTTGTATTTGTTGTCAATAGTTGTCAATGAAGATCAAAATGAAGGCAATCATGAAGTACTCTGATGAAGTGGAATAATGGTAATTCAGACAATTGTTGTACTAATCATAAGTTCAAAGAACATGTGTCATAGGTGATACATTGTTTACAACAATGAAGAATGTGAGGTGTAATCCATATGAAGATTATTAAAGAAGAATGGGGTCTTTGGATGAAGACCATCAAATTCCTCCTTATTGCATGAGAACTATGGGTTTTTGATTAAGACCATGCAATTACTCATGATTGCATGAGAACCATGCAAGAGACTTCTTGACGAATTGAATCATATGGTTTGCATGAAGTATATCATGACGGTTGATGAAGATGAAAATGTGCAAATGATTGTAATGCTAAGATGGTTGTGCGGGGATTGGAATTATTAGATAGCCATGCACATCAAATTTTCATAGAATATGATGATTCTAAAGTTGTTCCTTCAAATAATACATATCACAATAGTGGAGTTTGTGATAAAAGCAGAAGAGTTGCTAAATGATACAGAATAGTAAGAAGAAGTGCTTTTGAGGTGATCGTGCTTGTTGACAAAGAAAACAAATGACATACAAATTTGTTAACAAAGGAGATTCCATATTGTCATGTCGAGTTCAAGGACTTTGGATAATTATCCATGTTTTATTCAAGAAACATCGACAAAGTAATGGATGATCTGCAGGCAGACAAAAAGAGAAGATACAAGGTGGCGCCGTTTCCCAGTGTTTGCCAAATTTTTGGGCCTGAACATTGACAAATAAAGAAAAGTGATTTTGGAAAAGAGACTTGTGCACCATGTATTTTAAGGAGATGAAACTTTCCCACCATATGTTTTTAAAGATCAGAACATCAATTTATGGAAAAGGGAAAAGTGTCGTACAAGTATTGGGCTTGTCGTGTAGGTAGACTTGCGCACCATGAAGAGACTTGTGTGCCGATGCCTAGAATGCTTGGGAAATTGTGCGCCTGTTGTTTTACAAGATCAGAAACTCAAAATATGGCAGAGGAAGTAGGTTCGTGCAAATTTGGAAGTTGGTCGCGCAAGTGGCTTGCAGGGGAAGAGACTTGCGCGCCATGACTTGCGCGCCAAGGGGAGACTTGCGTGTCGTCACGCAGGGGGTTCCAACTACCTATAAATACTGGACCACCCCTCCTAATTTTCCACGGAGTTCAAAACTTAGAAAAATTAGATCTCCCATCGCGCAGGTGCGAATGTCGTGCAGGTAGTGTATGGTCATGCAAGTGGACTTGCGTGCTAGTGTTTGAAGCTGCGCGCCAGTTGTTGGTTGAGCACCCAAGGCGGTTTGGGCGAGGAAGGACGTGAGTCATGCAAGTTAGATGTTGAGGAAAGAAGTGTCGCGCAGGTGGTTTGGTGATACATGCATGCCAATTTAGACCTGTGTGCCGAGGACTTGGGTGACGTATTGGGACTTTCACACCAGTCTTGCAAAAGAGAGGCAAGTATTGTTGGAGCTCACCCGTCTTTTTGGAGCTTCATGAAAGCCATAAGATGACCTGATACCTTCGGTGAAACAGATGATGTATTCATTTACAAAGATGGAAGAATAATGAACAAATTGGTTCTTTCAAGAGAAGTGATTCCGTACACACATGACTGGTGTTTAACACCCTCATTGTGCTTTGCGATGATACGAAGAACGGTTCGTGCAACTAAACTCAGATCTTCACAGAAAGAGGGGTTTATTTCAAAACACTCAGGTGTCGGTATTTGGAATCAAAGGAAGAGAATAAGAAGATACAGTGGATTCAGTTATTTCACTAAAGAAGAAGATTGAATACAAAAGAGCATCAACTCAGTACTCTCATACAAGCATCGTCTCATGCTGAACAGGAGACAAAGACTTCAATGCAAATCTATTGAAAGGACCTACACGTCTATAAACTGAGTGTGACTTCACCAAGGGCAGTGAGCCAGGGGGAGTTAACGGGAGTGCCCTGAGGGAAGCAGTGAGCTATCCCTGAACCTTTGTAAAGGTAGTGAGCCTGGGACAGAGTGACTGTTCCCAAACCATTTTAATCTACAACTATTGATGATTAGTGGAATTTTGTACGACCGAAAACTTGTCGGCCTATGCTCCTTGGATGTATCCCTTAGTGGTGAACCAGGAGAAATTGTTGTGTTATCTCTTTTCAAGTGAATGTTTCATTGCTGATCATATCCATTATACAGGTTTAAGTAGTTCCTACCTACGTGGGAACAAGATCCACAACTTTAAGAAGAAAAGGTTGACACCCTGATTCACCCCTCCCCTCTCAGGTTGTCCTGGGGTCCTACAAGTGGTATCAGAGGGAGGTTAACATATGTTGGATATTCTCCTGTAATTCTATTGAGAATAGGATTTGAGTTACTTTCCTAAAGTCAACCATGAAGAGTATTTTTTATGAAGATTCAGAGAAGAAATCTATATCCACCAAGACATTGACAAATAAGAAAAAGAAACAGAAGAAGATGGAGAAGAAGTCCCTCATGACCAAAGAAGATAATGTGTCTTTTTCTCCATGCCATTCCAATAATGAAAAAACATCAAGCTTGGAAAGTATTGACCAGGTGGCTCAGAATTCTTCCAGAGGAAAGGATGACACACCTAATTCAAGCTTTTAGGAAAAACTCAAAACATATATGCAAGATATTCCTGAATAAATGGTTGCTAAAATTTGTATCCAACTCCAATCTATGCAGGTTGAGATCACTCGATTAGAAAGGGAAGCTGACAATATGGAAAAGGGGTTGGAGAGAAAAGTTCAGGAAAGTATGAATCTCACCAAACAAGTTAAATTCTTCGAAGAAAAAGAGGAAGTCAATAAGACTCTAAAAGAAAATATCCATGCACTTTAAGAGGAGCTGAAAAAGAGCAAAGAAGTCAAGAGTTTGTGTTTGTAAGAAACTTCCATCAAATTCAGGTAACATGACTCATTGTTACAAAACAAAGTTATGATGCATGAAGATGAGGTTGAACGATTGAATAAGACTTGTGAAGAGAAGATGATCATGATTGAAGATCAAAAGATCATCCTCAATATTGAGAGTCAAAAATTGGAATCCCAGTTGACCAGGATTGAGAATACACATATTAAGACTTCACAAAAGAATGAAATGAGTGATGCTTGTACTCAATGTTTGTTGTAGGAATCTAAAGCTGAAATACCTCCAACATGTGACATGAATATTATGACAAATCTTGATTATCCACATCAAGAATCAGTTTCTGCTGGTAACTAATGCTCACTAGAGGGTTCTATTTTAAAAAGACCTCCAACATGTGATAAGAAGATCATGACTTCACTCATTGATCTGTCACAAGAAACTGAGGAAGTGAAGGTACCATCCAAACCATCTTGTACTCAGGTTTCTAAATGTGTTCCCACAATCAGTGTAGGCTAGAAGAAAAATTCTAAACAAGTATGGATGAGGAAAGGTGAGAAGAGAAACCTACCACCATGGCTAGGGTGGATGGGAAGAGACAGGAGGAAGTTGGTTCCTCAAATAGAGCACAAAAGATTAAGAAGATAGCCCAACAACCTCATACAAAAGATACAAAGAAGAATATATTTGTGGGTCAATGTTGGTGTTGCAACATATTTTAGCATTGTGCACTAGATTGTTGGTACAATCCCTTTAATGGAAAAGCACAAAGAATGCCTGTATCAAAGGGAAGAAATCCAGGGAAGAAGAAGAAACATCTACAGTTCCAGAAGCATCTGTTTATAGCAAAAAGATTTGGAATGCTTGATAACATCTGTGATGTATGCAGCGGCAGTGGTCACAATAATTGTGCATGCCTATATCAATAGATATCTAGAACTGATATGAATAGAATACCTACAATTCCATCTAAGTATGAAGCGAGTACCTTGGGAAGAAATCATAAGAATAGTGCGAACACACATTTCCCCATGAGGATCTCAAGAAGGGAAGTGGAGAAGACCTAGGATTTTATATCCATGAAATTGAAGGTCCATTCATCCAAAAGAAAAACTAATTGGGTTGAAACTCAGATAAACCCATGTGGAAGACCCAATCTAGCTGCAACAGTTCCAAATGACATATTGGTCATCTGGCCTGAATATTTTGAATGAATGAAGAAACTTGAAGATGAAAAGGCCAAGGCTATTGACAAATGAAAAGAAAAACTTTCACATGATGAAGACACAGTGCATGAGATATTGCAATCCAAGAGAAACACATGTGTCAAAGAAGTTGTGTGTGAGGGGTGCAGGAAATCTGGTAACATTACAAAAGGTTTCCTAACCTTAATACCAGAGCAAGTAGTACTTAAGAGGAGTAAGAATGTATCATTCATGATGGCTGTTAAGAAGAAAAATTCCACACACAAAGTAGAAGATAATTTGAAGAAAGTCGTGCCACATCAACTGATGTCAAAACATATGTTCAAAGGTACAAGCATGATGACTGGAGTGAACAGAGGAACTTGGTTGAGAAAAGAACCTCAACCATACAGATCATGTTGATGAAGCAAGGAGGAACCACCTTATTCCCTTATTCATTGTGTATTTTATTTACGCTAATAATGCATGGAATTGAAGGTGAAGAATTCTCTCAGGGGGAGAACCTGAGAAGTAGTGAATGCTGTCAACTCTTGATAGCCAAGCTAAAGAAGTTTCCATCCTTAGTAGATTCTTCAATTGATATTCAAATATTAAGATGATGAGGAGTGTTTTCCTTGAGGGGGAGAAAAGTGAATAAGCTTCCAAAATCATTGTTTCAATCAATATCAACTCCTGCTGGACTCAAATGTAGTTACTCTATGAATTTCTTGAAAAAAATGTCAATGGAGAGGGTATGACATTTCTCAATCTCTAACCCTTGGTTACTCAAATCAAAGACCATTATACAAAGGGGGAGTAACTGGATTTAGCAGTGACATAAGAAGAATGGATGTGCCCCAAGGTCACTTATCCTAACGATTGCACTTGAATGATTTCGATCTGTTTGCTGATGTGAGTGCAGGAGTCTCGGGTTGATTATTCCCTATCACATTTGATTTTCTTCTACCTGAAATAAAAGTAGGTAAACCCTTGAAGTAAAAATGCACGAGTTCTCATCTCATGTTCTTATCATGATCTATGAATAATGGACATCCATGTTGACTTAATCAAATCCTCTTGTTTTCTATATCGATCATTTCTCATGTATACTTAGAGTGAAATGATTAACGATACATTGCTTAAGTATGGATTGATACACTCCCTACCATGCCCTTTGAATTTCTTATCAATAGGGGGGGAGAAAGTGAAATGAATGTTTGAAAAGAAAAGTTGATTGAAGAGAAGATTCTCATTTTGACATTGAAAAATTCATTTCAGAAGATGTATAAGGTATTGACAACAAAATACAAAGGGGGAGATTATTGGAACCACTTTGTGTATAAGGTTGTATTTGTTGTCAATAGTTGTCATTGAAGATAAAAATTAAGGAGATCATGAAGTACTCTGATGAAGTGGAGGAATGGTGATTTAGACGATTGTTGTACTAATCATAAGTTCAAAGAACATGTTTTAAAGGTGATACATTGTTTACAACAATGAATAATGTGAGGTGTAATCCATATGAGGATGATTAAAGAAGAATGGGGTTTTTGGATGAAGACCATGCAATTCTTCCTTATTGCATAGAACCATGGTTTTTTGATGAAGACCATGCAATTAATCATGATTGCATGAGAACCATTCAAGATACTTCTTGACGAATTGAATCATATGGTTTTCATGATGTAGATCATGACGGTTGATGAAGAAGACAATGTGCAAATTATTGCAATGCTAAGATGGTCGTGTAGGGATTAGAATTCCGAGATAGCCACACACATCACATTGTAATAGAAGATGATGATGCTAATGCTATGCCTTCAAAGAATACATATCACAATAGTGGAGTTTGTGATAAAAGCAGAAGAGTTGCTGAATGATATAGATCTCCAAGAAAGAGTGATTTTGAGGTGATCGTGCTTGTTGACAAAGCAAACAAATGAAATACAAATTTATTGAAAAAGGAGATTCCATAGTGGCATGTCGAGTTCAAGGACTGTGGATAATGATCCATTTTTTATTCAAGAAACATCGACAAAGTAATGGATGATCTGGAGGCAGACAAAAAGAGCAGATACAAGGTGGCGCCGTTTCCCAGTGTTTTCCAAATTTTTGGGAATGAAAATCAAAAAATGAGGAAAAGTGATTTTGGAAAAGATACATACGAGCCTTGTATTTTAAAGAGATGAAAATTGAATTCCATATGTTTTTCAAGATCAGAACATAAATTTATGGAAAAGGGATAAGTGTCGCGCATGTATTGGGCTGGTCGCGCAGGTAGACTTGCGAGCCATGAAGAGACTTGCGCGCCGATGCCTAGAATTCTTGGGAACTTACGCGCCTGTTGTTTTTCAAGATTAGAAACTAAAAATATGGCAAAGTAAGGAGGGTCTCGCAAATTTGGATGTTGGTCGTGAAAGTGCCTTGCAGGGGAAGAGACTTGCACACCATGACTTGCGCGCCGAGGGGAGACTTGTATGCCGATGCACTGGGGGTTCCAAATTCCTATAAATACTGGACCACCCCTCCTCATTTTCCATGGAGTTCAACACTTAGAAAAATCAGTGCACCCATCACGCAGGTGAACATGTCGCTCAAGTAGTGTGTGGTCGCGCAAGTGGACTTGTGCGCTAGTGTTTGAAGCTGCGCGCTGGTTGTTGGCTGCGCACCCAAGGCGGTTTGGGCGAGGAAGTAATTGAGTCGTGCGGGTTAGAGGTTGAGGAAGGAAGTGTTGCACAGGTGGTTTGGTGATACCTGCATGCCAATTTATACCTACATGGAGAGGACTTGTGCGCCGTATTGGGACTTGCACGCCAGGCTTAGAGAAGAGCGGCAGGTGTTGTTGGAGCTCTCCCGTCTATATGGAGCTTCAAGAAGGCTATAATATTGCCCGATACCTTCGGTGCAACAGATGATGTTTTCATTTACAAAGACATAAGAACAATTAACAATTTGGTTCTTTGAAGAGAAGTGCTTCCGCACACACATGACTGGTGTTTAACACCCTCATTGTGCTTTGCGAAGATAAGAAGAACGGTTCGTGCAACTATACTCCGATCTGCACAGAAAGAGGGGTTTATTTAAAAACACTCAGGTGACGGTATTTGGAATCAAAGGAAGAGAATAAGAAGATATAGTTCATTCAGTTATTACACTAAAGAAGAAGATTGAATACAAAAGAGCATTAACTCAGTACTCGGATGCAAGCATCGTCTCATGCTGAACAGGAGACAAAGACTTCAATGAAAATCTATTGAAGAGACCTTCACGTCTATTAACTGAGCGTGACTTCACCAAGGGCAGTGAGCTATGGGGAGTCAATGGGAGTGACCCGAGGGAAGCAGGGAGTTATCCCTAAACCTTTGTAATGGCAGTGAGCTTGGGATAGAGTGATTATGCCCAAACCATTGTAATCCAAAACTAGTGATTATTAGTGGAATTTGGTACAACCGGAAACTTGTCAGCGTATGCTCCTTGGACGTAGCCCTTAGTGGTGAACCAAGTAAAATTATTGTGTTATCTCTTTGCATGTGAATGTTTCATTTCTAATCATATCCATCATACATGTTTAAGTAGTTCTTACCAATGTGGGAACAAGATACACATCTTTAAGAAGAGAAAGTTGACACCCTGATTCACCCCTCCCCTCTTAGGGTGTCCTGGGGTCCTACAAGTGGTATCAGAGGGAGGTTAACATATTTTTGATATTCTCCAGTAATTCTATTGAGAATAGTATTTGAGTTACTTTCCTAAATCCAACCATGAATAGCATTTTTGATGAAGATTCAGAGTAGAAATCTATATCCACCAAGACTTTGACAAATAGGAAAATGAAAGAGATGATGATGATGATGAAGTCCCTCATGACCAAAGAAGATATTGTGTCTTTTTCTCCATGCCATTCCAATAATGAAGAAACATATGGCTTGGAAAGTATCGAGAAGGTGGCTCAGAATTCTTCCAGAGGAAAGGATGACACCCCTAATTCAATCTTTCCGGAAAAACTCAAAACATATATGCATGATATTCCTAAAGAAAGGGTTGCTATTATTTGTATCCTATTCCAATCTATGTAGGTTGAGATCACTCAATTAGAATGGGAAGCTGCCAATATGGAAAAGGGGGTGGAAAGAAAAGTTTTGGAAAGTATGAAGATCGCCAAACAAGTTAAATTCTTTGAAGAAAAAGAGGAAGTAAATAAGACTCTAAAAGAAAAGATCCATGCACTTGAAGATGTGCTGAAAATGATCAAATAAGTCAAGAGTCTGTGTTTGGAAGAAACTACAATGAAATTAAGGTAACTTGACTTGTTGTTACAAAACAAATTTATGATGCATGAAGATGAAGTTGAATGATTGCAGAAGACTTCTGAAGAGAAGATGATCGTGATTGAAGTTCAGAAGATCAACCTCAATATTGAGAGTCAAAAATTGGAAGCCCATTTGACTAAGATTGAGAATACACATATTAAGACTTCACAAAATAATTAATTGAGTGATTCTTGTACTCAATGTTTGTTGGAGGAATCTAAAGCTGAAATAACTCCAACATGTGACAAGAAGATTATGACAACTCTTGATTATCCACATCAAGAATTAGTTGATGTTGGTAACCAATGATCACTAGAGGGTTCTATTGTCAAAAGACCTCCAACATGTGATAAGAAGATCATGACTTCACTCATTGATTTATCACAAGCAACTGAGAAAGTGAAGGTACCATCCAAACCATCTTGTACTCAGGTTTCAAAATGCATTCCCACAATCAGTGTAGGCTGGAAGAAAAATTCTAAACAAGTATGGATGGGGAAAGGTGAGAAGAAGAAACCTACCACCATGGATAGGGTGGATGGGAATAGAAAGGAGGAAGTTGGTTCCTCAAATAGAGAAAAAAAGATTAAGAAGATATCCCAACAACCTCATACAAGAGATACAAAGAAGAAAAGATTTGTGGGTCAATGTTGGTGTTGCAACAGATTTGGGCATTGTGTACTAGATTTTTGGTACAATCCCTTTAATGGAAAAGTACAAAGAAAGCCTGTATCAAATGGAAGAAATCCAGATTAGAAGAAGCAAAATCTACAGGTCCAGAAGCATCTGTTTACAGCAAAAAGATTTGGAATGTTTGATACCATCTATGATGTATGCAGCGGTAGTGGTCACAAGAATTGTGCATGCCTATGTCAATAGATATCCAGAGCTGATATGAACAAAAGACCTCTGATGATGTCTAAGAATGAAGCAAGTACCTTGGGAAGAAATCATAAGAATAGTGCGAACACACATTTCCCCATGAGGATCTCAAGAAGGGGAGCTGAGAAGACCTAGGATTTTAGATCCATGAAATTGAAGGGCCATTCATCCAAAAGAAAAACTGAGTGGGATGAAACTCAGATGAACCCATGTGGAAGACCCAAACCAAATGCAATAGTTCCAAATGACATATTGGTCCTCTGGCCCAAAGATTTGAAAAGAATGAAGAAACTTTAAGATTAAAAGGCCAATACTGGTGACAATGGAAAAGAAAAACTTTCACATGATGAAGACACAGTGCACGAGAGATTGAAAACCAAGAGAAACACAGGTGTCAAAGAAGTTTTGTTCGAGAGATGGAATAAATCTTGTCACATTGAAAAAGGTTGCCTAACCTTAATACCAGATCAAGAAGCAGTACTTAAGAGGGGAAAGAATGTATCATTCATGATGGCTATTAAGAAGAACAATTCCTCATACAAAGTAGAAGAGAATATGATGAAATTCATGCCACCTCAACAGATGTCAGAACATATGTTCAAATGTGCAAGCATGAATACTGGAGTGAACAGAGGAACCTGGTTGAGAAAAGAACCTCAACCATATAGATCATGTTGATGAAGCAAGGAGGAACCACCTTATTCCCTTATTCATTTGTGTATTTTATTTGTGCTAATAATGCAAGGAATTGAAGGTGAAGTATGCTCTCAGGGGGAGAACCTGATAAGTAGTGAATGTTGTCAACCCTTGATATCCAAGATAAAGAAGTTTCCATCCTTAGTAGATTCTTCAATTGATATTCAAATATTAATATGATGAAGAGTGTTTCCATTGAGGGGGAGAAAAGTGAAGAGGCTTCCAAAATCACTGTTTCAATCAATATCAACTTCATCTAGACTCAAATGTAGTAACTATATGAATTTCTTGAAGAAAATGTCAATGGAGAAGGTATGCCAATTCTCAATATCTATCCCTTGTTTACTCAAATAAAAGATCATTCTACAAAGGGGTAGTAACTGAATTGAGAGGTGACATAAGAAGAATGAATGTGACCCAAGGTCACTTATCCTACCGATTGCACTTGAATGTTTTCGATCTGTTTGATGATGTCAGTGCAGGAGTTTCATGTTGATTATTCCCTATCACATTTGATTTTCTTCTTCCTGAAATAAAATTATGTAAACCCTTGAAATCAAAATACATGAGTTCTCATCTCATGTTCGTATCATTATCTATGAATAATAGACAGCCTTGTTGACTTAATCAAATCCTCTTGTTTTCTACATCGAGAATTTCTCAAGTAGACTTAGAGTGAAATGACTTATGATACATTGCATATGTATGGATTGATACCCTCCCTACCATGCACGATGAATTTCTTGTCAATAAGGGGGAGAGAAAGTAAAATGAATGTTTGAAACGAAAAGTTGATTGAAGAGAAAATTCTCATTTTGACATTGACAAATCCATTTCAGAAGATATATAAGTTACTGACAACAAAATACAAAGGGGGAGACTATTGGAACCACTTTGTGTATAAGGTTGTATTTGTTGTCAATATTTGTCAATGAAGATCAAACTAAAGGAGATCATGAAGTACTCTGATGAAGTGGAGGAATGGTAATTCAGATGATTTTTGTAATAATCATAAGTTCAAAGAACATGTGTCAAAGGTGATACATTTTTTACAACAATGAAGAATGTGAGGTATAATCCATCTTAGAATGATTAAAGAAGATTGGGGTTTTTGGATGTAGACCATGCAATTCCTCCTTATTGCATGAGAAACATGGGTTTTTTATGAAGACCATGCAATTACTCATGATTTAATGAGAACCATGCAAGAGACTTCTTGACGAATTGAATCATATGGTTTGCATGATGTAGATCATGATGGTTGATGAAGAAGACAATGTTCAAATGATTGGAATTCTAAGATAGTCGTGTGTGGATTGGAATTCTTATATATCCATGCACATGACATTGTAATAGAAGATGATGATGCTAAAGATATGCCTTCAAAGAATACATATCACAATATTAGAGTTTGTGATAAAAGTAGAAGAGTTGCTGAATGATACAGATCACCAAGAAGAAGTGCTTTTGAGGTGATAGTGCTTGTTGACAAAGATAACAAACGACATACAAATTTGTTGAAAAAGGAGATTCCATTATGGCATGTCGAATTCAAGGACTATGGATAACGATCCATGTTTTATTCAAGAAACATCGACAAAGTAATGGGTGATATGGAGGCAGACAAAAAGAGCAGATACAAGGTGGCGCCGTTTCCCAGTGTTTGCCAAATTTTTGGGCCTGAAAATCGACAAATGAGGAAAAGTGATTTTGGAAAAGAGACTTGGGCGCCATGTATTTTAAGGAGATGAAACTTGCCCACCATATGTTTTTCAAGATCAGAACATCAATTTATGGCAAAGGGAAAAGTGTCGCGCAAGTACTAGGCTTGTTGTGTAGGTAGACTTGCGCGCCATGAAGAGACTTGCGTGTCGATGCCTAGAACGCTTGGGAAATTGTGCGCCTGTTGTTTTAAAAGATCAGAAACTCAAAATATGGCCAAGGAAGTAGGTTCATGCAAATTTGGAAGTTGGTCGCGCAAGTGGCTTGCAAGGGAAGAGACTCGTGCACCATGACTTGCGCGCCAAGGGGAGACTTGCACGTCGTCACGTAGGGGGTTCCAACTGCCTATAAATACTGGACCACCCCTCCTAATTTTCCACGGAGTTCAACACTTAGAAAAATCAAAGCTCTCATCGCGCAGGTGCGGATGTCATGCAAGTATTGTGTGGTCGTGCAGGTGGACTTGCGCGCTAGTGTTTGAAGCTGCGCGCCGGTTGTTGGATGCGCGTCCAAGGCGGTTTGGGTAAGGAAGGAAGTGAGTCGCGCTAGTTAGAAGTTGAGGAAGGCAGTGTCGTGCAGGTGGTTTTGTGATACCTGCATGCCAATTTAGACCTGTGTTCCAAGGACTTCCGCGCCGTATTGGGACTTGCGCACCAGTCATGGAGAAGAGCGGAAGGTGTTGTTGGAGATCGCCCGTCTTTGTGGAGCTGCACGAAAGCCATAAGATTTCCCGATACCTTCGGTGCAACAGATGATGTATTCACTTACAAAGAAAGAATAACAATGAAAAATTTAATTCTTTGAAGAGAAGTGGTTCCGCACACACATGACTGGTGGTTAACACCCTCATTGTGCTTTTCTAAGATAATAAGAATGGTACGTGCAACTAAACTCAGATCTGCACAGAAAGAGGGGTTTATCTCAAAACACTCAGGTGTCGGTATTTGGAATCAATGGAAGAGAATATGAATATACAGTGCATTCATTTATTGCACTAAAGAAGAATATTGAATACAAAAGAGCATCAACTCAGTACTCTAATGTAAGCATCATCTCATGCTCAACAGGAGACAAAGACTTCAATGAAAATCTATTGAAGAGACCTTCACGTCTATAAACTGAGTGTGACTTCACCAAGGGCAATGATCTAGGGGGAGTCAACAGGAGTGACCCCAGGGAAACAGTGAGATATCCCTAAACCTTTGTAAAGGCAGTGAGCCTGTGAAAGAGTGACTGTGCCCGGACCATTTTAATCCACAACTAGTGAAGATTAGTGGAATTTGGTACAACCGGCAACTTGTCGGTGTATGCTCCTTGGACGTAGAACTTAGTGGTGAACCAAGTAAAATTTTTGTGTTATCTCTTTGCATATGAATGTTTCATTGCTGATCATATCCATCATACAGGTTTAAGTAGTTCCTACCAATGTGGGAATAAGATCAACAACTTTAAGAAGAAAAAGTTCACACCCTGATTCACCCCTCCCCTTTCACGGTGTCCTGTGGTCCTACAAAGAAATGATATTATAATTACCCTAACACATGTCCTAATTCTATCAGATAAGTTTATTTAGACCAAAATCAACCTAAGGAAAAAAAAATATGATCCTTTTTGTCCACATGGATTAGATTAGGACATTTATTGTTATTTTATTTCATGAAGAGTTAAAAGTGTTAAATTCAAAGTTTAATAATTAAACCGTTTTTAATATAAGGTTATACATAAGATAAATTCTACTATTAATATTTATTATAAATATACAATATTTTCGACATAATGGTATTTTATTTATAATATTTGGACATTAAATAATTAAATTTATTTATGATATAATGATGATGCAGTAATTACTTTATTATAGAATGATTAAAATAATTGATATTATAAATATAAATATAATTGTAAATTGAGAATTTTGATGTATTCAAAGAATTTTATAGGTTAATATGACATGTTAATGTTGATTAAATAATTTTTTTTAGAAGTGATAAATTTGTTATGACATTCAAACAAACCAAATACTAAATACTATCAAAAATGACATAACTGAGTTTTTGAAACAAATACTATATTATTAATTGATATAATATTCCAAAAAATATAATTCTCAGCCAGAGAACTTAGATAAGATTAGATATATCAATAATTAACCACTTGGTGTTCTCTTGGATTTTTATAGTAAGTTTATTTACCATTTGTTCTAATAATACAAGAATACGTGGTAAAAGTTAAACTATTGAACTAGGAGTAAAACCTAAAATATAAGTTTAATATGTTGACTGAAACCTGTATAAAATCTATTGGTTGAGAGTTTTTTCCCCATTCCCACATTATTCTCTAAATTAATCCTCTTTTGAGCCATTACAATTCGAATATAATTGTATAATAAAATAATATTTCAATCTTTTCCTAAAGTGACCCTCACCTCTCTTATAAAATGATACTTCCCCTTCTCTCAAAATCACACATACAAAGCCATATGGCTTCGCCAAACCCTAATAAAGTATCTTCCCAACTATTCTCACTTCAACCTAGAGGCCTTAATTTGATCATAAATCCATCCTATTTATCCCTTCTGATCAAATCAAAATGTAGCACCTGAAGAATAGGCAATAATTTCATCACCTCTTTCAAAGTTCTTTTCTTCTTCCACTTCCTCTTTCTTTGTTGTTTCTATACCAAAATAATAACTAAAGTACCTTATAATTTCTATGATGTTATTATAAATATGGTACAATAATATTCATTATTCTTTCCTTACTATGAATGAAAAATTCACTATATGTGCGTACGTACTGCTTACCGTCTCTACGTCGTGGTGTAGTTGTTATTCAACACTTCATTATTTGGATGGGTATAATAATGAGTATAATTGATTTAAATAATAAATAGAACATGGTAATGATTATGTATATATTATATACCATCTAATTACAAATTATTTCACCATTAATAGAATAATATTATCGCTCTTGCGTACATATAGATTATCGTCCCCATGAACGTGATGAGATTCATTCCCCATCGTAATCATTCATGAATAGTTTTCCTTTTATGATTAAAAATAATTTTTTAAAATTAATATAATTTTGGATATGAATAAAGTACATCCTATCCATAATAAACATGACTTATGTAAAAAAACATATAAAGGAAAATGAATCAGTTAACACCCGAAACAATGATATTACTGAAATATTATTAACAAAGAAATATTAGAATATCATATATGATATCATATTTATGTATGTGGTTATTTTATAATTTATTAAAAATTATTTAACTTTTATAAAAGATGTTAATGTACCCTCTATCAAGTAAAAGTTCAAGGTAAAGGTTAATTATAAAATCTCATCATTATCCAAGGTTGTTTATACGTGGGTATCTACTGGGACCTATTTATCATCTGCATCTGCGTTTATTAAAAATGTATTTTAAAACGTTTTTACTATTTTTTTAGACTATGGGTTAAATTAATATATACCCTCATCTGACTTTTTATAAAAATTTTATAATGAAATATTTCCATCATTTTCCAAACAAGGTCTTTTACGATCTTTTTGACAAAATTATGGAAATAATGTTTTTTTAAACCTATACAGCAAGTGCGGCTATTTTCTGCCATTATAACACATTCGAAGCTTCCCTTACAAGATTATATGAATTTTTCAATGTAATTTTTTTCTTTTATAATTATGTAAATTTTAAAATATTTCAAAATAAAGGGATATTTCTCTCGAATAGTTTTGATTTCATTAATGTCAACATCCTTTGATAGATTTTACACATGTTTGAAGTTGATTTATTATGATACAATCTTCAATATTTTATTGATGGTTTTGTGATATGTTTGACTATGGATGTGTTATTTTTATACCATTCATGGTCTATTGTTAAAGTATTTAAAATTCGTATTCTAGTTTTAATACAAATGTTTATGTTATGTTTCAACCTTTACATATGAGAAATGTATTGGACTTAGTAAGTGTCGGGTGGAGCCTATTATAGCTCCTCGATGCATCAGTAGGTCTCGTGTGGAAAACTAGTGTCTTGGCACAAGGCCTTAAGAAAATCTTATTTTTAGCCTTGGCATGAGGACTTGACTATGTGGTTATGATGTCTGACATTATGCATTCAATCATTTGAAATTCAATATTGATATTACCTGTGATTATTCGACTATTAGAGTATACATGTGAATATGTAAATGGAATTATTTGATTTATCTTTAACATATTATTATAAAGTTTATATTTAAAAATGATTTTGTTTTAGTATTATACATTTCCTTAAATGTTTATGCTTATTTATGAATGTTTCCGCTATATTTTTATCCTTACTGGGCACATGATATCACCCCTTTCTATGTTTTATTTTTCCTCAGATGTGAAGAAGTATATTATGACTGAACTACAGGGATAATCTATTGGAGATGAATGTGTTCAAAAGAGACATAGTGTTGTTGTTTCTCATTTCATAATGTATTGTAAAACTTATGTTTATATCTAGTACTTCCAAGGCGACTAAACTGGTCGGTCTTTTGGGATTTGACCCCTTGAGATCATGCCAATGTTATGTAATAATTCACCAAATCTGGGTAACCAGATTTGGGGAATTACAAGAAGTGGAAGATCTAAAAATCTCCATAATCTCTTTTTTCACTATTGGAAAAGTCTAAGAATAAGGAATGTGGGGTGGTGTCCCATCAGAAATACTAGGGGCTTACTCAAAGAGGGATTCCCTCTTGAGAATCCACCTCCATTCCCAATTAGATCGATAG
This sequence comes from Viscum album, assembly GCA_963277665.1. NCBI lineage: Eukaryota > Viridiplantae > Streptophyta > Magnoliopsida > Santalales > Viscaceae > Viscum > Viscum album. The sequence goes on from OY728123.1 coordinate 1,561,856,725, forward strand.
AAGAGAAAAACAGGATGTGGATATGGATGTGGGAAATAGATGTCACGGCCTATCTAGACCAGCCATCTGCCACCGTAACAAATTTTGAGATCCTCATTACCATGAGAATGAAAGATTGTAAAAATTTGGAGGATACCCACCACTATGGAGGTTAAATGTGGGGATATTGTTTCCATGGGAATCTAAGATTGTATGGGGTACACACTATTCTTTCCACTCTTTAGGAATAATTAATTAGGTGGTCGTGGTGGAGGTCATAATGAAAGCATTCCCATGTTCTAGAATGAGATATGTGAAGATAGTTTTAGAGTTGTTGAAGGGGGTAATATGGGGATGAATGATATATGGAAATAGATAAGAAATTACATAAGGTAAAAGGACCCTTACGATACCCCATTACACATATTTTCCTTTGTTATGTGGGGTGGGGAATCTTTTAGGGTTCCATTAAGTCAATTACTTCATTTTGGTATTTATTTGCGAGTGTAAGGGAACCCATTTTGGGTATCAAGGTAAGTTATCTCATCAATGATCCCTTTTTAGGTATCCTTTATGGTATTTAGTAGGTGAATTACTTGCATAAGTCTTTTATATTGTTGTTTCTATCCATACATTCATCTCCCACTATCCTTTTTTGAATAAGAAATATTTTTATACAAGGTAAAAAATAGTTTTGTCGGGACTGCCTGTTGGCTATATAGTATACCTAGAATCATGTGGTTGAGTGATTAAATCATCTTCAACAAGGAATTTTCTTATTTTCAGTGTGTTTGGGTGACCAAATCACAACAAAAAATTTTAATTTATTTACAGGGTTCTTAAAAATGATGCATCATGCATCAGAAGAATCAGTGAATCCATTTTCAAGGGCATTGAATGACTATATACCCCCCATAAATGTAAAACTCCATTTTATTGAGTTATTATTTAAATACATCATCCCATAAAATATAAATTTATTTACCATGTCCATATTCATACTCCCTCTCCCCAAAAATTGTTTTTTTTCATTTACAGTAGTTCAATAAAAAGTGGTGGTCCTACATACCATGCATGCTATATAGAAGGGATGGGTTTCTTTGCGGTTTTATGAAATTTAACAATTTATATCAATGGATGGATTATCCAATTAGATTTTTTATTTTTGTCAAATTTATAATATCTTTTCTAGCTTATTTTATCATGTTACAAGGCCCAAAAAATGACCCACATCACAATGTGCTCTGATCGTTATGAATATGAATCAATTATGTGGAAGAAGTTGTCCCATTTTAATGATTTTGGTGATGAATGTGGTCCTGTAGAAGGAATCATGCTAATAAATAGAGGCATGTTGACTTATTTTTCTCAAATAGCACTAATAGTTCTTTGAGAATTATCCTTAGATCATGGTATACAATCCTTCACCACATATGATTTCTATTTTGCAGGACATATCTCCCCGCAATTGAGTCTAGGGAAGATCTTCATTTTGAATTGTTACTTATAGACTAAGAACAACCAACATAATTAGGACATATCATTACAATATATTATTCAAGATTACCCATCCATTTTTAATCTCTCATAAGGTGATTCCACTGGGAGAGGATCTCGATGTGGTATTTCCAATCTGGATAATGTTTTTTTTATGAATGGGACTGGGCATTCTAGGTATGGTAAAATTGCATGGAATTTCATGAATGGTTAGAGGACTTCATCATATAATAAGAAGTATGGGTTTCCTATCTCATTGTGTATTCTTTAATAAGGATTGTTCCCAAATTAACCCTTCAATGGTTCTCGAGCATCAACACATTTCACTTACCACATGGGGAAGTTGGGATCAATTTGTGGGACATCAACAAATTAAGATCAATTCCCATTTATAGTAATATGTATAATGTGTTCCTTCATGAATCCAACACATGGATATACACTGAATAGTTTTATCCATTAGTGAGAGACCTAATGTTCTCATCTAAGAAGTCACTAGATCATCCCCTTCACATATTTTCACTTACTCCATTTGATAATTGGATAAATCTATTTGTCAATGATAGTGGGACAATGCTAAAGTTTAATTAAATTAAGACTCATCTGACTCAAAAATATCAAGATGTTCCAATGTCATACTGATCCAACCTCGATACGGAAAAAAATACCATGTGGGGCTATAGGATCCATCAAAGTATATCTATAGACATTTGGATGGAAATATTTTTCACCATTTTTTGAGTGGAAGGATTTTTCCAACATGGCATTCTTATATTGGCGTAAGGGATTCCACCTTAATGATGGAATCCACATTGGTGGTGGGATAACCCATCAATATAGTTGTGACCCCTACTTGTATTTACAAGTTTTTAGGTCATATACATGAGGTAAAATTATTATAACTCCTTAAAGAACCATCCTTATTTTTATATATCTAGGAAGTAGATCACTTTTGATGTTATGAGTATCAGTATGTTGTGATGATTCCTTATTCTATTTTTTTTTTTGAAAACTAGTCAACATTTATGTTGTTCACCCGAGACGCCGATAATATTATTTAGTGGTAAAAGAATCCTTCCCTATTTTATTTCATTACTTATTTATCACCTTATAGAGTGGTGATATATAATAAGGGATGAACATTGAAATAATGCTCTTATATTGTCTCTTTTAGATATGGGAATCTAGCTACTCGGATAGATTAATTAACTATTTTTTATCAAAAAAATCATTATAGGTTTACACAAAAATTTGGATATCTGCATCTAGTTGTGTCCTTACCACTCATCAAGACAAAGATGGAATCACACACATTCATACTCCACCAACTACGGTTGATATTGATGCATGAGGGCATCGACATGGATGTTGTTTTACCCTCTTATGGTGTTTCAATCAACCTGTTGTGGGATTATGCTAAAACATGTCTGAAATATTATCATATTGGAATGCTGGGGAGATTAGTCTAGTAGGTGAACAATCTAGTAGCTTCTACCAATTTCTTACCTTCCAGGCCTTCATTTACATCTTATATGGAAGTAAATCCCACATCTAAACGTTCTAGAAATTCTATGGGAGTTTTTTATTCAAGAACCCATTATCCTAGGACTGATGAAGGACCATATTTTTTGTCTCACAGTGGTAACCACACCATATAAATTTTTCCCAACAAAATGGTTTTGGGAACTTCATATATGGACACCATAATCACAAGATAATTCCCAAAAATCAAAAGGGTTGTGCAGATGAAGGACTTTCCTACAACTATGTCACAGTTTAGATCAAGCTTGTTCATGGTGAATGTGATCCCAGATTATATACCAGTAGTGTAAAGGGAATAGGATCTCAATAAAAGTGTTTTCATTGAACATAAATCCATGTGAAAGTGGCCTTAGAGATAAGTTTACATTTTCATCATAGAGACTCATTTATAAAATATTTTTGATATAGTGTAAATCCTTCATCAATTATTCCTTGTTTTTGGTATAGTATGGATTTATTACCAATTTTTTAATAACCTTATTTATCAGGTTCTCATATATTTGGAGGAGTTTGCTACTTATGAAAGTGATCTTAACTAGTTTAATCTTTCCAACCATCATGAAAATTTTTTAATGGATGTTGCTACTAAGCTACATCATTTATTTACTAAGGAATCATAACATAATGATTATATATCTCTATAGACTGTAGAGATTTGAGAATAAGAGGATCATGTAGAAATTTTGAAGGCACATCTATCATCAAAAAATAAGGCTCTAGATTCCTTTAGAAAGATGGTCAACATGTGAATTCATTTTGTAAGAAAAAGTATCCATTTTTAGAATCTAAAGATGGGAAGAGAAGTAATCTCAAGTAGTCTGGCAATGTCTCACATTAGACATTAGTAGAAGTTTTCAAAAAAATTGGTCAATGTCCATCTCAATTATTTCATTTGTTTCTAATTACTGATATAATATTATGGAAAGACTTAAAGATATGGGCATTCCTCCTCCAAATGTTTCTATAATGAATGAAAACGTGATTGTCTCAAAAAACATTATTTTCATCATGTCGTTTCATACTAGCCTGCATTATTTCATGAGTAAAATCAAGAAATTCCAAATCACTCAACTATCAAGTAACAAAATCATCCATAATTATGAACATTTTCGCAGAATTAATTAACTTGTTTTTCTTTTTACATGACTCATGGAAATGTATAGTTAAAATTACCATATCCGTAACACTTTAGTTTTTTGGTTTGAAATAATTAATGATATTATATTAGACATTTTTAACATCTAAACTGAAAGGTTTTGAATATATGTTTGTTATGCTATAATTTTCTTCCTAGGTTGAGGGACCTTGAGAGCATCCTATAAATCCATTTTTTAATTTTTAAAAAGATTCTTTATGGTTAATTGGAAACCTCGCATTAATGGGATTCAAACTAAGAAACATATTTAAAAATCATAATTTGAAAAGAGAATCAATCAATGAGAAAAAAATATCCAAATATGAAATTCAAACAGTTCCATGCATCCATAAATCCTATTTTATAATCACCAAATCATTTCATGTCCACACATCCAATCGCATCATCAACAAATAGCCCTAATGTTTTTTAAATCTAATGTGATGCATACATAGTAGGCATGAAATAAATTTTTATCAGGTGTCTCTTTGTAGGTTTCCACCCAAATGAGTTTTAAGTATACTTCTATTGGCTGTTTAATTTAATTCAATGTGGACCAATGTAGCTAATTTTTTATGAAAAAACACTATGAGTGCGAATTATACGGACAAATATTTCTAGTTAAGAATACTTCAACGCATTTTTTTTGTTAGGGGAGGGATCCCAAACCATAATATTTGGGCTCCCAAGTATTGAGAGGATAATAATAGGAATATAAACATGAAATGTCTATATATTTTGTTTGAAAGTTGGATTCCATTACGATGTTTTCAAGATGTATAGAAACTAAATCACTCTCTCATAAGAATGAAGATGCCTCTTGTCGACAGGAAACATTTAGGGAACACATTATATAAAGCCTCATCAAGGCATGTTTTGAATATTCAAACAAAAATTTTCCTTTATATTCAGATGTTCTTATCACTGATATCCTAGGAGTGTTTTTGAAAATTCAATATATCCCAAGATAATGGATTTTGATTTTTGAATTAATGGATGCATTAAATAAATATGATGGGAAGAAATTCAGTTAGTATTATTCATGGATGGAATCTTCCTATGAAAAATTGATTTAATGTAATGTAGGTAATTTTTTCTAATAATGAGTATACCAATCTAGGGAACCCATGCAGAGATTATTTTCAAGGATTTGGATTTATAGATTTTTTAGCAATTGAGCATAGAATAATGAATTTATCCATCACTATATATCTCATTAGGATGAAAATAAATCCAAACATAGTTCTATGAGTAAATCCAAACAATCTATAAAAACATCAAAGCTCATAGGAGCCATGCTTATTGTGAAAAAAAAAGAGGAGATCCAAGAACTATTTAGATTGTGAGAAATTTCTTCATATTATGTTGGTTCCTATTGAAATTTCAAGGATTGTTATATTACGGTAGAGATCCCATCGCACAAACCACACATTTTTTGAAAAGTGGTGGAATATAATCCATCATTACCCTAAAATTTTGTTAAGTAAAGTAAGTTTTAAATTATGACTTTGAGGATACATAAATTTGAGAGGGTGACATGAGAAAAACACATAAGGGGTGACCATGGGCCAAAATCTAAAAGTTTCTTCCATTTACTATGTCATTAGAGTGTATGAAGAAAAAATCTTCCTTATATGGTATAAGATGAATCTAGTTGATTGGTCACATTTATTGAACACATTATGTAGATCCATATATTGGTGAATTATGAATTGTGAAACCATAGGTGTCCTTAAAAGATAGATGCATATATCAATGATGGAAAAGTATGTTTATAGGGATCTATGTTTCCAAATATATGAATTGTGTTTTTTAAATGAAAAAATATATGGTTTATACTAAAAGTATTTAGAATAACATTAGTCATAAACACGTGGAGAAGGGAATATGTAGAGTTTCTTTATATACAGGATAAATGGGTTGGTATTTTGTTCATGGATGGGCTCTGTATAAAGGACCCAAAATTCTCTATGTACCCTATTATGATGTTAATCCGGCCATATAATTCTCTAATATGAAAAATTTCATATGTAAGTTTGACCCATATATAGGTAGGGGTATTTTATGTTGTATCTACACCCATGATTTGAGATATAAGTTTCTTTATTCATTCTATGGTAATAGGAATAAAAATAAAATGAGATAATGGAACCCGGAACTATCGTTATATTAGGTGAGGTCCTCAAAATCATGTATTTTTACATCATATGATAGGAATGTGAACCATGTAGTTTAACATTTTGTTATAATGATGTTTCCCTGCAGTTTAACATCATGCTCGAAGGATGTTGTAGTGTGCCTTTTAAGGTACTGCATACAAGAACAACCATTTCAAGGCGATTCATCCAAAAATTCTCTGCCATTATATGGGTGTGAAGGGACAATGTTGTAAGATGTGTCCTTGGGGTCCTCATATCGGAATGAGTGGGATGGGTCATGCATGTAAGGGATGATCATGGACCATGTTGGAAAAGTTGTTTCCATTAAAATGGCAACAGATCATATGGAGATAAGAGGATTTCCTCGTGAGTATGAAGATTATATAGGTATATGGGCCACATTTAGGGAACACATTATATAGATCCACATATTAGCATCTTATTCATAGTCAAAACAAAGGTGTCCCTCAGAGTTAAACATTCTTATTATAGATTGAAAATTTAAGGCTTATAGAGGTACAAATTTCTCAAGGCATAGAGTATGTTCAAAGATATGAATGTTCCTAAATATTAAGAACACATTTAGATTATAATTTTCCAAGAATGTGTTGATTGTTCCTTAAATAGGTCTGACACATTTAAGAAAACATGAACATTTGCTACTATACTCGAGATTTGAGATCTGGGTGTCACTAAGTATCCTATTGTAACAAGAATCAGTTTTGACATAGTTATAAATAAATACACATACACATATCTAGTATGTAAGTAGGAAGAATTGTTTTTTCAAATATGGGCTTCAGAATAAAATGAGAATGTTCATTGGACTCTCTCGTATGGATATAGCTTATACACATGATAGTGGGGGGGACCTCTTTTTTTTTGCAGACTGGACTATGATGAAGTGTACATGCATCACTGTGTATCTCATCAAGATCTGAATCTATCCGTACATAGTTCTATAATAGATTTTAAAACACTAATAATGTTCTTGTGTGGGGGGGAGTATCATATTGTAGTTAGGTAAGGATATAAAATCTTGGAATCACTACATATCTCATTGAGATGAGAATCAAGACACATGTGGTTTTGGTGGTTCGTGTAACGGTTATAGTCCATGTGTAGGGAGGGGAATTTTTTTTATAGAGTATTAGTTCACAAATGAAATGAGACCACTTACTCGACACTCTCATGTGGATGTGGATCATACACAACATAGAGGAGGTAATTTTTTTTATCAATGGTCCCAAGTTAGAGAATCAAAGAGTTAAAATGTATTCCATTGAGATGAGATTCAATCCACAAATAGTTATAAAATATAGGTGTGGTATGTGAAAAACCATGGTAATGGAGTTTCTCTCACGATAGGTAAACAATAATGAAAAATTAAAGTCATTTGAAAGAAATGTTGACCAGGCAGTTTAACATCATGTAGAAAGGACATATGTTATCACGCATAAAGAGGAGGTATGAAGTATTCCATTAGAAATAAAACCTCTTGAATAATTTACACGATGTTTAAGGTCATAATGTTTGTACTACAAAGTGACCTGACTATTCAAGGAGACCCTTACCAAGATTTCTAATCTCATGTGAGCTATTATTGGTGTGAGAAACATAGAATGGTGGGGGTTTCCCTTTTCACATGGGGGAATTCAAAGAAAGATGGTGAAGTGTTCGAATAACACCAATAGGTATGATGTGGATTTTTCAGCTGGTAAAAAGGAATATGACATATATAGATGACATTGATTCAAAAATTAATTAATACAATCATACTTGAGTTCATAATTTTTTTTTAGTCCTGAGACAGAAGGTCTTGGATTTGCTATGTAATATGTGGTAATAGGAATCAATCCATATGTAGTTCTAGTTAAGAATTCACTTCACTAGTTTAACTGATATATAGGGAAAGGGAAAGAATTTATAATATTTTGTATAGAATATGATATTGGATCCTCGTGTCACTACATATCTCATTAGGATGATAATCATGCCACATATAGTTCTTAAAAGTCCCTCTAGTTTAATGTCATAGATTAAGGACATATGTGAAATGGAAGAGTGACAAAAAGGGACATGGGTATTATGCATTAAAATATACACATAAGTTAATGAAATCCTCACATAAGAAGAGTTTTCCAAGCGCATCATGTGATGCTTCCCAGGTTTTCACCCAGTGAATCCTATACTTGGTTCATAGGATACGACTACATTTAAACTTCATGTGCTGAAGATGTTGTCATAAAATTTAACGTATTTTTAATATGGAAATATGGGTCATGAATTTTATAGTCATGAAAAATGGACCACTCTATTCATTTTAATATCACACTATAAGGAAAAATGTTGTCATATAGTTTTGGGGAATATGACTAGGACCATCTATCATTAATCAAATGAAATATTTTTTGAGAAATATTACATTTGAAGGTGGTGTAGTATGATCATTGACTATGGTAAACAATGAATATTATCTATTGGAAAGACCTTATGTATAGAAAAGGATACTTTCCATCTTGGTTCCAGATTTTGAGGCTTATTACCAAGTTTCATCAAGGTCCTGATGACCAAAACCATTTCCCCATAAAGAAATGTTTAAATTTGAACTTTCATTGTGAAATCATGTGATCCCTAGTTTTTTGTGAACCTCAAAATGATGAAATGTGTGTATTATCTTATAATTAAGTCAATATAATTCATCCAAATTCTACTAGGACTGATCCTCTGTGAACTACTGATCAGTAATTGATATTTTATGTAAATTTAATTATTATATTATGGGTAGAACTGCTTATATCCCATTTACTAATGAATACAGGGTGTCATGCATATTAGTATAGGTTGTGGTGTGGTAGGACTATAAATAATAAAAAATAATTTTGGGATATGATTTAGTTTCCTTGTCTGTAATTTTCTATAGTATGTTTTATAGTGATCTACTGAAAGCATTTATCGATCCATTTTCCACTTGTTAATATTAGGATGAATGGTTGGACTCAATTTTATAGTCCTTATACTGCCTCTTCAATTTTTGAAGAAAATAAGTTAGTGTCCCCGTCTGTCACTATTATTTGAGGGACACTAGACATGTTGATGATGTTGGAATTCCTTAAATTTCTAATGAATTATTATCAACTTTTTAGGGGTATTTCTTCATCCAATTTGCAGTAAAATTTTATAAAAGTGATTATTTAATTAAACTTATCTTATGTAGTGGGAGGGAATGGTACCACAACATCTATTCCCTATATATAAATTGTCAAAGATCTTTTTGTGATGTGAATAATCTCAAGGGGGTGATGGATTTAATTGGAATGCAATTCATAGGGATGAAACTCTTTGTTGAATTGGGTGACATCTGGTGTCGTAAAAGGCTATAGATATTGAATCCTATTAATTTAATGAGAAATATTGGCTCATAACTAGTGGGAACAACCAGAACCAACATGGAATTTCTACATAATTGAGATTGTCACTTCTCCATCAATGTATCTGAGGATAATTCCATAAAATCGTTATTTATGTAGGGTCTTATGCTCACTAGGGTTTTCATAGACTATAATGTTTGTTGCCCTTTGTTGGATGTGATTATTCTTAGCCCTATCTATCTGATAGATCTTACTCTAGATGCAGCCCATTAGTGGACATCTAGATATCCATAGGATTATCTGGTTTATGGGTATAATTTTACTCATTTACATCTTCCATTCTACTCTGATAAAATAGTGATACCATTTTGTGATGTGTAATGTTGATGACTATTTTTTATCTATCTAAATATTCAAGTCTATGGATGTATTATTTATCCATAAGCCTATGCATTTTACGAAAAAAGTATGCTAGACAATGTTGTCTCTAAGTATAAGGGCTCACCCTTAAAAAATTACTTAATCTTGAGTTAATTCAAGAATTTACATTGAGTATATTTTCAGGTTTTGAGTTTTAGAGAATTAGGCTATAACTGTTTCCATACATCTCAACTATTACAAAGTAGAAACTTCTATTCAGTTTCAATTTTTTCATAAAATAAAAAGTCTTAAAAGAAAACAAGAGTTTTTTTTCTGGCCAAAAATATTCTTGAAATCTTCTTTCCTCTAACCATTCCTTATATCGTGTGAAAACATTTTAAAAACATGGGATAAGCATAAAAAACTTAGTAAGGGTTATAAAATAAAGAAATAAAACATCAGTCTATAAATACATACAAATCAATGAAATCATACTTTTCAATATTTAATATACCACACAAAACATAAGATTTATTAATAAAAATGGAAATCATAAAGGTAACATGTGGCATTCATAAGATACTTACGTTGTAGCTTCCACAGCTACGTAATAAGTTATATTTGGAATACCTATCACATTATATTCCCTAAATCTATTAGGAGAAAGATTAACGTTTACCTCTGTCACGTTTCCCAATGCATTGGAGATCTATCTCGGGCTCACCCACCCAAGGTTTATCACGGAACAACACATATACGTAAACAATTCCCAAGAACCATATCATATTCATAACACATAAAATAAACGTAAAGGAAAGATAAAATTTCAACATTTAAATAATGGTATATCATTTCAAGATATTGAAATAATCATTCCGTTATCAAAACCATTTTTAATAGCAAAATATTTAAATGATTATATATTATCTATTTTCCTTTTAAAAGCATTATGGCTAGTTAAGGAAGTCAAATATCAAATAATACTCATGGTGGTGGATAAGTTTTTGTCACCACATACATTAAAAAAACATTCAATTTTTTGTTTAGTAAAATGGTACATAGATAAATATTCCCTTTGAATGAAATCAAAATTCTAATTGGTTTATACACCATATAAAAGAAAGTCATGTATAAATCAAAATATTTCTCAATGAAAGGTGATTGAGATGAAGTCCCTTATGAAGATCATTTTGTAAATAAAATAGTTCAAATATGTGTATTCACTATATGTACACATAAGGAAATTATAAATAAGAGATAATATATCAAAATTAATTTCCCACGTAATCATAGCATAACATAAACATGAAGTATATGATCAACCCAAAGAATGAAAATTGGGTTAAAAGTTCCCTTACCTCGTGTTCAACTTAACACGTTTTTTCCATGTTCTTCCTGAATAAAAAACATAAGTTAATTTATACTTGCATCAAAACCTTTTCCCAGTTTATTATTCTTTTATATTAATTATTACCACATTATAAACATTACATAATCATATATGTTAATAAATTTCATTTTGACAATATTTGGTACTTTAGATAAAAATGAACTTCTTATAATTTCACGTTGTCAATGTGGTCAAAAGTACATTATCTATAAAATGATAATAATGATTTAGATATTATATATATCATATATATCCAATATATATATGTATTTATAACAGTACATAACATTTGGAGACAAGAAATGAAATTCACAGTTCATGGAGATGGAAAGTCGTATGTACTCATGAACGCTGCTTTTATTTCTATTTCATATTTAATGGACTGAAATCATAATGATACGTAGGTATGTTATAACTCCAGTATAATATCATATATAATTTCATTATCTCTATCCTTTATACGTTCCATATATGTCATGAACGGGTTATATCACTTTGATGGGGTGGTAGTCCGCACTTCCTCAAATGGAATTATCTTATTTACCCATTATGGAAACCATAAAGGAATTATATAAATGAAAAATACCAAATAATAGAGAAACTATAAATATAATATATATCACATATAAATACAGTTCCATCATAATGGACACCATGAGATGTGGTAGGAGATAATCGAACAATAATCATTTCGTGAGGCAACAGTTCACCGTACACAGAAACAGTATGTTTTTATTCATTAGATGTAGGTGTGTGTAAGTTTAGTTTTGTTAATTATCATAAAAAAAATCTAGTATATTGAGGATATATTTTTTATTATGTAAAAAATGAATATAAATATCATAGGGAGTGAATAAGTAAAATAAAATAAGAGAACTTGAGGGAAGACGTTACCTTTAAATCGGGTTACACCCTTTGGTTTGAACCAAAAGATTTCTTGAAGTGATTTATTCCTAAGGTAAGTATTATATGAGGAATATAAGGATCATTAAAGCTTATTTGGGCAGATTTTGGATGATCCAATGGGGCTCAAGTGGTGTGAGGAAGGTTTATAGGTGATGGATATTTACAAGGGGTAAGAGGGGCTCTTTAAGAATGTTTGAAAGTATTATTTTATAATATAATGATTTTTGGTTTCAAAATGTCCAAAACATATTCAATTTGAATATGTGGTTTATGTGAGTCGAAATAAAATCATCCAATACAAATATTATAGGTTTTGGATATTTTTTAATCCTTAAATGTTTTATTTAACCCTTTGTTAACTTATTTAACTTTTATCATGCCCTCTTATATATTCATAATATATGGTTAATATATTTAAAATAAAATTTCAAGTGACCCAAAATGGATAATTAATGACATTTTTAACATCATATATGTCATTTTTCTAAATATTAGATTTTTAAGACTATTTTATCATTTAATAAAATATTTATTAATTTAAAAACTATTTTATGTCAATTTTAATATTATTCATGTCATGACTTTTTTAAAAATTCAAAACAACTTTATTATTTCGAAAAAACGTCATTAATTTAATGATAACAAGTAATACTAATATATAAAATTCCTTAATGGCATAAAAATGTTCAAAATAAACTTATTTTAATATTTATAATATCATTTATTTGAGTCCTTTACTAGTGAAACAATTACTACATCACTATTGTGTCATAAATAATATTATTTATTTATTGTCTAAAAATTATAAATACAATACCATGATGTAGTAAATTGGTTTATATTTCAAATTAATTTTTATAGTAGAAGAGATAACTTGCATATCCCCATATAAATTTTTTTTTAGTAAAATATTCATGTTTATGTTAATTTTGTCCTTACTTTAAATTAATTAATATATAGTTGCCTTATCACTCCCAAGTGGCTCCATGGGGTCCCAAAATCAACCACACAATGTCCACGGTTATACATATGTCAACAAATAGGGTTCATAAATGTGTAAGGGTAATTTAATATTATTATCATATTATTTTCCACCCTTATTTACCATATTTACCCTTTAACCATGGTAAATAAAATATTTACTAAGTAAATATTCATAATGTCTAAAAATAAAAGTTACCTATTTACATAATTTGGAAGTCCTAATTATAAATATGTAATACATTTTTCAAAATTCATAATAAATAAGTAGAATAAACTAATTTAAAATTAATTCCACTTGTCAAAATAAAAAAGCGTTTTTTTATTAAATAATAACTGTCAAAAGATTTACCTTTGTTTAAGTCCAAGTTAAGAGTTAAATTACGTACAATGACCAAAATTATATTAAATGGTGAAAATATAATACATTTACACTTTAAAACCAATTAAAATAACAATATATATATATATGTTAGATTAAAATGCAGTTTTGAATTAAAATGCAGTATTTTTCACTATTCAATAAAAAATGAACTTTATCAAAAAAATACGAAAAATTTACCCAAAGTAAATTTTTATGTCTCTGTTATAAAGAAGAATTTTATTTTGTCAAATGGAACATATAAAATAAACAAAAACTACATTTAAAAGGGGTTCTCTGTTAAAATGCAGTAAAACGGCCTTTTATAGAATATACGAGTGTTTATATAAACAATTTGATTAATTCACATTTTAATCATCCAAATTTTATTGGATAAATGTAAAGACATTTAATAAACATTTGTAATCATATTTTAGTAATTTCTATTCATTCCCCCCAACACAATGACTATGCGTTAACTACCATTTAAAATAATTTTATTATTTTATTATTTTTCAGTATAACTCAACGTTGTGTGCAATATAAGATTTCAAAAAAACTTTTTTTGTGTATCAGGTATGCCATCGAACATTGAATCCCCTTTAAAGTAAAAGTAATATTTAATTCACAATTATTAATAAATATGAAAATTTCATATTCTTTATTTACCTAGGATGTTACATCCTTCCCCCTTTTGAAAATTGCATCCTCACAATTTTAAAATTGGGATCAAGAAATTTCATTAAAAGTCCCACATCGGAAAAGATTCAATAAAACTATCAATTTAAAATAATTAAAGAGAAGTAAAAAATATCCCTCGATAAAACAAATACTACGATTCTGTGTATAAAAACATGGATTCGGAGGAGAAACTGAGTGTCACGTTCTGATGGATAGTGATAGAAAACATGACTAGGAGAAAGTTATCAACAAGAAAACCACAAACTTGTGATAGGTTATATGATCTTTAGTTTCCTAGTAGGAAAACTAAATGGATAATGTTTTCATTTTAAGTTTCATTTAATAAATTTGAAGAATTTATTTATGAGATTGAAAAAGGACATAATGAAATATACATACTGTTCAAGTAGAGTGTCATTCTTTAATATGCTTCTACCAAAAACTCTTATTTTCTTAAAATGATGAGTATTCAAGATGAGTTTGTCACATCTAAAGCGCTAGAATAAAAATCTGGAGAATCATATAATCCATAAAAGATGAACTATATATTTCCCGTTGTCTTTAGACATTAACCAAAAAAACGGTTAGTACAAGAACAGATAATCCCAAAAAACGATAATACTTTATAAAAAGAAGTACTAATCTCAATCTCCAAAATTAAACAAGCAATACCCAAATCTCAATAAATACCATTCAATACACAAATGTCCTTAAAATTCATTAAAATAATCCAAACTAATTATGAATCCTAAAATTTAGTAGTATTTGATCACATAGTCTTCCATATTAATCTTAACATTTATCTCCAAATAACATAGACTGCTCTTATAGTATCATACTAAAGTGTAATTAACCAAATCACATATTCTATATAATAGGTTAATCATTTTCATAAATAACCAAAATTACCATATGTTCATAATATAAACCAAGATTCTTCCAAAATAATATTTCAACCATTACTCAAAAAATAATATCCCATAGTCTTCTATTTTTGTTAAGCATATAGTGTTCCCAAAATAGAGAACACCATCCAAAATAACATTTATCACTTAATCACCAAATCATTTTATTATACTAAGGATATCCATTTGATAAAACATAATATCCCAATCAACTTCTTTTATCAATAAAATCATTTAACTAAAAATAATAAGTCATACTAACCAGATACTTCATCTAGTCTAGTGGTAGGTTATAAATCCCAATCGCACTTTTGTTTTGGGTTCGATTCACGCAGCTCTGTCCGACGCAACGGGTTATTATACGGTCTTTGTGTTGTCATTTTTATAGAAATAAAAAATAACCCTAACATGTTTTAACCTCAAAGGTTCTCTTATACCTTTAATTTTGTTCACAATACATTATGACCTCAACATCTTATATATTGTCTTTTTTTCACCTCCTTATAATAAAGTAAAAATATTTCCAATAGAAAGAACATCATTCCTTGATCAGGTTGTCCATATAGTTTCATCATCATCTAGTTCACATAGGTATAAGTTCCATGCATTGCAACAAATATTTAGAGATCCTTTAAAATCATTTTCTTATTTAATCCTAATAAACCTTGTACAACTTATGTCATATGGGTGTTCTTAGAAAAATAGTTTCCTAAAATATTCATGTATGACATATAATTTCAAACCATTTGATAAATCATGATTTTTATAAAATAGTTTGACAGAGTTTCAGTTGAAACTTTCAATCAACGGTCCTTTTAAAATACCATATGTATGTCATGAGAGACTATATTGTAAAATAAAATATTAATAGGTTGTTCAAGGGTATCCTTCTTCAAAACCTTTTTCAAAATCATAATATGCTTCAAAATCTACTGATAAGGTAAAATATTTGAAAATGCCTTTATAATATTTACCTTTCTTGAAAATATTATAATATTGAGAAAATAATATTTGATTATATACAACCAATTATCCATGATGGTATCAAGGTATAGTGGTGGTGTTTGATATCTCTAACAATTTCATGCAAGTGAGTTTTATGTTTGAAATTTTTTTACAATCATACAAACATGACATTACAATAATTATTACAAGCATGTAATTAGGAATAGATAGGAATGTTGTTTGAGATCTTCATCCTTCTAACTGTAACTGACATTCCCTGATTTAAAAAAGTTATAAAACAGGGATTTAACTGAAATAATATACATAGGGACTAACCATGTGTTTAAAAAAATTCTTAATCTATAAATTTTTCTAAACCAACCTCTGATACCAACTATAAGGACCTGGACTTAAAAAAATTACTTAATCTTGAGTTCATTCAAGAATTCACATTGAGGATCTTTTTAGGTTTAGTGTTTTAGATAATTAGGCCATAACTATTACATTACATCTCAATTGTTACAAAGTAGACACTTATACTCAATATCCAATTTTTCATAAAATAAAAACTCTTTAAAGAAAACAAGAGTTATTTTCATGATTAAAATATTCTTTAACTCTTCCTTTCTCATACCCTTCCCTATCTCCTGTGAAAAACATTTCAAAAACTGGGGATGAGCATAAAAAATCTCAATAAGGGTTATAAAATAAGGAAAGAAAACTTTAGTCAGTCAATACATACAAATCAATGGAATCGTACTTTTCAATATTTAAACATACCACATTAAATCATAAGATTTATGAATAAAAATTTGAAATCATAAATCATAAAGGTAAATTGTGGCATTCAATACATACTTATGTTGTAGCTTTCACAACTATTTATGGAGTTACATTTGGAATACCCATCACTATATATTCCCTAAATCTCTTAGGATAAACATTAACGTTTACCTCCGTCACATTGCCCAATTCATTAGAGAGCTACCTTGGGCTCACCAACCCTAAGTTTATCATGAAAACAACCATATATATAAACAATTCCCAAAAACCATATGATATTCATAACAAATAAAACAAACATAAAGGAAAGATAAAATTTCCAAATTTCAATCACAATATATCATTTCAAGATATTGAAATAATAAATCCATTATAAAATCCATTTTCAAAACCAAAATACATAAAAGAGTATATGGTATTTATTTTCATTTTAAAAACATTACGGCTTGTTAAGGAAGCCTAGTATCAAATAATTCTCACGGCTGTAGAAAGGTTGTTGTCACTGCATACATTAGAAAGAAATATTACCTTTTTTCTTTTAGTAGAACACTATGTTGAGAAAGATTCCCTTTGAATGAAATGAAATTTCAATATGGTGTATACACCGTTTAAAAGAAAGTCATGTATAAATCCAAATATGCCTCAATGAAAGATCATTGAGATGAAGTCCCTTATAAAGATCATTTTGTAAATAAAATAGATCAAATATGTGTATTAACTATAAGTAGACATAAAAAAGTATAAATAAAAGATAATATACCAAAATTCATTTCTCACATAATCATAGCATGACATAAACATTTAGTATAAGATTAACCCCATGAATGGAAATTGGGTTAAGAATTTCACTTACCTCTTGTCCAACTTGACTCATTTATTCCTTGTTCTTCCTGAATAATAAACTTATATTAATTTATACTTGATTTAGAACCTTTTTCAAATTTATTCTTCCTTTTATATCAGTTATTACCACGTTATAAATATTACGTACTCATTTATGATAAAAATGATCATTTTGTCGATATTTGGAACTTGAGTCCAAAATGAACATCTTATAATTCGATGTTTTCTATGTGGTCAAAAGTAAAATATATAAAGAATGATATTAATTATTTAGATATTATATATATCATAAATATATCTAGTATATATTTTTATTTATAACAGTACATAACATTTGAGAGAAGAAATGAAATTCACCATTCATGGAGACATAAGTCGTACGTACCCATGATCGCTACTTTCATTTATATTTCACAAATAATAGAATGAAATATTAATGATACATACATATATTATAATTACAGTATAATATCATATATAATTTCATTAACTTATTTCTTTATATGTTCCATGTATGGAACAAACGAGTCATATCACTTTGAGGGTGTGGTAGTCGGCACTTCCTCAAATTAAATTATCACATTTAATCATTATGAAAACCATAAAGGACTACTATAAATGAAAAATACAGAAGCATAGAGACAATATATATATATATATAAATAATATATCACATATAAATAAATTCTCATCATAATGGTCACCATGAGATTCGGTAGAAGATAATCGAACAATCATCGTTTTGTGGGGCAGCAGTACTTCGTACACAGAAATGGTATGTTCATATCCATTATATGGTGGTGTGTGTAAGTGTAGTTTCAATCCTTATCATAAAAACAACCTATTATATTGAGGATAATTTTTTTTGTAAATAAATAATAACAATAGCATAGGGAGTGAAGAGGAAAAATAAAATAAGTGAAATTGAGGGAAGATGTTACCTTTAAATTGGGTAACTCCCTTTGCATTCAACGAAAAGGATTTCTTGAAGTGCAATCTGAATAAGGTGGGGATTCAAGAAGAAATATTGGGATCTTGAGATCTTATTTGCTCTAAGTTTGGATGATCCAAGGGGGATTGAGATGTGTGAGTAAGGGTTATAGATTATGGCTTTTAATATGGTGGAGGAGTGGCTCTTTAGGAAAGTTTCAAAAAATTATTTTATTTAATAATGATTTTCAGTTTCTAAAAGTCCATAACTTATTTAATTCAAATATAAGGTGCATATAAGTTGTTATAAAATCATCCAATAATAATTGGATATAATATGAATATTTGTTAATCTTTATATGTTTTATTTAACCCTTTTTTAACTTATTTAACTTTTACCATGTCCTCTTATATATTCGTACTATATGGTTAATATATTTACAATAAAAATCAAAGTGACCCAAATGGATCATTAATGAAATTTTTAATATAATATATTTCATTTGGCCGAATCATATATTTTTAAGACTATTTTATCATTTAATAAAATATTGATTGATTTAAAAACTCTTGTATTTCAATTTTAATACTATTCATGTCATGACTTTTTAAAAAATCCAAACCAACTTGATTATTTAGAAAGAACTTCATTAATTAAAATATAACAAGTAATCCTAATCAATAAAATACATGGATGGCATAAAAAGGTTCAATATAAATTTATTTTAATATTTATAATATAATTAATTTGAATCCTTTATTAATGAAGCAATTACTACATCTCCATTGTGTCTGAAATAATATTATATATTTATTGTCTAAAATTTTAAATAAATTACCATGATATAGGAAATATGTTTATATTTAAAATTAATATTTATAGTTGAAGAGATAACTTATATAACCCCATCTAAAATTTTTTTTTAGTAAAACGCTTCATGTTTTTGTTTTTTATTGGTCCTTACTTTAAATTAATTAATATAATGTGACATTATCACTCCCAAGTGGCTCCATAGCGACCCCAAATCGACCCAAGATTCCCATGGTTGAACACGTATCACCCAATAGGTTTAGGATAAGTGTAATAGTAATTTAATATTACTATAATATTATTTTACACCCTTATTTACCAGATTTACCCTCTAACCATGGTAAATAAAATATTTACTGATGTAAATATTCATAATGACTAAAAATAAAAGTTACTTATTTACAAAATTTGGAACTCATGATTCCAAATAGGGAATCCATTTTTCCAAATTCAAAATACTGGATTGTAATATATTAATTTAAAATTAATTCACATTGTCAAAACAAAAAAGCATGTTTTTAAGAAATAAATAGTATCAAAATATTTACCTTTGTTTAAGTCCATATTAAGAGTTAAATTACTACCAATGCCAAAAATTGTATTAAATGTTAAAAGTATAATCTAATTACACTTTAAAACCAACTAAAATAACAAAAACACTATATAAATAAATTAAATTAAAATGCAGTTTTGAATTAAAATGCATTATTTTTCATTGTTCATTAAAAAATAAACTTTATCAGAAAAAATACCAAAAAATTACCCAAGTAAATTTTTAAGTCCTTATTATAAAGAAGAATTTTATTTTATCATATGGAACTTATAAAAGCAACAAAAACCTGTATTTAAAAGGGGTTCTCCATCAAAAAGAGGTAAAACGACCTTTTAAAGAATATTAGTGTGTTTATATTTCAAATTTGATTCATTCTCATTTTATGATTCTAAAATTTATTGGATAAATGTAAAAAAAATTAATTAACATTTTTTATCATATTTTAGTTATTTCTATTTATTCCCTCCAATACAACATCTATGCATTAACTACCATTTTAAACAATAATATTATATTATTATTATTTAGTATAACTCAACATTATGTGCAGCGTATAATTTCAATGAAACTTTTTATTGTGTATCGAGTACTCCATTGTACATTGAATCACCTTTAAAGTAAAATAAATATTTAATTCACAAATATTAATAAATATGAAAATTTCATATTCTTTATTTACCTGGGATATTACACTAAGAGTAATTCTGTTATCAATCCTTATACATAATCAATTATGGGAATTATCTCTTCTTTTCTAATAGTATAATCACTAGTGTACTTCTTGATTACCATCATTGAGTAATCAATGAAATTTTGATGGGTAAATTTATTTTTAGTGTGAGATCTAAGACTACAATTTGGGCCTATTACTCTACCTCATTATTAGTTAAGCCTTTGTAAGACAATAATGAATAAGGAAGGACATCCTATATGGGAGAAACAATAATCCCCCCCCCCCCAATATGACATTGTTGAACCTAGGGTCTTCTATATTCTATCTTATAGGCATTCTATATTCCTCATAAAAATACATCTCGCACATTTTAAAGGGATCTTGGAGTGAAAATATTTCTCCATCTGATAGTTCGGTATTAATGGGAATTTCTTCTAAAGGGTGCTCCATTAGGAAACCTAAAAGAATCATGATCCTTTATTTCCTTCTATGGTATGATCCTAATGAAATATATTTTAGGCTTTTCTCCAACAATTCCAAGAATTCAGTCATCATAAGATGGATGAGTATGTACATGAGAATGTTAGAATAAGATACTTAATGGGAATCATGATGTTGCAATTATTAACTCAATTTTTGAACCCCTAAGATTAATTCTAGAAAATTATTATCAATATATAAATAACAAACTTCAATATATAGCATGGTTTTTCTGATTTAATAGAGACTATCTTCGTTTCTAGTGCCATTATTTTCTACGTGGAAATTACCAAGTAATCACTCTATTGATATCACATATAAGATGAGTATATTTCTATCAACATGAGTCATCATCACTGGTGTACTCATCAAATACTTGTTGATACTATCAAATTATTCTCGATATTCATGATTCCACTGAAATGTAACCCCCTTTTCAAATATTTGGTGAAGATAGTGAACTTTTCCTTGATATTTTCTATAAATAATCAAATATAAGAAAGTATTCCATGTATTGCTCTCAACTATTTAAGGTTTTGAGGAGGTAACATGTTAAGGATAACCATTTTTTACTTGGGATTCACTTTTATTTCATGTTTGTGTACTATGATTCTGAGAACATTTCCTGAGGTAAAACCATAATTACAATTCAGGGGGTTTATTTTCAGGATCTACTCTCCAATATTATTGAAAATTTTCTCAATGTAAGCAAGATTTTCATAACATTTTTGATATTTGATGACCAGATCATTGACATGAAACTAAAAATTCTTTCCCAGAAATGTTTTAAAGATGTTGATAATGGCATGTTGGTTTTTAGAACAAACATTTTTATGTTTAGGGGAATCAGTTGATAGTAATATTCTCTTTGAGGTTACCTAAAGGTTGTATATTATTCATTTTCAAAGGCCATTCAGATTTGGTTGTACACAAATTATTCATCTATGAAGCAGAGCTCTTGATATCCAGTCATCACATGAACATGAATTTATATAATTATAATTGGGAAGTCATCTATTATAATGTTCCATTTGAGATCTCTAAAATTGATTGAAAATTTAATTTTTTTATTGTCCTTTTTTACCAGGACTATATTGGTGATCCACTTTTAGTAATAAACTTCATGAATGATGTTCACTTTCATGAGATTATCAATATCAACTTTGAATTTGGACTCATGGGTTATATTTTTCTGTCTCCCCACCTTCTTATAGCAATGATGGTCTTATGGAAGACTGAGGTGGCAGTAGGCCACATTACGATTTAGACTTTTATTTTTTTGTAATTCTACACCAATACATCTCAATTATTATTTAAGTAGTAATTATATTCCTCTTGAACTTTGATGGTCATAGTTGTACTAATCAGTGTAGATCATGGATCATCCTTTGTTCCAAGATTAATTTTTCAGAGTTCATCAAAATTCGTAAAGACATCTTCCATGAATGTTGAAGGGGTATCTTTAATATTATCCTCCTCTTCCTATTCTTTTAAGTTTATATTAGTGTGGATGAGCGATGAAGAGAAATCATTATATTCCGTAGGAGTATCAACATTCTATGATTTAGAGGCATATGTATCTCAATTATCTAATGGTAATATAAAAATTCCATCAATTTAAGATAATGGAATTGGTGTCTACTAAATCCATAGGGAAAGAGAGATATAGTATCCATATGAAACAATGCTACCAATGGGAGTACCGAAGACATATTTTGTACTTTCAAATTTATATTTCATGACTTATATCATAAAGTTTGATGAGTATATTCATAGTTATGAACCCATATTATCAATTTTACTAATGGTAAACACATACTTATCACATAATTCCATGAATGGGGGGTTGTTTTCATAATTATTTTGGTGGTACCTTGAGGAGAATCATTGGTCATGGGTTTTTTACCCTCTCTATGATAAAACCATACATCAATATATTCTTCCTCACAAGATTAAAATGGATATTTATCACCATATAACATCACACTCCTTCCATTGATGATGTATTTAATAAATTAGTGATATGCTGAAGGGATTGATGCATGATTTTGTAGCCATGTACTTCTAGGAATTACATTTAATGTTGTATCTTTTTAGATGACCAAGAATTAAGAATTTGAAACTATGTTACTGAATTGATTTCTGAGCATAATCCAGCTAAGGGTATTTTTTCACTCTTATCTTATCCCAAGAGTGTCACCAGGGAAATAGACAGTTCAGCATCAATGAAACCCAACTAAAGAAGTGATCTGATTATAATAAGATTGATCCCTAAGAAATTATCAATGAAATCTCATCTGATGTTAATTTCATCTAGTATTCCTAATATGTACAATGGCCTAATGTGTCCATGTATGAAAAATCCTTTTCATTTTTGGTAAAATATATAAATACGTGAATTTAAACTATTTCAATTTATTCCCAATATAGTTATTCAGTAGTGACCTTGGCTTCAAACTCTTATGGGATTAGCTGATCCTCTACATATTCTTCATGGAGATCATTTTATAGGTTAATATCAACTAGAATTGACTGCTTCATTGGAACTGTATCCATTTTATTTTTGATTTCATGCTTCTAAGTCCAATGCTAGTTTATTCTTATAGATACCTCTTCCCAATATGGAACTTTATATGTTGAAGTAGATGGGGTAGGAATGACAGGTGGTTTGCCTTATATTGAGAGATTTTTTTTGCTATAGTTGTATTTTTCTAACTCATCCTTCCTACCTTCATTGGATGACAAGTCTACTACACCCTTCTCTATCGATCATCCAAAATAATAGGGCCTCAGAGAATTTTAATGAATTTAGGTGTGTTTTTCAGTTATTTTTGTTCTAATTGAATGGATTTTACATGAGTCCCAATAGAGTAAACAACTATGGAAATGGTTCAAGCATAATATTTTTTACATGCATGATTATTTCTTCCCCTTACTCATGATGCACTATATTCTATGCCTGTGGATCCCAAATTTAGCGTGGGGAACTCATATTCAAAATATTCCTCATCATCATAAAATGGATCCATTATGTGAATGAAATTAATATTAGTGAAGAACAATTATTTATCTAATGAGGAATATTCTTGTGGAATCTATCTCCATGGTACCATTTTGTGGGGATGTTTCCATTCTCCTTGGATTAGAGGCACAAAATATAATGATTTAGTTTCATATTTGGTATCTTCATAGGTCCATATTTATTCATTTTATTTTTAAACCCTCAGGTATGTTTCTTCTTATAAGATTAGTTTTTGATGAATGGGGTTCCATAAAAGATGTATGTACCTGGGTGGAAGTTATTGGGGGGTATAGTTTGTTGGATTAATTATTCCCAAGGGATAACAAGAGTCTGATTGATTATTTTCTAGGTCATTCAATCATTGATCACTTGTTCAACATTACTCATAACTTCTTCCCATTCCCATTATTATTATAGAATTGAGGTAGAAAATCATTCCACTTAGACTAGTTTTTCCCCAGATTTACATTCCTAGAATCAGAAATCATTTACACAATGTCTTTGAAGAAAACATAATCTTGAATAGTCTACCCTAAATTTCATGAAAGGGTAAATAATTTGGCCAATCATCAAGATAAGTTTTTTTAACTTCTTGGGCACTGAAAGTCTCACTAATTTTTTTTCCATGGATTTTATGAGGTAACATTGACATTATCATCTCTAACATAGTAAAAACTTTTCTACAAGTTTTTTAATAAGGAGAATTCATAATAAATTCCCTCATCTAGATGGGTGTACTATTTCTAGTGAATAGATTTAGTTGTAGGTGTAGTGAAAGGAGGCATGGTCATCAGAACTGGAGTCATCATAGAGGCTTGTTTTAAAGTGACAATTTTGATTCCAACTCTGCCTATAATTTTTCATTGATCCATAGTCGTTGGAATAGATTTACCATTAGATCATAAAATAGAATCCCTTACACTCTATGACACTATGGAATGATCTCGGAACATGCCTTAATATATTAATGGGATAAGTGGATTCCATATATCGTCATGGAGGTTTTCAATGAAACGACCCAATAATTCATCATGAAGATGTTTCATATTTAAGGAAAAACTCAATCCCTTCCACTTGATGTTAAAATCTAAGACCCGTTTATTTTATCACAATTTTTTATTTGAGAGGTCGGGGAATATTTAATTTTGAAGTGTATATATGAATTGATAATGAAATTTTTAGTGAATATATTCCCACCATTTGATTGATCTTGATAGAAAACCGGTATATAATATAATGGATGGTCTCTCTATGGTTTTTAAAAAACACACGATCTTCGCTGCTTCTTACTACTCAATAGTTTTCATCATGGGACGGAATTAGGACAAAATGTGTGCTATATTTTTTTGGGTCCCTGAACCATTAAACATAGTATATATAGGTTTCCCAAAAAAATCTGGGGGGGGAGTTTCATCCTCCCATTCAGGTTAAGGATTCCTCTCTAGTTTTACAAGTTCAGGGCAACCATCCACAACATCCAATAAGTCATATAATAACTCAATGATATAAACAATATTGGGGTGATGGTTGGATGTGAGGGAGCTTGGATAGGGGGGGGGAACTATTTGAAATAGTTATTTTAAACATGAATGTACTCACAGATGGTGACCTACTTATGTTAATATTTTGGGTTTTGTCTGACATATCTATGTTTGCGTCTTGAATAGAGGTAACCGATGGTATACCAATGTCATGGGGTTTAAATATATTGTTTGATGAAATTCCATATATACATATATTTCTATCTCTATTATTTTTGTCACAATAAAATCTTCTTAATGAGATAAAATTCATTATGAGAGAGAGAGGGATCTATTTGAAAAACATGCCAAAAAGGGATGTTTCTAATGAAAAATTCGGTTTTATATTTCCTCAACTGCTTCACCTCTACTACATACTAAGAAAATATTTCCTCAAAAATAAGTGGCTCAAAATATTTGGGAGGTGGGGGAGATATGGCTATGTGTTTACCCTTTTCCTTTGTTGATTCTCACCAATTAGTTGGATGTTTCATCATTTGAGGGAGTCCCCAAATTCTTAGTAAGCCTCTATTTTCTGGTATTCACACCTTCTTTGGTCATTTCTATGTGGACCATAATTTTGAATGAAACATCCTCATATTATTACCATGTATTGGATTCATGTTCTTTAGAACTCGTAATAGTAGTACTAATGATCTTCACTCGTGTATAGTTAATTGATGGTGACTCATTAGTTCCATAATGATAGAATGATGGGATATTACAGAGTAATATTCTGGTAGATATGTGATCATTGGGAGTAGTTGTACTCTAGATTGATCACATTTTCTTGTGAATACTATGGGGTTTAATACATACCTTAAAGTATTTTCCTATATCCATTTAATGAATGGAGATTCATAGGGAATCTCTTAATATTTGTCATATACATACACAATGAGGATGTTGGGTCATGAAATCCGAAAAATTGGAAGGGTCCACCTTATAGAAACCCTCCTAAAAATGAGAATACATATATCTACTGTGAATGATGTTGAGGTAAAAATTCCATCATCCATATTTGATGGGATTCTCCTTAATCCATTTCTTGGTCATTTTGAAATGGATTTAGTAGTCATGGAGGGGCCTACTGAGGTAAATATTCCCCCAACTCTGTGGGCTAGGGTAACCACTATATTTTTACGGTCATGAATAATATAGAAATACTTTTGACATTGTAAATATTAACTGAATCATGACATATGGAATTGTACAATATAGACTTGAGATACTTTATTTATAACTCATTGATATTATTTGATTATTTTACTTCTGTAAGTGAGAATTGGTCTCAACCTTCTCAGATGCTTCATGTGAGCATCTCTTAATGGCAAGTTCTCATAAATCGTAAATATTATATGATCTTTTTAGAGACAAATGCAAAGAATACCATCCTCAATGAATAGAACTTTCTCTAGAATGATGACTTGGAGAAATGACGTTACATGATGTCATATTTGGTGGAATATTTCGATTGGGTAGTAAGGTGATGTGTAGTAATCCATGTTCACCCAATTATATTATTTGAACATTGGATCTAGTTTTGATGATCAAATGTCAGAACATTATCAACTGGGAATTCAATTTTAGTAAGAGATCCACTTGATGTTTTTCTAATATTAAGCATCATGCATCTCTAAGGGAAGTTAAGTCAATTTTACGATGAAGTTATTTGACTTCCTTGATATGATAAATTTTATTTGTAGAGAAATAATTTATATTTAAAGTGGATAAGAGTTCTCAATTGGTTCAACAAAATTTCATGTGCACACTCTTCATAAATTCCTATTTAATTATATATTTTGGGTTTTATAGTGGCCAAAACATGATCATTACATTTATTTTGACCAATTTATTTCTCATGAAAAAATCATCTTCTTTAACTTCTATAGTTGGTTCCTACACTAGATTTTATAGAAGCATATGTTTCTATTCTTTCTTGTTTTAAGTGGAAGGATTAGAAGAAATATATATTGTGTTGTAGAAATTTAGAATACCCAAATGATCTTGGAGATTTACAATTTACATAGGTTGACATCCTGTGTAGAAAAAATATCACTTTTCAATGATAAGGTATAAGGAATGACGGGTCGTATCTTCCCAAGTGCCTCATGATATGTGGGATTTCTCATAATTCAATCACTAATGGGAGAACATCTTGCCAATATAATATTTCACTATGAGAATTACCTTCATAGTGAATTCAATTAATTTTAAGACTTCCATCATGCCAAAATATCTGACTGTAATAGAATTTCATATAGTGTATAACCTAGGGAGGTCCTTTTGGGCCGATGATGGAAAGGGGAGGACCTTTATTCTATATGACCATCTAACCATGAGGAAGGATTCCTATGTTTTCAATAAGAGAGTGGTTCTGATGATAGATCATTTTGAAAAAATGAATTTGGAATTCATGGTAAATATTCTAGGGAGGACCTCTATAGTTTTTGGTATAAATGTTATTGGGAGGTTCATCACAGTTATTTCATTGGTAAATTTTTAATGAATCAGTAGGATCCTGATCCATTATTTAAGGATGTTTGATAGCCCTAAGAACACCATCCCTATATATTGTAGGATTGTGGTCTATCTCTGGTATTTCTAATTTCCTTCTCTGATACTTATTTTCAGACATTCTCCATGGGGAAGTCATAGTTTCATGCAGGGGACAATTACTACTTTACTTGGGTGCTTGTTTGAGTAACTCTTGTTTTGTTGTTGGAATATATCGACATAGTTATAGGTTTTTTGTTGGGTTATATTCATACCCTACATTTACATTGAATTTTATTGATGATCTCTGGTCGGAATGGGTGTGTGTGTTAGATCCTAATGTCCATTAATTGTGGGATTTTTTCAATGACCCTCCTAGTTGGGAGCTAAGAATTTTTTCTACTCATAAGTGACCATAGTTTCATGTTGATAGTACACTTTAAATTCATAGATTTAATTGTGTGCCAAAATCATATTCATTTCTCATTTAGCCAATATATCTTGGAAAATTTTAGAATGTGTAAAAAATAGGTGTCGGCCCTTCCATTATTTCCAGGATATAAGGGGTGAATTATATAGCTAGAAAAATAATATTTTCTTATTACTTAGCGAGAATAGAGCTTTATTCCTAAATTTTTACACATGTTTTTTTCTATGATATACTGATAATAATTTTATGCAGGTTCAGGTGTGTAGGTCTTCCACCTATTTTCTATCAGGATGTGCTAGCAGGTTTATTTTATTTTTTTCAAACTCTGTTGTAAGGATTGCTTTGTGCAAGTAGGAATATGTTCCTACTCATTGTTTTTCTCCATGTCTTATTCATGGGATTATATAGTAGTAATATGGATGTGGGCTTGTTACTAGTTGTTTGATCACCACCCTTGATTGGATTTATTAGGTGCTCAAGATTGAGTGACCTGAGCCAGTGCATGTGGGGTGACATCCTCATCATGTTGAGGTCTTGGTGTCAAGTAGTGTTAGTAGAGGAAATTACTGGAAGTATTATTTCATGGAAACTTTTTTGTATTTGAGACCAGTCCCTTAGATACCTCCTGACCCTCCTCCCATAGGTAATAGAGGAACATGTTTTTGTGTTCTAGGGAAAGGCTCCCAAAATGACTTGCGATGACAACAGGTTATTTCTACTTTTTTACCACCATCTATTGCTGAGTGATTAGATAATAGAAAACAATATGTTGAAGGGTTCTCATGCATCCTCCAATGTTGACACTATACCATTGAGGTTTTACTCCCAAACTAGCACGTTTGAAACTCTCCATTGATGATGTCGAGTTTTCAATTGGAACCTCCAACAAGATGGGGACCTACCATGTGAAATAACCAAATCATAAGTTTGTTTTAGCTAGTGAGACGCCATTTGATTTTAAGGTAGTTATTTAAACATTTATTTGTTATACATATATGTAAAACACAAAAAATAAATCAATTAATGTAGAATAATAATAAACTAATGCAAGCACAATTGATTTCTTTATAGGATTCATGTTTGGAAAATTATATTTTATGAAAAAATGAAAGGGTCTAACATGCGTATGAAACAAATATTTTGATTAAGAAAAGGATTCACCTAGGTTTCACTATTTTTTATTAATAAAAATCTTGGGTCCTGGTGATTTATTATGGGGGTGGGTTTGATTATTGTTCCATAGTCATTCTCATCGGGTTTAACATTTTTTATTTTCATCCTTTATTAGAATGTTTTCAATGGGGTAATTTCATGGAATTGAAAACTCCCAATGTATCTCATATCTATGGTGGATTTTGGAACCACATTACAGAGGCAGGTGGGCATTGGGAAGCTTAACCAATGACAATTAAGAACTCACATTGTTTGAGAGGATGGGAGGTGAGGCGCATTGGACCCTTTGGGGAGATTACTACCTACTTAGAGACTCTATTATAGATTTAAGACAAATTAATTGTATCAATTTTAAAATTCCAAGCATGGAATTGGTCACCCATATGTATTAAAAATTATCAATAGACATGAGTTAATGGGAAACCATCTATGTGTATCTATGGTTCTCCATTGATGAAACCATCTGTATATATCATAGGTTCTCTGTTGATGGAACTGTCAGTATGTATCAAGGGCCCTCCTTCTTGGTTACATTTTTTGTTTTCTGATGTTGGTTTTAAGACACATAGTTATACAATTGGTACACCATAATAGTTTAATAATTTTAAATATGTTATCATTCATTAAATTTATTGGATAAATATATATTTATTATTTATTATTTTCTAAGAAATATTTTATAAATTTTATATAAGAAATCTATATTCTAAAAAGTTTTAAAAAATAATATATGTGAAAAATCTATAAAATTAAATAAGTATTAGAATGATAATATCAAGTGAATTTCGTATATAAATTGATGATTTTATTTTTGGGTTATGTTTCTAATAAAGAGACATGGATAGACTCTATGAGTTTCAATTTATCAATGGTAACCAAACATTTGATGTTCCATTATTCTTTTAATTTTTTTTTAAATGTATCTATTAGATGACTAAAATAATTCTATAATGATGTCAATTACATTCTGTCTTGAATCATGGTTTGATAAAATAGAAACATTATAAGTTAAGGTTTATAGTGTAATTTTTAATGTTTATTTTATCTACCATAACATAAAGAAATATAATAGTTGGTCTCATGGTTCTCATATATGATCATGGAATTGATGGAAAATTTTCAAATTACCATTTATTCATTCTAGGTGAAAAAATATATCTCTCTTTTAACTATGGTTCGGGAAAAAAATAGTAATCGGATTTTTGATATTATAAATTAGTTGGGAGTTTATTTGTAGAAGTAAACATAGAGAATCATTTCAGGGTTTACCAAAATCTATTATATTGTTTTTAGGGTTTAAGTTTTAAAATGATTTAAATAATATGATTTCTCAATAATAGAATATTTTTTATGTGGTTTTTAAATGTAATGTATTGATGAATGAATATTCCAGGGTTATAATAAACACTTCATAGTTTAATGAATTTTATTAAATTTAAAATATTATATGATATATTATGAATAAAAATAATTTAGGGATTAATGAATATATAGAGAAAATATTTTTTGTGATAATAGAATATTTTCTCATTTATTATTATTCAGAGTGAAGGTTTGATAGAAGTGAATGATATAGAGTTTATATTGACTTCATTGAAAAAGATTGTATTTAGAAAAGAAAAAAAAAGTAAAAGGGATTTCCAAAATGATATTTTTGAATCATAGAGATTGATTCTAACTAACATTGAAACATAAATACATATTTGAATGAATGGAAAATGTTATCATCAATGTTCCTGAAAATTGAATATATTTTTACATTAATAGTGATTTAATTCCCTTATTTTGGATTTCTTATATTATAATTTACTATAGTGGGGTAGTGATCCTTTATTTATTATTTTAGCTATGAGTTCTCAAGTATGAGTGGTCATGAACAAAGAGGGAATTGGGTATTCTCTAAACATTATATAGGAGGTAAACATTGGTGAATTGTTATACACTATAACATCATTGTGTGTATGAATATTAGAGGCATCCTAGTGTGGGAAAACCCATGAATATATATTAGGTTTTAAATTATACTTTTTATACATTTAGTGAGTATGAGATGTGTGGAACTCCACTTGTTAGACTGTGGGGTTAGAAAATGAAGGTACCCCCACTAGAACCCCACTAGCTAGCCCGTGGTTTCCACTGATGAGTCAGTGGTAGTCTTCTAGCCACTGAAATCCAACTCTCCTATCATAAACAAAACTCATAATTTATTGGCCCGTATCCCTTTAATACCAACCTCTAAACAACCCATATTATTGGAAATCTTAAAGAGATAATATAGATTTTATAAACTCAAACTTCTCATACATTAAATATAAGTGGTGATATTACAGAAATAGTTATGTATAACTATGTTTAGGGTTTGGGGTGGAAATATTGTTATGGATTTTGATGTATAAGTATTATAAACATAATCATCATTATTTTTTGGGATATTACAATCATATGTAACATGTTCCACCAAATCTATGGTTTGTGTTTCTATGTAACCCTTTATCTTGGCATGTATTTATGAAATTTT
Source organism: Viscum album (assembly GCA_963277665.1). NCBI lineage: Eukaryota > Viridiplantae > Streptophyta > Magnoliopsida > Santalales > Viscaceae > Viscum > Viscum album. The sequence goes on from OY728123.1 coordinate 1,561,889,169, forward strand.
GATTTTTAAGGATTATTTTTATTCCAAGATATGATTATACATGAAGATATAATTGGTTTTGAATACCTTTCATGGTTTTCACCACATTTAAAAATAGATTTATTTATATTTTTTATTTTTATTTTTTATATTTATTTTTTAAATTTTCGATGTGTTTTTAATGTTCCTAGAGTCTATATTCAAAAGATTTGGGATTTTTAATGGGTGTTTGGTACTAATGTGATAATTTTCATGGGGTTTTTTATATTAAATAAGTGGTTTTGTTTTGAGGAAAACAAAAATTATAATTGAAATAAAATTATTTTTTAATAAGAGGCATTGGTGTTTTAAATAGGTTTCTAAAAGTTGTGTTACTACTAAACAATTTCAAAACAAATTTTTCATTATGATTTTAATGTTAAGATCTTAAATCCTAGTAAAAAATCTAGTCATATTAAGAATGGTTTTAAAGGACAAATTGGAACTATAGAAAGTCATTTTAATTTATTATTGTATATTTTCCTAAAATAGTTCCCCTAAATTTGTATTTCTTAGTTTTTATTTACCACTATTTATTTAGAAATTTGGTTTAATTGTTTATTTTATATTATTAATATCTATAAATTTCGTGAAAGGGATTGTTTATTTTGAGGGTTATACAAGTGAGATGGTATTTATACTCTATGATTTATTGATTCATGTGAGACTTCTTCTGATTAATTAACCACATCTATTTGGTTGAAAATATGGGAACACTAGGTTAAATGGGAAGTCTCAGAATATGTAACATGTGTAAACATAAAAACTAAATGTGTCCCCTCTAGTTTGAGGTAGGGCTATATAGACAGTGAAATTTCTAATGATTCATGCTTGGTGTAGTTAGTTGTATGGTGTATTTTTTTAGGATAAAACATGTGTAGGTAGATGTACGAGTGTCTTTATAATATCTAGAACAATCTTCTCTTAGGAGCTAATGAGTCTCTCAAGTTCTTCATTCATCATCGATGGAAATATATAGGGGACTTCAACTTCAATTATCCTGTATCCTCTTACTTTATGGATTTTATTTCACCCATTAATGGATTCTGTTATTTTGGTTAGAACTAATGATATAACCAGATTCATTATTTATTTTTTCTCAGTTGGATCATGGTTTGTTCTTTAAAAGTTTAATTTGAAAATTGTTTTTGACAAACACTTTTAAAATGGGTAAACAATGATTGGTGTAAATGGATATTTTTTCATAAAATATATGTAACACCCTCTTTTATGGTTTTCATCAGGTATCCATTATAAAATATTTATTTCCTAATATTTTAAATAAGTATTGGTTTTAAAGATAGTAATTTAAAAAGAAAAGTTATATGGTTTTTTTCTATAATTTACATTCATGTAAAATATTATTTTTAAAATATAGATGAAACTAGGATTATATAAAACTAGTACTCCACCCATGTGATGCACAACACTATAACAAAGAAGATGCATTTTTAAAGAAATTGATAAAAAAACATTAAAAAACATAATTACACAAAATTCAATAACGACTTGGGAAGAAAATGTAATATAAATTTTGCAACCTAAATAGCACTTAAAAACATAAATATGTTGCATAAAAAATAAAAAAATAAATCATTGCAATTTCTGGAAGCTGAAAACCATAAATAGTCATAGCCTTAGTTCTGATAATTGGGTATAGTTATAATACACATAGGATGCAACAACCATGGACATGTGACATTCAAGTTTAATAAATCTGATACGGTTCATCATAAATTTCCAAAATTCCTCTACTCAATTACTAACAACACTTGGTAACTTTCTCGTGCTCACATAGGTGCTTACCTTTTGTAGTAAGAATAGTTATCATATTTTTTTATAATAACTAATTGCTTATTAAGGTGTTGTGACATAATTTCTATATAAACATAAAAAGGTGTCATGAGCATCATATGTAATGGTAGAACATAGAGGAGAAAAATATAATTTTTCATGTGAAAAAAATAAAAACATCAAGTTATAGAGTATCACTATCATAGAACTATAGATGGGAAAAGGAAAGATAAGAATAATACATCTCACGTGATTTAAACTGTAATTGTAAATATGATGAGGATAAATATTTTCCAGTATTTCAACATGATTCCATTTCGACTGCAATTTGAAAACCAATAAAATAAAACAATATCATTACAGTAAACCAAAAACAGAGTGAATATAAATGTAGAAACTAATATTTTATACAATGCTTGCAGTACCATAGATAGAGCTGATTCCAAAAACCCACATGTGCCTCTAAAATCACTGATCAACATTTCCATCTTAGCCTTCCATGTAGACATATCTTTTACCATGTGAGCTTGGTTGTATGTGTTCGCACGTGAGTGTTAGAACTGAAAAATTGTAATTTACACAACCTTTCAGGATCTATTCTATACTTAGCTTATGATTTTCCCTCAACCTTGAAAGATCCTCAGTGTGATGAACACTCTAGCAGTTTTGATCATCAACCATTCCCTGACATGTATTAAGGAAAAAGATAAAAAAATGAATCTGATAAAAAAAGTGTGCCATAAAAATCAGAGTTAACAAACATTATGTCATTATCAACAAGCAGGGGTGAAGATAGATGAAACAGTTTCACCTGGAAAAAGGTGTTCAACGACTGAGGTATGTTGTAAAAAGATCCATTTAAACAAAATATTTTCCTATAGATACCACAATAGAAGAAGATTAATGTCAATCAAGTAAATTATAAAAATCATTACCACAAAAAATAAATTGAATGATCAATCTCTTGAAAAGGGTTATTTACTAAAGACTCAGAAAATAAATGGCAATAGATAAATATTATATATAACAGATATTGATAAAGGATTTGCTGGATATGATATATTTATATGTTGTATATGTCGTGTGCATCTACATAGTATAGAGAATTTTCATTACCCAAATATTCTAAATATATTACGAATATTAATATAATAATGGGTTTTTAAAATGAAAAATGAAAAATGAAATGTTGGTTTCACAATACATAGGGTATCCAACCGTGTATGATGAATAACATGGATATGAAAAATAGACATTTTAAATAATACCCTTCCCACAAATCATTTAAGTTGACCATCAATAGAATAAAACCTATGGAAAATAATAAATGAACAACTCATAAGATTATTATTAATGAATATTAAATATTTTAATTGTTCACATGGTACTAAAGAATTTGTATTGATGAATAATTGTATTAAAATAACATAGTCTAGAGTGAAGGGAATGAATACTATAATAAGTACTTATAATCATAAGTCATGCACTTCCCAATAATGGTATTGCACTGCCAGAAGGAATAAGTGAAACTGAAAATGGAGGTCATACCAGTGGAAAATGCATTCCATGAATCCTGTACAGGAGTTGGTCGACCATGCCAAGCACAACCATTCTTCAAAACTGAAACATCAAGAAGACATCCATACAATTCTATAAAGCTGTCAAAATGATAGTTAGAAAATAGAGGGCATTCCGGTGTATAATGCAGCCCAGGAAAGATAAAAAAACCTATCATCAAACAAAACAGGGTAGCAACTCTAGGATAGCATCAAGACCTCAAATCAGATCACTAAACAGGGTGAAAAAGCCACTATCCTATTCAAGAAATCTATGATATCCGAAAAACCATCAAAAACAATGAAATCATGTAACATAACATCATGGAGGTAAAACCCCAAAAGTCTTCACAAACATGAAAAAATCCAATTCATAGAAAAGCCTGTAAAGCCCTCAGGGACCTGCTAGCACAAGTTGACATCCCATATCCATTGACTCATAGCCTAGAATCTTGAAAATCCATTGTTCTTTATACCACTTGAGAGAAAAACAACACCCTTATCCATTAATGACTTCTTATGTAAAGAATAATACATGGGCATAGAAAGAAGTCCCAAAAGATCAAGAAGGAAGAACTTTTGAGCAATTGAATAAGTCATTCCAATGGAATATCTTTGAAGTTGAAATCGGTTTGAGTCTTGATATTTTGAAATTTTACATCAGTATTTCTTCGAGAAAAGAGGTTGTTTCAGAAAAATGGTTGAGTTATTCAATAGAAGTCTATGGTTTATAAAAGAACATTGAAATAATAGAAAATCCTCTATTATCAAATTGCATTTCAAAAAAATTATAAGAACCTATGTAAATAGTAAATGTTTTTTCCTTCAAAGAAATTGTGAAGGAAAGCCATTTAAATAATATCCATCCAGTAGTGCTTTCAATATTTTCAACACCGCATCCCCTATCCTGGATGTGGTTATCATAGTTTTTCAGTAGTGAAAAATGGTGAAAAACCAAAACCGTGTAATATTTTTTGTGTATAGTCATCAGAAACTAAAAAATTGTAGAAATAACATGTTTAGATAATATTTTATAAACTAAAATAAAGATTTATTTCTGTAAATAAAAAATTAATTGATAATTTCAGAAGAACCGAAGCATTAACTTGTGATTATTACCTATCCATTGCACCGAAAAAAATTCAATCATATTCTTCTATCTTTTTGTTTATGTTTTCATTCATGCAGGGGGGATGTAGTACATTATAGTTTCTTGTTGTTTCCACGGAGTCTTGAGACATTGCAAAATTTATTTGAACTGAATCATCAGTATCAAAGTCAATGAACATATATTTCTACAAAAATACTTCACATTAAAGAATAAGAACAAAATATTATTAAAAATTAAAATCATATAACCCAAAATATGATGCTTAACAGTATCCAATTGAGAATAATAAATGCATTGTCTGTATTAATCACAGAAAAAATGCTAGTGACATGAAAAAATGAAGTTTTGTTAGTTCCAATGATGTCAGGACAGTAACAATAAATGAAGATAAAGAACATATAACTGAGTAAAGACAATATTTGTACCTATTTAACAAATCCATTTTCACTATTGCAACATACTCATAATGATCCACTACTTTGATTTTCATGTCATGCAAGGAAAAAATGAAAATCACAATAATGTGGTGTTTGTTTTCTAGAAAAATAAAATGGAGAAATTAAAAAATGTAGTACCTGGTTATGTTCAATTCTAATAAAACTCTCCAATATAGGTTGAGAAATTGTAGGCACAACATAATGTAATAAAATTTTTGGTAGAATCATTATTGAAAATTCAATTCTCAAAAAATGATTTCAAATATATCATTAATATCAATAGGTAGATACAATGATCAAGGCATCAAAACTTCATGAAAATTCCAATAGTAAAATATTTTACATGAAATTATTTAAATAACACATCAAATATTAATTAGTGATGTTATGATATCCTTAGTTACCTATATCAATCGTGGAATCACAACTATGCCTACAAGTTCAATTGTTACAAAAACATAAATTCTTCCATGATTAGATTGCGTACTCTTAAAAACATGATGTATAATGAAAAAATAATATTAGAAACATAGTCAAATATTAGCATTTCTATATTAATTAATGAAACCGCTTATCCTACAGGGATTCATTCAGTAAATACTAAATACGGATATGAAAGCATCCATTTCAACATACTATGGTCATCATAATAAATATTGAAACACTTATGCATCAAAAATTTGGAAGTAGTTATGCATATGCGAGCTGTAAAAAAATTATGTATGATGACTTGGGAAACACTTTCATAAGAAATATAAAAACAGATATATATGAGTAATCTGAAAAAAAACATACATATAAATAGTATGTAAACACTTATGTATAATCCATCTATAAACAAAAATAATTACATGTTTGGACTATATGAATGTAAGTGCACCCAACAACTACCACAAAATAAAATAAATTGAGAGGGTATATAAAAATATCCATAACAACATATTTGGTTATCATAAGCATTCTAGAAATAGTTCTGCATGAAAAATATTGAAACAGTTTTTCATAAGATTCCTATAAAAACATTTATGTATGAGAAATTGGAAAAATCTTTTGTATAAAAAATCAATAAATATCTATGTATGAATATTATATAAAAAGTGACATATAAACACTACGAAAACTCTTATGTATAAGAAATATATGAACAATTATGTAAAATTTAGGACAATATGAATGTAAATTCACCAAACTGCATACTTCATAAAATATAAGTTGATCTCAGTCTTCGAAATCCCCTTGTATTGAAGTTAATTGGTGAAGAAATTTTTTTACAAGTTGCAGTGCTTGAAAAATAATAGTAGTACAGATTTATGGGTTACCACAACCAGAGGGAACCGAAATCGAGAGGTTGAGGTGATTAATTGGTCCATCGAGGTTACAATTGTGTAACGTTAGTGTTACCATAGATAGAGGTGACAAAAATCATGAGCCAATGGTGGAGTCTGAAACTGTATAAGGTCATAAGGAGGCGAAGTCATAGGCGGAGAATACAGAGCAGGCGCGGAGGACAGAGGCGAAGTAGGCGGAGGTAGAGGTTGAGATGGAGGCGAAAATACATATATTTTTAACTATCATAACACTATAAAGAAAAATTAAACAATATAAATGATGGGCTACCCATAAACCTTCTTCTCTAAAGATGTCATTACAAGCTTGGAACTTCCTTGTTTGCCTTGATTTTTCATATAAGCCCCGGCCAAGGAGAACCCATGATGAATTAGGCACTAGTTGAACTTGTGAATGAGTGAAACAATTTTTTTCTAATTTAGATTTTCATCAATTCAAATAAAAATATGTAAATAAAAATTTTGAGGGACAGAAAAAACATAATATTCATGCATTTATTTATGGGAAAATTACAGTTATGGATCAAGAGATGCAGTTGGTGACTAACACATCAAACAAATAATCGACCTTCTTCTGTTTAGTTTTTTTTTTTTGAAATGTCATTTTTTTCCAGAAAATAAAAATATGTATATGTTCCAATGTAGTGACTAAAATATATATTGTATTGATAGAATGTTAACCGAAAAAGCACATAAGTAAAAAAAATCAGCTGCAATGACCAATAGATAAAGCATGCCTGATACATATAGAGAAATATAGGTAAAGTTTAAAATAAATTACTCTTCCCTAATGTGGTGAAAGAGATAGATGGAAATGTTGGTACATATGTTATCAAAATAACCAAAAGAAGTTTAGATGTTTTGTTGAATTTGGATAAGTGATATATAGCTCCAATCATAGGAATGTAGTTAGAAATATCATAGAATTGAAAGTACAGATATGTGTGAAATAATGAGTTACTACATGTTTATTAATCAAGTCAATATTGTTGAAGGAATAGAAATATATAATGGTAAAGAAAAATGAACTTGACATAGGCACAGAAGGCCTCCTCAGAAGATAACATGGTGAGAAAAACATTGAAGTGAAGAAGATAAATGTGAAATAGAATGAAAAGTAATCACCAGATGGATGTGGGAATAGAAACAGAAAAAAAACGATAGTGTTACTGTAGAGGAATTTTGAGCTGTAATGAAGGATTGAAATCGCGAGCTAGATGTGTTCATTGGAATGCAGGAGTAGAAGCAAGAACGTGATGGGTAACCATAGAAGGAACTATAGGGATTGGGAGAGGATGGGGTTTGTAACATCCCAGGTAAATAAAGAATATGAAATTTTCATATTTATTAAAATTTGTGAATAAAATATTAGTATTACTTTAAAGGGAATGTTATGTTCAATGCAGTACCAAATACACAACAATGAGTTTTTTTTTGAAATCTTACGATGCACACTAATAATAGAATAATATTATTTTAAATGGTAGTTAATTCCTAGACATTGTAATGGCAGGAAGGAATATAAATAACTACCAAGTGATTATATATGTTTGTCAAATATTTTTTCATTTATCCAAATAAATGTTAGAGGCTTAAAATGCAAATGAATCCAATTTTAAGCATAAATATTCTAATATTCGTTAAAAGGTTGATTAACCGCCTTTTGATGGAGAACCCTTATTAAATCCACTTTTTGAAAATTTTATATGTTTGAAAAAAATAAAATCCTTATTTAGAATCAAGACATCAAAATGTACTTTGTGTAAAATTTTGTTATTTTTCCGATAAAGTTCATTTTTAATGAATAGTGAAAATGATGTATTTTAATTCAAAAAATCCTTTTAATATAATTTATTTATATGGTAAAATAATCTTTTTAATTGGTTTTAAATTGTAATTAAAATATATTTTTACCATTTAATCCAATGGTGGTCATTCTAATTAATTTCACTTTGAAATTGGACATTAACAAGTGTCAATCTTTTAATAGATTTTATTTCTTAAAAACACGCTATTTGTTTTGATAGTAGGAATTGATTATAAAATTAAGTAATTAAACTTCTATGTTTTGAATTTGGTAAAATTTATATCATTTTTGTATTTGGAATATCAAATATATCTTAGGGTGAATTTTTGGTATATTTCTAAAAAATGCTCATTTTCAATGAATAGTGAAAAAAACTACATTTTAATTCAAAACTGCCTTTTCATACAAATTATTTATATAGTTAGATTGTCATTTTAATTGGTTTTAAGGTGTAATTTAATTATTTTTTTATCATTTAATACAATTTTGGTCATTGGATGTAAACTCACTTTTAAATTGGATGTAAAAACAAATGAATCTTTTGATAGATTCTACTTCTTAAAAACCCGTCTTTGGTTCTGACAATAGGAATTATTTTAAATTAATTTCAACAATTTCTATGTTTGGAATTTGATAAAATGGATTCCATATTTGGAATTAGAAGGTCCAAATTATTTAATTAAGACTCTTTTGTTTTCGGACATTATGAATAGTAACAACGGTAATTATCATTAATTATCATGATTAATTAGTAATCGGGTAGTTAAGGGTAATAAAATAATATCATAATAATAAAAAATGACCCCAAAATGTGTCCTAATTCTACTGGTTGTGTCATGTACTACCATTGGATTCCTTGTCCCAAACTTTGGTACCCCATGGAATCACTTTTGGGTGATAGTGACACTTTATAATTTTATGTTTTTAAAAGGAAAGTATAACCAAAGTATATATCACTCAAGTAAAAAAAAATTAGTTTTGTCTATGTAAATTACCTCTTGGAATATAAATAGTCATTTTAAACCTAAAAATATTCCCTTCATCATGATTTTTTTTATAATTTTTAGACATTAAAGAAATTAATTTATTTATGACACCATGATGATGCAATGATTACATCATTAACAAACGATTTAAATAAAATGAGAAGATAAGGAAAAATCTAAGTCTTACACTTGTTAAAATCCTATTGTATGGGTGAATTTAGAATCCTTATCACCTTATACTAGAAATATATAATTCTTGGACCTTTAATATCCGAAAATCATTTTATAATAAAGTAACTTTTCAAGACTTTCCAAGAGTGCCCCTCCTCCCTCTTATAAAAGGTCCCCAACTCTACCCCCTTACCCACACCTCTAAATCCTTTGACTCGACCAAACTCTGCTAATTGTATCTCTCCACATACCTCTCTTCATCATAGAAGCCTTCCCTTATGTATAAATCTATTCAAGAATTCCTTTTGGTTCAATCCAAAGGGAGTTACCCGATTTAAAGGTAATATCCTCCCTTATGTTCTTTTGTTTTATTCTGCTTATCCAACCTCCTAAACTATTTTTATTCCTTTAATTTGTAACAACAACAGTATATTCAACATGCTATGATGTTTTTATTTTATGTATTCAATCTAAACTTACAAACACCTCTGTCTAATGGTTAATGAACATACAGTTTCCGTGGATGGCAATTACTGCCTCACGAAACGATGATTGTTATATCTTCTCCTACCACCTCTCATGGTGTCTATTATTATGGAAATATATTTATATATGATATATATTATACTTATTCCCTATATATGCTTCTTTATTTTACATTTAAAACATACCATTATGCTTTGCATGTTCTGCAAATGTGATAATTTCATTTGAGGAAGTGTGTACTACTGCCCCCTCAAGTGATGTGACTCGTTCATGCAATACATGGAATTTTAACAAGAATGAAATTAATGAACTTATGTGACCTATATAACATATATATTATAATTTAATTATAATATATATCTCATTTATTTTTAATTCCATTAATATGAAAAAGAAATGAAAGTAGCGTTCATGCGTACGTACGGCCTACCGTCTCCATGAACAGTGCATTTCATTTTCTTATCTCTGAATGTTATGGAATAGTATAAAATGAATATATGCTGGATATATATTATATTTAAATAATTAATAATATTCTGGATATGGGGTTACTATAACTACATGGGCAATTCTTTTCAAACAAGTTCATTTTTGACTCATGTACCAAACATCGACAAAACATCTGATATGAACTCGCATAATTAACTAATTATTATAACATTATAATATGAGATATGAATTGAATAATAAACTTTAAATGATTTCCTTAAGAAATTATAAATTAACCAAATTTTATTATTCAGGAATATAAATAAATGAACAAGAAAAGTCGGACTTGAAGTAAGGGATCATACCTCTCTCTTTCTTCTTAAGTACTCTGTTTTATGTCATTTATTTTAAGCTCATCTTTTTTATGTTTGGGGATGTTCTTTTATAATACTAATTCTGTAATTTTTATGTTCATATTATGGGATAACCTATTTGATCTCATAAATACATTTTTGGAAGTTTTAAGTGGCTCTGTTAGGCTGCGGAGTTTTCATAAGGGATTTTTCTTCTCACTTTTATTCCCGAGGGATTTATGCTACATTTGAAACCATTTCCTTTGAGTGGTGTATGTAATACCCATTATTCTACTACTTGTGTAATATAATTTCATTTATGGGTATTTACATCTTCTTTGTGTGATCCTTCTTTCATGGGGTGTACATTTCGAAAGTTACCCAAATCGGTAAGGGAACCATTCACCCTCATCTTTTTAAAAGTCCTCTTTTTGTTAGGCCTTTTAATTTACATCTTCTTATGTTGGGATATGTTCTTATATATCCTTATTTCTATTAATGTTATGTACAAGTGATGATATACCCTTCTTATCTCCCATCATCTCATTTTCAGAATTTTAAATTGATGCCGTTAGGCTGTCGAATTTCTGTAGGAGAACTTCGCAACCCAATTTCAATTATTTGGGTTAAACCTATACTTCATGATTATGTCGTGCTATAAATATGTGTGGATGAAATATGATTATTTAAAACTGATTATACACTTATATTTTTTGTATTTATATTTTTCACACATAATTATGTCATTTTGTTATCCTTGCTCTAATGGCATGATCCTTGATTGGGATTACATCTCAATTTCTTCTCATTGAGACATTTCTTAATGATGTTCACTTTTATTCTTTTATAAAGTTTATATATAGACCCTTTTACATTCCATATCCATATTATGTCTATAGTAAATTCATTTTAATGTTTTGAAAATGGTCTACTTTCATGTGGCTAATAATTTAAATGTTCAAAATGGAAAAGAACTCTTTTATTAAAACATTGTTTTAAATGGTTTTAAAGATTTATTATTTTAAACATTTATCATCCATGACCATATTTTGAAAATGGTTTTATGAATTTATTTATATGGACATGAATGTTTTAAAACCCTTTCAAAAGTTTCGAAGTGGTATGGGACACTTTGATTCTAAAAAATGTCTTCTTTTAATATTTTCAATGTATAAAGCGATATTTCTCTATTAGAGTTTTAATGATTTTATTAGATGTTCTTATTTATGATAATATCATTATTTTATCTCTTTTCATTGAAAAATGGAAACTTTATGTTTCTTTTATGAATTTTTTAAGTGTTATGATTATGTTATGGTTCTTGGGCATTGTTTATGAAGACAGGTGGTTTCGTGATAAACTAAGGGTGGGTGAGCTCGTGATAGCTCTCCAATGCATTGGGTAATGTGAAGGGGTTAAACACTAAGTTTCTCTGAAGAGATTAAGGGAATATACTGTGATGTGTATTCCAAACATAACCATGAGGATTTCTCCCTATGTAAGAATGTTATGAATGCCTCAAGTTACCTTTATGTCTTATGACTTCTATGAGTTATTCCTAAATATTATGATTTAATGAGGTATGTTAAAGTGCTTATATTTTATGAGTAAAGTATGATTTCATTGATTCTTATGTATACTTGGTGTAATATTTTCTCTCCGTATTGTTATAAACCTTACTATGATTTTTATGCTCATCCCAAGTTTTTTTGAAATGTTTTCCCCAACACTTAAAGACGAATTGGGTCAAGGATGGGATCAAGGAAAGACAAGATATCTAAAACATGGAACTAGACATGTTTCTTTAAAGAGTTTTTGTTTTATGATGGAAACTGTGTAGAAGTGTCTACTTTTTTATCTTGTGAGATGTAATAGTTATGTCCTAATTCTCTAAAACTCTAAACCTTAAAAGATCCTCAATGTGAATTATTCATTTAATTCAAGAATATGTATTGTACTAAGGTCGGGTCCTTATAGGTGGTATCAAAGGGAGGTTTAGATAAATTTAGAGGTTAGGGTATTCTTTAAGCATAAGTGACATTACCATAACGGTTAGGATTTCAAAAAGAGTCATAGTTTTTAGATAAAGTGAATAATTAAGTATATCTTAGTGTTTATCTTCCTCATTAGTACATGATGATTTTGTTGATATAATCACATTGACATTTTTGGTTTATTAAATGGATGGATCTAGTAGTCACCAAAGTGACAATGGGTTTGAAGGAAATTGTGGTGGTTCTCTGATTAAGAGACTGGATGAAATGGGGGATTCAATGAGAAATCTCATTGTTATTCTAAACCAACTATCTGGAGTCATGATTAACCACTTGATCCTTGGTGAGTTCTCAAATTCATCATGTACAAGAGAACCAACTCTATGTGGATGTTCAGGTAATAATTATAAAGGTAATCACTAGGGTTTATATGATCCTTACTTTTGAGGTAATTATGGGTTACTATATGTTATGATAGAAAATGAAAGGTAAGAGATAAACTTGAGATTAATTATGTTATGCTTATTTTTGATGATTTTAACTCTTTTTGGGGAATGTTTTAAGAATTATATTGTTTTGGAAAAAGGACAACATGCAGACCGTGTGACAACCCGTCATGTTGGACAAAGCTGTGGTAATCGAACCCACAACCAAAGTGCAAATGGTATTTATCGCCTACCACTGGACTACGTGAAGTCCCTGGTTTGTATGAAAAAATCTTTTTAGTTAAATGATTTTGTGAATCAAGAATAAGTTAATTTTGGGTTATGTAGGAAATTATTGACCTATCATGGAGGATATATGATTAGGTTAATTACTTTTCAATATGAGACTTTAAGAGAAACTAATGTTATTTGGAGATAAATGTTAATATTTACCTTGGAAGACTATGTGATTAAATCCTTCAAAGGATAGGGTTTAAATCTTAGTTTGTTTTACGTTGAATAATTTTATGGACAATTTTTTATCGAATGGTCTTTGTTGAACTTTGGGTTTTGTTGGAAAAATTTTGGAGATTAAGAATAGATTTTATTTTTGTAAAGGATTATCCTTTTGGGTATTATCTGATCTCGTACTAACAATTTTGGTTTTGGTTTTTTTTCTAAAGACATGGGAAATATATAGTTCTCTTTTGTGGATTAGGTGATTCTCTAGATGTTGATGATAGTGCTCTTAATGTGAACAAGTCATCCTAAATACTCGTCATTTGGAGAAAGTATGAGTTTCTATTAGAAATCCAGTAAAAGATGAAAGTCTACACGACAAGTAAATATGTTTCCTTAGGAATTAGTTAAGATCATAAATAAATTCCTCAATGAAAAGTAACTTAAAACAAAAATGTTGTCTGTTAACTTTTCCTACTGGGGAATCATATACCATTTAACCCATCACTAGTTTGTGATATTCTTGTGGTTAACTTTCTCCTAATCAAGTTTTATATCACTCCCAATCATAACTTGACCCTTTGTTTTTTCTTCCATATATATGTTTTCCTACATGGAATCCTAGTATGGGTTAACTCGGGTGACCATTGTACTTATATTTCATTCTTTTAAAGTGATAGTTTTGCTGACTCATTTTCCGATGTGGGGCTTTCAATAAATATTCCAAGCCCAATTTTAAAATTGTGAGGACGCAATTCCCAAAAGGGGGAAAGGATGTAACATCCCAGGTAAGTAAATAATATGACATTTTCATATTTATTAATATTTGTGAATAAAATATTAATATTACATTAAACGGAATGCTATGTTCAATGGAGTACCCAATACATAACAATGAGGTTCTTTTAAATCTTATATTGCACAATAATAATATAATAATATTATTTTAAATGGTACTTAACGCCTAGAAATTATAATGGAAGTAATGAATAGAACTAACTACCAAGTGATTATATAAGCTTGTCAAATATTTTTTCATTTATCCAAATAAATGTTAGAGGTTTAAAATGCAAATAAATCCAATTTTAAGCATAAATCTTCTAATATTCGTTAAAAGGTTGACTAACCACATTTTGATGGTGAACCCTTATTAAATCCACTTTTTGACAATTTTATATGTTTGAAAAAAATAAAATCCTTTTTTAGAATCAATACATCAAAATTTACTTGTTGTAAATTTTTGTTATTTTTTCGATAAAGTTCATTTTTAATGAATAGTGAAAATGTTGTATTTTAATTCAAAACATCCTTTTAATATAATTTATTTATATGGTCAAATAATCTTTTTAATTGGTTTTAGAGTGTAATTAAAATACATTTTTACCATTTAATCCAATGGTGTTAATTCGAATTAATTTCACTTTGAAATTGGACATAAAAAAGTGTCAATCTTTTAATAGATTTTGTTTTTTATAAACACGCTATTTGTTTTGACAGCGGGAATTGATTATAAAATTAAGTAATGATACATCTATGTTTTTAATTTGGTAAAATCTATATCATTTTTGTATTTGTAATGTAAAATATATATTAGGGTAAATATTTGGTATATTTCTGAGAAATGTTCATTTTCAATGAATAGTGAAAAATACTGCATTTTAATTCAAAACTGCCTTTTCATCCAAATTATTTATATAGATATATTGTCATTTTAATTGGTTTTAAGGTGAAATTTAATTATTTTTTTTTATCATTTAATAAAATTTTGGTCATTAGATGTAATTTCACTTTTAAATTGGATGTAAAAACAAATGAATCTTTTGATAGATTTTACTTCTTAAAAACTCATCTTTGGTTTTGACAATAGGAATTATTTTAAATTAATTACTACAATTCCTGTGTTTGGAATTTTATAAAATGGATTCCATATTTGGAATCATAAGGTACAGATTATATAATTAAGACTCGTTTGTTTTCGGACATTATGAATAGTAACGACCGTAATTATCTTTAATTATCATGATTAATTAATAATCGGGTAGTTAAGGGTAATAAAATAATATCATAATAATACCAAATGACCCCAAAATTTTTCCTAATGCTACTTTTTGTGTCATGGAAGACCATGGGATGCCATGTCCCAAATTTTGGGACCCCATGGAATCACTATTGGGTGATAGTGACACTTTATAATTTTATGTTTTTAAAAGGAAAGTATAACAAAAGTATGTATCACCCAAGTAAAAAAAATTAGTTTTGTCTGTGTAAATGATATCTTGGACTATAAATAGTCATTGGAAATCAAAAAATATTTCCTTCATCATGATTTTTTTATAATTTTTAGACACTAAATAAATTTATTTATTTATGACACCATGATGATGCAACGATTACCTCATTAACGAACGATTTAAATAAAATGAGAAGATAAAGAGAAATCTAAGTCTTAAACATGTAAAAAACCTATTGGATCGGTGTATTTCGAATCCTTATCAACTTATTTTCAAAATATATAATTTTAGGACCTTTAATATTCAGAAATCATTTTATAATAAAGTAACTTTTCAAGACATTCCAATAGTGCCCCTCCTCCCTCTTATAAAAGGCCCCCACCTCTACCCCCTTATCCACACCTCTCAAGCCTTTGGCTCAACCAAAATCTGTTCATTTTATCTCTCCACATACCTCTCTTCATCATAGAATCCTTCCCTTATGCAGAAAGCTCTTCAAGAAACCATTTCGGTTCAATCCAAAGGGAGTTACCCGATTTAAAGGTAATGTCCTCCCTTTTGTTCTTTTGTTTTATTTTGATTCTCCAACCCCTTAAACTCTTTTTTTCCTTTCTTTTGTAACAACACCAGTATCATTAACATACTAGGATGTTGTTATGAGAATTATTCTATCTAAACTTACACACACCTTCGTTTAATGGTTAAAGAACATAATGTTTCCGTGGATGGTGAATTACTGCCTCACAAAATGATGATTGTTCTATCTTCTCCTACTACCTCTCATGGTGGCCATTATGATGGAACTATATTTATCTATGATATATATTATATTTATTCCCTCTCTATGCTTCAGTAGTTTACATTTAAAACATACTTTTATGCTTTTCATGTTGTGCAAATGCGATAATTTCATTTGAGGAAGTGTGGACTACCGCCCCCTCAAATGATGTGACTCGTTCATGCAATACATGGAATGTATAAATATTAAAATTAATGAACTTAGGTGACCTATATAACATATATATTATACTGGAATTATAATATATATATATATATATCTCATTTAGTTTTAATTCCATTAATATGAAGAATAAATGAAAGTAGCGTTCATGCGTACGTACGGCCTACCGTCTCCATGAACGGTGCATTTCATTTTTATTATCTCTAAATGTTATGGAATAGTATTAAATGAATATATTTTGGATATATATGATATTTAAATAATTAATAATTTTCAGGAGATGGGGTAATTATAACTACATGGGCAATTCTTTTCAAACAAGTTCATTTTTGATTCATGTACCAAATATCAACAAAACATCTGATATGAACTCGCATAATTAACTAATTATTATAAAATTATAATATGTGATATGAATTGAATAATAAACTTTAAATAATGTCCTTAATAAATTATAAAATTACCAATGTTTATTATTGAGGAATATAAAAAAATGAACAAGACAAGTCGGACTTGAGGTAAGGGATCCTACCTCTCACTTTCTTTTTAAGTACTCTCTTTTATGTCATTTATTTTAAGATCATATTTATTATGTTTGGGGATGTTATTATGTATTCCCCATTCTGTAATTTTTATGTTCATATTATGAGAGACCCTATTTGATCTCATAAATCCATTTTTGGAAGTTTTAAGTGGCGTCGTTAGGCTGCCGAGTTTTCATTAGGGATTTTTCATCTCACTTTTATTCCCGCGGGATTTATGCTACATTTGCAACCATTTCCTTTGATTCATGTATGTACTGCCCATTCTTCTACTCTTTGTGTAATATAATTTCGTTTATGGGTATTTAGATCTTTATTGTATTATTCTTCTTTCATGGGGTGTACATTTCGAAAGTTACCCAAATCGGTAAGGGAACCATTCACCCTCCGCTTTTTAAAAGACTTCTTTTTGTTAGGCCTTTTAATTTACATATTCTTATGTTGGGATATGTTCTTATATATCTTTATTGTTATTAATGTTATGTACAAGTGATGAGATACCCTTCTTATCTCTCATCATCTCATTTTCATAATTTTAAAGTGACACCATTAGGCTGTCGAATTTCTGTAGGCGAACTCCTTAACCCAATTTCAAATCTTTGGGTTAAACCTATACTTATTGATTATGTCATGAAATAAATATGTGTGGATGACATATGATTGTTTAAAACTTAGTATCCAATTATTTTTGGTGTATTTATATTTTTCACACATAATTATTTCATTTCTTTATCCTTGCTCTAAAGGCATGATCCTGGATTGGGATTACATCTCAATTTCTTCTCATTGAGACATTTCTTAATGATGTGCACTTTTATTCTTTTATAAAGTGTATGTACATACCCTTTGACATTCCATATCCATATTATGTCAATACTAAATTCATTTGAATGTTTTTAAAATGGTCTACTTTCAAGTGGATTATAATTTAAATGTTCAAAATAGAAAAGGACTCTTTTGTTAAAACATTATTTTAAATGGTTTTAAAAATTTATTATTTTAAACATTTATCATCCATGACCATGTTTTAAAAATGTTTTTAAGAATTTATTTATATGGACATGAATTATTTAATACCCTTTCAAAAGTTTTGAAGTGGTATGGGACACTTCGATTCTAAAAAATGTCTTCTTTTAATATTTTCAAAGTATAAAGGGATATTTCTCTCTTAGAGTTTTAATGATTTTATTAGATGTTTTTATTTATGATAATATCGTGATGTGATCTATTGTTATTTAAATATGGAAATTTTATGTTTCTTTTATGAATTTTTTAAGTTTTATGCTTATGTTATGGTTCTTGGGAATTATTTATGAAGACGAGTGGTTTCGTGATAAACTAAGGGCGGGTGAGCCCGTGATAGCTCTCTAATGCATTGGGTAACGCAAAGGGGTTAAACGCTAAGGTTTCTCCAAATAGATTTAGGGAATATACTGTAATGGGTATTCAAAACGTAACCATGAGGGTTACTCCCTACGTAATAATGTTATGAATGCCTCAAGTTACCTTTATGTCTTATGATTTCTATGGGGTATTACTATATCTTATGATTTAATGAGGTATATTAAAATGCTTATGTTTTATGAGTAAAGTATGATTTCATTGATTCTTATTTATAAATGAACTAATGTTTTCTCTCTGTATTGTTATAACCTTTAATGATATTTTTATGCTCATCCCACGTTTTTGTGAAATGTTTTCCACAGGACTTAAAGATGAATAGGTTCAAGGATGGGACCAAGGAAAGACAAGCTATCTAAAACATGTAACTAGACATGTTTCTTTTAAGAGTTTCTGTTTTATGATGGAAACGGGTTAGAAGTGTCTACTTTGTTATCTTGTGAGATGT
This sequence comes from Viscum album, assembly GCA_963277665.1. Classification (NCBI taxonomy): domain Eukaryota; kingdom Viridiplantae; phylum Streptophyta; class Magnoliopsida; order Santalales; family Viscaceae; genus Viscum; species Viscum album. Next base: position 1,561,908,124 of record OY728123.1, read on the forward strand.
TATAGTTATGTCCTAATTATCTAAAACTCTATACCTGAAAAGATCCTCAATGTGAATTATTCATTTAATTAAAGAATATGTATTATACTAAGGCAGGGTCCTTATAGTTGGTATCAAAGGGAGGTTTAGATAACTTTAGAGGTTAGGGTATTCTTTAAGCATAAGTGACATTACCATAATGGTTAGGATTTCAGAAAGAGTCATAGTGTTTAGATAAAGTGAATGATTAAGTATATCTTAGTGTTTATCTTCCTCATTAGTACTTGATGATTTTGTTGATATACTCACATTGACATTTTTGGTTTAGTAAATGGATGGATCTAGCAAGCACCAATGTGACAATGGGTTTTAAGTAAACTGTGGTGGTTCTCTAATTAAGAGACTGGATGAAATGGGGGATTCAATGAGAAATATCATTGTTATTCTAAACCAACTATCTGGTGTCATGATTAACCACTTGAACCTTGGTGAGTTCTCAAATGCATCATGTATGAGAGAACCAGCTCTATGTGGAAGTTCAGGTAATAATTATAAAGGTAATCACTATGGTTTATATGATCCTTACTTTTGAGATAATTATGGGTTACTATATGTTATGATGGAAAATGAAAGGCAAGAGATAAACTTGAGGTTAATTATGTTATGGTTATTTTTGATGATTTTAGCACTTTTTGGAGAATGTTTTAAGAATTATATTGTTTGGGAAAAAGGACAACACGCAGACCGTGTGACAACCCATCACGTCGGACAAAGTTGTGGGAATTGAACCCACAACAAAAGTGCAAATGGTATTTATTGCCTACCATTGGACTACGTGAAGTCCCTGGTTTGTATGACAAATTATTTTTAGTTAGATGATTTTATGAATCAATAATAAGTTGATTTTGGGTTATCTAGGAAATTATTGACCTATCATGGAGGATATATGATTAGGTTAATTACTTTTCAATATGAGACTTTAAGAGAAACTGATGTTATTTGGAGATAAATGTTAATATTTACCATGGAAGACTATGTGATTAAATACTTCAAAGAATTGGGAATCAATCTTAGTCTGGTTTACTTTGATGAATTTTATGGGCAATTTTTTATCGAATGGTCTTTGTTGAACTTTGGGTTTTTGATGGACAAATTTTGGAGATTAAGAATATATTTTATTTTTATAAAGGATTATCCTTTTGGGTATTATCCGATCCCGTACTAACAATTCTGGTTTTGGTTTTTTTCTAATTACATGGGAAATATATAGCTCTCTTTTGTGGATTAGGTGATTCTCTAGATGTTGATTATAGCGCTTTTAATGTGAACAGGTCATCCTAAATACTCATCATTTGAAGAAAGTATGAGATTCTATTAGAAATCTAGTTATAAATGAAAGTCTACACAACAAGTAAGTATGTTTCCTTAGCATTTAGTTAAGATTATAAATAAATTCCTCAATGAAAAGTAACTTAAAACAAAAATGTTGTCTGTTAAATTTTCCTACTGGGGAATCAAATACCATTTAACCCATCACAAGTTTGTGATTTTCTTGGGTTTAACTTTCTCCTAATCAAGTTTTCTATCACTCCCCATCAGAACATGACCCTTTTTTTCTTCCATATCCATGTTTTCCTACATGGAATCCTCGTATGGGTTAACTCGGGTGACAATTGTACTTCTTTTTCTTTCTTTTAAAGTGATAGTTTTGCTGACTCCTTTTCCAATATGGGGCTTTCAATAAAGTTTCCAAGCCCAATTTTAAAATTATGAGGATGCAATTCCCAAAATGGGGGAAGGATGTAACATCCCAAGTAAATAAAGAATATGAAATTTTCATATTTATTAATATTTGTGAATAAAATATTAATAATACTTTAAAGGGAATGCAATGTTCAATGGAGTACCCAATACGTAACAATGAGTTTCTTTGAAATCTTACGTTGCACACTAATAATATAATAATATTATTTGAAATTGTATTTAACGCCTAGACATTAAATGGTAGGAATGAATATAACTAACTAACAAGTTATTATATATTCTTGTCAAATATTTTTTTTCATTTATCCAAATAAATGTTAGAGGTTTAAAATGAAAATGAATCCACTTTTAAGCATAAATCTTCTAATATTCATTAAAAGGTCGGTTAACCACCTTTGGATGGATAAACTTTATTAAATCTACTTTTTGAAAATTTTATAAGTTTGAAAAAATAAAATCCTTCTTTAGAATCAAGACATCAAAATTTACTTTGTGTAATTTTTTTTTATTTTTCCGATAAAGTTCATTTTTAATGAATAGTGAAAATGTTGTATTTTAATTCAAAACATCCTTTTTATCTAATTTATTTATATGGTCAAATTTTCTTTTTAATTTGTTTTAAAGTGTAATTAAAATATATTTTTACTATTTAATCCAATGGTGGTCATTCTAATCAATTTCACTTTGAAATTGGACATAAACAAGTGTCAATCTTTTAATAGATTTTGTTTCTTAAAAACATGCTATTTGTTTTGATAGCAGGAATTGATTATAAAATTAAGTAATGAAACTTCTATGTTTTTAATTTGGTAAAATTTATATCATTTTTGTATTTGGAATATCAATTATAGCTTAGGGTGAATATTTGGTATATTTCTGAAAAATGTTCATTTTCAATGAATAGTGAAAAATACTGCATTTTAATTCAAAACTGGCTTTTCATCCAAATTATGTATATAGTTACATTGTCATTTTAATTGGTTTTAAGTTGTAATTTAATTATGTTTTTATCATTTAATACAATGTTGTTAATTGGATGTAATTTCACTTTTAAATTGGATGTAAAAACATATCAATCTTTTGATAGATATAACTTCTTAAAAACCCGTCTTTGGTTTTGACAACAGGAATTATTTTAAATTAATTACTACAATTTCTGTGTTTGGAATTTGATAAAATTGATTCCGTATTTGGAATCAGAAGGTCTAAATTATGTAATTAAGGCTCTTGTTTTTTGACATTATGAATAGTAATGACGGTAATTATCTTTAATTATCGTGATTAATTAGTAATCGGGTAGTTAAGGGTAATAAAATAATAACATAATAATAACAAATGACCCCAAAATGTGTCCTAATGCTACTAGTTGTGTCATGGTCGACCATGGGATGCCTTTTCCAAAACTTTGGGACCCCAAGCAATCAGTTTTGGGTGATAGTGACACTATATAATTATATGTTTTTAAAGGGAAAGTATAACCAAAGTATGTATCACCCAAGTAAAACAATTTTAGTTTTTTCTGTGTAAATTATCTATTGGACTATAAATAGCCATTGTAAAGCTAAAAATATTTCCTACATCATGATTATTTTTTATAATTTTTATACATTAAATAAATTAATTTATTTATGATACCATGATGATGCAACGATTACCTAATTAACGAACGATTTGAATAAAATGAGAAGATAAGGAAAAATCTAAGTCTTAAACTTGTCAAAAACCTATTGGATGGGTGGATTTAGAATCCTTATCACCTTATCCTAGAAATATATAATTTTGGTACCTTTAATATCTGGAAATCATTTTATAATAAAGTAACTTTTCAAGACTTTCCAAGAGTTCCCCTCCTCCCTCTTATAAAAGGCCCCCACCTCTACCCCCTTTCCCACACCTCTCAAGCCTTTGGATTGACCAAAATATTCTCATTTTATCTCTCTACATGCCTTTCTTCATCATAGAATCCTTACCTTAGGTATAAAACTCTTCAAGAAACCCTTTTGGTTCAATCCAAATGGAGTTACTCGATTTAAAGGTAATGGCCTCTCTTATGTTATTTTGTTTTATTTTGCTTTTCCACACCCCCTAAACTCTTTTTATTCCTTTATTTTGTAACAAAAAAAGTATATTCAATATACTAGGATGTTTTTATGAGAAGTAATATAGCTACACTTACACACACCTCCGTCTAATGGTTAAAGAACATACTGTTTCCATGGATGGCGAATTATTGCCTCACGAAACGATGATTGTTCTATCTTCTCCTACAACCTCTCATGGTGGCCATTATGATGGAACTATATTTATATATGATATATATTATACTTATTCTATCTCTATGCTTCTTTATTTTACATTTAAAACATACATTTATGCTTTTCATGTTGTGAAAATGCGATAATTTCATTTGAGGAAGTGTGGACTACCGCCCCCTCAAGTGATGTGACTCATTCATGCAATACATGGAATGTATAAAGAATTAAATTAATGAACATATGTGAACTATATAAGATATATATTATACTGGAATTATAATATATATATATATATCTTATTTATTTTTAATTCCATTAATATGACAATGAAATGAAAGTAGCATTCATGCGTACGTACGGCCTATTGTCTTCATGAACGGTGCATTTCATTTTCTTATCACCGAATGTTATGGAATTGTATAAAATGAATATATTCTGGATATATATGATATTTAAATCATTAATACTACTCTGGATATGGGTTAATTATAACTACATGGGAAATTCTTTTCAAACAAGTTCATTTTTGACTCATGTACCAAACATCAACAAAACATCTGATAAAAACTCACATAATTAACTAATTATTATAACATTATAATATGTGATATGAATTTAATAATAAAATTTAAATGATTTCCTTAAGCAATTATAAATTGACCAAATTTTATTATTCATAAATATAAAGTAACAAACAAGACAAGTCGGACTTGAGGTAAGGGATCCTACCTCCCTCTTTCTTTTTAAGTACTCTCTTTTGTGTCATTTATTTTAAGCTCATCATTCTTATGTTTTGGGATGTTATTTTATATTCCTCATTCTTTAATTTTTACATTAATATTATGAGAGACCCTATTTGATCTCATAAATCCATTTTTTGAAGTTTTAAGTGGCGCCGTTATGCTTCCGAGTTTTCATAAGGTATTTTTCATCTCACTTTTATTACCGTGGGATTTATACTACATTTGCAACCATTTCCTTTTAGTGGTGCATTTACTACCCATTATTCTACTCTTTGTTTAATATACTTTTGTTTATGGGTATTTTCATATTCATTGTATTATCCTTCTTTCATGGGGTGTATGTTTTGAAAGTTACCCAAATCGGTAAAGGAACCATTCACCCTCCTCTTTTTAAAAGACTTCTTTTTGTTAGGTATTTTAATTTACATATTCTTATGTTGGGAGATGTTATTATATATCCTTATTGGTATTAATTTTATGTACAATTTATGAGATACCCTTCTTATCTCTCATCATCTCATTTTCAGAATTTTAATGTGACGTTGTTAGGCTGTCGAATTTCTGTAGGGGAACTTCTCAACCCAATTTCAATTCTTTGGGTTAAACCTCTACTTATTGATTATGTCGTGATATAAATATGTGTGGATGACATATAATTGTTTAACACTGAGTATCCACTTAAATTTGTGTATTTATATTTGTCACACATAATTATGTCATTTCTTTATCCTTGTTCTAATGGCATGATCCTTGATTGGGATTACATCTCAATTTCTTCTCATTGAGACATTTCTTAATGATGTGTACTTTTATTCTTTTATAAAGTGTATATACATCCTCTTTTACATTACATATCCAAATTATGTCAATACTAAATTCATTTGAATGTTTTGAAAATGGTCTACTTTCATGTGGCTTATAATTTAAATGTTCAAAATGGAAAAGTACTCTTTTATTAAAACATTATTTTAAATGGTTTTAAAGATTTATTATTTTAAACATTTATCATACATGACCATGTTTTAAAAATGGTTTTATGAATTTATTAATATGGAAATGAATATTTTAAAACCCTTTCAAAAGTTTCAATGTGGTTTGGGACACTTTGATTCTAAAAAATGTCTTCTTTTAATATTTTCAAAGTATAAAGGGATATTTCTCTCATAGAGTTCTAATGATTTTATTAGATGTTTTTATTTATGATAATATCATGATGTGATCTCTTTTCATTGATATATGGAAATTTTATGTTTCTTTTATTAATATTTTTAGTGTTATGATTATGTTATGGTTCTTGGGAAATGTTTATGAAGACGGGTGGATCCGTGATAAACTAAGGGCAGTTGAGCCCGTGATAGCTCTCCAATGCATTGGGTAACGTGAAGGGGTTAAACGCTAAGCTTTCTCCGAAGAGATTTAGGGAATATATTGTGATGGGTTTTCCAAATGTTATCATGAGGGTTACTCCCTATGTAAGAATGTTATTAATGCCACAAGTTACCTTTATGTCTTATGATTTCTATGAGTTATTCCTAAATATTATGATTTAATGAGGTATGTTAAAGTGATTATGTATTATGAGTAAAGTATGATTTCATTAATTCTTATGTATACATGGACTAATGTTTTCTCTACATATTTTTATAACACTTACTGAATTTTTTATGCTCATCCCAAATTTTTTTGAAATGTTTTCCACAGGACTTAAAGATGAATAAGGTCAAGGATGGGATCAAGGAAAGAAAAGCAATCTAAAACATGGAACTAGACATGTTTCTTTTAAGAGTTTTTGTTTTATGATAGAAACTTTATAAGAGTGTCTACTTTTTTATCTTGTGAGATGTAATAGTTATGTCATAATTCTCTAAAACTCTAATCCTGAATAGATCCTCAATGTGAATTATTCATTTAATTCAAGAATATGTATTGTACTAAGGTAGGGTCCTTATAGGTTTAGCATGAGAGGGACGTCGAAATGGATGAGAGAGGTATATGTAGTGGTCGTGGGTGACTGAATAATAACTATTGGCGATGGAGAAGGAGTAGGTAGATGAGGGTATGCAAAATGACCAAAACCCTAATCACAACGGAGGGAAACAAAGCTCGACAATAGGTGAAGTTTGATAGCAGGTGAAGCATTAGTGGGTGGAAAAACATAGGGAGACCGTGTGTCGAAGAGGGCAGGAGGGAGACAAATGGTTTAATGCAAAGAATCACGTCGACTGTGGTCAGTAGGAACCGCAGATCGATTTCAGAGGAAGCACGAGCGGGGGGAATAAAGATGTTGATTGGTGGCTACGGAAATCCTATATTGATTGGAGAGGAATCACGATCGAGAGGAGAAAGCAAGGTAAATGTCTCTATGAAGAGAGATGAAGAGAGAGGACCAATTTTTCATCGAGGGATAACGTGGAAGATATTATGAATATGAGCATGGAGGTATGTAGGGAGGACACATGGGTAGGTGAAACTTAATATTTGTATAGTTAGTAGATTCATTTTTAAAGTTATTACATAGACTCAATGGTGATATCCTTTTATTAATGTTTAGCTCACACCCTATATAAACCTCTTGTGGAATGTAACTCTTATGTTTAAATGTAGGGGATCATTTCATAACCCTTTTTTTTTGTTAGGTCTTCCCTTGGGAGGTGGAATTAGGAGTTGGTGTGTGGAAATGACCCACATAGACATAGTTTTAAAATATCAGGTGTGGATTATGTTTTTTTTTTGGATTTTGGGGATCATCAATCTTAGCCATATATATTTAAGTTTCTTATAGTTTCTTATGCATTTTATTTTAATTCATACTATATATCAATAAAATTTATAAAATAGAGTTTGGAATTATTATTTATTCTATCCTTCATCGTTTCATTGTTTATTTAGAATTTATTAATTTAGTAAAGAAATCCAAGATATTGATGTCCCATGATAAAAACATATTGGGTCTTTAAAAATAGTATATTTATTACCTAATTTACAAATGATTACCAAGATATTTTTCCTTGATTCCAAGGAAATGGTTTCCACCCTATGGGTATTAGAACCCCTTTTTGGAATATTGGTAGATTGAGTTCGTTGATATGTCAGACCATCCCATGCTAGTTTATTACTTATGGTATCAGAGAAAAGGTTCTTAAAATGGGGCATAGAATATTGAAAATATATCATGTTATTTGTGTTTTTTTGTAGAAATAACAACAGGAATTCCCTTGGGACATGGGAGGTTATATATGAGGGGGTTCTTGATCACTACCCTTTTTGATAATTCCGGATTTACCTGGGGTAGTTGGTTTAGAATTTTAATTTTTTTTAGTTTGGTTTAATGTTATTTGTTTTTATTCCCCAATATTATTGTCTGAGTTTCCTTTGGCATTTCATTAAATTTTGGAATTAAAATGGATGGATAGTCAGTTGTGTGAGGTTATCTTTGATGGAATAATTTTTGGGAATCAATGAATGATTGGACCATAACCCATCAAACCATGTGGTATTAAAATTATGGTTATTTATTCCAAGTATTTTTTCTGTTTTGGCCCACTGATTCTTATATCCTAATAGTGGTAAATAAACCAAGTTATTTTTTTGTGTTAATAATTTTGGATTATGTTTTATGGAATTGTGGTGTGTTGTTTCCTATGTATGTTGTGAAAATTTTTATTGGTGAAAAAATGTGGTTTTAATAAAAATTTGGTTTTCAAACCATTTTTATTGGTTATCCAAAAAGGTATTCAGTTGTGTGGAACTTATTTTAATTGGGTTTTAAAATGGAATTAAAATGTTTTTATGTTCTGTTTTGTTTTAAAAAATTTGTTTCAATGTTTGATAAGGTTTTTTTTGAAATTATCAATCGAGAAATTAATAATTTTACCCTTTAATTATGTTTAAATAATTTCAATTAGTTTTACAAGATAAATGGGTGGTGTTTTCTTAATTGTTGATTTCAAATGTACATTCATTAATAATGGATTTTAAATCTTTAAATAAATGGTTGGTGATTTTAAAAAAAATGTGATTTATTTTGTTTAAGTAATATTTTTTATTTTGATGGGTTTAACTTTTTCGATATTAAATTGGTTATGGTTTAAAAACATGGTTTGATGTGTGTGTCTTGAATTAGTGTAGGTTATGTTTCATTCTATTTAAATTATACCTCATATAAAGGCTCTAGAAAATGATATATATTATATTTTACAATGGTGTACCTCAGGATGTGTCTCTTCTATCAGTTATGTGTAGATCCTCAAGATAGTGATCCAGTTGGGGCTCAAAATGATTTTGTAGATCAAAAATATTTCATGAACTTAAACCCAATTTAGGGTCTCATGAATCATTATATCCCCTTCCCATTTAGTAATCTATGTTAATTATGATTGTGATAAGAAAACCTATTTTAGTGGAGTGGGAATATGTGGATCTTTTGATCTTGTTTTGTTTGTTTTAGTGTGAAGATTCTTTTTTAATAGATTGGTTATCATTTAGTGATTTTGATGTGCCTTTGATTAGAGTTTTGAATTGAGTTATTCTATGTGTGTAATTATGACATATTTGAAACTATATTTTTCTTATTCTATATTGATAATAATGATTCTTATGGTTTTTTTTCAGATATAGTGAATTAGGATTTTTGTTTTGATTGGTTTAGCATAGAAACTGTTGTTTGTTGATTGGTGTTTAGAAGGGAAATGTTTCAGTTTCCCTATATTTGGATCTATATGGTTTTTACTTTAATCACCAAGGGAGGTAATCAAAGGGTGATATATCAGGTTACCTTCATTTCTAGTTTCATGACCCAAGGGTAGGGCCTTATTATTCATTATTAATAGATGTTTTAGTTTGAGATTATTTTCATTTAATTGTTTTCAGATTGTGTTTTTTGTTATATGTTCTTTTAGTTACCCTTAATTTGATTGGTGTTTACCTAGGGTATTTTTGATCTTGTATATGAAATATCTATTGTAATTGATAGATGAATTTTGATCTCTATTTAATGTTCTACATGAGCTTTTTCTTAATGTGGTGTCTTCTGGATAGTTTTTTCACTTTTACCCACCCCTTTAGAATAATTCCATATAGGGTGCGACTATAAAGGGTCTCATTGTCATTTAGGCCTTACGTCCCCTATTAGTGAGTTGAATTAAACCTAGAGATACTATATATTTTATGAGGAAGTAATCCATTGATCATAAGTAAATTGACCATGACATAATTAATAAATTAGTCTCATTATTGAAATAATACATCCCTAAAAGAGTCACACAGATTGTGGAACTAAATTATTAGTTTCTTAGAGATTTTATATATAATAATATTATATTACTACACTTGAGAACATTTATCCATAATTGTGACACTATAATACCTTTCTAGAAATATCACATTTTATAATAATCTTCATAACTAAGGAAATAGAAAATAATAGTTATGGGTGAACTCATATGATCAGTAAGGAAAAAACATAGAATAACATGAATGAAAAAATTATGAATTCATAAATATCATAATAAATTCTCAATAGACCTTATATGATAATCAAAAAACATATTAGAGTAACATTATATCATAAAGGGATCATTAAAAAGCATAATGATTTGACCTATATCAAAACACATATCAATTGTCATATAACATGTGCAAATGACATTAAAGTGTGGAATTATTTAAAATATGTCATAATAATAAAAAATAATGAATTTAACGGAAACGAAATACATATTGAAATTTTTCCATAACATGATAAGAAAATTGATAATGTTACAAAACCATAAGAATAAGAAAAACATGTGATAAAACCCATCATACCCATTTCTATATAAGCAAACTCATTATTCCCAATCCTGAAAATGTGAAAAAACGTATCATGCCCACACCTATTTAAACAAACTCATTATTTCTATTCCTGATATTTCATGAGATATAAGGTTCAATAAATGTATTGGATAAATATATAATACCCCACCCACTATCATAAATACATATGTATTCCAAAAAAAACTCAATCATAATCATATCCTAAATAACTAATGGATAACAAATAGGTTTCATAAAAATCTAAATAGAAAACATTAAATTTTTATAAAGAATAAATAAAAATAAAATAGATTTCATAAATCATCAAATTTATAAAGAAACATCATGAATTAAATAATTTGATTCTAAAAAATTGACCACCCTAAATAATCACATAATTAATGAAAATATAAGGTTAAATATGAAACATAACTCTATTATCAAAAGATCCTTTCGTGAAAATGAAGACCATATCATGAAAATATATTTTTGAAAACATTTTTTATTCATCATTATAAAAGATAAAGGAATGATTCCCTTTTTAAAAGGCCAACATTGTTTTTTATAGAAAAATATTCATCAAATGGATTTTGATCAAAACAATTTTTCCCTATAAATAAAGAGAGTTTGTCATTGAAAATATAAAATTTTGTGAAAATAGGGGAAAATAAATCATGAATAAAAAATATACCTCAAAATAATAATTTTGAGTTAAGAAATACCATACTGTTACCCTTGATTTCAATAGAAGTGATTTAACCTCTTATTTCATAATTATAAAAATCTTAATTTCATATTTCACAACCTTATTCATACAAATTTCCATCTATAATATTCATTAATTACAATATTCTTCATGTATTATATTTTTTTAATGGAATTTCAACATCAATTGTTAATAATCTTGAAACTTTTAAACTAGGATCATAAAAGTTGTGTGGATCTTTCTTTTTATCCCAATTATCATCATTTAAAAAGAATTAAATTTACAATAATATATTTTTATAGAAATATAATTTTATAATACCATTACTTATAAGTTTTTTTTCAGGATTTTTGATATTGAAAATGTTGATGAACTAGTTTTGGGTTATTTACCAATATCGACGAATTACCATCTAACAATAATTAGTTTTTTTTTATATAAAAAACCATATTAATGAAATATAAATTAATATATGTATATATAAATAGTTAATTTATTTAATATCTAAATATAATCTAAAACCACACATGTTTTTATGTGAGGGGAAACAAAAATCAATAATTCATGGAGGAGGTAGTCCACACAATGCATTATTTGCATTTTAGTATTTCTTATTGAAAATGTGTGTATGGGTTATTGATTGTAACATAATTATATTAACATAATTGTATAATAATGATAATGATTCTATCCTTTTATGATGGTGAAAGGAAATTTTAGGATGAATAAAATCCCATAATGAAAATAGGAAAAAAGATTCTGAAAAATATACACCAATTCTTAGATTGTCCATTTTCAAAGGGGATAAAGCCTTGAAGGGATGGTTTTTAGATAATTAAAAACCCCATTAAGATTTATAATAGTGTTTATAATATGTTTTATGGGATTTTGGGATGAACTTATGGGGTTTTTTTGTGATTATAATTGAGGTGAGGAGTTTCTCATTCATAAGTTAAATAGTGTGGCATTTATTTAAATACGCAAATTATTTAAATAATAGAAATTTACTCTAATATAAACTTGATCCAAAATGGAGAAATATTATAGACTATATGATTTACAATAAATACACACATGCACGACTCAATTAGAACATGTTTTAATCTTGTTTAGACTTTTACCTTTAAGGTTACTCATTTTATCATTCTTATTATCACCAAGGTAACTTTTTTAGTATATTTATTTATCCTTTATAAAAAACATAATTGGTCCATATTATATAATTTGAACCTAATGGTTTTAAATTTGAAATCTATTTTTTGATTAAATTATTAATAATGATAAAAATTTATTTAAAATAAAAAAGTATAATGTATTAAAAATATTTTTTTGAAAAGTTTAATATAAATTCTAAATCTTAAAATATTGATTTAAAAATTAACACCAACATTTTTAAAATAATAAATTCACTTATAAAATACATATTTGTTCATAGAAAATGTTTTAAGATATTTAAATTTATCACTTATATTTGATCTAAATTAAAGAAACCGACGAAAAACCTGACAGGATTAATACATTAATCTCATGATATAAATAATACATCCCAAAAATAGTCACACAACTGAATGACCCAAAGGTTTAGTTTCATGGATATTTTCTATATAATCATCTTATTTTACAACAACTGTGAACATTTCCCTATTGTCTTTCTCCTCTTGACCCTTTTTAAATATCTCACATGATATAATCATCTTATATCTAGGGGAATTGAAACATAAGAAAGGGGTGCAGCCAGATGCTTGGTAAGGGAATAACATATCAAAACATGAATTAAAACATGATAAATACATAAATATCATAATAAATGAAAAAAAATAACTTCGATGATAATAATAAAACATATATAGTAACATAATATCTTAAAAATATAGTTAAAGAAGAATAATGATATTACATGGCTCGAAACACATCACAATAGTCATATAACATGTGAGAATGACATAAAAGTGTGAAATAAATTAAAAATATGGAATAATCATGAAACATTATTTTTCAAGGAAATGAATCACATCTAAAAATTTTGGAATAACTTTATAAACAACATAGAAGTGTGGAACAACTATAATAATAGGAAACCCATTAAAATAAAATCTTCAACATCCATGATAATTAAAGAAAATCCTTGTGTCCATGACTAAAAATTTTATAAAACCCATCATATCCTTGTAAATTTGAACAAACTCATTATGTACATGCCTGAATATCTCATGATATGAGCTTCAACCAATCCATTAGAATTTTATATAGGAACCCAACTATCATCATCTATACGTATGTGTTCCAATTAAACTTAATCATCATAATATATTAAAGAAACCATAAAAATTAATGGGATTCTTAAAAACAAAAAGTGAAATCATTCACATTTCATAAATAACCCCTAGAAATAAAATTGATTACATTAATCATCCTAATGGTATAATAAAGAATCTTGAATTAAATCATTTTATAGAAAAATCCTATTCACCCCAAAGAGCTGAATAATTAAAGTAAATATATGTAGTGACATAAAACATAACTCCTTTGGAGGGAGATAACTTAAAGATAATTAAAACCTAATCATTAAAATATTTTTCTGAAAACTTGTTGTATTCACTGTTAAAAGATACAGTTACCAGTATCGTTTCACGAAGTATATGTTATTTTAAAAAAATTATATGAAATAATTTCATAGAAATAGATTTTATTCAAAAATATTTTTCCACAAAAATAAAAAAATTACATAATTTGTAATGTCAAATTTAGGAAACATAGTGGACTGAAAATCAATAAGAAAGAATAAAAGTCAAAAGAAGATGTTTGGTTTACCAGGTCCCTTACCATTACCCTTTATTTCCACAGATGTTCTTTAACCTATTGTATCATAAAGTTAAAAATAATAATTACCTATTTTATAACCTTATTAAAAAAATTCTATTTATACTCTTTATTAATAGCAATTGTATTTGGTTATTATGTTGTTGTAATCTCTTCTCAAAATCAGGGGAAAATATTCTTGACCGTTTCAAACTAGATTCATAAAAGATGTGTAAATATTCCTTTTTATCCAAAGGATAATCATTTAAAGAAATACTAGAATTAAGTTTTTATAAATATTTACAATTTTATAATTTCATTATGTGGATATCTTAGTCACATTCCATGAAGATGAAATAGTTATGAACTAGTTTTGCGTTATTTACTAAAATCGATGGATTACCTTATAATGATATTCATGATTTTATTTTTCAAAAATTACTATATTAATGTTATATATTAATTATATATATCATATATAATAATTATATATATTGTAAAATAATAATGTTTTTTAAGTGAAAGAAAACGAAACACATTTATTCGTATAGGTGGTGGTCTTCACAATGAAAAATTTACTTCTTTGTTTTTATTAATAAAAAAAGGGGTGGATGGTTAATGTTTATACGATAATTATAATAAAATACAAATATAATAATGATACTTATTTTACCATTTAATTATTTTTAAAACAAACTTTATGAATATGAAAAGTATAAAAAAATTTGAAAAAAGAAAGAGAGGTTATGAACATATACCTCACTTCTTTGATTATCTCCATTGAAAAATAGATTAAACCTTTGAGTTGTGGTGTTTTGAGAATAAAAACCACTTTAAGGTGTATAAGAGTGTATAATATATCTTTTTCTAGAGTTTGGGATTAAATTTAGGGTTTTGGAGTGAGAGGAAGTGACAAGAGGAGTGTCTCTTTTGTTAGTGAAATGGCTTGTGATGTTTTTAAATACCAAAAATGTTTCAAAAATGGAAAGTCACTCTTATTTAATGTATATCAAAAACTAATAATTTATATAGAATATATATGATAATATTTATTCAAACATCCAACACTGAATTATAAAATGTATTTACCATTTTTGGCCGTTTATATGTAAGGTTACTCATTTTAACAATTATTGTTTTCACCTTGATATCTAGTTTTTACTTAGGAAATTTAAGATTTTTTTTAAAAAAATAATTTGGTAATTATTATATAATTTAAACTAATTTGATCTATATTTTTAATTAATTTTGTTTTATTTAATTTTTAAAAGTCAAAAAATTTATTTTAAAATACTAAATGAATAATATTTCAAAACAATTCTTTTGAAAAATATAACATAAATTCTTAAAATTCAAGCATTGGTTTCTAAATTAAAACCAAAATTTTTAAATTTTTGGTCTAATAAAACTATTTCATAAATTTCCAACTCACACATATATAATAAAAATTTCATAAAAGATATAATACTAGATAAAATGGAATATTGAACTATTTGCCTAAAAATGAAATGCTTAAGAAAAATCACAAAAAATAATCTTAAGGTTATATTATTATGATCAATCAAAAAATGATGTCCATTATTTAAAATTAAATTTATAAAAATTAAGAATTAAATCAGAAAATAATATACTAAAATATATGACAAAATATTTATATTGGGAAATATCTTTTTTAAATGATAACTGTTATTTATTATTATTAAATATCAATTACTAATTAATTTATTAGAAATATAATTTTTTATGTTATCAATATATTTTATTATTTTTTAATAATAATGTAAAATTTTTCTGAAAATAAAACACCAATTTTATAACAATATATTTTTAACCATAAAATGATTTTCCTAATTGGTATACCTATAAAAATTATATTTAATTAATATTAAAATATGTACTCAATTTATTTATATATATTTCATATTTTGGTTAATAAGATTCATATATTCTAACTTAGTGGCTAGAGATTCAATGTCATATTTATTATTCATTTTACAGAAATATTTCATGGATTTTTTTTGTTTAGTGTTTCATCTAGAGTAAGTTATCAATAATTTTATTTATTTAGGGAACATATGTAGGAAAATATCATTTCATTGCATTGAGGGATAGTTTTGGATAGTGGTTTCTTCTGTTTACGGCCTGTTTTAGTTTTCACCTCTTCTCTTACCTCCCTTCTAACATGTTGAGGTTTTCTAGTTTATTTTTCTTAAGTCATTTACCAATGAATTAATGTGGGGATATAGAATTATGTTTACAATAATTTTAATTCCTAGATTCATATTTCCTACATTATTTTATTCATTTATGTTTTTTATTCATTCCCTGGAGTTTTTTTAGGTTTTCAATTTAATTTGTAATTTTTTGGAGTTTCATCACTTGGTGCATGATTTTTTCAAGATTAGTGAATACCATGTGGCGGGAATATGAAATTTAAAGACCAAAACCCTAGTATCCTAGAGTCTATGTTTACATTATTACATTAGAACTTGATAAAACTAATCACATCCCATTGGATCAAATAGTTTAGTAGTATGGGTAAAAAGATACATAAAATCATCACATTTTACGTTGGAAATAAAATACTAATCATAGTTAGAGAAATTATTTGGCATCCATGAATTGATTCAAATATTCCTTGTTATATCAAGGGGAAAAGAAAAGAAAATAAGGGTGAAATAAATTTCTCAGTAACGGTTATGTATAGTCGAATCTATCATGAATAGATAAGGGAAAATGGATATCATGAGATAAATAACTAAAAATACTTTCAATTTATTCAATAAATTGATCATGAAAGAATCCATGGATAATATCAATGAATTAATCTCATTCATAACAATGACTGAATTCTAAATAAAGAAATTATTAATGTCAGAAGTCATGATATCATATATCATCATTGTTTCTGACTCTTTCATCGGGGCACGCGCGCATCCATCATGCAGAGGATGACGCACGGCTTGTTGCCCCACATTACCGCTTTCCAAAGGTGGGCAGCATCTGTTCCTTGTTTAGGGACATCTACTCCTTGATCAAAACTGGGATGATGGGATGTCGGTTCTTCCTTCCATGGATTCCTCCTCGGAGCTCATCACCTAGTCCGGGTCTCCCCCACAGATTTAAGACTTATTTGTGAAACTCGTTCCAAGTGCCATATTTTTGTGGACACCAGTTAATTACGCTTCTTCTGTCGAGATGCTCCAAGGGGTCTTGTCGGGGCAGCAACCTTCGGTGAGTAGAATGGTCACACTGGGGTATTGTTGGCACGCCTTGATACTGGGGAATTGGCATGTCAGTCTTTCGTCCCTTATTATAGGGCTTCTCAAAGGTGTGGAAGCCTAAGGAATCCCACATTGAATGTGGGGAATTGTGTGCCATCTAAGGTTTTCCTCAGATTCCCATGTTTAACACGGGGTTTGCCGTGAGTTTAACGTCTTGCAGAGACGGATCGGACTGATCAGAACACTGAGAGTGGATCAGATGAAAGAACCCCCTGAAGGGAACTCCGATATTGGGGCCAGCACATGGGCGGATTCTCGGATAATGTGGAGTGGAATGAGGTGGCATGATACCACCAGGATGTGGCAGCCCGGGTAGGAATCAGGATGGATAATAGAATGATGGGCTCGAACCTCATGGAGGCTTCCTACGTACCATGCGTTAGCACAGATAAAATTCCACGTAGTTCAGGGCATACAGTTTAACGTCATGTGGCACGAGCATACAGTCTAACATCATGTGGGACGGGGGCATACAGTTTAACATCATGTAGGATGAGCATACAGTCTAACGTCATGTGGGACGAGCATATAGTTTAACATCATACGGGACGAGCATACAGTTTAAGGTCATGTGGGATGAGCATACAGTTTAACATCATGTGGGATGAGCATACAGTTTAACATCATGTGGGATGAGAGGATCTGGGGCTTATGCTCTGAGGTGGCCCATAATGTTGGAAAACTGATGTGAAGAGGTCAAAACAACCGGGTGGTGGGATTCAACCTCGTGGAGGCTTCCTACATACCATGCCTTAGAACGGATCAAAGTCCCCATAGTTCATCGGGATGGGGCTTACGTTCTGAGGCAGTCCAAGTAGTTGTCATGGTCGATTCTCACTCTAAGCCCATGTGAGTCATACTCGGTGTGAGAAACAAGTGGTAGCAGGGACCAGACGATCAGGTCATGAAGGGTGTGTCCGTGAGAAGCGGTGAGGGGATTACACGTTGAGTGGCCCTGTGTGCTGGGGCTTACTCCAGGGTGGAGGCCCGTGGTGCGACAAAGCGCAGTGGGAAGTACGGAGGTGCATGGGTGAAACCTTTCGCAAGAGAGGCTAGGGGATTACGCTCTGAGGCAGCCCATCCCCCATGGACAAACGCCACTCCAAAAGGAGGATCTCACTCCATGTGAGGAAGATTCCATTTCCATAGAGATGAGTGGCATAATGAATGTCCTAGCCGGAGGGACCCTGCATGTGAGGCATGTGGTCAAGTCACATTTTAACGTCATGTGTTGAGGATGAGTTGTTTGGCAGTTTAACGTCCTGCAACTCGGACAAGGTGGGTTCGCCCCACACCCCTAGGGCTTACATGCCCAACGCCCTCTACCCCTTGTGGGAGGGAAGGCATCGGCAAGGCTGTAGTGAAGGGGGGTCACAGGGCGAACCATAGAGGGGTCCACGTTAGTGTGGCTATGTGAAGAATCAATAGTCGTTATCATGCCTATGCGAAGAAGCATCAGGAAAATCAACGCAACGGGAAACATCACCCATGGGACCTTGAGGTTACTTCGTATGAGCCTGGAAGTCCATACGGGAAAACAACGCATGGCATGCATGCCCGGCATGGAAGACATCGGGAGCCGGCGTAGAGAGGCACCCAAGGGGCATCAAGGTGAGGGGTCCAAGGTTTTAGGCACAAAGATAAGATTTGAGCACAAAATACTGGGATGGCGCGCAATTGGGGAAGAAGGATAGCGCGCAGCTAAGGGGATTGTGCACAAAGAGCATGGATTGCACGCAAGGGAAGAAGGATTGCCCGCAAAGGAAGAACCCGGAGAATTTGGAAAATTCACTTAAGTCGGTGGGTTTGCACGCAAATGAGAACCCTGGGGCAAGGTTTCGCAAAAATGGGGATTACCTGGAATTCATATTGCACGCGCGGGAGTCCAAATTGTGTGCATAGGAGCTGGTCTGAATTCGTCAACCCCAAAACAGTTGGGGTCACCTTTTATTTATAGGCATTCACCGGCACAGAATCCAGGCGGCGCACGAAATCTTCCGCGCCAGGACCAGTCGGCACAAAAGGCCTCACCGCGCAGAACCGAGCACCCAAATTTGGGCACCACACCGGTTCTTTGTCGTGAAACCCGGGAATCCTACGCGCGAGCATCATTTTTCCCATAAGTCCTCATTAATTTCGTGCACCATTCCCAGGGCCTCTGGACAGGGCCTCTGAGTCCGAATATGACTTCGCTTCATCACTTCAAAACTTTTTCTAGGAGTTACGGACTCTTTTTGGAGTCTACAAATACCCCCCCCCCCCCCCCCTTGGAATTGGATCAACGAGATGTCACTAAGGTCAGATTTCGAGGGAAATGCCGAAACACCAAAGTGGTGGGTCTCCTGGGCACTTTGAGCGAAAAAATCAAACAGGGCACGCAAAACTCCGGATCAGCGTGGAATTTTCTTTCCGCGCGGCGCAGAACCCTAGCCTTTCCTATAAAAAGGGGTACTGGGTTCCAAGTTCCATACTCAAGCTTTTCCACATGATAGGCTCAACGCTCTCATGTGCGAGATTACTTCCATAGCTGCGCATGAAATCACTCTAGAAGCGCGTAATTCCTTCTGAATTTTGGCCACATTTGCGCGCAAACTCAGGGTATTGTGCACCAACGGTTCTGATTGCTTGCCCAAATCCTGGATTTCGTGCCAGCCTCTCCGATTCTACGCACCACATCCTGATTCCGTGCACCACTCAAAATTTTTGAGATGTCCGCAAACCAAGCTGATGGGGGGGAAGCCACCACTCGTAGAGCCGAAATGGCAGCGAATGAGGAGGTTTACGGTGCCAAGGTGGTTGTTTCCATCAATCTCACCTTGTTCAACCTGCTGACCCCCACTCAAAAGGAGTATCCCTTATCTGACAATGTCCTGCACTGGAACTTCAGCATCCTAGAGGAGGTTCCCCTGCCGGTCTTTGAGGTGGACACACCGAGGTCATGGGTGACCCGGGAGGACGACCTTCTCCGCTACAACATCACCAACAATGGCCATCCTGCCAGGGAATCCAGGCACATGGACGTATATGTCCTAAACCCGAGGACCAGAACCATTACCGGGGATGAGCCTGTAACAGAGAATTCTCCATCCCTCTACACAAGCATGTTCTGTCAGAGCATCATGGATGACACTAAGGGTTGGATGAAAGATCGGTACCTGCGGTCCAGGGGAAACTTTACCAGTGAGTGGGCCTCAGCGTTCTGGGTTCGCCATACTTGCAACCAATTTGGGCTCGAGCTGTGGCATATTAGCCTGTTCGAGGCGGTATGTACATCACAGTTCCACTTCCACCGTCAACCTAAACTCGGGCCGGAGCTATTCACCCAATGGTCCCCTGATACCAAGACATTCCAGCTTCACCAAGGGGATGTTGGCATCAGCCTTTGGGACGTTCACTAGATCAGAGGTATCCCACTGGAGGGCTACCAATACGACGAGTTTGTTCCTCCATAGAACACCTGGGAAGACAAGTCACAGTGTAACACCCCGAGCTTCTACGGTACGCTTCTCTTTGAATAATGTGATAGCGTGTGTTGTACGCAACACCGAGTTCTAACACACCATAACTAATCAAACTAGCCGTTATGAATAGTAATACCTACTTTTTGAAATCATATATATTCTATATTTCAAAATGGACTTCATTTTTGGATTCGGAATATCGAAATTATCCTAGGGTGAAATTTTGGTACTTTTCGGATAACTTTTATATTTGGATGAATAGTGAAAATTACTAAATTTTAATTAAAAACAACTTTTTTAATCAAAATAATTAATAGTGATAAATTATGAATTTGAGTGGTTTTAAAGTATATTTAGAATATATTTTTACCATTTAATATAACGTTGGTCATTGGACATAATTTTACAATTAAACCGAACATAAACAAGTATCAATCTTTTGATAGTTATTATCTCTTAAAAACACGCTTTTTGTTTTGATAGCGGGAATTAATTTTAAATTAATTTCTGCCACTTCTGTATTTTGATTTTAGGAAAATGGATTCCATATTTGGAATCAGGATTTCCAAATTGTGTAAATAGGTATCTTTTATTTTTAGAAATTTTGAATAATTACTGCGGTAAATATTTTATTTACCATGGTTAAAGGGTAAATCCGGTAAATAAGGGTTAAAAAAATAATATTATAATAATACAAAATTACCCTAAAACGTGTCTTAACCCTATTGGTTGATACATGGTCGACCATGGGAATCTTTGGGTCTATTTTGGGACCCCATGGATCCACTTGTAAGTGATAATGACACATTATATTAATAAAGTTAAAATAAAAATAAAAATGGCATAAGCTTACATCTTTTAGAAGAACAATTTTTACATAGGGTTATACATGTTGGAATTTCGATTATAAATATTCATTAGAAAGATAAAACGATTTACTACATAATTATATTTTATTTATAATTTTTAGACATTAAATAATTTATTTTATTTATGACACAATGATGATGCAGTAATTACTATAATAGTGAAAAATTAAAATAATTGATATTATAAATACCCAAATAAATATAATATGAAACTTTTAATGAATTAAACTAATTTTCTAGGATAATATGATATATTAGGATTGATGTAATTGACTTTGTTCGAAGTAATCAATCTGTTATGAGTTTCACAAAAATCAACTATTGAATAGTGTCAAAATTGACAAAAAAGAGTTCTTAAAACAAATATTATATTATTAATTGATATTAAATTCCTAAAAATCTAAGGTTCGGCCAAGAGACTTATATTATGATAGGTTAATCATTAATGGCCCACTTGGGGGTCGCTTGGATGTATATAGTAAGTTTATTAACCATATTATATAAAAATACAAAGAGACATTGTAAAAGTGAAACTAATTAACTTAGAGTTAATACTTAAAGATAAGGTTAATATAAGTACCCAAACCTGTCTAACTTCTATTGGATGAGTTGTTTTCGACCTATCCCCACCTCATCCTTTGAATAGTCAACTTTGGAGCCTTTGGAAACCGAATATGAATTTATTATAAATTAATATTTCTAGCTTTCCCAAAGGTGCCCCTCACCTCTCTTATAAAAGGGCACTCCTCCTTCTCATTTCTTCACACCTCTAAAGCCTTTTGGTTCGGCCAAACTCTGCCCAAATACTCTCCCAACATCCCTCAATACAACCTAGAGGCCTTAGTTTGATCAGAAATCCAACCTAAGGATCCCTTTTGATCAAATCAAAAGGAAGAACCCGAAGAAGAGGTAATGATTTCACCACCCTTTTCTAAGTTTCTTTCTTCTTCCACTTCCTCTTTCTTTGTTCTTACCATTCTAAAATAATAACTCCAGTATCTTACATATACTGTGATGTTATTATAAATATGGTACAACCATATTCAGTATTCTATCCACCCTTTGAATAACATGTCACCATACGTGTGTACGTACGACTTACCATCTCCACGTCATGGTGTAAATGTTATTCAATATATTATTATTTGGATGGGTATAATAATGATGTGTAACTCATGTAAATAATAAATATAACATGTTAATGATTCTGTATATATGATATACCATCCATTTATATATTATTTTAATATCAAAAGAATGATATTGTCGCTCGTGCGTACGTACGGACTACCGTCTCCACGAACGCGATGAGATTCATTCTCCATCGTAACCATTAAAGTATAATTATCATTTGATGATTTAAAAATGATGTTTAAGGACTTGATATCATTCTGGATATGAATAATATACAACCTATCCTTTACAAATATGTCTTACGTAACAAAACATATGAAAGAAAACAAGTAAGTTAACACCCGAAACAACGATAATACTAAGATATCAATATTAAAAGATCATATATGATATCATATTAATGTATATGATTCTTGTATAATTTAATAACAATTATTTCACCATTATACAGGAGGTTAACCTACCCCAACAAAGGAAAAGTACAAGGTAAGGGTTATTTCACAATCTCTTCTTTATCCGAGGTTGTTTATACGTAATAATCTACTGGGATCTCGTTATCATCCACATCCATGTTTCTTCAAAATGTATTTCAAAACATTTTTACTATTTACAAGAATATGGGTTAAAGTCATTTATACCCTTGTTTGACTTTTTATAAGAGGTTTATAAAGGAATCTTTCCGTCGTTTTCAAAACAAGGTCCTTTTTAACCTTTTCGACAGAATTGAGGTAAGAATGTTTTTTTTAACTTATACGGCGGGTGCGGTTATTTTCCGCCGTTATAAAATCGTCAAAGCTTTCCATACAAGCTTATAAGAATATTTTCAAAGAAAATGTTTTATTTTATATGGATCTTAAATTATTTCAAAATAAAAGGAGATACTTCTTTAAAAAGAATTTTGATTTCATCTATGTCAACATCCTTTGATGGATTTTAAGATTATTTGAAGTTGATTTATTATGATACAAAACTTCTATATTGTATTGAAGGTTTTGTGATATGTTTGACTGTGGATGTGCTATTTTTATACCATTCATAGTTTATGGTTAAATTATTGACATTTCGTATGCTAGTTTTAATACGAATGTTTATGTTATGTTTAAACCTTTTCATATGGGAATGCATTGGACTTAATAAGTGACGGGTGGAGCCCGCTATAGCTCCTCGATGCATCGGTAGGTCTCATGAGACAAACTAGTGTCTTGGCACAAGGCCTTGACAAAATCTTATTTGTAGTCTTGGCACGAGGCCTTGGCTATGTGGTTATGATAGTCTGGCATTATGCATTCCAACATTATGAAAGTGGTTATTGATATTGCATGTGATTATTCAATTAGTAGAATATCCATGTGAATAAGTAAATGGAATTATTTCATTTTACTTTTTCCATACTATGTTGAAGTTCAAGTTTAAAAGGCTTTTGTTTTAGTAATTCATTGCCTTAAATGTTTACGCTTATTTTGAATGTTCCGCTATATTGTTATCCTTACTGGGCATTTGAGCTCACCCCTTTTCTATGTTTTATTTTTCCCAGGTGGTGAAGAAGTAAATTATGATTGACTTGAAGGGATTTTATGAGGGGTTAATAATGTGGATTGTGGAACATTATGTTGTTGTATTAGTTTTTCATTTTATGATGTAATGTAAAACTTATGATTATATCTAGTGTTTCCAAGGCTACTAAACTAATCGGTCTTTCGAGATTTGATCTTTCTTGTGATCATGTCAATGTTACGAAGTAATGCACCGACTCTGGGTAGCTGGGGTCGGGGCGTTACAGTTGGTATCAGAGGAAGTTTAGTACAAACCTTGGAAACTAGATTTAGATAAACTCTGATTAGAGCACGTAGACCTAAGATGAACTTTGAGGATTAGTATAGAAGAACTTCCTAGAATTTTGGTATTGTAGAGATTTTGTGAGTTTTCCGAGCAATACATCCCTGTCTGGATACGAGCAGGTAGAGGTGGCTCTGGCACAGATGTACCTAGGGGTAAAACCCGAAAACACCGCTTTGAGCTAGACTCGAACGGGAACTGGTGCACGACAACGGGCCTTGCTGCACTCTTGGTTACGACACTCCCGGGGGATATGCTTAGGATAACTCTCATTTTCTTTACAAATCATTATGAAGGGTTTATGAGTATATACTTCCTCAAAGGAAACATTTTTATGATTATGGATTATATCCATAAATAGTTCAATTTATGTTAAGTGTTTTATAAGTATGGGATTATGTATTTTGATTCATAAACTGATCTAGTTTATGCCATTGTTTAGAAATGGCGCCTATTGGAAGAAATGGAAACCGTATCAATGCACGCACTCCATGTAGGGATTGCCCTCCTGCTCAAGATAATTATAGTGGGGCTGGTGATGCAACTGGTGCTGATCAACTAATCACCATACTGGGACAACTTACTCAGGTTATGAATAATAACCTTACCCGTATGGAGCACCCTGATCCGCAGCGTGGAGGATCAATGTTAGATCGATTCATGAGACAACAACCACCAATGTTCAATGGGAATACAAATCCCTTAGTAGCTGAGCAATGGATATTTTCCCTAGAGAAAATATTTCAGGCTTTGG
The DNA here is from genome assembly GCA_963277665.1 of Viscum album. Classification (NCBI taxonomy): domain Eukaryota; kingdom Viridiplantae; phylum Streptophyta; class Magnoliopsida; order Santalales; family Viscaceae; genus Viscum; species Viscum album. The sequence continues at coordinate 1,561,933,501 of OY728123.1, forward strand.
GGAGCAGTGAAAGGGAAAAAGTTATCATGGAAGTTTACCGCCTCACTGGAGATGCTGATCAATGGTGGTCATTGATTCAAAATACGAAGGAAAATGATGAAGTATCAAATATGGAATGGAGGGAGTTCAAAGATCTGTTTTTAGAAAAATACTTTCCTCGCGACCATCGAGCAGATATGGAAAGACAATTTCTGAGTCTGAGACAAAAGGAGGATGAGAATGTCACAAAGTATGAGGCTAACTTTACAAGGTTAGCGAGGTACGCTGGTGATTATATTCGCAACCCAAGAAGTAAGATTGATCGTTTCTTTGATGGGTTAAAACCATTTCTCCGTCGAGCATTAGTCTCACAATCCTTTTCATCGTACGAAGACATTGTCTCATGTGCTATCAAGACCGAAAAGGAATTCTCTAAGTCTTATGACTTTAAAGCAAAGCAAGAGAAGAAGAGACCTGCTGATCAATCTGGGAATGTAAATAAGGGGAAGAAGGGAAAGGTTGAATATCCATCTTGTGGTAAGTGCGGGAAGAAACACCCCGGTGCTTGCCTGAAGGGAATGGGAGTCTGTTACAAGTGTGGTGAAAAAGGCCACCAAGCTCATGATTGCAAGGGGAAGAAGGAAGCTACCAACGTTCAGTGCTACAATTGCAGGGAGATGGGGCATTATGCAAATGCATGTCCTAAGCGTCAGGAGAACTTACCTCAGAAAAGGCCAAGGGATCAAGGCCAGGCTTATGCTATCACTACTGCTGAGGTAGAAGCTCCGAAAGACGTGGTGGCAGGTAATTTAATGGTTTCCTCAAGTTTAGCAAATGCATTATTTGATTCTGGATCATCGCATTGTTTCATATCTTCCCAGTTTGCTAAGAAAATTAGATATTTCCAATTTGATTTAATAAGGGAGTTGTCAGTTAAAACTCCTAAGGGAAGTATCGTTGCAACAAAGTTTTGTGAATCAGTCCCCATTAGAGCACATAAATTTTCTTTATCTGCTGATTTCATCGTCATACCTATGATTGAGTTTGATATAATCCTCGGTATGGACTGGCTTTCGGACTATGATGCGAAGATTTATTGTAAGAAGAAAGAGGATACGATTCTTGATGATAATGATAAGGAGCACCTTATTTTTAGAGCAGAATCGTCACCACCTAATTCTTATTTAGATCCACCCCCAGTAGCTCAACTTAATTCAATTATTGGGGAGGAAGAGAATGAAATAACTGTCGGTGAGGAAAGGAATGTTCAAATAGAGGATGTACCTGTTGTGAAAGAATTTGTAGATGTATTTTCGGAAGATTTACCTGGACATCCTCCAGAACGAGAAGTTGAGTTTTCTATTGATTTGATTCCTGGATCAAGGCCTATATCGAAGACCCCTTATAGAATGGCCACTGTAGAGTTAGTCGAACTAAAGAAACAACTAGAGGAATTGAGTAATAAGGGATTTATTCGCCCTAGTGTTTCTCCATGGGGAGCCCCTGTTCTTTTTGTTAAAAAGAAAGATGGATCTATGAGGTTATGTATCGACTACAGGGAGATCAATGCTATAACGATAAAGAACAAGTATCCCCTACCTCGTATTGATGATTTATTTGACCAACTGCATGGAGCTCAATACTTTTCAAAGATTGACCTTCGATCTGGATACCATCAGTTGTGTGTAAAGAAGGAAGACATTCCGAAGACAGCATTTCGAACCAGGTACGGGCATTACGAGGTTACTGTAATGCCGTTTGGATTGACTAATGCACCCTCTGTATTCATGGATCTGATGAATAGAGTTTTCAATGAGTATCTCGATGAATTTGTGGTGGTATTTATTGATGATATCTTGGTATACTCCAAAACCTACGAAGATCATGAAAATCACTTGCACATTATCTTGAAGACTCTGAGGAGGCATGAATTATATGGGAAGTTTAGCAAGTGTGAATTCTGGCTTCAGGAGATTTCTTTTCTTGGCCATATTGTCTCTAAAGATGGAATCTCTGTTGACCCTTCTAAGACCAAGGCAATCCAAGAATGGCCAGCACCTACGAGTATAACTGAGGTACGTAGTTTTATTGGGTTGGCAGGTTATTATCGACGTTTCGTCCAGAATTTTGCCCGATTGGCTAACCCATTAACGAAGCTCACACGTAAAGGGGTTAAATTTGTTTGGACAAAAGAGTGTGAAGAATGTTTCGAAGAATTGAAGAAAAGATTAGTCAATGCTCCTATATTGACTCTACCATCGGGGAATGATGGGTTCGTTATTTATAGTGATGCATCAAAGAAAGGACTTGGTTGTGTCCTTATGCAGAATGATAGAGTTATTTCCTATGCATCACGACAGTTGAAAATTCATGAACAAAACTATCCTACTCATGATCTTGAGTTAGCAGCTGTGATCTTTGCTTTGAAGATATGGAGGCACTACCTCTATGGTGAAAAATGTGAGATTTATACTGATCACAAGAGTTTGAAGTATATTTTCTCACAAAAAGAACTCAACATGAGGCAAAGGAGATGGCTTGAATTACTCAAGGATTATGATTGCACGATACACTACCACCCGGGGAAGGCAAACAAAGTAGCAGATGCTTTGAGCAGAAAAGACCATGGAGTTCTGAACATGATGAGAATTGAAAGGGACCCAATTTTCATGGATCTAGAGAAGATGGACATGGGAATAACCAGGGAAGGTGAATCATCAATGCTTTTTCAAATGGTTGCCAAACCATCCTTACTAGAAAGGATTAAGAGTTCTCAGACCGATGATGAAGAATTCCAAAAGAAGATTAAAGCTGTAAATGATGGGAGATTGAGAGACTTTGTGTATGAAGATGGAATTTTGAAATTCGGGAAGAGACTTTGTGTTCCCGATTTACCTGATCTAAAAAGGGAATTGCTGGATGATGCTCATAGTTCCAATTTCTCTATACACCCTGGGAGCACCAAAATGTATAGAGATTTGAAGGAACATTTTTGGTGGGACAACATGAAGAGGGAGATTGCTGATTTTGTGTCAAGATGTATGGTTTGTCAACAAGTCAAAGCTGGAAGGCAACAGCCTGGAGGAGTCATGCAACCTCTTCCCATACCGGAGTGGAAATGGGACAATATTACGATGGACTTTGTCATGGGGCTACCAAATACTCCTAGAAGGAATGATGAAATATGGGTTATTGTTGATCGTCTTACCAAGTCAGCACATTTTCTTACTATAAGAGAAGATCTACCCCTGGAACGTCTAGCAAGACTATATATTAATGAAGTTGTGAGACTTCATGGAGTACCCTTATCAATTGTTTCTGATCGTGATCCCCGTTTTACTTCAAGATTCTGGAAAAGTCTTCAGAAATCCCTGGATACTGAACTTCATTTGAGCACTGCTTACCACCCTCAGACAGACGGACAATCAGAACGGACTATTCAAACCTTAGAAGACATGTTGAGATCTTGCTCACTTGATTTTCAGGGTATGTGGGATCAATATTTACCTCTGGTATAATTTTCCTATAACAATAGCTTCCATTCGAGTATTCAGATGGCACCATATGAAGCGTTATACGGAAAGAGATGTCGTACACCAACCTGTTGGGATGACGTTGGTGAAAGAAAACTTGTGGGCCCAGAACTGGTGGAGGAAACGGTGGAAAAGGTGAAGGTAATCCAAAATCACATCAAAGCAGCTCAAAGTAGGCAGAAGAGCTATGCCGATAATCGAAGGAAGGATTTGGAATTTCAAGTCGGTGATCATGTTTTCCTAAAGGTATCTCCGTGGAAGGGAGTCATACGTTTTGGTAAGAAAGGTAAATTGAGTCCCAGTTACATCGGACCTTTCGAAATTCTAGAACGAATTGGGGCTGTAGCTTACTGATTGGCAATGCCGCCAAGTCTCTCCAAAGTTCACGATGTGTTCCACGTATCTCTGTTGAGGAAATACATGCCTGACCCAACGCATGTACTCACCTATGAAGATTTAGAACTGGAACCCGATCTGTCTTATTGCGAAGAGCCCATCAAGATTCTTGATACGAGAGAACAAGTGCTGAGAAACCGGACGACGCGTCTGGTAAAAGTTTTGTGGAGGAATCATAAGATAGAAGAGGCAACGTGGGAACCCGAGGAACTTATGATGAAGAACCACCCGAGTCTTTTTATACAGTAATACCCTAGAAATTGCGAGGACGCAATTATTTGAAGGAGGGGAGAATGTAACACCCCAAGCTTCTACGGTACGCTTCTCTTTGAATAATGTGATAGCGTGTGTTGTACGCAACACCGAGTTCTAACACACCATAACTAATCAAACTAGCCGTTATGAATAGTAATACCTACTTTTTGAAATCATATATATTCTATATTTCGAAATGGACTTCATTTTTGGATTCGGAATATGAAAATTATCCTAGGGTGAAATTTTGGTACTTTTATATTTTGATGAATAGTGAAAATTACTAAATTTTAATTAAAAACAACTTTTTTAATCAAAATAATTAATAGTGATAAATTGTGAATTTGAGTGGTTTTAAAGTATATTTAGAATATATTTTTACCATTTAATATAATGTTGGTCATTGGACATAATTTTACAATTAAACCGAACATAAACAAGTATCAATCTTTTGATAGTTATTATCTCTTAAAAACACGCTTTTTGTTTTGACAGCGGGAATTAATTTTAAATTAATTTCTGCCACTTCTGTGTTTTGATTTTAGGAAAATGGATTCCATATTTGGAATCAGGATGTCCAAATTGTGTAAATAGGTAACTTTTATTTTTAGACATTTTGAATAATTACTGCGGTAAATATTTTATTTACCATGGTTAAAGGGTAAATCCGGTAAATAAGGGTTAAAAAAAATAATATTATAATAATACTAAATTACCCTAAAACGTGTCTTAACCCTATTGGTTGATACATGGTCGACCATGGGAATATTTGGGTCTATTTTGGGACCCCATGGATCCACTTGTAAGTGATAATGACACATTATATTAATAAAGTTAAAATAAAAATAAAAATGGCATAAGCTTACATCTTCTAGAAGAACAATTTTTACATAGGGTTATACATGTTGGAATTTAGATTATAAATATTCATTAGAAAGCTAAAAAGATTTCCTACATAATGATATTTTATTTATAATTTTTAGACATTAAATAATTTATTGTATTTATGACACAATGATGATGCAGTAATTACTATAATAGTGAAAAATTAAAATAATTGATATTATAAATACCCAAATAAATATAATATGAAACTTTTAATGAATTAAACTAATTTTCTAGGATAATATGATATATTAGGATTGATTTAATTTACTTTGTTCGAAGTAATCAATCTGTTATGAGTTTCACAAAAATCAACTATTGAATAGTGTCAAAATTGACAAAAAAGAGTTCTTAAAACAAATATTATATTATTAATTGATATTAAATTCCTAAAAATCTAAGGTTCGGCCAAGAGACTTATATTATGATATGTTAATCATTAATGGACCACTTGGGGGTCGCTTGGATGTATATAGTAAGTTTATTAACCATATTATATAAAAATACAAAGAGACATTGTAAAAGTGAAACTAATTAACTTAGAGTTAATACTTAAAGATAAGGTTAATATAAGTACCCAAACCTGTCTAAATTCTATTGGATGAGTTGTTTTCGACCTATCCCCACCTCATCCTTTTAATAGTCAACTTTGGAGCCTTTGGAAACCGAATATGAATTTATTATAAATTAATATTTCTAGCTTTCCCAAAGGTGCCCCTCACCTCTCTTATAAAAGGGCACTCCTCCTTCTCATTTCTTCACACCTCTAAAGCCTTTTGGTTCGGCCAAACTCTGCCCAAATACTCTCCCAACATCCCTAAATACAACCTAGAGGCCTTAGTTTGATCAGAAAGCCAACCTAAGGAGCCCTTTTGATCAAATCAAAAGGAAGAACCCGAAGAAGAGGTAATGATTTCACCACCCTTTTCTAAGTTTCTTTCTTCTTCCACTTCCTCTTTCTTTGTTCTTACCATTCTAAAATAATAACTCCAGTATCTTACATATACTGTGATGTTATTATAAATATGGTACAACCATATTCAGTATTCTATCCACCCTTTTAATAACATGTCACCATACGTGTGTACGTACGACTTACCGTCTCCACGTCGTGGTGTAAATGTTATTCAATATATTATTATTTGGATGGGTATAATAATGATGTGTAACTCATGTAAATAATAAATATAACATGTTAATGATTCTGTATATATGATATACCATCCATTTATATATTATTTTAATATCAAAAGAATGATATTGTCGCTCGTGCGTACGTACGGACTACCGTCTCCACGAACGCGATGAGATTCATTCTCCATCGTAACCATTAAAGTATAATTATCATTTGATGATTTAAAAATGATGTTTAAGGACTTGATATCATTCTGGATATGAATAATATACAACCTATCCTTTACAAAGATGTCTTACATAACAAAACATATGAAAGAAAACAAGTAAGTTAACACCCGAAACAACGATAATACTAAGATATCAATATTAAAAGATCATATATGATATCATATTAATGTATATGATTCTTGTATAATTTAATAACAATTATTTCACCATTATACAGGAGGTTAACCTACCCCAACAAAGGAAAAGTACAAGGTAAGGGTTATTTCACAATCTCTTCTTTATCCGAGGTTGTTTATACGTAATAATCTACTGGGATCTCGTTATCATCCACATCCATGTTTCTTCAAAATGTATTTCAAAACATTTTTACTATTTACAAGAATATGGGTTAAAGTCATTTATACCCTTGTTTGAATTTTTATAAGAGGTTTATAAAGGAATATTTCCGTCGTTTTCAAAACAAGGTCCTTTTTAACCTTTTCGACAGAATTGAGGTAAGAATGTTTTTTTTAACTTATACGGCGGGTGCGGTTATTTTCCGCCGTTATAAAATCGTCGAAGCTTTCCATACAAGCTTATAAGAATATTTTCAAAGAAAATGTTTTATTTTATATGGATCTTAAATGATTTCAAAATAAAAGGAGATACTTCTTTAAAAAGAATTTTGATTTCATCTATGTCAACATCCTTTGATGGATTTTAAGATTATTTGAAGTTGATTTATTATGATACAAAACTTCTATATTGTATTGAAGGTTTTGTGATATGTTTGACTGTGGATGTGCTATTTTTATACCATTCATAGTTTATGGTGAAATTATTGACATTTCGTATGCTAGTTTTAATACGAATGTTTATGTTATGTTTAAACCTTTTCATATGGGAATGCATTGGACTTAATAAGTGACGGGTGGAGCCCGCTATAGCTCCTCGATGCATCGGTAGGTCTCATGAGACAAACTAGTGTCTTGGCACAAGGCCTTGAAAAAATCTTATTTGTAGTCTTGGCACGAGGCCTTGGCTATGTGGTTATGATAGTCTGGCATTATGCATTCCAACATTATGAAAGTGGTTATTGATATTGCATGTGATTATTCAATTAGTAGAATATCCATGTGAACAAGTAAATGGCACTATTTCATTTTACTTTTGCCATACTATGTTGAAGTTCAAGTTTAAAAGGCTTTTGTTTTAGTAATTCATTGCCTTAAATGTTTACGCTTATTTTGAATGTTCCGCTATATTGTTATCCTTATTGGGCATTTGAGCTCACCCCTTTTCTATGTTTTATTTTTCCCAGGTGGTGAAGAAGTAAATTATGATTGACTTGCAGGGATTTTATGAGGGGTTAATAGTGTGGATTGTGGAACATTATGTTGTTGTATTAGTTTTTCATTTTATGATGTAATGTAAAACTTATGATTATATCTAGTGTTTCCAAGGCTACTAAACTAATCGGTCTTTCGAGATTTGATCTTTCTTGTGATCATGCCAATGTTACGAAGTAATGCACCGACTCTGGGTAGCTGGGGTCGGGGCGTTACACACAGACCCCCATGCTGACGTGGCACCTATTGGAGCTGGCCAAAGAGAGGCTGGGGGTCAATAACTTCCTGAAGGACATTGCCTACAAGGGCTATTTCAACCAGTTCCTAGAGAAGGACCCGACAATCAAGATGCTGGGATGGGGAAAACGGTGCCCAACTGCGGCCCAAAGGAGAAGGGATGGGTCATATTGGAGGGTCCTGGAGGTGGGGCACTACCAATCATGGGGATACCACGTCATCGAGGCCCAGGACCCGAACGTCCGGTACACCGGGTTTCATGCCGCCTTCCTGAGCAGGTGGCTCCTGCCAGTGCGAGATGTGAGGATGGTTTTCCGCCCAGTAACACTAGTGATGGCGGGCTCCATGGACGCCAACAAAAGGTTCAACATAGGGTTCCCCATACTGGCCAAGATGTATTCCATTCTGGGATGCATCTCTCGAGGGGGGTCGCCTCTGAGGGTATGTGGCCCCTTTTAGATCTTCCACGACCAGGTGGCTACTCATCTTGGTGGTTATACATTCCCAAATTCCATATGTCCTCCGGGAAACGACATGTGACCATCTCTACTGAACATCACCGGGGTGGCGCCAATGACGCTCAATGAGGAGGGCGTGAGGATCCGCATTGGTAACCACACCAAATTCAACTTTAGCCCATTCCCCACCTCAGTCGGCCAGATGGTGGATAATGGGAGAGGCTCACTAGAATAGTAGGACTATTTTTAAAGCATCCAGGGTGGGGTGCTCGTGGCTCGTATCGATGGGAAGGTCACCTGTGAGCCTTACGTGCTCTCCCAATTCTCCAGGAAATTCGGGTGCCTCCAACGAATGCCGAAGAATGTATTTTTGGCTGTTTGGGATGAGAATAATCCTAGCGTCCTATGCCAAATGTGGTTGATGTCCACCACTTTAGGTTCCAGCAACGTCATCACCCTTCCTCCTACCGGGGTTGACGCTGGACTAACAACTGAGTATGTCGAGCATTAGACCATTTCATACCCTAAGGGGATTTTACGCAAGCGAGTCCGGCAACTCAAGACCACCCACGCGGAAACCGGGCGACGGGGGAGCAGATAAGGTGCTGCTAGAATGGGGGAACCAGGGGCACGCCAGGAAGCGAGGCCTGCGCAGGCAGGGACTTCAGCAGGGGGGACATCACACGGTGTCTCCGCGACCTCGTTGCCCAGAGGGGGGTCACACGAGGCGGCCAGGGAGCTGCCCGGGAAGCAGATAGGATACCTGCTCGAACCTTCCCAAGATGCAACTTTCCCAGCACTATGGTCAGCTTGGATGAATCTACGGCAATCGATGATCATTGAATCCATCTGGCAGAGGATAATGCAGGATGTGATCTAGCTACCATAGGTCGAGCTCATTCAAGTTACCAACAGATTAAACTTCCATCGGCGGCATGCATATCTGACATCCATGGACACATACGTGTTCCAAAGGGGGCAGCGTGCGAACCCACCTTTACTGGTGAAAGTGATGCTCGGACAAGTGCATGATCCGGAAGTGATGCCGCCAGGAGAAGGAGACAGTGATGATGAGTCAGAGGGAGAGGAGGAGACTGGAGAAGATGAAGGTGAATGAGAAGATGAAGTAGAAGGAGATCCTGAAGGTGAGGGGTTGAAGGAGGCAGCCCACCAAGGGAACTTGCAGGAGGGTGGTGAGATTGTTGGATCCGACATGGAGATAACTGAACTGCTCAAGGTCCGTCTCTATCCTTATTCATCTTCCTTCTTTTTCCATTATCTTTTGTAATCTCTAACCCATCTCTCTATCTCACTCAGTAGTACCAAAGTGTTGATTAGGCATCCCCAACAGAGGAGGTAGTAGAGGAACCGGAAGGACGGGATGGGGCTCTAACGCCCATCATTGAACTAACAAGCGATGAGGGGTCCCCTGTCACGATAGCTACTGTAGCGGCAGAACACTGGAGGCTGATGCCCTGGGTTCTTGTAAGTCTCATGCTTCACTAATGGCGCTTGCTATCAAAGATCCCAACTAATCAGGGTGCGACTTGCACAGTGATCTCGACATTGGAGGCTCTTTGGGCTGCTGATCCGGGGTTGTCCATGAGCGAACCAACAGCGAGCATACCACCTCGTCCAAAACATACTCCCCGCACTGACTCGGCCCCGGTAGTTAGTGAGTAGGGGGCGGCGGGTATCGGTGGTGCTGTCACTAGAGCAGGGACGGAGGCTGACGGAGGTGTCATCGCTATCGGGGCGAGAGAGGAAGGTCGCCCAGGCTTCAAGGATCATATTCCTCATGAAGACATCCCTAAGGCAGACCCTGCTACTAAACTGCTGGCTTCCTTCCCTGCATATCGGCCCACTGATCTCGAGGAAATAGTTGATTCAGACTTGCAAGTGGCCGAAAAGAGCCGGGTGAAATGGCACAAATGGTGGAAGTGTATCCAGCGCTTTCTCAGACAACCCCAATCAGATTGGATGAGGTTTATGGGATCACTCGAGACCTGGCTGCGCTTCCTGTGTACTGGAGGGGATGACGCTCAATGCCTTCATTTGATGGTATGTGATTTCATGGCCGAGAAGATACGTGAGGGCAGCCATTGCACCGACTTTGCCCAGTGTTGGGAAAGATCGACGAGCACCCAATCATTTTTGATGGTGGAGCAGGACGTTCGGTGCCTCAAAGGGTAGGCGGAAGAGAAGGAGTTCTTCATTGCAATGTGCTCTGAGATTGTGGAGCAACTGATGGCCCACCTGGGTGACGTGTAGGAACAACTGATGGAGGCGAGTCACCAGATGACTGTACTTCAAATCAAGTGGGAACAGGTACAAGATAGGGTTGACGATATGCGCTCTACAGCGGCTGATGAAGAGAGAGTCTTCAAGGAGTGAGAGGCAGCCCTGGAGGCTACCAGATAAAGGGTAGCAGCGTTGGAAATATCGATCCAGCACGCTGATCCCTAAGGGATTTGTTTTGTCCATCTCGTGAACTTTTTTCTTGTACTGCTAATCATTTCAATCCAATACATGGACAAATCCATTTATTTGTACCTTTGGTTTAATATGCTCAACCATAATCTATCACTTCATGGGAGCATCGACCAAGCTTCAGCCATCCGAAATCGGGCATGGATTTCTGAGGAGAGGACCTTAGATCGATCGATATATCACCTTCTCAATGTGTTCTGACACATGAGCGGGGCAATACTAGGGTTATTGAAATCCATTCAAACATAGGGGGATGAAAAAGGTGAATCACGTTACTCAAATTCGGAACACTATAGGGGCGCGACGATGGAGGATAACTGTTAACCGTGGCAAAAACGCAGCATCCCTCACATTGTCCTAAAATGGGGACAACAAGTGAGGGATGACCGCTGACCATGTTCGCAACATGGGGCCTAACTCAAATATCGTCATCAGTCTTTTGAAACGTTGGCCTGGGAAAACAGGCCGACCAAGGTCTATCATCCATACTGTTACAATAGGCGGACCAAACGTCTATCGTCCATATCTTCACAGAAGGTGGACCAAGGGATATCATCCATACTATTAGGGGTTCAATTCAAACATGACCAGTCTTCCATAAAGTTGGCCTAGGATAGTAGGCGGACCGTAGGACAATCATCCATACTGTTAGGGGGTCCCATCAAACATGAAAGAGGATCAGTATCCGAATAAAGGGGCACACAAAGCGTGGAAAGTGGAGTGGTGGTTTGTTCGAACAGAGTCCAACACTCCGAAAATTGTGCCACCATGGCGGAGGCGCATTAAGCGGACATATTAATCTGGTCACGGATCATCTCAATTTTCAGACAGGACCTCTCTGGCGAGAGACCTGTCGCTTCCCACCATCACTATGGGGCATCCCGAACTTATTCGGTGTAGGTGTCGTAATTACACCACTCCCCAAGGAGTTAGGCTAAGGGGCCGACAGTAAGGAGGGACTGGATTTGGTAATCCCTGGGGATGGACCGAAGACAAATTGTCCAGGCATTCCTATGTATCCCATTAGGATGAGAATCAAGCCACAAGTAGTTCTAGAAGCACAGTTTAACGTCATGTAGGATGAAAAGATGACAAAGATAATTATTAGAACGGGGTGTGCGGGGTGCAGTCGTTGCAAACCCGACGTGAATGAGAACATAACCCCGAACTACGCCACGCAGTCCCGTGGTTGGGGTCCCGAAGGTGGTACCAATGAGACAAACTATCTGAACTCGAGCTGGACCCAAAGACAGGAGGTCTGAGCATTCCAACGTATCCCATTAGAATGGGAATCAAGCCAGACGTAGTTCTTAGGAGATCTCAGTTTATGGTCTTAGATCTCAGACCAAAGGGGCCCAGTAAGAAGGGAAGGAGATGCATAGTAATGTGATTGGAGAAACCCATCGTGAATGAGGATGGGGTCCTGCATAACATGCGTTCCTTGGAAAAGTGTTTAGGCCGAGGGACCGAACACGAAAGTTAGGTTGGGCCTGCAGAGAAGTACCCAGGCACTTCTATGTATCTCATAAGGATGAGAATCAAGTCATAAGTAGTTCTTGATGGTGCGGCATGACACAGTACCTGTGCAAAGGATGAGATAGGCTTGTAGGTCTAGCCCTCGCACTAAAAAAAGCGGCATTTGATGCATCTTGTTTGTCCTTGAAGTTTAATGGTTTTTCTTTTGTGGAGTGACCCGCCTAGGGCATGAATTCCTGGAATCACCACAATAATAAAGTCGTAACAGGCATTGAAAAATGTTATGGAAGTTGACCAATACCCAACGTGATGTCCCCTATGGGGAGGTCACCACAATGCAGTGCCATTTTTCATCGCACTTCTAGGACGATATCATCGCAGTTTATGGTCATGTGGTGGGACCAAACAGCATAGTTTAAGGTCGTATGGCTCGGACCTGGGGGAATACGCACGACGCGATGAGGCGTACACAAATTAGATGAGGGAATATCCTCGTAGCGTCACTGTGGGTGATTCTAAGAGAGTGGTCTCGGGCCAAGGGGCCTACGAGGGTCCAACAATCAGGGGGTAGAAGATGCTATCTCCCAGCTAAGCTTTGCCCAAAACGCAATGTATGGGTGAATCCTCATTTTCCATAGGGATGAGGGCTAAGATGTGCATGGTACTAAGATAAAACCCAAGCACATACTCTAGCGCTCAGATCACGGGAGCCCCGAGAGATGCCGTGACACAGCTTTCTCCGTCTGACGTGTGGGGGTGCACTGAGGGTTAGTGCAAGTAGTGTCGAGATTCCACCTTGACATGATGGGGTGGGACATAATGTGAATCATGCAACCAACATTCAGGGCCCGAAGGAGCCGGCGTGACGAATGAGGATCACTTCTGACCATGTTCGCAACACAGTATCCTATCACGTTAGCCTAAAGACATGGGCGAACAAATGAGCATCAACCACTGACCATATTCACAATGAAGAATTTTTATCAATTTGTTTCCCAAAACCCTTAGGGGAATTGGCCCATGATAGTAGGAGAGCCCTTAGTCATTGTATCCTGGCCATTCTTGGGGGTCCCTCTGGGTGTGAAAGACAATGGGGGCCTGAATGAGGGGGAGCACAAAGCCGGACAAGTGGACGAAAACTTTCCTAAGTTGAATCTGACACTCCAGGTCCTATACCAGAGTACCCTAAACACATTAGCAGACCACTGGAAAGGGTCAAAGGTCTCAGTTAGAGAGCGTACAAAAGATGGTGGACTCCCGGGAGAAGGGGGCATAGTGCCAAAAACCCTGTACCATGCCTATACATCCCCCTTGGGGAGGGACAGGCCAAAAGACCAAAGCGACCGGGAGATCGTGGGATCTCTTAAGAAATGGTGTTGGACCTGAAATCTGGGTGTTCAGGTGGTCTTATGTATCCCATAAGGATGGGAATCAAGCCACACGTAGTTCTAGAAGCATTGTTTAACGTCATGTAGGACGAAAGGACAAGAAGAGGTATTTCTTCTAGGGAGTGTGCATGGTGCAGTGGACAGACCGTCGTGAATGACGACATAATCCTACACTACACCGCATGATCTAGGTGACGGCTGGGGCTGAGAGGCCCGAGAGGGACAAGGGGCCTGAGGTTGGGCCTCGGTTAGGGATGCCTAACAAGCTTGTAGTTTAACGTCTATAGTGAGGATGGGCATGCAGTTTAAGGTAATTCTAGACCATAAGGATCCTAGTTTAAGGTCTTAGAACTCAGTCCAGGGGGCCCAGATATAGGGAAGAAATGAAGTTTAGGGTCAAGCAGGACCGGGTGGAGTTTAAGGGCATGTGGGACCATGAAAGGATCTTAGTTTTAGGTCTTAAAACTCGAACCTGGGGGGCCCAGATATAGGGAAAAAATGCAGTTTAGGGTCATGCAGGACCGGGTGTAGTTTAAGGTCATGCAGGACTGTGAAAGGATCTTAGTTTTAGGTCTTAGAACTCGGACCCGGGGTTTAGGCAAAATACGGTTTGAGGAACCTAGCGTTGGTAGGAGGAGTGACAGGCTCACCATCCATATTCACCAGGGAATACACGCCATTAGGATAGACCTTATGGATGATGAAAGGCCCCTCCCATTTGGGCTAAAATTTGGGTGGTTTCCTACCGAGAATCATTGGCGCTCTGAGAGCCAGTACGAGGTCAACTTGAAGGAAAGAGCGGAGGTGAACCTTCTTGTTGAAAGCTTGAGCCATCCTTCTTTGATGCCTTTCCTAGTTATTTAATGCGTGAAGCCTATTCTCGTCCAGCGCTTCCATGTTAGCTAGACAGATTTAGGAAACTCTATCTGACTCTTGTTGGTCGTAGACCACCGTGCACAATGAGGGAAACTGAATCTCGATGGGTAGGATAGCCTCATCTCCGTACACCAGGGAATATAGAGTCACCTTGGTGGAATTACGAGTCATCATCCGATAAGCCCAGAGGGCATTGGGGAGCTTGTCTGGCCAAATTTTCTTGTTCTGACCAACCATTTTTTGCAGAATATTAGAGAGGGTTTTATTAAATTCCTCGACCTGCCCATTCTCCTGTGCATGATAGCTGGAGGTGTGGTTAGAGAGAATGTTGTACTTGGCATACAATTTCATTAGCTCGGCTACTCAGAAGTTGGTTCAGTTATTCGTGATGATAGCGTGAGGTACTCCAAATTGATAGACGATGTTGGAGCTCACGAATTCAAAAATAGAACAAGATTTAATTTCCTTGAGCAGAATTGCCTCTGCCCACTTGGAAAAGAAATCCGTAGCGGTCAGAATGAACCAGCACTGGCGGGTCGTCGCTAGCAGGTAAGGTCCTACGACATCCAACCCCCAGACTACAAAGGGCCAATAATACTTGGTAGTATGGAGAGGCTCTGGTGGCCGATGAATAAAGTTAGTGTGAACTTGGCACGCAAGACACCTCTTGGAAAACTCGATGCAGTCATAAATCATGGAGGGCCAGAAGTACCCCAATCTCCGAATCTGGTTGGACAACTTCGACCCGGCCTAGTGGGCACCATAGGAACCAGTATGAACTTCTTGCATGACCTGTGGGATCTCGACTCCTTGAAAAAAACAGAGGATAACACCATCAAATTTGTGCCTGTAAAGGTCCTTCTCAAGGCTAGGACCACTCTGAAGGGTAAACTGCAGTGTGCGGCGTCAGATTCACGTGCGCTCGGCTCGGTCCGAAAAAAGATTGTCATGCTGGTGATATTCAACCAAGGGCATCCTCCAATCAGGGAACATTTTGATTACCTCATCTGAAGTCCCTAGGGATCCTGATGTAGGGGCACCAGCAGTGAGATGGTTCACTCGTGGGCCACGATCATCCTCCGGGATGATGGGAGCAATGACTCTCCGATGTGCTACGTGGATAATCAGGTCGTCCTGTTTGGGCTCCACAAGTGATGAGGCCAGGCTGTCCAAAGAATATGCTCAACTATTCTGTGACCGGGGGATATGAACGACCTCTGGCCGAGTAGGGAACTTAGAAATTAAACGGAGGGTGCACTCCAGCAATGGAATGAGTTCTGTCTTTCTGACAACATAGTCACCATTGACCTTCTTGATGACTAGATCAGAGTCCCCTTTCACATGCAGATGGGGCACGTCAATATTGAGAGCCAGTTCGAGGCCAGTGATGAGGGCATGATATTCTGCCTCATTGTTGGTGCAGCCTTCTAAAAAAAGGAATGAATATGGAAGAACAGCTTGCTCCGGGGTGATGAAGATAACACCTAGGCCCGCTCCGTTGAGCCTAGGATCGTTGAGCCTTCTACCAGTGGGGCTCCAGGAGGCACCATCAAAGTGCATCTGCCAGCATGGGACGGCATGATCGACTGAGAGGATTACCTCATCAGGAAAGCCTAGATCCAGTGGCTGATCCGTGGAGGTTGGATGAGCAGCTAAGAAGTCTACCAATGCTTTTCCTTTGATAGCCTTCTGAGGTACAAACCTAATGTTTAACAACTGGTGGATCACTACCCAGCACGCCTATCAGTCGGACAACATAGGTCAGTTCAGGAAGTATATCAACGGGTCTACCCGAGAGACCAGTTGTACCTCTTAGTGCTGCAAGTAGTACCGCAATTTCTGTATGGAAAATACGAGAGCCAGGAATCTCTTCTCAATGGGAGAATATCTGACTTCCGTATCGAGGAGAATGCGGCTGAGGTAGTAGAGGTTGTTATCTTTTCCCTCATTGTTCTTTTGGGTGAGAAGTGTGCCGAGGGATCATTCCAAGGCAGTCACATAAAGTACTAGCGGCTTTCCAGAAATGGGAGGCATCAAGACTGTAGGTTGGAGCAGATACTGATTTATTTCTTCAAAGGCGGTCTGACACTCTTCATCCCACTCGTATCTGGAGCCTTTATTCAAGAGCCGGGAAAAGATCTTACACTTGCCGGCCAGATTCGCAATGAATCGCCGTATATAGGCTAGGTGGCCTTGGAGGCCTCTGAGCTCCCGAATATTACTCGGGGGAGGCATCTGGCTGATGGACTTGATCTTCTTTGGGTCGATCTTGATGCCTCAGTATCTGACAATGAAGCCAATAAACTTCCCAAAGGTCACCCCGAAGGCGCACTTCAGTGGGTTCATCTTCAGGTGGTGAGAACGGAGGAAGCCAAACACTTTCTCAAGGTCTTTGAGATGGTCCTGGAACTAGTGAGATTTAACCACTAGGTCGTCCACATAGCATTCCACCAGTGTGCTGAGGATTGTCTTGAATGTGTGATGCATGTCCCGTTGATAGGTGACATCTGCTTTCTTCAAGACGAAGGGCATAACCTGGTAACAGAAAGTACCTTGGGGGGCCCTGAAGGTAGTGAAATCTTCATCCTCGGGGGCCATCCGAATCTGATTGTACCCTGAATACCCATCCATGAAAGATAGGGCTTGGAACCCAGTCGTGGCATCGATCAAAAACTCTGTCACTAGAAGGGGAAAATCATCCTTCGGATAGTGGCGATTGAGATCACGGAAGTCGATATAGACCCTGATCTGCCCGTTCTTCTTCCTGACTGGCACAATGTTGGCTAGCCACCTGGGGTACTGAACTTATTTGATGAATTTGGCTTTGATGAGTTTATCAACTTCAGCCTCAACCCAGGCACCGTGTGAGGGGTGAATCTTTTTGGGAGGCTTTTTGAACTCGTGATGGTTCACCGGAAGGCCAAGGCGGTGGATGGATACCTGAGGATCTAATCCTGGCATCTCGTCATATCTTCAAGAAAACACATCACGGTTCTGTCTAAGGAAGTCTACGTACTGTTGTCATTTGATAAAACACTATTTTGTGGACTATTTTATTGGTAATAAATGACATAATTTCCTCACATTGTGTTAAATATGTTTAATTAGAAAGTATTTGGAATTAGATCATTCATTTGAATATTTGATGAAAATTCCAGTTTTACCCTTTATAGTTCACTTTAGTATTTCGAAGCTAAATATTTTTATATTTGTTATTTGAATTTGAAATTTTGTAACCGTGTTTCTAACATAATTATCTACAACTTTTATTCATGACACTAAAGCTAAATAGTGCATGTGGATGGAGTAAATGATCCATTAATCCAATGGTGGGCTGGACTCGGCAGAATGGACATGGGTTCTGTATTTGGGCCATATATTCTACATAAGGGCTTGGATTGAGCCCAAATTTGAGAGAAGCTCGGGGACATGATTTGGCACAAATCATCCTTCTGGAAGGCTGGTCAATTCATGCGTCTTGAAGGTCAAATGGGCGGTGCAAGTTGGAATAAAATATTTGGCCGAGTTTTTCATTTCACACTTAAAAAGTTATGTATCCCTAGCCCTCACAAACTCTATTTAAAGGGGGTTTTAACTCTTTGAGAGGGCTGGTGGAGGATTTGGGAAGGTGTGTCCGAAAGGGTGTCTCTTGGGAGCCCCTCACAACTCTTGGAAGAAGTAAGCCTTTGTGCAAACCTCTCTTCCAAAAAGGCTCTCCTCTCTCACCTCTTCTTTGTATTTATTTTCTTTCATGTTTGTTTCTTGAATTTTTCTTCAAATAATATTCTGTGTTCATCCCTCTTCTTCTTATCTTAATCTTATTAATTGGGTTGGAATCAAGAGTGGAGACAAGATTGGGTTCTACCCTTTCAATCCGTTGCTTATGCAAAATGTCTCCACGATGACTACACCACCCATGGAAGAGTAGTTCTTTTTAGTAATCGATCGACCTCTATCCTTCTTCATTCATTTATTTTGAATCAATGAGATACTGTAATTCACATATTATGATCTATTAATTGATTTTTCAATTTAAATGAAACTAAGCAAGCAATTGAATAGTTAACACAAAACACGCGAGGTCGGGAATTGTGTGAACTGTGAGAGCGCAACCTTAACCGGTAATTCCAAACCACATGGGATCAACTTGTAGAGTTCAAATATAATCCCTAAACTCAATTAATCCTCATTTCCAGAGTGTTTATGTGCCTTAATTTACCACTGACCATAAGCTAATTTTAGAGCATCAATCAAAGCAGGGTGTCGCGATTGCATGTTCCGAAGTTATCCTAAGGTTAAAATTCACTTCAATCTTCGTGGTAAAGTTAATTCTCGTAGGGTTCGGGATTTAACAAATTAAGGGATCATAATTAAGTGAATATTAATTTAAATGATAATGATTAATAAATGATTGTAGAGGTAGAGTTAGATCGATTACGCCTTTTAAAATAGATTTCTAAAAAAACATATTCTTGTTGTGTCATTCTAATCGAAACTTCATTTCAAAATTAAAAACAAAAAAAATGCAATCTTCCTCCAGCAAACTTCTTCTAGATTCATAAACTATAAACAACCACCCCCATCCTTTCAAGTAGTGTTTTTATTCCCTTTTATTTTGTTTCTAGAATACCTCTGAAAATTTGTTTTAATTCACTTCCTCCTTTGAGAGACGACCTTGGTCAGCCACTCTGCTGCACCTAAGTACCCCAAAATCACACTAATCATTTGAGGGCGCCCACGACAGCGCTCTTTCAAATTGGCGCCGTTTCCGGGGATGCAAGTAATTATTTCAACCAATTAGAGGTATTTATTTTATTTTACATTTTAATTCTCTTCCTCTCTTCTTTCTTCCTTCTTTACCCAATCTGATTTTTTCTTCTTCTTCTTCTTTTATCTCTTTCTACTTCTTTTTGGACCATCAACTCAAACTTCAAATTTTTATTTTACTATGGTCCACATTCCTTCTTTTCATCTTTCATTGATTGATGACACGAACTAATCCCGAAGATCTCTTAGATCTTGACCCTGAGATTGAACGTAGCCTTAGGGCA
This sequence comes from Viscum album, assembly GCA_963277665.1. NCBI lineage: Eukaryota > Viridiplantae > Streptophyta > Magnoliopsida > Santalales > Viscaceae > Viscum > Viscum album. The sequence goes on from OY728123.1 coordinate 1,561,953,218, forward strand.
CGAATCAGACATTCTCAGTCTACGGGAAGTTTCAACATTCAACCAGTTGGAGAATTACTCCAATATCAGAACATTGAAATTGGAAGCAATTCAAATTCAACCATAAAACAAGAACCAATGGCTGGAAACAATGGAAATGAACTTAATAGAACCATTCGAGAATTGGCTGCACCTGATATTAACTATCAACCAAATTGTATTGCATACCCAAATCTCGAATCGGACTTCGAACTGAAATCTGGGTTAATTCACTTACTTCCAAAGTTTCATGGCCTCTCTGGTGAGGATCCAAATAAACATTTGAAAGAATTTAATGTGGTTTGCTCAACCCTAAAACCTAGAAATGTCTTTGAAGATCAAATCAAACTAAGAGCATTCCCATTCTCACTTGATGGAGCTGCGAAAGATTGGATGTATTATTTACAACCCGAAGATGTAACTTTTTGGAACGATTTGAAACGTCTTTTCTTGCATAGATTTTTTCCAGCATCAAGGACCACATCCATTCGAAAGGAGATATCGGGGATCAAGAAATTTCAAGGGGAGTCAATGTATGAGTACTGGGAGAGATTCAAGAAGTTGTGTGCAAGCTGCCCACATCACCAAATCAGTGAGCAACTACTCATCCAGTACTTCTATGAAGGACTCACACCCATGGAGAGGAGCATGGTGGATGCTGCGGCTGGAGGAGCATTGGTGGACAAGACACCAGTAGCTGCACGTGCGTTGATCGACAAGATGGCCCAAAACTCCCAACAATTTGGTGATAGAGGTACACCACATGTCAGGGGAGTACATCAGGTAAGTCCTTCTTCTCTTGAAAGTCATTTGATTGATACTAAGTTGGAAGAATTGACCACTATGGTGAGGAAAATTGCTTTGGCACAAAAGACATCTCTACCCCCTCCTTCAAGGCCCTGTGGCATTTGCACTGAGACAAGCCACCCAACTGACTGTTGCCCACAACTACAAGAGACAGAGGATTGCGCAGCAGTATTCCCAGGGAGACCATTTCAGCAGCAACAACAACCATATCCCCAAAAGAAGTTTGATTCATTTGATCCAACATACAACCATGGGTGGAAATATCAACCGGACATGAGGTATGGCTCTGGACAACAACAAAGGCCCCCTTTTCAACCAAACTTCTTGCAGCCTCCGCCTTACCAGCAGGGTTTCCAACAACCCCAAAGGAGATTTGAAGCCCAAGAATCAACAAGCCAACAACAAGGGAATCCCCCACCAAAGGTAGACTCTAACACTGATGATATTTTGAAACAAATTGTTCTTAATCAACAGAATGAGCTGAAGAGTCAAGGTTCGGAGCTGAGAGAGTTGAAGACTCAAATGAGTCAGATTGCCACCGCCCTCCATGAACTTGTGAGTAAGAATTCTGGAAATCTACCTTCCCAACCCACTCCAAATCCAAAGGGGAATGTTAGTGCCATCACATTGAGAAACGGGAAGCAAATTAACGATACATCTGCACCTACCATTCCATCGGGATTCACCTCAACTTCAGAGAAGCCGCATTCCATACCAACTGATGAGCAATCCAAGGAGAAAGATAAAGGTAAGAAAAAGATTGATGATGTTCCTCCTAAACCCCTTCCTTTTCCAAACAGGGTTGTTAAAACCAAGAAGATGGGTGAAGAAGCAATGCAAAAGGAGGTTTTGGACACATTCAAGCGTGTGGAGATCAACATTCCTCTACTTGAAGCCATTAAGCAAATCCCAAGGTATGCCAAATTCTTAAAAGAACTCTGCACCAATCGAAGAGGGCTCAAGGGAAATGAGAGGATCAACCTTGGAAGGACAAAGTGCAAGGATCCTGGGACATTCACCATCCCATGTACCATAGGGGAGTTGCACTTCTCTGATGCTCTTTGTGATTTGGGAGCTTCCATAAATGTGATGTCTCACTCTGTATTCTCTTCCTTGCAGGTTGGTGAGTTGAAGCCAACAAGAGTAGTGGTGCAATTGGCGAATAGAGCTACGGCATATCCAGCGGGAGTCCTTGAGGATGTACTTGTCCGGGTAAGAGACATGATCTTTCCAGCGGATTTCTATGTTCTTAACATGGAGGATGATCAGGTAAGTTCTCATGCCCCCATTATCTTAGGTAGACCCTTCCTCAAAACTGCAAAAACTATCATAAATGTAAATGAGGGTACACTTTCCATGGAGTTTGGAGATGAAGTTGTGATATTTAATGTTATGGATTCCATGAAGTACCCCTCAGAGGACCATTCTGCTTTTGTTATCTCCCATTTTGAACCACCAAGAAAAAACATCATGGAATTGGATTGTCCTATGCTTAGGGAGATTATGAGTATTGGTTCTAGTTTGATGTCTAAGAATACTTCTACACCCATTTTTAAGGAACAAGACTCTCTAAGATTTGATTTTGAAATGGAATCATATTCTGATTTTGATCATGTGAACTCTGATTATGACATGGCTATTGAGTATGCTGATGGATTTGGTGCTTTATTCTCTGATTGTGATGATTTTTATTCTGATACTGATGTTCATTGTGCAGATATGTCTGTTGCATCAATTTCTCCATCCATACATCACCCACCTACATTGGAACTCAAGCCATTGCCCCCAAATCTCAAATATGCATACTTGCTCAGTGGTGATAGATTACCTGTCATAATTGCTAACAATCTCTCTTTTGAACATGAAGAAAAACTTTTGAATCTTTTGAGAGATAACATTAGGGCAATTGTTTGGACATTGGCAGACATATCAGGTATTAGCCCCTCCATTTGCACGCATAGGATTCTCTTGGAGGATGGGGCTAAACCGGTGAGACAGCCACAAAGGAGACTTAATCCCACCCTCCTAGAAGTTGTTAAGAAAGAAGTTGAGAAATTACTTGAGGCGGGTATCATTTACCCTATTTCTGACTCACAATGGGTTAGCCCTGTTCAGGTTGTAACAAAGAAAACTGGTTTCACTGTTATAAAAAATGAAAATGATGAGTTAGTTCCTGTGAGAGTACAAAACAGTTGGCGAGTGTGTATCGATTATAGGAAACTAAATCAATCCACTCGTAAGGACCATTTCCCACTTCCATTCATTGACCAGATGCTTGAGATACTAGCTGGGAAGACACACTATTGTTTCTTGGATGGATTTTCTGGCTATTTTCAGGTTCCCATTGCAGCAGAGGACCAGGAGAAGACAACATTCACCTGCCCATTCGGTACCTTTGCTTACCGGAGGATGCCATTTGGACTTTGCAACGCCCCAGGTACCTTCCAGAGATGCATGGTGAGTATTTTCTCAGATTTCATTGAGACCTGCATGGAGGTATTTATGGATGATTTTACAGTTTATGGGTCCTCATTTGATGAATGTCTCTCTAGTTTGGGTGATGTGTTGCATCGTTGTATTGAGAAGAATCTGGTCTTAAATTTTGAAAAATGTCATTTCATGGTCGAAAAGGGAATTGTCTTAGGTCATATAGTCTCACAAAATGGAATTGAAGTTGATAAATCTAAGGTAGACATTATTTCATCCCTCCCATATCCTACATGTGCGCGTGATGTTCGATCATTCCTTGGGCATGCTGGATTTTATCGACGCTTCATCAGAGATTTTAGTAAGATCGCTCTACCCTTATCTCGATTGCTTCAAAAAGATATTGACTTCAATTTTGATGATTCATGCAGGGTTTCATTTGATGAGCTGAAGAAGTGTCTGACCACTCCACCAATCATACAGCCCCCACGGTGGGACCTTCCATTTGAGCTTATGTGTGACGCCTCCAACTTCGTGGTTGGAGCTGTCTTATCTCAAAGGGTGGAGGGACGTTCACATGTGATCGCCTATGCATCGAGGAAGCTAGATTCATCCCAATAAAACTACACTACCACAGAAAAGGAGTTTCTTACTGTCATATTTGCTTTAGATAAATTCCGTTCATATTTATTGGGCTCTAAAGTAGTTGTTTTTTCTGACCATGCAGCTTTGAGGTACCTCATAAAGAAGCCAGATGCAAAGCCACGACTTATCCGTTGGATGCTCCTTCTTCAAGAGTTTGACCTTGAGATAAAGGACAAGAAGGGGTCAGAGAATTTGGTGGCAGACCACATGAGTAGGCTTACTCACACACTAGAGGGTGACACCTTGGACCAGGTACCACTTCGGGACACTTTCCCCGATGAGCATCTCTATACCATCTCAGGTAAGCATCCTTGGTATGCTGATTTAGTTAATTACATTGTTGGCTCTGAAATCCCAATAAATTTGAAGAAGAATCAAGTCCAAAAATTAAAAAGTGAGTCTAGGTTTTATGTGTGGGATGATCCTTACCTATGGCGCATGTGTAGTGACCAAGTTATTAGGAGGTGTATTCCTGATCATGAGTTTGAGTCTGTTTTGCAATTCTGTCATACACTTGCTGTGGTGGACACTTTGGACCCCAACGGACAGCTAGGAAGGTTTTAGACTCTGGATTATATTGGCCTATCTTGTTCCATGATGCCCATTTGTTTTGTAAGTCATGCTCTCGTTTCCAACACACTGGGAACATTTCTAGGAGACATGAGATGCCCCAACAACCCATACTATTTTGTGAGATTTTTGATGTATGGGGCATCGACTTTATGGGTCCTTTTCCTAGTTCATTTGGATTTTTGTACATTTTGGTTGCTATTGATTATGTGAGTAAATGGGTGGAGGCCAAGGCCACCAGGACTGACGATTCTCATGTTGTTGTGGACTTTGTCAAAGCACAAATTTTTTGCAGGTTTGGAGTACCAAAGGCCATCATCAGTGACCAAGGGACACACTTTTTCAATAGGAATTTTGCTTCCATCCTTCGAAAGTATGGGGTGACACACAAAACATCAACACCATACCACCCCCAAACAAATGGCCAGGCTGGGGTTTCAAATCGTGAGTTGAAACAAATCCTGGAGAAAACCGTGCAGCCAAATAGGAAGGATTGGAGCAAGCGCTTGGATGATGCATTGTGGGATTATAGGACAACATACAAGACCCTCATTGGTATGCCCCCATTTCGGATTGTTTTTGGGAAAGCGAGTCATCTCCCCGTGGAAGTCGAGCATCGGGCATATTGGGCTATAAAGAAATGTAACATGGATTTGGCCCAAGCTGGAATTCAAAGGAAGTTGCAAATTCAAGAGCTTGAGGAGATTCGACTGTCATCATATGAGAACTCAAGGCTCTACAAGGAAAGATCAAAAGCAGCTCATGACAAAATGATCCAACAAAGGGAGTTTCATGTTGGAGAGAAAGTCCTTCTCTATAGTTCACGACTGAAGTTGATGCCTGGTAAGTTGCGTTCCAGATGGTTAGGTCCTTATATTGTGTCTAATGTTTTTCCTTATGGTGCAGTGGAGATCACACAAGAGGACACTGGAAGGAGATTTACAGTCAATGGGCAACGTTTGAAGAGATACATTGAGGGACATCCTACTGATGCAGTGGATTTTATCACACTGCATGACCCCATCATCAATTGATCACATCAGGCTGTTCCTAACCCTTTCACTTTTATATTATTTGTCCTATTTAAAAATTCTGAATTTCATGTGCATATATCATCTCACGGGTTCACATTGAGGACAATGCAATATTTTAAGTGTGGGGGAGGGAACCTTTTAGTTTAGTAATTTCAATTGTTTTCCTGTTTAAAAAAAATCAAAAAAAAATTGTGTGTTTTTCAAATTTTGTGTGTTTATTTTACAATTTTATGTGTTTTTTGAAACATTTTGAGCTAAAATGATTATCATCACCATTTTTAAATCCATATCAATAAGTGAAACAATTTACCCCTTGAAACTAAGCTTAAATGAATGCTGAAATGACTTTGTTTCAAGTTCAAATATTTAGTAATTTCATGAAAAGTACGCTGAATTTTGAATCCCATGCCAATCTCACTGTCTTTATATTTGAAATCACTTTCCTGTGAGGCTTCTAAACCATTATTTTCATATTCTTTACATTCACCTCACTTCTTGAGAGAACCAAACCATGCTTGATTTAACCAGAATTTGATCTATTCCTGTCAAAACTTGAGGGTTTGAGGTACATATGTTTAAATGATTGAGGCATTTTTTGGTATTAAAGCCCCCTTTTCAAAGAATCCTTCTTTATAATGGCCTACCTTGAATATTTAATCCTTGTATCCCTTAGAATCCATGCACAGCCTGTTAGGTTAAGCCACATTACAAGCCAATTTTCCCTATCCAACCAACTCTTGAAGTGAAATTGCATAATCTAGTTGAGCTTAAGTGTGGGGGAAGCTGTCTTGTGTTGTGCCACCACATTATGTGATACTTTGGGTGGAAAATTAAATTCTGAAGAGATGTGTTTGCTGCTAAAGAAAGTCATTATATTGAAAGTTGTGCCTTTTCTGGAGCTTTCATGACAAGTGAAGCTGTGCCTTTTCTGGAGCTTCTAATTGAGGTGGAAAGTTGTGCCCATCTGGAGCTTTCAAGAAAATCATGTTTGAGAAGATTGACATTTTTTATGCTGAAATGATGAATGGTGTAAACCTTTCATGAATTTTCATGATGATGGAGCTGAATTGATACTATGGGGATTGAAGAGAAGACCATAATTAAGTGAAAATTAGATTAATGCAATTTTGCTTCAAAAGAGTCAAGCCCTCCTCATTCAGCCTCAGAGTTTTTCACATCTTAATCCTACCAACCGAAAGCCACAGAACAACCCTGAAAAGTCCTCATGATAAACATATGTCCTTGACTCACATCGGGTAGCGATTTAGGAATCTATCAAGCCTATGGTGACCCTTGTATGAGTTTGGATGAGAAAGACATTGCAAAAAAAATTGATATTTGAGTGATGAGAGAAAATTCAAGCGAGGTAAGTGTTTTGTGCATGGGAGGATAAATGAAGTGGAAATATATTGAATGATATAAATGGAGAACATGAAATTATGGTTTTTTATGAGGCATGATATCTTTTGTTTCTTGGTGTGTAATTGTTTGATCTCAAAGATATGTGTTTCAAAATTGGTTTTGATTTTATATTGATGTTTACTTGAAATGAGATTTTGCTCAGGAGTGCAAAAGGGTAAGTGTGGGGGAGTTGATAAAACACTATTTTTTGGAATATTTTATTGGTAATAAATGATATAATTTCCTCACATTGTGTTAAATATGTTTAATTAGAATGTATTTGGAATTAGATCATTCATTTGAATATTTGATGAAAATTCCAGTTTTACCCTTTATAGTTCACTGTAGTATTTCGAAGCTAAATATTTTTATATTTGTTATTTGAATTTGAAATTTTGTAAAAGTGTTCCTAACATAATTATCTACAACTTTTATTCAAGACACTAAAGCTAAAGAGTGCATGTGGATGGAGTAAATGATCCATTAATCCAATGGTGGGCTGGACTCGGCAGAATGGACATGGGTTCTGTATTTGGGCCATATATTCTACATAAAGGCTTGGATTGAGCCAAAATTTTGAGGGAAGCTCGGGGACATGATTTTTCACAAATCAGCCTTCTGGAAGGCCGGTCAATTCACGCGTATTGGAGGTCAAATGGGCGGTGCAAGGTGGAATAAAATATTTGGCCGAGTTTTTCATTTCACACTTAAAAGGTTATGTATCCCTAGCCCTCACAAACTCTATTTAAAGGGGGTTTTAACTCTTTGAGAGGTCTGGTGGAGGATTTGGGAAGGTGTGGACGAAATGGTGTCTCTTGGGATCCCCTCACAACTCTTGTAAGAAGTAAGCCTTTGTGCAAACCTCTCTTCCAAAAAGGCTCTCCTCTCTCACCTCTTCTTTGTATTTCTTTTCTTTCATGTTTGTTTCTTGAAATTTTTTTCAAATAATATTCTGTGTTCATACCTCTTCTTCTTATCTTAATCTTATTAATTGGGTTGGAATCAAGAGTGGAGACAATATTGGGTTCTACCCTTTCAATCCGTTGCTTATGCAAAACGTCTCCACGATGACTACACCACCCATGGAAGAGTAGTTCTTTTTAGTAATCGATCGACCTCTATCCTTCTTAATTCATTTATTTTGAATCAATGAGATACTGTAATTCACATATTATGATCTATTAATTGAGTTTTCAATTTAAATGAAACTAAGCAAGCAATTGAATAGTTAACACAAAACACGCGAGGTCGGGAATTGTGTGAACTGTGAGAGCGCAACCTTAACCGGTAATTCAAAACCACATGGGATCAATTTGTATAGTTCAAATATAATACCTAAACTCAATTAATCCTCATTTCTAGAGTGGTTATGTGCCTTAATTTACCACTGACCATAAGCTAATTTTAGAGCATCAATCAAAGCAGGGTGTCGCGATTGCATGTTCCGAAGTTATCCTAAGGTTAAAATTCACTTCAATCTTCGTGGTAAAGTTAATTCTCGTAGGGTTAGGGATTTAAAAAATTAAGGGATCATAATTAATTGAATATTAATTTAAATGATAATGATTAATAAATGATTGAAGAGGTAGAGTTATATCGATTACGCCTTTTAAAATAGATTTCTAAAAAAACATATTCTTGTTGTGTCATTCTAATCGAAACTTCATTTCAAAATTAAAAACAAAAAAAATGCAATCTTCTTCCAGAAAACTTCTTCTAGATTCATAAACTATAAAAAACCACCCACATCCTTTCAAGTAGTGTTTTTATTCCCTTTTATTTTGATTCTAGAATACCTCTGAAAAGTTGTTTTAATTCACTTCCTCCTTTGAGAGACGACCTTGGTCAGCCACTCTACTGCACCTAAGTACCCCAAAATCACACTAATCATTTGAGGGCGCCCACGACAGCGCTCTTTCATCGTTCCTCGGGGGGCACGGCAGCACTGACCAATGTTGGTCTTGGGTCTGCCTCGCTACCGAGGTTCACCTGCACTAACTCGTCTACCATGGTGGAGACACCATCCTCAAAGGCGGGGGGTGCATATTCCATGTCCTCCTCTCCACTTGTGGAGGGATCATCCATGGGGGGAGCTATTTCGGTGCTGCCAGGCCCTGATGGGAAGCTAGTGCCGACTTGGGTGACAGTGGTCATCACGTCAGGGGATTCATGTACCACGAACACCATAGAGAAAAAGGCAATTGATCCAATCCCATCTGGTCTTCGGCCCAGGGGACCGCACTTGACAACATCAAAGCAGTAGTGGCGCGTCGGCCAGAGTCTCTTTATTTCGGCCCAAAGAAACAGACATGTATGACGTACCATCTTTGCCATGAGCCTGACGTCCCGGTGTCGTACATGGTTAGGAGGTTCAGGAATCACTTGAGCCTGGTTGGTGTAGGAGTATGAGGTGATTTTCCGCCGTTGCTTGGACCCAGAAATATGCCTTCCTCTGGTACCCGAAACAACAAAGCACTTCCCCATGTCAGGGGTTTTGGCCTCCAACCAATGGATTGGGAAGCCATAAGCATCATCCAAACCTACCCAGGGATCACTTGAGACAGTGGCGAGCTCGACCTCACCTGCCAAGATCTACTTATCCTTTCTCTTATAATAGTCGGTGTCCAGATAACGGGATTCGCAAGAGGAAAAAGGAGACACATCTCCTTGTATCATGCCTACTCGGCCATTAAGGGAGTATTTGAGGCATTGGTGATACGATGAGGGGACCACTGCGTGAAGGTGGAGCCACGGTCTGTCCATCAACGCATTGTAGGTGCTGTCCTGAGAGACAACCATGAATTCGGTGCTAGAAATTAGGCTACCGAACTGGGTCTTCAAGAAAATCTTTCCGACTGGAGTTTTCTCGGTCCTATCATACCCATGGATCCTGAGGTCGGAGGGAGTTAAATCATCCTCAGACAACCCCAACTTTCGCAGTGTCTGAGTCGATATTAGTTTAATCCCAGAACCTGTGTTGAAAAGACAGCGTCGGACTTCCACATCATTGAACTGGCCAGTGATGTACAATGGGAGAATGTGCCCCTATATGGGAAGGTCTTCATCTTCACCAGAGAACGAGATAACTACTTGACATTCGACATCCTCAATTTCTCCAGTGTGAAAGGCTTCTGCAGCCGCTACCTCCATCTCAAACTGGAGGGGGCGCCTTAGGGCCCCGGCGAGTGCCTCATGCATTTCAGATGATAGGCAAAGAGCCTCAAGGATAGAAAGCCTTTCCAGAATACTGGACAGGTGCTTCAGGACATCATACTTTTGGGCCAAACGCGAGCTTCTACTTACAGGAAGCCACTCTGCGATTGGAGGCATGACGGGCTCTGCCGGCTGGATCTTTGAATGACTGGTACTAGGAATGTGTCACTGTTCATGAGTCAAGGTCCGGATATTAGGACAGGAAGGCTGGGGTCGTCTGGTGGCAGGGCAGAGCTGGTCGCTGCACGACCGAGGAGTTTCTTGCCTGATCCAGCAACACAAACGGTGGTACAGGTGAACCTGTCGACACCTGGTGAAGGGGCTTCGTGTGCTGAGCCTTGTATTGGGCCTACTGCCTGGTCTTAGTGGCATGCATGGCCTGGATAAAGGTTCCAACTGTCGCGCCCCAGCAATTCACGTGGCCACGGCTCCACTGACTTTGGTGATGGCTGGGGACATTGGGAAGGTCCATCCGACATTCCTCGTCGTCGGGAGTCAAAAAGGGATTTACCAACTCTATTGTTTTAACTGAATCGTACCCCAGACTATCACTCGGGGAGTCATCCATTACTGGAAAGAGTCTTGGAGGGATCCCCATTTCTGGGGGCATAAAATTGAAAAGAGTTCGGGATGATGATGGCATTGTCAGGGTGAGTTCTTTCTTCTTGCATCACTACATGCCCTTCTGGTAAGAGGTAGGCTGGGACGACGATACCGAGGTAGTGCTCACAGCTTTTGAGGGCTCTGGCTGATTCAAGTGGGCATGGATGATGCCATGGGTGTGGGCGACTGTCTTGTGGGCCATCCAGTCGCTATACTTCTGGGACCCACGGTCGGAAACCTGCTGCCACTAATCCTCATCGCTACTACTGCCATCTGATCTCACAAAGACACCTGCCACTTGTTCCGGGGCTGGGACCAACCTGACTATGTTGTTGTCAATCTGGTCTTGGATCCAGTCCATGAACACGTATCATCGCTGGATGGTGTGCCCCAGGTTTTGGTGATAAGGGTAGTAGTTGGGGTGATCAGTGAGATGCGCCTCTTCTGGCTTCCGGCTCTCAAGCAGCCACACAATCCTCTGCTCCAAGGCACTACAGAAATAACCGGGGACCTGAGCCTCGTCAAACAAGTTGGTCTGATTCCATCTGTCTGGAAAGGGGTCTCTTGGAGGTTGGCCCTGATGAGGGGCTGGAGGAGTATGCCGTAGAGGCGGAACCAGATTATCTCGACTAGGTGGCGGCGGTGCATTACGTGGAGGTGCTTGCCGATTTTGAGGCAGTCACTGCTGGGCTGGAGGTTGCGCCCATGGGTGTGTACCCCTATGGGGCTGTGGAGCTGGTCTCACTGGTAGCAACTCTAGCTGTCTGGGGGCCTCTATCTGGGCCACAGCAGTGGGCTCGGCTCTTGCATCTCTCCTTGTAGGGATTATGGGAGGCAGCGGGCATGCCTGACTGGCCTGTTGCAGGGCTTCTTCAAGGTGCTGAGCCTTGTCTGAGAAGTCCCAGAACCCTCTGGGGTAATTATGTGTGATCATAGAAGGAACCAGCTCTTCCTTGACATTCCCAATGCACATTTATAGTAATTTCTCATGAGTTAGTGGCATGTCAAGGGAGTATTTGAGCCCCTTCCACCGGGCAAAGAAGTCCGTGACTCGCTTGTCGGGCCTTTGTTTACACCTGAAGAGGTCTGCGATATTCATCTTCAGGGTTGTGGAACTAAAATAGTAGAGGAATTTCCTACAAAGGTCCTCCCAGTTAGTCACAGATCCAATGGGGAGCTGGCTGTACCAGAAAAATGTTGGTCCTTCTAGTGTCTGAACGAAGAAACGGAGCTTGGCGGCCTCCTGCTGTGCCGGAGTTCCTAACATAGGCTTGCACCTCAAGTTGAAGTGGTCCAGATATTGTGGTGGGTATCAAGTCCTGTTAAAAGGGGTGAAAGTGGGGTTCCCAAATCCCGGTTGGGCCAGCATATCATCCACCCAAGATGGGTATGGCTTACCGTCCGGTGGGATTGCCACCTATCGAGTTTCCAGATCCTCTAAGCGGGCGATGAGTGCTTCCATTAAATCGTCCAGACGCGGGTTCCTATCCTGGCGATGATCCCTAACCACAAGCGCATTGTCGGGCTCTTCAATCCGGTATTCAAGCTCAGCAGCTCGCTGGGAGGCTGGCGGAGTGACTCTCGGGGAAGAGAGAGGGAACCGAGCGGGGTCCCTTGGGTGATCACGCCACTCAGGAGGGTTTGGAGAAACGTATCGCACCCTCTTTACACGGGCCCCGGCCTCTCCTCTGTCAGTGAACGCGGCATGATCATGGTTTCCCGGGAGAATCTCGTCAAGGGGTAGTTTCTCTTGCCCTGATTGTCCTGGCCTATGATCACCGTATCCAGGTCGCCGCTCTGGAATGCTCTCGGCCAAGAGCTCATCAACCAGCCTCTTTTGCTTAGCAAGCTGTTGGTTTAGCGTGGCCTTCTTAGAATCTTCCTCTGCCTTCTGTGCCGAGGCAGATGGGTCGGCGAGCTTGACATCCCCGACATTCTCTTTACCCTTGCCGATATTTTGGCTTAGTGTTAATGCCTCAGTGGGTGTGGGGAGACACAGGAGGTTTCTCTGTTGGTGAGTAATCCTCCCAAAGGGGTCCAGTGGCGGCTTGTCCTCAGAGGGTGAGTCTCTGTCGAGGATTTCTACACTATTTCCCTCTCCCAAAAGATCGGCCATGTTGACCGCAATTTCCCTTGGAGGTGTTCCTTCAAAGCCACCCAGTGAGTTGGGCTGTCGGTGAATCATACTGAAATGAAGGGCAGCATACTGCCCCCATCCACAGACGTGCACATGGGGGGTGGCTTCCTTGATAACTTTGTGGATCACCTGAAAACTCTGAATGCATTGTTGTTGGAGGGCCCTATGGTGGCCAAGTGACTCTGGGTGCCGAACTACGGGGAGCACGGCCAGTTCAACCCGACGGCATTGCTCGTCGATATACTCGAGGTGTGCTTGACTCCCAGGATAAGGCGTTCACTGATGGCGAAGCTGGGAGTGAGTCGCCCAGAGATTCCGGCGGAAACATTCAAACTCTCCCAGGGTGAGCGATTCTTGTATATCAAAATCTGATCCTGCAGTCGGCCAAAACTTCTCGGGGAAGTGGCCTGCTGCGAGGATAGTCCAAAACCTCCACGACTCTGGTTTGGGATCCGGACCATGCTGCCCCTGCTCATCAACCAAGAATGGTTGAGGAAATAGAAACGATGCTGAGGCAGGCAACTGGGCCGGTGGGCTGGTCGGAGGAGAACACGGCGAGCAGGATGATTGGCCGCCGAATCCTAAGTCGTCCTCCAAAGGTTGCAGTGCCCTGGCTTCCACGTCACGATAGGATGGGCTGGTAGGCGGGCCTCCTGTCACAGTGTCAGTGCTTCCCGAGGGAGTTCCATGTCGCGAATCTTCTGTCGGCCCCCAGAAAAGTTCTCCCCTCTCTCTCACCGAGGTGGAAGGTGATTCTGGAGAGGCCAGTGGTAACTGCAAGCTTGATCCCTGGGGGTACGCTAGGTCCTCGTCCTCCTGGATATACCTCTGAAGGGAGGCGGGGATCATACGGATCTCACATTCGGGGTGTATAAGGATGACACGCCACGTCCCCATACCTTCCTTTGATTTACAAGACCGAGGGGGTGGGCTCTGTCGCTGTGTCGTACTCTGCCTCATAGTCCGACAAACGTACTGGTTTGATTTCCGTCCATACATCCCTGACATATCTCTTACTGCGATGACATCCCACCTTCCTGCCCCTGGGTGGCTCCTCGGGGCAGTGCTGATCTCCATAATAGGGGCATATGGCCGCCATAGTTCAAGGATAGAGGGGACTGAAGGTTGGGGTACGGGAAGCACCGTGACAGATGTCGACTTAGGATTCGGCGGCCAATCGGCCTGCTCTCCGATAACAGGGGGAGTGACCCCGTACCCAGTGCAGCGAGCACTGGAAAAGGCCATACCCGGAGCGTAGCTGTCACGGGGAAGCCTTATACTTTCTAGATCGGTGGCATGGAGTAGGCCTTCACATTGAATGGAGCTACCGCGAATTGGTCTATGTTGGCTATTGCTTATGCCAGTGACAGAGAGAGTCAGCCCAACCTGCCTGTGGGGTGGTCGAGGCCTCGATTCGGGTCAAGCATGCAACTGTCGCTGCTCAACATGTGCGGGGGTCCGATAACAGGGGTCAGAAGTGGCTCGGGCCATAGTGGTTGCTAACTTTGGTGCCCCAGGGCGGGAATTCTCTTCCGCTTGTGCTCGACACTGGCGTCGGGTCAGATGGGTTGGTGCCGGTGGAGTGGGCATAGAGATTGCCTGCTCCTCGGCTTGGGGAGTCAGGTGGCGGCGTCGACGCAGCCTGCCTGGGGCCCTTGTCGTGGACCCTCGAAACGGGTCTCTGATTGGGCGATACCAGACATCCCCCACCTCATCAGTATGGGGAAGGGAGGTGTCAAGGCGCTCTAGGGATAAACTCATGAAATGGTTGAACTTCGGAGTGGGGAGGGGTGGCTCCCTACGTGGCCTCAGGTGGCGGCGATGATGGTGAGGCGCAGATGCCTCTTGATCCAAACGGTCCATGCCCCTGGTAGGGATGATCCCTTCCTCCTTGTACCTAAGAACCATTCTTTGATCACCCTTCGTAGGATGATTTCTGAAGGGAAGAGGGGGCGTCAGCGCCTGGCAGTTACGGCGGTCCGAGTTGGAGCAGCTATGGAAAATGCAAGACCGCACGGGGTGGCCGTGTTGGTATTGCCCCTGCCCCTACACCGGTGGGCAGGTGGCAATCGGGCTCTGGATGCAGTGATCTAATTCCTATAAATAGGGAGATGAACCCATTAGTGCTATAGAAAAAGAAATCGATAACCAATAGCCCCGTGTCATTCCGTCTTCCCTGGTCGGTAAGAGGGATCCACGCTGACGACGTTGTAGAACAGAGTGCTCAACATCCTGGCTATCTCAACCCCTGGCAGGTTTCACGTCCTAGTGCTAGGTTCCCGGACCTGGTGACATGCTAATCTTCTGACACCCTGAATGCTACCAGTCTATGTATTGAGGAGAAGAGGTTCACATCAGGTTCACCATTTTCTATTTCTGACGCTTTCATCGGGGCATGCGCGCATCCGTCACGTAGAGGAGGATGTGCAGCTTGTTGCCCCGCATTCCCGCTTTCCAAAGTCGGGTCGCATCTATTCCTTGTTCAGGTACGTCTGCTCCTGGATCGAAACCGGGATGATGGGATGTTGGTTCTTCATTCCGTTTATTCCTCCTCGGAGCTCGTCACCTAGTCTGGGTCTCCCTCATAGATTTAAGACATATTCGTGAACCTCATTCCCAGTTCCATATTTTCATGGACACCAGTTAATTACGCTGCTTCCTTTGAGACACTCCAAGGGGTCTTGTCGGGGCAGCAACATTCGGTGAGGAGAATGGTCACGCTGGGGTGTTGTTGGCATGCCTTGATGGTGGAGAATTGGCATGTCAGCCTTCTGTCACTTATTATAGGGCTTCTCAAGGGCGCGGAAGCTCGAGGAATCCCACATCGAACGTGGGGAATTGTGTGCCATATGAGGTTTTCCTCATCTTCCCTTGTTTAACACGGGGTATGTTGCGAGTTTAACGTCTTGCGGAGACGGATCAGACTAATCAGAACACTGAGAGTGGATCAGATGAAAGAACCCCCTGAAGGTAACTCTGATATTGGGGCCAACACATGGGCAGCTTCATGGATACTTTGGGGTGGAATGAGGTGGCATGATCCCCCCGAGATGTGGCAGCCCGGGTAGGAATCAGGATGGGTAATGGAATGACGGGCTTGAACCTCATGGAGGCTTCATACGTACCAAGCGTTAGCATGGATCAAAGTCCACGTAGTTTAGGGCATACAATTTAATGTCAGGTAGGATGGGCATACAGTTTAACGTCATGCGGGATGGGGGCATAAAGTTAAACTTCATGCGGGACGAGCATACAGTTTAACGTCATGAGGGATGAGCATACAGTTTAATGTCATGCGGGATGAGCATAAAATTTAACGTCATGCGGGATGAGAGCATCTAAGGATTATGCTCTGAGGTGGACCATAATGTTGGCGAACCGAAGTGAAGAGATCAGAATGACCGGGTGGTGGGCTTGAACCTCGTGGAGGCTTCCTACATACCATGCCTTAGCACGGATCAAAGTCCTCGTAGTTCACCGGGATGGGGCTTACGCTCTGAGGCAGTCCAAGGAGTTTTCATGGTCGATGCTCACTCAAAGCCCATGTGAGTCATGATCGGTGTGAGAAACAAGAGGCATCAGGGACCAAACGATCACGTCGCGAAGGGTGCGCCCGTGAGAAGCGGAGAGGGGATTACGGGTTGAGCGGCCCTGTGTGTCGGGGCATACTATAGGCTGGAGGCCTGTGGTGCGACAAAGCGGAGTGGGGAAGTACGGAGGTGCATGGGTGAAACCTTTCTCCAGAGAGGCCAGGGGCTTACACTCCAAGGTAAACCTTCTCCCATGGACAAACGCCACTCCAAAAGGAGGATCTCACTCCATGTGAGGAAGATTCCATTCCAGTGGAGACGAGTGGCGTAAAGAATGTCCAAGCCAGGGGGACCCTGCGTGCGAGGCACGGGGTCAAGTCATAGTTTAATGTCATGTGTTGAGGACGAGGTGCTTGGTAGTTTAACTTCCTACAGCTCGGACAATGTGGGTTCTCTCCACACCCCTAGGGCTTACATGCCAAATTCCCTCTACCCCTTGTGGGAGGGAAGGCATCAACAAAGCCGTAGTGAAGGGGGCCGCAGGGAGAAGCATCGAGGGGTCCACATTAGTGTGGCTATGCGAAGAAGCAATAGTCATTAGTGTGCCTATGAAAAGAAGCATAAGTAAAAGAAACGCAATGGAAAACACTGCCCAAGGGACCTTGAGGTTACTTCGTACGAGCCTGGAAGGTTGTACGGGAAAACAATGCATGGCATGCATGCCCGGCATAGAAGGCATCAGGCACCGGCGCAGAGAGGCACCCAAGGGGTGTCAAGGGGAGGGGTCCTGGGTTTTGCATGAAAAATACCGAGATGACGCGCAATTGGGGCAGAAGGATAGCTCACATCTAGGGGGATTGTGTGCAAAGAGCTTGGATTTTTCCAAGGGAAGAAGGATTGCGCGCAAAGGAAGAACCCGGAGGAGTTGGAAAATTCACTTAAGCCAGAGGGGTTGCGCGTAAAGGCGAACCCCGGGGCAAAATTGCTTGAAAAGGGGGATTACCTAGAAGTAATATTTCGCGCGCGGGAGTCCGAATTGCGCGCATGGGAGCTGGTCCGAATTCCTCAACCCCAAAACGGTTGGGGTCACCTTCTATTTATAGGCATTCACCAGCACGAAATCTAGGCGGCGCGTGAAATCTTCTGCGCCAGGACCAGTCGCCACACAAGTCCTCACCGCACGGAACCGGGCGCGTAAATTTGCACGCCATGCCAGTTCTTTTTCGTGAAACCCGGTAGTCCTTCGCGCGAACATCATTTTTCGCACAAGTCCTCCTTAATTTCGCACACCATTCTTGAGGCCTCCGGACCGGGCCTCTGAGTCCGAATATGACTTCGCTTCATCACTTCAAAACTTCCTCTAGGAGTTACGAACCTTTTTCAGCGTCTACAATCATATATTTACCATTAATGTTTTATACCATGATAGTTTAATCAATGGGTATGTATACACCAAAATCCCATTTAATAAGTTTGGCTAACAAGTTTTTCTAATGAGGCCCGTCAATTCATCAAGGGGGTATCTATAATTGGGCCCCAGCCATCAATACATGTATAATTCATTTCACATATATTTAATGACCAATTTAATTTATAAACCATAAAACATATCAAAAAATGTCTGTATTGAGTAAAGAATACAGAATATCAATATTTACCCAGTCAATCAAATAAAATTCAAAATAAAATACCATATGTAGAAATAGTTTACAATTTAGGAAATAATTATATCATTGATACAATGAATTTGGATATTTAATTTAAATTTAATTCTTGATTATCACAAAAATTTAAATGTTTCAAGAGAAATTTAATGACCAAAAAATTTACAAGAGATAAAATATGACCATCAATCCATCATAAAAAAAATTATAATAAAATCATGTACTTTATAGAAATAAAGATAATTTGAATTATTAAAATAATATTTTATTATATATTTTTATATTTAAAACCATTAAAACATATAAAAATACTAAATAGAATAAAATAGTTATTGTAATGGGAAAAATTGGTTAACGTTATATACTTTAAAAAGAACCATTACATTTTACTTTTTATAAAGAAATTCAAAAATTAACCTTTTGAGAAAAAATTAGAAAAGTTACTTTAAAAAATTTTAAAAGGTACAATATAATATAAAACATCCTTAATAAATTATTTCAATGAATAATTTAGTCTTTTCTAAGACAATTTTTCAAAAAAATGTACATGGAAAAAAATCTACATGATCCAAAATGACATAAGATCAGCTTTTCGTTTAAAAATTTTAATTGATTGAGTAAACATTTAATGACTGGAAAGGTATGAATAAAATTTTTAAAACACCAAAAATTATATATTGGACAATAAAATAAATTGATTTTAAGAGGGATATATTATAAGGTACCTTCAATGAAAAAAAGATTAAAATAAAAAATGAGATTTCAAAATAAATGCTTATCTCTTTGGAAAAATTGAAATTGTAAACCATTGAAAGAGTAAGTTTGAATTGAAACAATAATCATAATTAATTAATATATGTTAATATTAAATACATTAAAGGGGTATTATATACACCAAATAAAAATAATAAGTTTTATAATACCTAATATGCCTCAATGGAGTGTAAATTTAGAGGAAATCCCTTAAAAGTTCTTATGATGACGTGTAAAATTAAATAATGAAGTGATTATGAGTAATAAATGAAAATCAACAAAAAATAGGTTTAAATACAACAAAATAAAATCATATTTCATTACACACATAATCATGGCATAATATAATCAACGAATTAGAAATATAACCTAATGAATATAAATTGGGTTAAAAAACATATAACATTACGCTTCCACTTTTATGAAAATGATGTAACAACATATATAATTGTTATTAACATGTTATTAATTTAAATTAAAACCATATTAATATTTAAAATATCATATATGATCAACTTATAATATCTTATCACCCATTTGTCAACAATATTTAATTATTATCACTATTTCCAGTGTTAACTACTTAGTTTTCAATGTATTCGTCATCATGAATTTTTAGTTATATAGATTAGGTTATAGATTAATAATATATATATTAATATTAATGTTATAAATACAATATTTCTTCGTTATATACATTTTTATAATCATTCTTTAATGGTAGAGGTATAAAAATGATGTTAATGGGTCAAATAATTGGTAGGTCATATGTATTCATGAAGGTTGTTTTAACTTTTCATATGATGTAATTAAAGAATGGTAAATAATAATTAACCATTAAAATATAATTATTATATCATATATATATATATATTATATATTCATTATATCTAGCCTTATTACCAACCAAGTACAGTGGAAATGAAAAATGAATCTCCTCACTTCATGGAGGTTGTAGTCCACATATACGAATGAGTTATGTTATAATTTTCCAACATATTGAAGAGAAATAAGTTAAATTGTATATTATATTTACAAAACAATTATCATATCATAAATATCATATATAATCATTATTTCATGATTTATAACCATGCGCGATGATAAGTTGTACATATGCATGAACGATGTATTCACTTTTAGTAGGATGGAAAAGAGTTGGTTAATGGTCATAAAATAATCATAATAAAATATTAGTATATTTATGATACTATATTTCTTATTTTAGGATGGTTATAACTTATTTAAAAGATGTATAAGAAGAAATAAACTTGAAATAGATGATAAAGATGATTATCTATTCTTTTCTAGTCTTCCTTTAGATCTATTCTTAAGAATCATTTGAATGATATTTTTATAACAAAAAACATATAATTAATGTATAGGGAAATTTATAAGATAATTTGGTAGTTTTTTGTTGACCTAAATGGATCAATAGTTTTATAGATGTTAGGAGAGGAGGTTCTCTTTTATAAGTGAGGGGAGGGGCACTCTTAGAATTTCATTAAGTATTAAATTAATATAAATTGATATTCATGAAAAATAGATCCATATAGATATTATAATAATTATATATGATTATGAGTCAAAATATTCTCAACCATGAAAATTATGATATGTTTTAGTCTTGTTTTTACATTTTGCCTTATTTTTAACACCGAGTTGACCAATTTTTATGATTACCACGATATCAAAGTTTTTTTATATTTAAGGGTAACAAATGTTTATATAAAAGGAAACTTTACCCTTAAATGGAACACAGATAATATTATAATCCAAATATCACTCATTTTTCTTATGATAATATTTTTTTGATTGTGAAAATCATATATTAGTATATTATTTATTATAAAATATCATTAATACATTTTTTGGAAATAAATAAAATATTATAATACAATATGTGTTTAACTCATGTAAAAGTGTTCCATAATTAAATTTATTTGAAGATAAGAAAAATGTTGTTTCAATATAATCATTGGATGAATTTTTTATTTGTTTACATATCATTTTAAACATTATATTTGTTTAACCCCTGGGTTAACCAATTTTAACCTTAACTGTCATAATGACTTTTTCAATATTAAAGGGTTATAAATTTACTTATAATGTGATAAATATATTATAAATGTAAAATATTTGAAATTTTAAATCTTTTTCAAGTCATAATTTTCTACTTTCAAGAGTTTTATTATTTTTAACTAATTTAATAAAATATATTTAAAATGAAATACTATTAATGTAATTTTATCAGTTATTCACGTAATTTGATATTTAAAAAAACATTAAAACAATATAATTTGAATATACACATATAATAATATTAAATACACACACACACACACACATATATATATATATATCAAAAAATTTGGTGGCACATCATAAATCACCTGAAATATATTACTTTTGTAGTTTATAAAATCATTTAATTGATTATTTTATTGGTTGAACAAGTACAGTATCAGTATCCCTAAACAGTTATGTTAAATATTTCATCACTAAAAATTGAAAATAAATTAATATCATAAAAATAAATTAATAAATTTCTAATAAACCATTTATTTTAATTTAATATTTTTAATTACACATAAATATTCGATGACAAACTATTTAATAATTTATTTTCTCTTTTTTTAGCCATGTGCAAGCATTGAAAAAGGATTTTAATATATCACTTTTTATATAACTCCAAAACTCGTATATATCAATAAAAATCATAAATAATACATTATAACTTGTAAAAAAAGTCTATCAAAGAATTCCTACTCAAATTCTATTTTTAGGACACCCATTGTGTCTTTTCTTATGTAGCGCAAGCACTGCATGGGAACTAAAAATTGTTTTCATATTTATCGTGAAATAAATTTTTATTTTTATGTATTGAATTATTTTTAAATTATGTTTTTAGTATATTATCATGAATTTTTATTTTTTCCTTTGGTTTTATAAATTTTTATTTCATATTTATGTCTTGTTGATATCATAATAGATACTGTATTACCTATAATCTTGTATTTTTCACTTTTCACTAAAAACTAAATGTTTACAAAAAAATACCAACATTTATCCTTAAAATAATTTTGATTTGAGTATTTCAAAAAAATTATGATTTTTATTAAATATAATTTATAAAAGTTATATAAGTTAATTATAATATACACCCACAAAAACAATAAAATCCATTTTTGAAGAAAATTTATTTTTCAAAAAATTAATTGACTTTACTAAAAATTGAGTACATATTTAATAATAACTAATAAAAACAATATAATTTAATGGGACCATTATACATTCATTTCATAATGTGTTTACTCATATTCGTACCCTCCAATTCAATAGTTAAGTGATAACAATGTCATTTAAATAATAATATTTTTATAACATATATATATATATATATTCCTATATAGCTCGGTATTAAATTTTTAGACCATTATCGAGATTATTATTAGTTTAAACATAATTTATAAGATGTTACATTCTACTCTCATTAAATAAATATTTCTCTCACATTTTTATCTCAATCATCAAAGGGTCAAACTTTTTTTAAAAACCCACATCATATAAATGTATAATAATATTTATTTTGAAAGGGGAAAGTGTGAAACAAAAATGTTACCTGAAATATCACATATTTTGGTTCTCAAATATGGATAAAATTCTTTGGAAGTTAAAATATAGACATGGACAAGAAAATTGACATCCATGGACTAATAATGACGAATAGTAAACTTGTAAATGGGAAAGATAAAAACCCCAAAACCATAAATAAATGAGGTGTTAAAATACCATAAATTCATCGAAAATAATGGTAAAAGGATAAAAAAATAATTCCATGGTCATTTTCCTGATTTTGAGGAATTATTTTACTACTATGATATAGAATAGGGTAAAATGTACATACATGATTTCTTTTCATTTAATAGGTAAAAATTCATCTATTGGTTGGGGTTTGATCAATTATAAATTATATATTACTCCAATCATAGAATACTAAAGATGATTATAAATTCCTGAAGAACTGAAATTTACTTTTAGTGGAATATATGATATATAAAATGTTGAAACATCATTCTGTCTTTTAATAAAAATTAATGAAATCTAAAATGGTTAACACAAGTTATATAATATCAATAAATATGATACATTAATATCTTAAAACTAAAATATAATTCCCATGGCTCAAATTAATCCATTCCATTAATATTTTACCTTAAGACTCCTTTAAAATATTTTTAACCATGTTCAAAACCCAAAAATATATAATATTTTATTAAATATTTGTCCCCATACAAAATAAAGTAGAAAATTATGTCACATACCATACCTGTGAATACCGTTATAATATATTATATTAAAAAATACTAACAAATTTTGTCACCATAAAACTTCAATGGAAACAAGTGTGTTTAAAAAATTAACACAATCTCTATTCCTCAAAAGAATCATAGACTATTGAATATATTCCAAAAATCCAAAAATGACATAAACCATTTTATCATCTAATCACTATTTAATTCCAAGGTCATGAATACTATCCAATTTACATTATTATTTTCAATCATCTCTTTATACCTTCTAAAAATATAAATCAATATCAAAAACATATTAAGGGTCATATCTCCATTAATAATGTGTTCTTCAAAAAAATATCACATTACCATTAAATCCATTTTCTATGTTATCGATATCATTAATCATATGATTTAAAATCATTAAAAAACTATTGAGGAAAAATAGTTAGTTTTGTCTTGATTTAGATAACCATAACATCATTGATATAAAACTTATACAGCATAATTATCTAATCCCTATACATTAACCCTTCAAACCTTTCACTTCATTGATTGGTATAGCATTGACCCTTACAGGGTCTTAGAGTTAACCCTTTGATTTGGCCATTGACCTATATAATTCTCTTATTCTTTAAAAATAAAATATTAAACTATAAATTGTTCTTTATAATGAACTTCATATCCCTCCATAAAACTATTCATTTTATTCTAGACAATTACTTTATCTATATACTTATATTTAATAAATAAATCATGTTCTCATTCTTCTATGTCATTTTATTTGGTGTTTCTTCCCAAATTATTGATATTTTAGAAGCTGAATCATCCTCCCACCATGATCTTCATGAAAATCCATTTATATATAATTTATTTTTTCAGAAAACTCACCCATTTTGGGATTGTTAAATATATAATTAGATATATAAATATGTATAATCAAAAGGTTTCACCTTTTTTCTCCCATTTCAATTGGTTTCTCATAAGGAAAATCATTCAATTGTATATAACATTCAACATTGACAAGGTTTCTAGTTCCATCCATTTTCTGAAAACAAAAATCATATTATGAGGAACAATAATAATAGTGATAAATATTTAAAAATATTTATAGAATATCTAAATCATGGCGCCATATGTGTAACATAGGTCATCTATGATCACCATCTGTTCAAATCCTTCATAATGGTTAACAAATATAATGTGAATTAACTCAAGAATATCTACCGAGAGTGTTAAAATAGGTTCTTATTTAGTTATCTATCACTATACACCAGAATTATGGTTGAAATATACTCTACTAACTCTTTTGGGGTGTTATTACCCTTGATGAATTAGTTCAAAAACCACATCCACTTTTTATTTCTAGATATAGTTGTGTTCATAGGAAAACAATATAATCTCAAACTTTCCCAAAACAATTATGATATTATTAGAAAATTACACATATCATGGAATTTTTTTATTGGGCTATGTTCCCTAATCTATGGTTCCTAAATCTAGTTTTCTAGGTTTTTACTAAAAAATCTCTGATTCCAACTACAAAAACCACTACCCTAGTATGTGAGAGTCACTTTTAACTATATTTAAATAGAACTAGATATAATTGATCTCATCCCAAGAGACTGAATATCTAAGTATTCATAATATACTAGATATCTACTTTCTTCTTATTTCATGAATAAATTAAATACAAAAAATAGTTAGATTAATTGTTCTCTATCCTAGACTATATTCAATGAATCCTTATTTATAACTTGGGGAATAGAAAACAAAATAATTTTGAGCTCTATATCTAATTAAGGGTTATGTATAGTTGATATATTCTTTAGTAAATATTGTGTAATCAATATAAAAAGGTAAATAATTGAAAACACATATCATTTAATCATTAAATTGAGAATTAAATGCATATGTCAATAATATCAATGCAGTAATATCATGATTAATAATAACTGAATTCCAAATGAAGTAATTTCATAATGTTGTACATCATGATATCAGACATCATGATATCGTTACTATCAAGGCCTTTTTTGGAGACAATTTAAATTAAGGGTGTCTATACATTAAAAAAACATTTAATAATCATGGACAACTAGTTTGTCTCATTAGACCTATCGGTGCATCAATGTTTTATCTATAACTAGGCCCCACCTATCCATCTATTTTCATTTAATTGCTTATATATTCTATGATGAATTTAATTCAAAAACTATATTTCTCATCCAAGAATATATTTATTGAGTAATTAATATGTAATATCATTATTTCCCTAATTAATCAAATAACAATCAAAGTAAAAAAACCCTCGGTAGAATTGGTATATATTTTAGAAAGGGATCATATCCATGATATAATGAATATAGAAATTTACGAAAAATTTAATTTCCAATGATTATAATAATTTAAATGGTTAAAGGGAATTTTAATGACAACAAAATTAAAAACAGATAAAATATGACCATGAATCCATCAAAAATATAGGTTTTGGAATAAAATCATTTCACTTTGAGAAATAAAAAAATTGAAAAATTTTATTAAAATAATATTTTAGTAAAGAATTTTCTTTTTAAAATCATTTGAAGCTTCTAAAAGAAGCTAAATAACATCAAATGATTATGGAAGTGGGAAAACCTGTTAATTCCATATAGTTAACATGAAATATTCCATTAAATTGTTTTTTAAAGAATTTCAAAATTATACATTTCATGAAAAATTAGAAAATTTCCATTCAAATATTGTAAAATGTAAAATATAATATAAAATTTCGTTAACAAATATTTTTGAGTGGATTAAAAGGACTTTTGTAAAACAATTTTACAAAATATGGAGATGGATGAAAAATATATCCCATCAAAATAGAAACAAGATCAGATTTTATTTTAAACATTTCATTGATTGATTCTAATTCCAAATAGATTAAAAGTTTGAAGAAAATATGGAAACTCCTTAAAATTTTTGAGGCCAAAAAAACTGGTGTTTATGAAGGATATATTATAAGATTCCTTCAATGAAAATAATAGTAATGAAAAAAATAGATTGTATAATAAGTTCTTGCCTCTTTGGAAACTTTTATATTATAACCCCTGGAATTAATAAACTAATATTGAGACATTAATCATCAAGAATAAATATATATTCATGATAAATATATCAGAGGGGAATTATATACACCACATAGAAATAAATTGGAGCATAAAACAAAATATGTATCAGTGGAGTGGAAATTGAGATGAAATCCCTTACTAAGATAATATAGTTAAATTTATAATTAATTATATAATTGATTATGAGTAATAAATATAATTCAAGAAAAATCATTTGTAAATGAAAAATAATAAAATCAAATTTATTTTCACATATAATCATGGTATAATATAGTGAATTATGTAGAAGTATAACCCCATTAATGTAAATTTAGTTTATAATCCTCTTACCTCATGATTCACATTTTTTTAACATGATTCAACCTCTAGTATATTTGTTTTAAACCTGTTATTTATTTATACTAGAACCACATTCATATTTATAACAACTAATATGATAAACTTATAACATATTATCACCCATTCCTCAATAATATTTCATTATTATTATTGTTATCAGTGTTCACTGCATAGTTTTATAAAGTATGCTTCTTTAGGAATATCTTGGTGGTTTTAGTTTCATCATATCTATATTTATATTAGTGTTATAAATATCATATTTATTTATTACATAAATGTTTTGGATAATTCGTTAAATGTGGAAATAGAAAAATGAATTACACCTTTAATTGAGATGGGAGGCTATATGTACGCATGAATGATGTTTACACTTTTCAATAGCTGTAAAGAATGAAATGTAATTAATATCAACCACCCAGAATATCTATTATATAATATATACAATTTATATTCATTAAATCTATCTTTTTTAACATCCATGTAATGAATAAACGATATATGAATCACATCACTATGTGGAGATTTTAGCCTACATGGGCACAGGAGAGACATTATCATTTTCTAGTATAATGAATGGTAAGAAGTTAAATGACACATTATTTTTATAGAAACATAATTATCTCATAAATTTCATATATACTCATTATTTCTATATTTATAACAATCAAAGTAAATTGGTAATTAAAAATGAATTACACCACTATGCGGAGACGGTAAGCCAAACATACACACTAGAAAATTTCTCGTTTTTCATAGGATGAAAAAATATAGAGAATGATAGTATAATAGTAAAAAAATTTCAGTATATATATGAGACTGGATTTTTTTTTAGGATGGTTTCAATATACTCAAATAATGTTGAAGTAAAAGTAAACATGAAATTGTTTGTAAAGACGATTATCTATTTTTCTGTAGAATTATTTTATATACCATATTAAGGACAATTAAAATGATCTTTTTATACTAAAATAATCTATAATTAAAACATAGAGATGTATATAATATTATTATTTAGTTCTTGGTTTAGGAAAATTGATCATGTTATGTGAAAAAGTGAGGAGAGTAAGTTCCCATTTATAAGTGAGGGGAGGGGCACTCTTGGAATTTCATAAAATATTATGTTAATATAAATTAATTTTCATTGAAAATTTACTCTAATTTGATAAAATTAGAAGATAATATGAGGATGAGTTGAAATAATCTAGTATAGTAAAATTTTTAACAATTTTGTCTAATTTTTTACCCTTATCCATTAGTTTTACAACTCATTGATCATGTTGATGATTTCTGTGATATCAATGTTTTTTAGACATTATGGGTAAATAAATGAGATAATAAATTAAAATTTAATCATAAATGATACATATTTGACATTATAAAAAATATATTTATCACATGGCTGATTTTATGCTTTATATGAATTAAAAATCATTTGATAATATATTTTCTATTATAAAATATCATTATTGTCATTTATAGAAATACATGAAATATTATAATATAATATGTTTCTAAGTCATGTAAAATAGATAAAATAATATTGAAACAAATATATGGAATATATAGTCTTAATATAATTATAAATTGAAATTTTTATTGGTTTAGATAATTTCTTAAACCTTATCCTTTGGTTTAGCCCTTTGGTTAACCAATTTTGATTGTGCCCATGGTAATCAATTATTAAATATGAAATGGTTATAATGTTAGTTATAAGGTGAAAAATATATCTTGAGTGGAAAATGGATGAAATTTTAGACCATTTCACATCCTAATTTTATAATTTCAATTTTTTATGATTTTTAAATAATTTAATAAAATATATATCATTAAATACTATTAATGTAATTTTAAGAAATATTTAAATAATTTTATTTTTAAAACCACGTTAAAATAATGGAATTAGAATATAAACCTTTAAAAAAAATATCTAATATGTATTATTTTTCATGAAAATGCATGTAATGCTATAAATCACCCAAAAAATATTAATTTTGGTCTTTTTAAAATCATTTACTTGATTTTTCTATTTCTTGCATAAGTATAATTTCAGTATTGTGTATGCATTTAAGGTAATTAATTCATAACAAAAATTAAAAAATAAATTAAAATCATATAAATAAATTATTTAAGTTAAAATAAACTTTTATATTCAAAAAAATTGTTTATTTACTCAAATACAAGTCATGAAACCTTATTTAATATGTTAATTTTACTTTTTTAGCCTTAGGCAGGCATTTCACAAGAATTTGGATAAGTCACCTGTTATATAACTCCATAAATTTTATATAACCAGAAAAATTATAAATATTACTTAATATTTAACAACTAAGTTGATAAAAGGATTTCTACTTCTCAAATATTATTTTGAAGACACCAAATTGTACTTTTCCAAGGCTATGTAAATACTACATGGGCAGTGAAAATGATTTTAGTATGTATCATAAAATAAATTATAATTTACAAGTTTTGAATTATTTTTCAATGAAATTTTTATTATATTATCTTACATGATTCCTTTTATGATTTTTATATATTTTTATACCATTTTAATGCCTTATCAATATCATAAAAGATACCATATTTCAAAAAACTATATTTTTCACTATCCACTGAAAAACATCTTTTAGAAATATCCCAAAATTTCGACCTAAGATAATTTTAATATTAGGATTTCTAAAATTATATAGTTTTTATAAAGTATAATTTCCAAAATTTACATAATTTATATATATTATTCACACACAAATAAGGTAAAAAAATTTATGAAGAAATCATATATTTTTAAGAAGAAAATTACTTTACTAAAATTTGAGTGCATAATTATTAAGAATTAATCAATGCATTTGTTTTTAGTAAAGTGATTATAAATTTATATCATAATGTTTTTAATCATATTCTTAATTTTCAATCTTATAGCTATGTTATAATAGTCACATTTAAATAATAATATTTTTATAATATATATCAATTTTCTTAAATCTTAGTGTTGCATGCTTTTCAGGCTATCGAGCTTATTATTATTTTAAACTAAATGTTTTGGGTGTCACCAGAAATTCCTTAATAATACCATTTTTAGTTTCTGTATGATTCTACATGTCATATTAACTCCCTAGGTAAACTTTGTATCCCCTTTTATATGTAGGTATGACCCATATGATTTTCTTATTGTTACTACTAGCTATGAATCCCAAACTGTGTGTACTGGGATTCTATTGATAGTGTCTCTCATAAGGTTGGTGCATGGTTTGGAAAACTGTGTGATCTATCAAATTTTTATAAATTGGTGTAATTTCATATCTATACCCCTCCCCCAATTTCTTATGTCTTAAGGCATCTTTTACATTCACTTAGATCAGCTAGACCTCCAATACACACATATCTCCATTCCTCTCCACTTCTATGGATTCCTTGCATTTCATCATTGTCTGATGACTGATTCTTAAGGTAATCTCTACTAGGTATCTCCTCCCTTCTCGCACTTCTTTCATTATTTCATTACTTATGGTTTGGATTTCTCTCGGGAACCCTATGTCAAGGATTAGATAATATTAGGGTTCAATGTGGACCTAATGTAGTGGATATTGATGTATTGGGATTATAAAATAATCTTCATCATTATTGGGGCTCCCATCATTGTTGCTTATATGTTCTACTCAATTTAAGGTGGGTTTTTCTATGTAATCATTTCTCTGGTCATGTTTCTTTAAAGGTTATCTTTCTAAATGTAATTTTTATACGTAGTAATGATTAATAATTAATCCTTAATGGGTGTTTATCTTTTTTCAAGGTTTTTTTCACTTAAAAAATGGGTTTCAATGGATTTTATAGATTGAATTTCATTCATTGATTTTTTTTTGGTGGAATGTGTTTATAAAGGCCATAAAGATCATCTTTAAATGAATCTTGGATTTTGATATGGTTTTTATCACTAACATGACATTTTTTAAGGTGGGTTTCAAATTAATGAAAGTGTTTGGATAGGAGGAAAATATATATTATAAGAGAATGGGTGTTCTTGTTTTTTAAGATTCTTTTTTTTTTGAGTTAGTTTTACAAATGTGTTATTACTTCTAAATGATTTCCAATGGTATTTTTGAGTGTGAGATTAAAGTTAAACATTGAAATCATGGCAGTAAATCTTAGAATCCCACGATTTTTTTAATGTCTTAATTAAATTTTTTTAAAGGGATTTAAAATTATTATTTTAAGTTCCCATATAAATAGATCCTTTGAATTTGTATGACTATGTTAGACTTCCCCCCAACATTGTAGGGATGTATTTTTTTATTGTTATGATATTATTGATAGTTATGCATATCGTGAAAGGGATTGTATTGTGTGGGGGTGATGAAGGTGAGATGAGATTTTTTATGCTTTATCGATTCATGTGATGATTCTAGGGATTTTCTACTCACCTCTAATTAGTTTCCTAAATAGAAACTATAGGCGATGATAGTGGTCTAGGATTTTGAAACACTTGGTGGCACTCAAATTTCTATTGTTCCCTCTATCATAATATAGGTCTAGATGGGGATTTCATTTACTAACAATATTGGTGAAGTGTAGTTGGTTATCTTGTGTATTTGTTTAGGATGAAACATATGATGATAATTGATCCACTGCTTCTATAAATGCTAAGATTGTCTTCCCATAAGACATGGTGAGTTTCCATGATCTTTATTTATCATCACTGACATTATCGATGGTGTTCCAACTCCACTTCTCTTGTATACCTTTGTATTCTTGATAATATTGAACCCATGTACTATTGCTTTTATTTTAGATATTCTTGTTGATATGGTGCCAAATTCATTATTTCTTGTTTTTGGGAAGTATGATGATATATGTTTCTAATGGGTTGTTTAAAAATAAGTTTTGAGAATGGATTTTAAAAAGGGTAAATGGTGTTTATATTAAATGGACGGATTTACTAAAAATTTAAGGTTTCCCCACTTTCATAGCTTTTATGGGGTTTCCTTTTTAAAATAATTCATTGCTATGAATTAAAATTGGGAATAGTTTTAAAGACAGGACATTCAAATAAAATGTGATGTGAGTTATTGTCCTTCATGGCCATGATTTTAAAATCATATTTTCAAATTGCAGGGCGAAACACCTTTTTCTAAATGTAAATTTTAAAGTAATTAAATAGAATCCATGGTGAGATCTCATTGGGTTCGTCTATCTCACGCCCTTCATGCTCCTATTGGGACATACAACTATTATTTATACATTTAGAATCTTTGTTTGTACCCCATGGTTTATTTGGTAGATTTTCCCTTGTGTCGTGGTATTAGGAAGTGGTACTTGTCCATGAGCCACATATAGTTGGTTTTATAACTTTTATCATGATATAGGTATATTTTTGGGATGTTGTGGATCATCCATCTTAAACTACTATATTTAGTTTTCATTCATTTTCATTGATTTATAATTTTTTCACACCCTTTGTCTTTAAATTTATAAAATAAAGTTTGAAATGTTTATTTTAGTTAAAAATTGCTTGATTTCATTATTTATTTAGAACTATTTACATTACAAAGTATGAAAATCCAATATATAGTCTCCCCATTGCAGATTCATCATGATTCTCTTATTTTTTTTCATTTGTTACATAATTGATAAATTTTTCCCAAGTGATTGTTCCTTGATGCCCATAACAATACCACAAAAATAGGTTTTCAGAGCACCAACCTTTAACAGCTCTAAAAAAGCGACAATAAAGCTACCCCCTTTATCAGTACTTTTTTATAAGCCCTGATAAATACTCCCTTTATCCGTGATTTTTTACTATCACTGATAAAAGATATATTTCAAAAAAAAACTCATTAAAAAATATATTAATATATAAATATATTTTTTTGAAATAAACATAATATATATATTTTAAATATCTTTTAGAAATGGCTAAATAAATATTTACACTTAAGATATAAAATAATTAGTGATAAAAACTTATAAAATAATTTACAAAATTATAATTAATAATTTTCTCATTATTATTGGGTAGTAGTCATTTAATAACAATTTGAATATAAATAAAATAGGAAGTTAATAAAAGATGGAAAATAAGTTGAAAAGGTAACTCTGACTTCAAACGGAAATAACTTTTGATCTGGGTGTCTGTTTGGCATCTACCACATATCAAATTGAAGCATGTGATGAGATTTATGCCCCTAAGGTAAAAGATAAACCTCTATCACATTTTTTGGACCAAAAAATACCCAGAAGTCCTTTAAAACTATGTTTTTAGTCGTGGTACCCCAATTTTTAAAATTCAATTGATTTTTAGCCACCTTTAAAGCGATCATTTTACCTTTTTCAGTTGGGACTAAATTTATTCTTGGAGAATACATTCATATTAATATTATGAATTTAAAAGTTTATCGTTTTCCACAATGTACTGTTATTTATAATCAAATATATAACAATATATACATATTTTTATATATATTCACCCATAAAAATATAATTTTATAAATAAATATTTAAACATATTAACATATAAAATATATTCCTCAATATATAAAAATTATAAATAAAAAATAATATCTATTTTATTGAAAATAAAAATGTAAGAATAATTATATAACTATATAATGTGTGTGTGTATTTTTGGGTGTTTGTATTAACAAACTAATATATGTTATCTATATATTCTAACATATATATATAGATATTAATATATAATATTCGTAAACCTATATAAATATATAGAAACTTGTATAATTATACTTACAAATACACATATATAGTAAATCTTTGTGAGTGTTGTATATATGTATTTATTTTTTTATTTATTTTTAATCCCAAAGAAAACATATTTTATAAATGAACTTAAAACTAATCTTATAAATATATATTTATATATGAATAAATATAAGGATAGAAAATATAACTAAATATATATAAATAAATTGATATAAATATATTAATATAAATATATATAAATATATAACTATATATATATTAATATAAATATATGTCAATATATGAAGAAATATACCTAAATATTTATATATATATATATATATATATCATTTAATGGAGAACGAAACAAGGTGGATGAGTGGTTAGGGTGCATGCATGCAATGGGGAGATATCGAGTTCGAATCCAAGCGGAGGCAGGGGTGCACGGGCGGGTGAAGGGGGGGGGGGATAACACTGTTAAAGGGTGGGGGTGGTGGGGGCGTGCACGGGTGGGGCGTCCTAGCATTGTTGGAAGGGGGTCAAGCGATGTTATAGGGGGTCTGGGTCTACCCTCCGATTTGCAGAATTTTTGTATTTTATTTTATTTTTTAAATTTTATCAGCACTAAAAAAAAGTGCAGATAAAAGACCCTTTTATAAGCACTTTTTTGTAACGTTGATAAAAGACCTCTTTTATAAGCTCTTTTTTAGCACTGATAAAAATAACTTTTGTCAACTGCGCTAATAAATGTGACCCCCCCTTTAATAGCAGCTTGATTATCAACGCTTTTTAGCACAGATAAAGACATTTTTAGCGTTGTTAAAAATCTATTATTTAGTGGTGTGAACTAGTTTTCACCCTATTGGGATCAACAATTCTCCTCAGGTACAATGGAGGATTTTTTTGAGTGACATGTCGGGTCAACCTAGGATGGTTTTTTACAAAAACATATATAATTTCCTATCACAATATGAACAATTTTTCACCAATGCCAATACACTATTAAGATCAGCCCTTTTAATATTCTTTTTTTTCATATTACCCCTCATTAAACCCTTTTTATAAGTTATTACTATGAATCAATAATTCATTTATCCATTTCTCATATTCATAGGTTTCTAGTGTGTTGTGGAAAAATTATTCCTATTGGAGAATAGATCAACCACGACCCTTGTGATTCCATATCTTAAACAATAAATAATGAACACTGAGTACTTGTTCCATCCGACCAATTCCGTAAAATATTCTAACAATCTTATAAAATTAAAAAAAAAATGTATAGAATTCTTAATTTTGTGTTTTAGTTATTATTATTAGTCTTTTTTTTTCATTAGAACAATTTGATTAAATATTTCCCAATGGTGGTATGATTGACCATTTCAATAAAATTATTTGGTGCTAACCTATGCTTCATTCCACTTCTAAAAAACACGCAGCATTTGGGCTATTCAACCTATTTTATGTTATATATATACCAACAATTAGGCGCAATTAACCTTTAATAGAGAATTTGTTGTGCGTGTTATAATTATTATTACAATTGGGGGGTTGCAATAATTGTTTAAAATATTTCCCCAATGTGGTACGATTAGCCATTTCCAAGAATAATCTTAGTTGTGTATTTATCATTATTTGTTGTGATAAATACATTAGATTGAATTACTTAAAAATATTTCATTAACATTTTCCCAATAGCGTTTTTTAAAAAGAATTCTTGATATGTGTGTTTTCTTATTGTTCTCAGTGATGCAACCATTAGAACCGTTCTTTGTTCCATTTGGAAACATTGATTTGGATAAAAAATAAGGATTGCAGGTCCTCAGCTAAAGACGCACCGCGAGACTCCCAGAATTCCGTCCATTACAAGGCACACTCAAAACAAATATAGCCGCGGGTGAAAGCCTGTAGAAAACCCCACTCATTACATCTCATCTAATCCAACCACGCTTGCATATCATACCCACTTCCAGCGGCGCGAGAAAGGAAGTCCATATGTGTAAATTACGAGCCAGATCCCATGAGGGGTCAATGTTGTCACAAATGTTTTCTTTCCAAAACTGCCAAATCCCCCTCCACCCTTTGAGAAAATAGAATCACGCAAAATGGGGACTCCACTTCACCGAGAGAACCCGGACAAGTAGTGTTGGGAAATACGGGAAAGCGACGAACGTGCAAACGATTGAAAAGAGAACGCGTGGAAATAAAATCTTTTCCCTCAAATAAAAGCAGATGTGCAGCGACCCGAAATTAAATATAGAAAAATAAAGTTGACGCCAAAAAATTTTACGTGAAAAACCTGAAAGGTAAAAACCACCGGACCTAGTCCAGAAAAAAAGATCCACTAAAACCAAGAGGTACGTGGTAGAGACTTCCCAAAAATGGAAGGGATCTCAAAAGTAATACTCAATAATAAAAGTGTGGAACAAATATGGAGAGCAGTAAAGATGATCGTCGAAGAAAGACGATCACCAAATTGAATTTCCTTTCGATGTTTTTGTTGTCGGTGATGTTGAAATGTCTTGTCTCTGCCTCCTTATATTGAAAAAAGAATCAGTGTCAAATAATGTCACCGCGTCAAAAAAGTGTCACCACATAAATTAATTCACGCAGTCTTGATCCGAATTAAAAATATCACATTAAAATAGAAACCACGTGGGCACCATTTGAGGAGGCGTTACGCGGTGCGCCTACCAGGAAGACACTAAAAAAACTCTCCCTCTGACTTAAGTGGGGGTCACCTCTAACCCTGCAATCTGTCAGCAAGTCTCAAATTTTCATCTGGGTAAACTCTTGGTCAACATGTCTGACTCATTGTCATCAGTGTTGATCTTCTCAAGCTCTAACTGTCATGAATCAATGACATTGCAGATCCAATGATATCGAACATCGATATGTTTCGACCTACCACGAAATGTGGAATTCTTTCCCAAAAAAATAGTACTCTGACTATCACAAAATAAAACATACATTTCCTGATTTAAATTGAGCTCTCGAATAAACGTTTTGATCAACAACAATTCTTTACATGCCTTAGTAGCTGCAATAAACTCTGACTCTATGGTAGATAAAACAACACATCTCTGCAATCTATACTGCCATGATATAGCTCCTCCTGCAAAAGTGATCAAATAAGCCTGAGTAGACTTCCTCGAATCGGTATCTCCTTCCATATATGAATCTGTAAATCCACAAAGCATAGGTTCCCCTTTGCCAAAACACAATCTCAGATCAGAAGTACCGCGAAGATAACGAAAAATGTACTTCACTGCTCTCCAATGCTCTTTACCTGGATTTGATAGAAAATGACTGACCACATTAATTACATGAGCTATATCAGGTCTAGTACATATCATTGCATACATCAAATAGCCACCGACAGATGAATAAGGCATGTGATGCATCTCCTCTCTCTCTTCAGCAGTAGAAGATGACTGATTGGTACTGAGCTTAAAATGTAAAGCAAGAGGAGTACTAACCACTTTCGCTCTATCCATAGAAAATCTTTGAAGAACCTTCTCAATGTATCTATCCTGAGATAACCACAGCTTCTTGGCCTTCCTGTCACAGGAGATCGTCATGCCAAGAATATGTCGTGTTGGACCAATGTCTTTCATCACAAAAGACTGACAAAGATCTTTCTTTAATCTATCAATTCTAGAAGTATCATGGTTAATAATGAGCATATCATCAACATAAAGCAATAGTATAATAAAATCTTTATCAGTAAATCTCTGAACAAAAAAACAATGATCAGAAGATGTCTTCCTGAAACCCTGATGAGAAATGACAGATTCAAACTTCTTATACCACAGTCTCGAAGCTTGCTTAAAACCGTACAAACTCTTCTTGAACCTGCAGATGTGATTTTCTTTACCTGTTTCAACAAAAACCCTATGGCTGCTCCATGTAAATATTCTCCTCTAAATCTCCATGAAGGAAAGTTGTTTTCACATCCATCTGCTCAATCTGCAGATCTAAACTAGCAGTCAAACCAAGAACAACCCGAATGGAAGACATTTTGACAACATGTGGGAAAAACTCCACAAAATCAATACCTTTCTTCTGACGGAAGCATTTGACAACTAACCTAGCCTTGTATCATGGAACAGAACTGGATTCTTTATTTTTAATCTGATAATTCCATTGATTTTGCAAAGCTCTATTCCCTGTCGGTAACTTCACCAGCTCAAAAGTGTGGTTTTCGTGCAATGATGTCATCTTGTCATCCATTGTCGCTACCCATCTATCCTTATATTCACTCTCCATTGCCTCCTCAAATGATTCTGGTTCTCCCCCTTCTGCAAGGAGCACATACTCATCAGGTGAATATTGAGTAGAAGCAGTGTGATGCTGAGATGACCTCCAGAGTGGAACTGCGGGTTCATTAATAACCCCTGGAACTAGATCATCAGAATCAAAAGGTACATCAGAAACATCAAATCCAACCTGTTCACCTTGAGAATCATTCTGTACATCAACATGATCATCAGAATCAATAATATGAGGTAAATGTGAATCAGAACCTGACTCAAGACTGACGAAACCATCAGAAGTTGGAGAAGCATCTTTTTCTCCCTTATCAATGTCTGCAATAGTCTGATCCTCTTTAAACACTTCATTGCGGCTTCTAAAAAGGTTCTTCAAAATAGGATCTTAGAACCTATACCCAAACTCATCGTGAACATAGCCAATAAAAATACACTAGCATGTCTTACCATCCTGCTGGGATCTCTCATCTCTAGGCACATGAACAAAATCCTTGCAATCAAAAACACACAAGTGATCGTACCAGATCTCTTTTCCAAACCAAAATTTATTGGGAGTGTCTGTCTACAAAGAAACTGCAGGTGATAAATTGATAATTTAAGCATCATTAAGTAAAGCCTCACCCCAAAAATATCCAGGAAGCTTTTCTTCAGAAAGAAAACAATGAACTCTTTCCAGAAAAGTCATGTTCATCCTCTCAGCTACATCATTTAGCCATGGTGTCTTGGGCGGCGTCTTCTAATGTTGAATACCTTCCTTCCTGAAATACTGATCAAAAGGACCACAATACTCTCCTCCATTGTCAGTGTGAAAACATTTCAATTTCTTGCCTGATTCCCTCTCAGCAAAAACTTGAAATTGCTTAAAAACACTGAGTACCTGACTTTTGGCATTCAAAAGATAAACCCAGAGCTTTTGTGAGTAGTCATTAATAAATGTAACAAAATGAAGACTTCTACTAATGGTCTTAGATTTCAAAGGAAAATAAACGTCATAATGTACCAATTCAAGTACCTGTGACTTCTTGTGTGGAGGATGACTGTTGAAACTCACTCTGCACTGTTTTCCAGCCATGCAAAGATCACATGTGTCCAATTTGAGACTCTTCAAATCTGGAAGAATATTTATCTTGGCCAAACAACCAAGACCTTTCTCACTGATGTGACTAAGCCTCTTATGCCACAACTTGAACAAAACACTACACTCAACAACGCAAGCAGTATCAAAAGAAATAGAAGATCTAGTCCATTACAAACCTGATTTCTTCTTCCCTCGATCCATAATAAAAGATCCTTTGGAAAGATTCCATTGGAAATCACCAAGAGTACTGATAAACCCTTCATCATTAAGAACGTTGGTAGAAATGATATTCAAGCGAACCACAGGTGCATGTAGAACATTCTTCAAAATCAAACTACTTCAAGTACTAGTCTTTAAACAAACAGTCATGATGCCTACAATGTTAGAATGACCATCATTTCACATCTTCAAAATCCAAAAATTATCTAGGTTGTAAGATGTAATGAACTCCTTCTTCGATGTCACGTGAAAATAGGCACCACTTTCAACAACCCAACAAGAATCATCTGAAACAATGTTAATAGAGTCATAAAAAATAACAAGATCACACCCTGTAGTAGCAGTGACATGGTCATCTCCATCGCCATTTTTCTTCTATGGATTTTCCTTCATTATGTACTATCTTTTCCGCTGATAACAAAATTTCTTAAAATTACCCTTCTTACCATAATGATGAAATTTGAAATCTCTCTGCTTCGGTCTAGATTTGCTTCTACCTCTGCTCTTACCTTGACTGCTCTGCCCCCGATCCTGGATTCTCCCCCTGTTCTCTATGACTAAAATATCTAAAGAAGATTTCTCATGAGTACGTCTTCTGACTTCCTCATTTAAAATAAAAGACTTGACAAAACTAAATTTTATAGCACCATTAAGAGCAGAACCAGTTAGTGTAACATGTAAATCCTCCCTTGAATCGGGTAAAGTGTTCAGCATCAAAAGAGATAAAACCTCATATTCAAAATTGATACCCATGCCAGACAACTGATCAAAACATCCTTGATATTCAGTGAAATAATCATAAATAGATGTAACTTCTCTATACCCCAAGTTCATCATTTTCTTGAGAAGAAACAGTTTATTGTTTCCTGTATTAGAAGCATAGGTCATCTCAAGCTTCTCCCTCAAAGTTATGGCATGAGAGATGTTGACAATGTGGTTCATCACGTTGTCTTCAACCCAATGGTGTGTGAAGCCACAAACCATCTCATGCTCGAACTCCCATTCTTCGTCTGAAATCCTCTCTGGCTTCTGGGTACTAAACACTGGAAGATTTATTCACTTGACAAAAAGAATATCCTTCATTTTAAATTGCCACATATGGTAGTTGGTACCATTCAGAAAAATCATCCTACTGTAATTGGCCTCCATAATAAATATGAAAAAAAGAACCAAACCCTCTGATACCAGATGTTGGGAACGATGGAAAAGTGATGAACATGAAAACAATTGAAAAGAGAACGTGCAAAGAAAATAAAATCTTTCCCTCCAAATAAAAGAGGATGTGTAGTGACCAGTAATTAAATGAAAAAAAAATAAAGTAGACACCGAAAACTTTTACATGGAAAACCCAAAATGGAAAAACCACGGGACCTAGTCAAGAAAGAGGGATCTACTAAAATCAAGAGGTGCACGGTTGAGACTCACCAAAAAATGGAAGGGATCTAAAAACTAATACTAAACAATAAAAGTGAGGATGAAATATGGAGAGAAGTAAAGATGATCATCGAAGAAAGTTGATCACCAAATGGGATTTTCTCTCGGTGTTGTTACTTCCGATGATGTTGAAATGCCTTACCTCTACCTTATTATATAGGAAAAATAATTAGTGTCAAATAATGTCACCACGTCAAAAGAGTGTCACCATGAGAATTAATTCACGCGGTCTTGTCCCGCATTAAAAATACCCCATTAAAAGAGAAACCACATGGGAACCATTTGAGGAGGCGTTACATGGTGCACCAACCAGGAAGGCACCCAATAGAAAGATTCCCACATCACGCCTGCCTTCAGAAAAACATAACCTTGGGTGGCGCCTTAAGATTCCAGATGTTCTTTAATGTCACTTGAATGGTGATTGGGATACTATTGGGTATTAGAGCCCGACATCACAGGAACAAGACACACGAAGATTCACCTGAAGGCCTTTTTTGGCCCGAAGATATTTTATCATCCGAATGAATTTTTCACGTCACCAAAAGTCCTTTTACAACTCAACCGATAGATTTTTCTTGACACACCCAAATACATTTTTATCAAACTTTAGAATGTACCATTTTGATGTACCACCGATCACTATAATTGGGACACATCGTTTGATCTCTAAAACCAAGAGAAATTTTGATACACAACACTGTCATCATCTCGCGTCACTTTCCATCTTTGATGCTTTAAATCATTGTCATCGACACACCATCATTGACGTAATTACCATCTTTGTTTCATTCTCATCATCATCGTTTCTCACCAGTTACCGCAAACGTGATAGCCTCTTCCTGGTTCCCTCTTGCCAGCTACAACATGTTGGCACATCCTCTAAAAATGCTACAACATCATATTATATAGGAAGAAAGTCCATATCTTCAATTAATGAACTCAACATTAAATTGTCCTTTCATTAATATTGAGAATTAACTCTCGATTAATGTTGGGATAAAGTCCTCTATTAATGTTGAGATAAATCCCTTCATTAGTAGTTCTCTTTCTCCTCTATATTCAAATTTTAAATCAAAAAATCACAATAGATACTCCATCATTAGCTTATAACCGAACTAAACCTAATAGTGACCTAAGGCCTTCCACCACTAGCACAACTAAGCATCACCCATATTAGGAGGGGAATTCAGAGAATGAGATTACAGAATCTCTCATTAAACCAGCAAAAAACATTATCAGTACACATAGAATCCAATGAGTCATTGATAAGGTCCTACAATCTGGCATTCTCATCCAAAAAAGTTTCATCAATTTTATCATCGACAGAAATGGTCCATTGATTTTTGTGTCAATTTTTTTGTCACTTTTCAGCAAATATCCCAATGTCTATTTTGACTTCAAGATTCAATTTTATAAATTTCCCTATACTTGTAACTTTCCCAATTAGTATATTGAAATTTATAAAGATATTTTTCAATTGAGTCCAGTCAAGATAAATTGTTACAAAATAAAACATTCTTTCAAATTATTTTTCTATGTATTTCTCAAATAATTTTCCAAAGAATGTGCAATATCATTATTATTTTCATATTTCGAAAACAACCTTTTTTAATCATCATATATAAATATCAATTTTATCAAGAAACACCTCACTTTAACCCAACATATAAAAGTGAGTGTTCTTAATCAATGGACATAACTTTCAACCATCTATCTAGTGGATGGAACTTAGTGCACATCCATTTTTCATCCTTAGTGTTGGATATAAAAATATTCAATTAAACTATATCTAACTATTTGGACTAGAACGTAATTGTAAATACTAAAAGTCTCCATTTGTTTACCATTGAAATAGATATTAATAAAATTCTTTAGGATCACCCTTATTAAAACTATAACATGTTAATCTTTCTTTAACCATACGTTTCAAAAACTTATTAAACACCATTTATATAATATATCTCAAAGAGTCCAATAAATTGAATAGATTTTGCACGATAAAATATAACCATCATTTGTAAATATAACTAAGGATTTCCTTACAAATACCCTAGGCCAAAATGGGACATACACATAAATCTTGCTGGGAATATTCTAAAAAAGTTCATCAGTCACTTAATACTTTAACACATCTATTTTTATTTCATATAAAATATTCTTGGCCCATATGTGGAATTAAATATTCAAAAGATAGGGAATTGAATAGAAACTAAATTGAAAATTGGAACACTAATAGGTAAATTAATCAGAGTAAGGATCAATGTTACTCAATGATGAATTAAAATATCAAGGGTGTATCCAAAAGAAACCATCATTGATGATGATGACAAGAAAATAGTTAAATGAACAAAGTATCAATTTTATCAAAAAAGACTTAAGAAAGTCAACCTCACCAAAGTGAGAGGTCAGATCCCCATGAATATATGTAATTATGAGAAATAGTGAGAGCACATCAGATACAGAGACAAAAAATATTTATGATGTACAAATATTGGGGCACAGGAAATTTCATTACAGGAGACGGTTTTTTAAATCTTGGTTTTAGTTTATGAATCTTTTCATTTTGATTTTTGATTTTTGAATTGGGATGTTTGCTGATGTGTGTATTTTTTGGAATGTTTGGTTCCCACTAAGCCTCAAAGTGGATTTCTGGAAAATAAAAAAAATGGTTTTTAGGATTAGTAGATGGGATTAAAATTTTCACTTCCTAAAAAATAAAAAATGGAATTTAGATCAAATTTAACTTAGAACATAATATTAACCACATTCATAATAATTATAAAATGTAGTATTTTCACAAAGAATGAAAATTACTATAAGATCCCATCCTTTTGATGAGGTATGTTTTATCTCAATTTTGGTAAAAATAAATTTTCAAATGGTTAATGGAATTAATTTTTAGTGTAGGAAAGGTCTTGGGGGTGTCCTAGGTGTTCAGGATGTGAAAAAAGGGTGAAAGGGGCCACACTATGCATGGTGCACTTTTAGAAAAAAGTTAGTACTAATCATATGCCATAACTGTCTGATCTAGTGGTGGATGAAGCATGGTT
Organism: Viscum album; assembly: GCA_963277665.1. Lineage (NCBI taxonomy): Eukaryota > Viridiplantae > Streptophyta > Magnoliopsida > Santalales > Viscaceae > Viscum > Viscum album. The sequence continues at coordinate 1,561,996,503 of OY728123.1, forward strand.
TTAAAAATATGTGAGGAGGTCCTAAGAGACTATGTTACTCAAACCCATTTGGGAAGAGGAAAACAAAAGTCTAAGACATGTTTTTTCAAACCGTACGGGTGTCCCTTCCTCCAAACTGTGTGGCCTTATTCGTCTTAGTCATAGGGAAACATATGGTTGGCACATAGCTTGGACAAATGTGTGGATAAATAGTGCACCTCTTAAAAAGTGTAAAATTTCCCATATTCCCTCTCAAGATTAAATCATTCTAACACAATTTTTACCCCCATTTATTCTCCAACAACAAGGGGTGCAGGCCAAAGCATCCAAAGAATTCTAAGGATAGTTTTTCATTTTTTCTTGGGTGTTTGAGTTTCCATTTAGTGTGAATCAAAGCTCTAAGTAAGTATCTGACTCTGTTTCCCCTTATTTTTAGAAAGAGGCTTTGTGTGGTTGTTACTCTTCTTATAAATCAAATGAACCCTATATCAAAGATATTCTTAGACTTGGTGTTTTTAGTCATTCGTTCTTGAATTAATGGCTAAGGTTGAGTGAATGTTCATCTATGAGCCTAAGGTAGGTGGTCTAGAAGATTATTCCCAATATCTTGATTTTTTTTATTTTGAATGTGGCTGTGTCATTAGGATTTCATGTTGCGCATTGTGTCCTTGAATAAGAAAAGTAATTTTAGCCTCAAAATTATATCTGATACCCCTCACAAACCATGTTGGGTCTGTTGAGGATTATATGACTGTTTATATGGTCATACAAGGGGTGTGTCTCTCTATTAATAATGGGGAAATGACTGTCTAAATTATGAATTAGGGAGTTTGTGAGAATAACCAGTTGTATTTTTTACTTTGAAAGTTGGCATGGAATAGGGTTTTTTTCATCTTAACTGGGAAAGTTAAATGTGTTATAATTTGATAAAGGAATGTGATGGTAAATGTTTAAGGGTGTATGAACATATTGTTAAATGGTTCAAATTAATGTTCAATGGTTGTGTTATTTGAATAAATTTAAATGTGGTTTAATCATGGGATGAGGATAATGGGATAGAATTTAAAGAACCATGTAAATTCTGATTCCTAAAAAGGAGAAAAATTTATGTATTATGTGTTAAATGGTTGATGAATATGATCCTTGGTTTCAAATGAATAATTCAATGTATTGGATGTTGGATTGTATCTCCTCATTCTTTGGATGGGCTATACTGATTCCCTAGGCTCATCGATGCATCATCCGGTTAGGATGTCAGACATATGATCCAAGCTCCAGTGATTGGGACATGACATGGACACATGGAATGTTTCTCCAAGTTACACCAGATTAATGAAATTTTATAAATGAATTTACACTTGGATTTAATATGTAACCCCCATGGTATATTTTCTAGACAACTGATGAGGGATTGTGCTAGTTTGATTGGATCAGGTTTCACCTGGATCGTGGGGTATAATTAGATTAATTTAAATACTATTTAGATATGAGACCTATATATATTTTTTTATGTTTATTATTCCATTATAAAACGACATGATATGTTTTTAGATTGAATATTTTAGTAAACACCATGGCCTACTGAGTTGTACTCACACACTACTCAGGCTGTCATTAGTACCCTAGATAATTTCATAATTATAGGCCAGGATAAGGGAAAGGGCCCTATGATAGATGGATGTTTTGGGATTTTGTGACGGGGCATAGATGAGGGAACCAACCCAATGTTAGTACCTATCTCAAGGATTTTAATAGAATCTTTATCTTGGGTTTTCTTTCAATACATGAAACTATTTTGACATTGCATACTTATTGGTTTCATTGTTGGAATATACCTAGTTTTGGGAATTCGTTATATGATGCATGGTTATTATTTATTATCATTATCTATATTTATTATTATATATACTATGTTTTACTCAGGAAGAGAGGTTATATTCAATCCACTTGTTTCCATAAACCTTCACTTCTAGCTAGTATCCTCAAATGTATGAGGAGGCATGCTTGAGATCATGTAATGAACCAACTCGGGGCACTAGTTTAGTGGATCTTGGGTAATAATGCTACAAAGTGATAACAGAGATATCATTTTCTTTCGTTTAACTATTTTTTAATGATAGACATGAGGATAGGATCATTCAGGCCTTGGAAATGCGCTCATTTATGGGAGAAGCAAACCCATCTTAGGGTAAAACACAATTTCATAGGGTGGGATTTCGATTCATGATTTTATATTATTAAAGATTTATGTTATTACACTATAGGCGATTCACTTGATGTGTGAGGTTACTATTTTTGAGATTTTATCCATGGGTCATTATAGAATAATATTGGGTATTCATGCAATATTTTTGGCACTCATAGTTTTATGTAACTTGAATCTTATTAGGCACACATAGGAAATATTGACACTATTTGGTTGTGGGAAATGAGGATGATTTTCTATTTATTTTATGGTTTTAATGAATGAGTGCTTAATAGAGAGGTTTAAAATTTTTAATTTAAAAATGGGTTACTTGAAATGGTTAAAATTGTTTCAAATGAAAATATTTTAATTATAGGAAGTTTTTTTTAGCCCGAGTTAGACATGGCCATGAATAGGGATGGTCCAGGGAAGTGATAGTGATGTTGTGATATCCATGGGGATAGTGTATGAAAAGTTGTTTTTTATGGGTACTTGAGAAAAAAACTCTTTTTCATAACCATATAATGATATATTATGTTCCCTAAAATATGTATTTGGAATTTTAGAGTGATGTCTCCATCAAAATGCTTACAAGTAGGGTGATTGGAGGACATTAATAAGAATTCACCTTTGACTATGGGACAAGAGGTCTGGGTTGATTTTGATAGATAATGTGAAATAGAAGTTCTATGATAATTTTACTACTTTTATTCAATTCACGGAGAGAGAATAACGGCATGCTGTGTAATGTATGTTTTATTTGACAAGAGAATTCCAACTACAACACCCTCCAACATTCACCTGAGAGGATGGAACTGAGTCAAATGATTTATTGATTGAATATATGTAGATGATTATTGACCACATGGAGACTCCTCTTGAGAAGATTTTCAAATTAGTAACTTATATATTGTAAGGACTAAAAAAGTATCGGTGGGATATTCTGACTAAGGATGTGCAGTTAAACAAGATGTAATGGAATGACTTCCATAATAAGTTCTTAGAGTACTATTACCCAGAGATCTTGAGGAAAGATATGGTTATATAGTTTATTCAACTAATCCATGTGATTATATTAGGGATAGATTATGTTGGCCTCTTAACCAATTTATAGTGCATTGTTTATGTATTGGTAGGGGATGAGGTAGTTATGGATAATCGTTTTCAAGACAAAATTAATCACGAGATCAAATCACAGATTAATATCTTTCTTTTAATGAATTTTTCTAAGGTGTTGTCTCCAAAAATAATTTCTAAGGGGACCTAAAAGATGTATATAGTGGTGGGAAGATGGTTTCAGTAGGGTGGTCAGGTGGTACATCTTTTGACCGTATGAAGTGTCTTTATAAGAACATTCTATAGGTTGGTTGTGGGAAGAGTATCCAAGGGATATGATCCTCCCTTTTCAGGATCAATGGAGTGTTATTCTATCTGTGTGGAAGACCATGCCCCATAAAGAGTCACTATACTTGAACTCTCGTATATTTCTAATATTGTGGCATGATGGTTCATGTATAGAGGTTCTGTAGTAACAATTAACAGATCGACAGTGATGGAGGTCCTAGGCCGATGTAGAGAACTATAAGTGGATGTTCTACCCAGAATGAGTTGAGAAATTGGACGTAATAGTCTGGGTATTATACATGGTACTTGAGGACAAGAGAATCTATATTAGTAGGTAATTACAATATAATTAACTTAGGTAGGTTCCAAGGGTATGGGAACAAGTTAGCTTCATGAAATTCAGCCTATACCTATTGGTAGTGATCCCAGACTATTGAACATATTATGTTTGATTCTTGTATATTATATTATTGAAGGTTCTTTATTTGATATCATATATTCACATTATTTTATATCTTCTCAATTTGATTTTTTTTGTCTGTTTGTCTATTACCCATTTGGTGTTATGTCAATCGACATGTCATTGGGGGTCTAATCGGAGCGTATTTGTCTCTGTAATTAGTGTTCCCTTATGTTTTGTGAGGGTTGTTTCATTTCGGATTTTCACAAGATTGAGATCGCAGGTTTTGATGAAATACTATGTATAGTTTTGTTAGTTATGTATCAAGATTGTATTTATTATTACCATCGAAGTGTAACACTCACATCTCAAGTGGGTGACACTTATGTTCCCCGTGGGGAATGGGATTTCAAAATAGTCCATGAAGGGATAGTTCATCAGTAGTTGTGTGAGATTACAACCTAGTTTTTGAGACTTATTATGGATGATGAGAGAGTAGATAATGATTCTTTTCATCCTTTATTATATCAGTTTTAGTATTTGTCTCTTGAGGACATCCCAGAGATGCCACCTAAGAGAGAGGTAGAGTTCTCAATTGAGTTGATATCTAGAGCCTATCTGGTTTCTATTTCACACTATAGAATGACATCGGTAGAACATTAGGAGATTAAAAATCTGTTGAAAGAAGTTTTAGGATAAATGTTTCATCCATATATGTACGTCACCTTTCATTTCTCCTATTTTTATTGTTGATAAGGTTGAAGGAACATTGTAGTTGTGCGTCAATAACCTAAATTTGAACAAGATGATGAATATAAACATCTATCATTATCCATGTATTGATTACAACTTTATTATCATATGGTTTCTTATGTGTTATCTAATATTGATTTGAGATCATGGAAACATAAAATGAGGGTGATTCCCTCCATATACCACATAATAATTTCATAAGAAGGTATTTCCGGTATGAGTTCATCTTAATATCATTTGGATTAAAAAATTCCCCTGCTATGTTTATGGATTTGATGAACTAAAAAAACATATTGGCATCATCCCGATTATAATGAGAGAGCATCGACTATATGATTTCTATAAAAGTGTCATTACTGGATTGAAAAAATAAACATCATGGGTCACACCATCTCAGAAGTAGATGTGTCTATTGATCCTATGTTGGTTTGACCTGTTGTATTTTGGGAATAACTGAAAAATATTTTCGTTGTTCATATCTTTTTGGGTTTTTCGGGTTACTACCCAGGATCCATCAAAGACTTTTCTCACCTGGCAGTGCCACTCTTGGGGTAGACCAATAAGGGCATAAATTTTGAGTTGTCTCAGGAAAGTGAGAGTGCATTCCAGGAGGGAATGATACATTTTACCACTACACTAATTCTGATATTACCCGATCCAAGAGAGGAGTTTATCATATATATTGATGCATCTAGGATTGGAATTGGGGTAATTTTAATGTATGGAGATCAATTCGGGGCATATGTGTCATGGAAGTTGAGTATAAATGAATAAAATTGTCTTACTCGTGATATAAAGGTGGATTCAATGGTTTATCCCTTAAAGTGTTGATGGAATTATATTTTGGGAGAAAGGTTTTCTTTTTGTACTGATCCTAACATCCTTAAATAAATATTTTCTTAGTGTGACCAAAACCTCAAGCAGTGAAGTTGGGACGAGTATATACAATCCTTCAGTTTTTAGCTGGATTATATGCCAAAAAATTAAATAGTGTTAAAAATTCTCTAAGCCTAAATATATTGAAATGGGAATTCCCAGAGTCTAGTTCTGATTGTAAGATGATGTCCTTATTTATTGAGATGCACATAGGTGTGCAGGAGGAGTAGGAACAAATGAACCTTGTGTCCTTATCATTTGATCCCACACTTCATAGCTAGATTAAGGAAAGGATGTGTGAAGATCTAGAGTGTTTGGAGATGATGAAAAAAATTTAATGATGGGGAGAAACCTTACAATTTTACTATTTATTAGGATGATATTATCCACTTTAATGGTCGCATGGTTTTTCCATCTTGTATGATTGTGGAGAAAATGTGTGAGCATTAGGCTTCGAAGTGGTCAGTACATCATGGTTTGAACAAAATGTATCGTGATCTTTATAGACAATATTGGTTTTTGGGAAAGAAGATATAGATTTTATTTTTTGTTATACAATTCTACACCTATTATCAAGTGAAGTACATGCATCATTGGACTACTAACCTATTACAACAATGCTCTATTCTATAATAGAAGTGGGATGATGTTACCATGGACTTTTTGGTATGTCTTCTAAGTACACCGTGAAACAATGAGACAATATGTGTTATTATGGAATGATTGGAAAAGGTATCCCATTTCTTATTGATATAAGAGACATTTATCATCGTCCAGCTGAGTCACATGTATGTTTGAGAGATAGTTCATTTCAATGGGGTTCCATATGAAATGGTTTCATTTAAAAATATAAATTTTAAATAATTCTTCTAGAAAGGCCTACATAAGATGCTATATAGAACTATATAAGTCTCTATATAATAGGACTTGAAGATCACCATTATGTTGGATATAAGCTAGAGAATCAGTTTTGTTAAGGATGAGTATCATGAAGGAGATGTCAAAGTATTTGTAGTAGATTCAGAAGAATTTAGAAATGGATTAGGGTAAAATAATAATAATATATTGATCAATTTCATCCTCCTATTGAGTTTAAAATTGGTAAAAGTGTGTTATTTTTGGTGTTGACAAGGTTGGCTCATCATCAGATTAAAAATTTGGGAAAATCATACCCAGGTATGTTGGTTATTTTGAGATTGAGGAGAAGATCAACTAGTAGAAAAACATTTGGCTCTTCCAAAGTAGTATGGTGCTATGAACATTGTTTTTCAAGTGTAAAAAATCTTAAAATATCACCTTGACCCTTCTCATGTGATTTATGTTGATGATGTGGATATTGAGGCTGAGGTGTCGTTTGAGGAGCATCTAATTATTGTTCTGGATTGAAATGAAAACAATCATTGGGGTAAGAACATGTCATTAGTTTGAGAGTTTTGGAAGCATGTCCATGTTCAAATTGAATACATTAAGGGTAAATTGGATATCTATCCACATTGGCTCAACCATCTCACCTTAGTGGCTTAGTGATTTTTGGGAGTACATCTTGAGGATGAGCTATGATAAGGTGGGGAGGTTATAAGATCCTAACCATTTTATTAAGAATGTTTCATTTAAATTTTGGTTAAAATAATTTTTAACGTAACTAATGGAATTCCTTATGAGTGTAGGATAGTTCCCAGCGTTTCATGATGGTTTTAGACATGAAATAATGGTGAAAAGGGGCCACACTTTTATGGTGCATATTTTTCGTATGGTGCATAGTTTCAATATGGTTAGTACAAACCATGTGGTTTGGTGGCATATGGATCACTGTTAGCAAACCATATAAGGAGGATAAAGCAGACCATCTGACTCAATCCCTCTTTCATAGAGTATACTACATAGCCACCACACAATTTTTCAAAAAATGAAGGAGCCCCCCCCAACATGGAGTCTTGGTTCCTCTTGAATAAACGAAACAATACTTTTGCGTAAACGTTTGGATAACCATGCGGCCAAACCATGTTCTTCTTAAATAGTTGTGAATTTCCCATTTTTCCCTCTTGTGCTTAAATTTTTATTATCTCATTTTCACCCCAATTTATACTCTAATAGAATGGGGTGTGATCCAAACCCTCCCATGAATTCAAAGGATAATTCACCTTCATTTCTAGTGTTTTTGAGGTGCCATTTAGTGTGAATCAAAGCCTCCAGCTATGTCTCCGACTCTATTTTCTCATATATTATATAATAGGATTTGAATTATTTTCAACTTCTTCCAAATCTTATGAACACTTTTTCTTGGAGATATCTAGCCTCAGATATTTCGGAATTTATATCTTGAATCAAGGCCCGAGGTTGATTGAGTGTTCATCTACAAGCCTAAGATAGATGTCATATAATATTTCTCTAATAGTCTTGATGTTGTCCTTATGTATGTAGTTTTTTCCTCATGATATCATGCCACACATTGTTTTCTTGACTAAGATAAGTAAATTATGCCTTGAAATGATTTTTGGGACCCTTCACTAAACACAATTGGTCCATTAATGATTACAATATTGGGCCTATGGTTACACCTAAGGTGTTACACTCCATTAAAAATGGTGAAATATGTTTTCAAATGATGAATTAGTGGGTTTATGAGATTAAAAAGCCTGTACTTTTATTTCGAATGCAGGAATGTTGTAAGCCCTTGTTCGGCTTAACTTGGAAATTTAAACGTGTTCTAAATTGATAACGTAAAGAGATGGTAAATATAGGATTCAAGGGAAGTCGAAGCGTGATAAGGGCAGGGCCCAACTTTTTTTTCATGATTTATGATCAATCTGAGATCTGTATGATGGTCATTGTAATGATCAACATAATTGATCAATGAGATTAGAATAGGGTAATCACACCATAAATAAGAGAGAAGATATCAACACATATTGTTTATAATTGATTTAATTAGATAATAATTACATCAATGGAATTTTTCTTCATTGATGTGTCAGGAGAAAAATATGCAGTACACCTTCATTGAGTCACTGAAAAAAATCATAGATTTCCTCTAGCAGTGATCCACGTTTGTTCCACAAATCTCTTGACATCACCAAAGGAGTCTTGAAGGGATATCACGGAAGATCCTTGTGATTGTTTCATCTGCCCTTGGTCACCCTGAGAACTATTTCTAAATTGTTCTCCTTGATCTGGTGAAAGAGGATTTCTCTATGTTCTTGAGAGCTCTCTTGGATAATAGAGCTCTCTAGGATTGACAGGTTCTCTCTGAATCTGTTATTCTTAACTGAATTGGCACATAAAATAAAAAACATACTTGAGTATTTATATTATTAGGGTTAAAAAAATAATTTCATAAGTTCCTTTATTATTTACATAGTACCACCAAAACCCAACGATAAATAATAATAGTAATATTATTATTTCTCCTCATGTGCTTAACTTGAAAATTAAATATTAATTAATTAAATAATATTTAATATTATCATTTCTCACTAGATTATCAAACATGGTATGCCATTCCTCCATAATAATTATCAGGAATTGAATAATTTCTATTTATTTGTTAAATAAATATCACTGAATTATTCTCTAATAAATGAATAAATATTATATTCTCTAGCAACAAAAAAATATTTATTAAATATTATGATCGCAATATTTTCTCTAGAATAACTTGTGACGAACTAAATGCAATCAGGAATACACGAATAATTGTTAAACCATGACAAGAAGTAATATTTATTCATCTTGACAAATAATAAATAATAATATATTATTTAACTGATATTTTGGATACACTATGTGTGTGACCCTCGAGGCCTCTTTCTTAGTGGAATTTGGTGAAGCAGCCTAAAGTCCAAGATTAGCATCTAGAAACAAACCAAGGAACCATAGATAAATAAGTTAATAATGGAACAATATGTCACCTCATATGGACACTTATTGTGTAATATAATCCCTTTATCACAATATATCTAATCGAGTAGGTTTCATGAAATTTCCATCAACCTTTGTGCTCGATATCTCTTTTTTTGAATTACAAAAATAGAACTTTCATATATAACACCATGTCCATTGATTTATTTAGGGTTTATCATTTACACCAATGGTCTTGAGATATTAACATTCATCAATAAACAGAAGGGATAAATCCTTTATCTCATTATTCATTAATGCAATATTACTCTTGACACACCCAACATATCCTACCTCTCCATTAACATCTATCGTCACAGTTTTCATTAGTACATAGAAGTACACAACTCATAATATTCATTAATAATAATATCAATGTCTGAGGACAAATACAAACATCCTATGATAGAAACATCCAATGAAACTTATAAATGCATATTTCCTTCTGGCATGTTCCATTCTCATAATATCATACTTGATATTACCAAGGACGTGCACCCTGAGAAGGTTCCTCAATGTCCTTTGAGTATCCACCCCAGATATCCTGTATCATTTTTGTCCCTAAAATGATATCATTTGGCCATAGAACATATATATTCATGAATAATGTCATAAAACTTTCAGTTTCTCATCATAGCAAGAATTTCTATGGACTTTTAGTGTGACAACCACTCTTAGTACATTACCACATAATATGTCAGACATAATAAAAATCATGATATAATATGTAGTTAACTAATATTCAAAAAAATAAATATGTGTTTATCATAAAGCACATTGAAGTTTGTTATACAGAACCAACTCCAATAGGCACCTACTTTCACTAGATGCAACTGCTATCAAACTTCATCCCGCTAGCTCTCACATGATAATCATGCATCTGAAGATATAGTTATCTAGTCAAGGGGTCTGCCCCATTATCTTTAGTGGGTACTCTACTCACTGCAACATCACCCATCTGATAACAATCCCTTAAGAGGTGATACTTATGGCATATGTGTTTTGTTTGTTGGTGTGACCTTGGATATTTTGCAATACCCACTACTATAGAATTATCACAATACAATGTGATAGGGTATTTACTACTAGGTATCCCATCAAGATCTTGGAATAAGTTAGGAATCCAAGAATATTCCTTAGATACATAAAAAGTTGCTATATGCTCAGACTCCACTATAGAATAAAAAAACTAGCAACTTTGAACTCTTCCATCTCACAACTCCTTCCCTGTGATAGAAATAATATTCTAATTATGACTTCAGATCATTCTGATATGTCTTAAAACCACATCTATATAACCCTTGATGACTAACTCCTCATATTCTCTATATACCATGAATATATCCTTAGTTCTTCTCAGATACATCAAGATATCCATAACATTAATCTAATGATGTTCTTATTGATCTACTTAATATATTCCAAACATGGTCTGTACATAGGGAATATCAAGTATAGTACATAACATTGCATAAATGATTGATCCTATCACTGAATCATATATTATATTTCTCACTACCTGTATCCCTTTTTTGTGTCTGGGGACACATTTTCTAAGAAAGATGTAAGCCATGTGACCCTGGAACCAATACCCACTTGGATTGTTCCATACTAAATATCGTTGTTATCTGGTCAGTATATCCCCTTAGAATTAGTTTAAGCATCATCTTGGATCTATCATGAATGGTATTTATACATACAATGTAGGCTACTTCACCTAAGTCATTCATAAAGAATCACTTGTCCCACAAGTAATTAAAAATCTATAAGACTGGTAATTCATTTCCAATAAGTAATATTTCATTAATATATACTAATACTATAATGACTGCATTTACACTAATCCTATTTTAAACACATGGCTCGTATTCATTATTAATGAAACCAAATTATTTTATGGATTCAACAAATTGAATGTTCCATGACATGAATTCTTTCATCAATCCATAAACGGATCTATGCTTCTTGAATATCCATTCGGAATCATCTTGTGTCACAAACTCTTCTTGTGGTGTCATATAGACACCTTCATGAAGGTCCCCATAAAGGAATGCAGTTTTGACATTCATCTTCCAAATCTAATTATCATGGTAAGATTTTATAGAAATTATTATTTTAATGGATTTAAACAAGGAAACGAGGAAAAAAAATTCATCATAGTCAATTCCATGATGTTTTAAAACCCTTTAACCACTAGCCTTGCTTTATAGGTACTTACTTTACTTTCTGTGTCCATTTTCCTCTTGAAAAACCATTTACACCCAACAAGCTTTACATTAACTGGCGCATCCACCAGAACCCAAGATTGGTTCTGATATATGGAATCCATCATAGAATTCATAGCTTCTAGACATCTTGCAGCTTCTGAACCCTCTACTGCCTCCTTGTAGAAGAGAGGTTCATTATAGTCTACCAATAATGTGTCTCCATCCTCGGTGTCTAGAAAACCATATCTCTCTAGTTCTCTTACCTCTTTTACCCTCCTAAGCAATAATTTTATTTTATGAACTACTTCATCCATGAGGACATGTGGAACTTTTTAATGTACCAACTCCTATGTATCTTGAGCATCAACTTCAGCAAATTTATTCTTTCTTCCACTATCCTTTTTGAGGATGTTCTCTATATCAAGAAATATGACTTTTCTAGTAATAATCACTTTCATTTTTGAGGGGTTGTATGGGTATTATCTCTTTGTTTCTAGGAAAAAACCTATAAAGATACACCTCATGCCCCAGGGTGCTAGTTTGTTTCCTAAAAAGTCCTAAACAAATGCTTCGCAACCCCATACACATGTATGTAATAAAGATGGGTTTATTTACAATCCATAGTTCAAAAAGAATTCCATTTTATTATTTAGTTGGAACTCGGTTTAATGTGTATACCACAGTTTTTAATATATATCCCCAAAATGATAATATAAGATCTACATGACTCATCATCAAACATACCATGTATAACAAGCTATCGTTTCTACTTTCAGTAGCACCATTCCACTACGGTGTATATGGTGGAGTGAGTTGATATAGAATTTCAAAATCATATCGAAATTTGATGAACTCTTGGTTAAGATATTCACTACCTCGATATGATCAAAGATTATTTATCTTCTTACCATGCCCATTCTCTACTTCATTCTTGAATTACATGAATTTCTCAAAATAATCTAATGTATACCTCATCAAGTAAATATAGACATATCTACTCAATTCATCAGTAAATTTTACCCAGTAAAAATATCCAACTCTAGCTTCCACAATAAATTTTTCACACACATCAGTGTGTACCAATATCAGAAGCTATGTGGCCCTTTCACCCTGTCCACCAAATAGTGGTTTTTTCATTTTAACTTATAAACAATAATGATATCTATCAAGTGGTTTTATCTCAAAAAAAGTATAAATAACCATCTGGATAGAGAATTCTCACACGCTTCTTGTTTACATGACCAAGATGGTGATGCCACAACTGGTTGTTATATGAGTCATATGAATGTGATTTGTTATCGATTTCCAATACTTGGTTTTTGTAATTTAATAAATAAATACCATTATTTAAATGAACCATATCATAACATATGTTGTCCTTATAAAATAAATAACATTTATTTCTATAATTTTAAAATAAACCCTTCTTTATCTAAACATGACATAGAAATTATATTTTTGGTAACTATTGGTTCATAATAACAGTCTTTCAACACCAAAATCATTCTCGTCAGCAATGAAAGGTTATAGTCACCAATGGCCAGATCAGCTTATCCTCTCACCATTGGAAGCTCGTAGATCCACCTCTCCTTTGGAAATTTTCATAAAACTACTTGTTTCCTATATTTGGATACTTATTTGAGCACTAAAAACTGTATCTAATAGCCAATGTGTAGAAACATAAATATTGCACTTGATAATGAACACACATTTATCTTCCCCTTACATCTGGGTGCAGTTCCTCTCCCAGTGGACATAATTTCCACATGAAAACATATCTCCTCCTTTTCCTTTTACTACCTCTATATATTCTTCTTATTAGTAGGATGATGGTCGGGGACTTTAAACTATTTATTAGTCTTAGGACCCTTTTCCATCCTTTTCATATTCACTGTAAGAACTGTGGTTTTTTCACGCCCCATGTCCTTATCCACTTGGTGAATTGAGGTTAAAAGATCTAAAATAATCTTCTCAAAATTTCTCATATTGTTATTAATAATAAATTTATAGAAGGTCTTGGGAAATGATGAAAGTATGAGATATGTATGCAACTCATATTGGAATTTAATCCCTAATATGTACATGTATACAATGTAGTTGATAATATTGATTTTATGAGGCCCAGCCGGCATAGACTCTCCAAGTTTAGTTGTGAACAAAGCACTAGAGATCTCATACATCTTTTTTCTCACCTTCTCTTGATAGAGATCCTTATGGCGATACATCAATATATAGGCATCTATATCCTCATGTTACTTTAAAACCTCATTGGACATGGATGATAGCATGATGAAATGAATATCTGAAGCATCATTTAGATGTTTCTCATAGAGAAATAACTCTTCATCACTTATCTCATTTCCAGGTGCAACTGGTAAAGTTTCTTACAGCACTAACAGTTTCCTTTCATGTTGAAGTATGACACTTAGGTGACTTTTCCACTCTTGGAAATTAGTTCCGGTGATAAGGTTTTCCTTATAATGTATGGATCATAATGATATGTTTGATGTTATTTTAATGTGGTTTCTATAAAATAATATGAGAAGAATGTGTGTACTTTATCTGAAAAAATTTAGACAAATAAATATATATTATATTTATTAGTCTCCCAATATTTTATTGAAACCCAATAGCCCCCACCAATGGATTCAAAATGTATTATTTATTGGATATTTTAGTATCAAGGACCCATATTCCCTTTTTTATTAACCCAACTTTGGCTTGTCATAAAACCCAAAAGGTTTTAGGTAGGCATTCCAAATTCCAACTGCATTAAGTCATAGTTCCTTGATCTATTGAGTGGACTCCCCAATACCGAAATCATTAATTTAGATTTCCTCAACCATTTCCTTTCAGTTACACCATGTCCTACTTTTCTAGTCAACCCTTAATATCAACCAATTTAATTCAACTAAAAAAATAAAATTATAATCCATCGATAATTGAAAGCACCCCAACTTTGCCTAGTCTAGCACTTTAAACTATGGTTTGATTCTCACCGAAGTAGTGGATGGCAATACTAACATAATATTTCATTGAGGGATTTTATCATTTATGCATAAATTTACAATTATTATCTTTATCACATGATTATTAATATTAAGTAGGATTACTTAAGTGAATAACCATGTCCTGGATAATATTTATCCATAAGATGGTTTATTATAGTTCCATCTTTCATTATTGTTAATTCATTAATTATGTGATCATGATAAAACATCCATAATGAAATAAACATCAAATTGACAGAAACAAAATAAAGGGTATGATCATGAACTCAGAATAATGGTTAGTTTATCAAGTGGTTGATAATCTAACTATTGACCTAGAGGAGAACACCTTGAACCAATTGATGTTAGTGTTTACGGCTTTCCACCTTTCCACCTTTGTATCACATTGGATTGGTTTTTTCTTGGCTCTGAACATGAACTGCCTCCACTAGTTTGGTATATCCTTCCATTACATAAGACTTTTAATCACATGCAACTGAGGGGAAAAGGGGATTTACATAAAATAAATCATGGGCACATATGACCTATATAATAATGATGAAATAAACAACACATGCCATTAATATAGTTTAATAATTAATTAAATGAAACCAATCACATAAAAAAGGTATAGTCAAGCTCATGACCATCTACATAAATGCAAAAAATTACATATTTAATAAAACTAGCATTCAATTGTTAATCATTATTTTATACGATAAATTGTGCTCGAATCAATTAACTATTATCTTTAATTAATCAATCCATTTATCTTAATCCTTATCTAAATTTCCTTGAGATTATCATCCATTATAATTTTCAACAAATTAAATAAATTCATTTAAAATTAACCATTTATGTAAATGTAACTTAGACGTAACACTGTGAATACCCGTCTATATCTACCAAACATATATTATACTCATATACTATTTTACTCTTGTGACATATGAAATACACGACATATACTTACTATCACAAAATGTACTTCATAGATGATTACATGAATTAAATGATTTTCATGGAAATGTGTTCTTCTTACATGAACATAGAGTAAAAACTTGAAAAAAGACTTATATATGATATGTATATTTGAACATTATGTAGATAACAATTTAATATATATATATATATATATGTGTGTGTGTGAGAGTGTGTGTGTGTAATTCTAAATCTGTGTAGTTTTTAAAAGTACATAGCTTGTAGATCTGATATAAATGACTTGTAAATCTGTCACTGTTTATCCAGGTTACAAGCCTAGGGACTCGGTATGTGAAACATGTCATGACTTGTCCCCCAGGGCTCATGAAAAAACTACCTCAATCCCACCTCCTGAAGGCAAGAGGCTAGAGACTAGTGTCGAAGGCATCAACCTGAAAGTGTGAGGCATTTTCCTGAGTACCTGTATGCACACACATACCCAACCAATTCCCACACATTGAAAAGGAAACAAGTATCACTAAAGCAAAGCTGAGTACAAGAACAACAAATATAAGTGGGCCATAATAAAAACCCCACAAAAGAACAAAAAACAAAAATGTTCAAAAAGGAAACTCGGATGGAAATTTGTGGAAAACCCCACCTTATTGTGACAGTAGTGCAGCTACTAGATATCGAAGTGGAATGTTTTGTCCACCCGATCCTGCTAGCCCCCACATGGTCTTAGGACACCAATTCCACAATCATAGCGTACTTTGGTCCCCTCTATATGATCACCTCTGTGTCTTGGTCTACCGAAGTCTATGTCCAATGGTTGATCATCTGCACCAGATACAACACATTTGGGTGAATCCCATGCAGGGGTAAGAAAAAAATACTCAGTAGGGACCCCAAAACAAAAAATAAAGACCCCCCAACAACCCTCAATGTAAAGCATGAATCACAAGAAAACTCCCATCAGGTATACATTTAGGGTAGTGATAGAAGAATCATCAGTCATATAATTGAACACCTCAGCTGCTAGAGAACTCTTCCTATATCAATTACAATGGGCCTAAAAATTCTTATATAAGTACTTCCCACTAACCATGGACTATATAGGTACACCTCATCATAATGTATCGTGGGCCTGCAAAGTCACACAAAAGTGATTCCAACTAATATTTTCCAACTGAGGTACTCCTAATCTCCGAATACCATGGGCCTACAAAGTCATATAGAAGTAATTCCTACTCTATTTGTAAAAATTCACATAAAATTTCTTCCCACTGGGCCATAGTCGAGTCACATAGAGTCGAAAGTCAGTAGTCTTTAGGTCTAATCCAATTGTAGGGTTTTGTACATAGTGCACATGGGAGAATCGCTCCTCAAGCCATTAGTCACATATCATCTTCTATGTAAGTCACCATAGATCATTACAAAATATCTTTCTCATCGAGAGTGCCCCAACACCATAAACGGATCGTTAATTAGACACATGGTTTTCAAGATACAGACATTTTAGTAAATAGAGGAAGGTTACGTCTAGGCTCGGTCCGACCTGGTTAGACTGAACCGACCGACCCTTCCTGAGGGTCCCATATACCCCAGTTTAATTCAACCAACTAGAACAGACCCAATTCAGGTATGGGTGGGTCCGGTCTGGCCTGGCCTGTGGGTCGGTCCCAATGGGACTCGCTAGACTCGGCCCATTTCGGTTGAGGGTCTAGCCTGTGAGGTCGCCCGACGACCCGATCTAGTCCGACCTAGCCTGGAGGGAGCGGTTCTAGACTTCCAGAGTGGTTCAAGACCACTGGGTGTAGGGATGCACCCCCCGGCATGGGTCCGGACCATTGGCATGGGTCCGGCCCGCTGGCTGGGGGTGCAACCCGCCAGCCCGAAACCTGGCCCACGTGGTGAGTCCTTTTGTGTGCCGCCTGCACGGGACGCGGCCGGTGGCCGCGCCCAACCTCCACTAGCCACGCGAGGCCCCTATGCCATGGTCGAGGGATGGTTTCTCTCTAAGAAACATGAACAACCGGGATGTGGGTTGTCCCTCCACAAGGTGCCAGGTAGGCACCACATCTCCCCACGGCCACCATGGTGCGCTAACGGGCACCCCAGTGGTTCCTTCAGTGGGCCACCAGAGTTGCTAGACCTTTTCTGTTCTATTAGCGCCTACGATCTCCAGTGAACATTATCTTTACCATGAATTTCTCAAACCTGGCTTATCGTCAATTCAGATGTTTGTCCACAAAGAACACACACGACGAAGGGGCTAAGGGCTTGTTCGTGTCATCCCACACCATCCGCATTAGATGTTTATAATCATTGGAGTGTGGGTATTTTAGTCTAATAAACAAATGATAATTTCAACCCCAGTTAAAGAAAATCGATAAAAAAGTTTCCATCCCACATAAACATTCACCTATTACCCTATTTGTGGGTTGGTCTGCATTCATTATTTCTAGAATAAGAATGGGGAATAACTTGCACAAATTGAACCCCTACCTCTTTGATGTTTTTTGTCGTAGCATTACATCATTGAGGTTTCAAGACATAGACATCGTTCATCACTTCTGAATTTGTTTTTTGAGGTACATTGAATACTTTTGACGTTTTTTGGCCTTTTCTTCTTCATTGGAGAGTATGTTCACTAGAGGTTCATTAGAGAGTCATCAAATTTGAATTCCTTTTTCTACCAACACATCAACCAAAATAAAAGGAAAACACATCGCATTGTTTCTGTTATGCTGCGACGTTGTCTCGTTACACTATTTCATTGGTGAAATAGCTTCACTATTACGTGTCATTAAAGAATTGTTTGGTTGTGATTTAATGATCCAATAATGAGCCTAATTAATTTTTCTCATCGCTACACTACATCATTACCATCCACCTCTTAACGGATGAGAAAAGATAATAAAATAAATTTTTAAAGATATTTTATTATTTTTTAAAAAGGCCAAAAATTAAGTTTTCCATTCAGCCCTTGCTGGATATAGTTAAGTATTTTCATAGGTGAATGCTGTCATTTTGAATACAATGATTCCCTCATATTTATTATCGATGCATCAGTTCAAAATTTAGAAAAACCCTTCTCGTATGTTTACTTAAGCGTATTTAAAAAAAATTTAAAATTATATTCGGAGCACACTGGACCTTGTAATCACATACCATTAAAGTGTGTGATCTCCTAATAATTCCAAATAATAAAAAAGTACATAGACTTTCTAAGACATTACATTCTCTCCTCCTTAGGGATTTATGTCCTTGAAAGCCAAAATAAAAACTAATCAAGTAGATGGGGGTAATGAGCCTGAATCTAAGACTCATGCTCCCTTGTTTTCTCCTGGAGATTCTTGTGATACCACTGAACTCACACTAGAGGAATTGGCTGCCCACGTAGAACACACCCCTGTCGATCCTCTATATCCATCGGGAACATCGTAAACATTTCCCCATCGTTAATGTCTAGGTCTCCCTAGTCAATGACATGTGATGGATCATGCATGTAACTCTCATCTATAACATGTGGAAAAAATCATGCACCATGTTCATCTATGGGTGAAGATCTAGGCGGTACACCACCTCACCAACTCTACTCAGGATCTGAAATAGTCCTATGAACCTCAGAGATAGAATTTCACCCCAGTCAAATCTCTGCAATCCTTATCGGGGTGAAACCCTAAGGAATACATGATATCCCTCCATAAACTCCAAGGGTTTCCATCTCCTATGGGCATTAGACTTCTGAATACTTTGTACAGTCCTCATCCACTCTTGGATGATATGAACCTTCTTGGTGGTAGACCGTATCAACTCTGGACCCGTGAGTGATGACACCCCTGGGTCTGTCCAGCATAGGGGTGATCTTCAAGCCTATACATACAAGGCCTCAAACGGTTCCATGCTAATGGTGGAGTGATAGATGTTGTTGTATGAACAATTCACTAGTGGTAGGTTTTCCTCCTAACTGCAACCAAACTCTAGGATGAAAGTACGTAGCATGTCCTCCAAGGTCTGTATGGTCTGCCCTGTCTGACCATCCGTCTGGGGATGAAAATTTGTGACCAATCACATCTATTTCTCTAATGCCTCCTATAATCACCTCCAAGATTGGGATTTAAAGTGAGAAAATGATCTGAGATGGTCATTGAAGGCACCCCATGAAGCCTCACTATCTCTTGGACATAGAGGCATCCCAATCCATCTAATTATCCCTACTCTCGGATGGGTAATAAGTGAGATGACTTAGTGAGTCTGTCAAGGATCACCTACATAGAGTCATGTACTCTGGATGTATGTGGTAAACACATCACAAATTCCATTGAGATACCATCACATTTCCACTTAGGTACCTTAAATGCTTGGTCCAAGCCTACTGGAACTTGATTCTTAGCCTTCACTTGCTGACAGGTGAGGCATTGTGAAACGAACTCAACCATCGTTTTCTTCATCCCTAGCCACCAGTACTAACATCGGAGGTCCTGGTACATCTTCACCACTCTAGGATATACCACCATGGGGGATGTTCGGAACTCCCTCAACACCTCCTCCTGCAACATCACTAGAACTACAGTGAACCCTCTATAAAGGATGATGTACTCCCCACCTATCAAAAATCCATCAGGATCCCATCTTAAGGATAACTGAGCTTGTCAGGACTCACAGTTGACATCCACCAAATGTGCATCCTTGACTCCCTATAATAGAGGGGGAGTGATAGTCATAAACTGAAGGTATAAAGCTCCTCCATAATCCATTAAGATATCTATATCATGGCCGACTATTATGTTTCCTCACTCAGCAGCTGCAAACTAGTCCACCTACTGAGCGTTTCTTCCACCATGTTCCCCTTTACAGAAGTATAGACTATCTCAAAGTCATAGTTTTGGAGGATATATAGCCATAATTATTGTATCAGGTTCAGGTCCTTCTGGGAGACGATATACCAGAGACTCTTGTGGTTGGAGTAAACCATAAATTGTTCACCCATCAAGTAGTGCTGCCACATCTTCAAGGAAAAGACCAATGCTGCTAACTCCAAGTCATGGGCCGCATTGTTATTCTCATGTTGTCTCAAATATCGTGAGCCATAGGTGATCCAGTATTTCTCCTACCTCAAGACCCAATACAGTAAATGTCTCTGATGTGTTGTAGTAAACAACATATCCAACAACCTCCTCTGTTAGTCTAAATATGGGGGCACTAGTCTGTATCCACCTTAACACCTAGAAACACTGCTGAAATTTCCTTATCCACATGAAGGGTTGTCCCTTCCAAGTCAATTTTGATAAGGGTTAATCTACTCTAGAGAAGTTAGGATTGAACCTCTGATAGTAACCAGCTAACCCCAAGAATCTTCACACCTCAGTCAAGCTCTTGAGAGGCTCCCAAGAAAGTACCGCCTCTATCTTCACCAGATCCACTGCAACTCCAGTTTTTGAGATGGCGTGTCCCAAAAATTGGACTTTTCAACTCCAAAATTGACATTTCGAGAGCTTTCCATAACTATTGTGCTCTCAGAGTGTATCCAGTACTATCTGTAGGTGAGTAGTGTGGTCCTCCTATGACACTGAATACACCATGATTTCATCAATTAAGACCACAAAAAACTGGTCAAGGTAAGGCAAGTAGATCCTATTCCTGAGTTTCATGAACACTAATGGATAATTGGTCATTCCGAAAGGCATCAAACAGAACTCATAGTGGCCATACCCGAACCTGGAGGCTGTATTTGGTACATCCTCATCCTGTACCTGAAGCTGGTCGTAGCCAGATCTAAGGTCTATATTTGAGAACCACTTCGCCCCTTCAGCTAGTCGAACTAATCATCGATTCTAATAAGTGGATACTTGTTCTTTATGGTCACCTAGTTTAGAAACCATAAGTCCACACAAAAACTTAAACTTCTATCATCCTTCTTAGAAAAAATCACTAGGGCTTCCCATGATGAAATATTAGGCCTTACGAACCACTTCTCCTGCATGTCCTCCAACTGTACCCTTAGCTCACGAAGCTCTTCATGAGCTATCTGATATTCCAGTGTGGATATCGGTGTTGTCCAATGGTACAGGTTGTTGAAAAAGTATACTTTCATACAAGGAGGTAGTCCTAGAACATCCTTAGGAAAAAATCCTTGTACTCGTCCACCACTATAGGAAATATTAGACTCCTCTCATCCACTGTATCGAGGGTGAGGTTATCCAACTGGTGAGTTATCGGCTACACCCTCATCCGAGAAAGTATTTCCTATGCTGTAAGGGTTTCCTTCTCTATAGTGAATGAAAACTGGGTCCCATCTCCATGGACACACCGCACTGTATGCCTAAAACAGTTGATCTGAGCATGGACTGTGGATAACTAGTCCATAACCAAGATGAAATCTTAAAGCCTTGATGCCGTTTCTAAGAGATCCCAGTCGAAGCTCTCACCTCCTCGAGTAAGATCACACTGCCGGAACCAGTGTCTAATCATCAAATACCCTCTTGTAGGAGTCTCTAGCTATAATGATCGATCCAATAGCTCCACCAGAATCTCTGAGATTTGATCAAGGGTTGTAGAAAGGAAGGAGTGACTAGCACCTATGTCTATAATAACTGCAGATAGGGTTGAGAAGACACAGATCATACCTTGGATCATATCTAGAGCACTGTGGTCATAATCCTCTACTGCCTAAAGTTGTGCTCACCCCTATCCACCTGCTCCCTAAGGTCATGGTAGACCACTTAGGGGTGGTGATAGTAACACCTCAAACTCTCACCCATTGCCTACTACTCAGCCTTATCGTCCACCACGTCTTCCACCCTGTGAACCTCCTCACTCAAAATGTTTCCTTTGCCTTAGGGGCCCCTTGACCATCTGATGGTCATCTGTACGGTGGTTTAGGCATCCAAATTCCTTGCATCCTTGCCCGCCACATGAGAAGATGATCTTGGTTCTCAGATAACTCCCTATAGTCTGGGAGCCCTGCACTACCAACCCCGAGTCTTGGTGTCGTCCTTTGAAGGACCTAACCAACTTGGCCCTCATGTCCACTGTCTACTACCTGCCGAATACTATTCCACATGGGGTCTATTGGTTGCTCATGTTGTGGCCTCATGCTACGCTAAGAAGTTCCCTACAAGAAGGGATCGCTCCAGCTCCCCAGCCGGAGTAGGGATACTGAGAGACAACATTGATGCTTTGATCTCCCTCCTGAGTCCCTTCTCAAAGGATCGAGCCCTAATTAATGGGTAAAGTTCCATATTTATCGAGTAGTGAGATAGCTCGCTGAACCTCGCTGATTACTTGGCTACCATCATGATACCCTACTGTAGGTGAAGAATCTCTTGAACGAGCACAAAGGGAAATGTCTCGGGAAAAAACTCCTCCCAGAAAATCCACTCAAAGTCTTCTCAGGTGAGGGTTGCCTCATTGTGCATCTGGGTGGTCAAGCTCTACCATATCCCTACTAATCCCCAAGGAAGGGTCGCTACTAAGATCACCATCTGGTTAGGCGGTTTCCTCACTAGGGGGAAGACCAGTGTCACTACATCCTAGCAGTCCTTAATGACCCAAGGATCTATCTATCCCCTAAACATGGGTGGTCTCTGTCTTTGAAAATATTATTGAGCATTGAGTCTACACACGTCCTCTTCCAGAATCACTGATGGTATTTGTCATCCATTGGGTGGTGGTAGCAAAGGTGAACCACCCAGTGGGGCCATCTCTAGAACTAGTCCCCAAATGGACACCTCGTCACTAGGTGGTGTATCCTCACGACCTCGTATCGGGAACCTAGATGGTCATCCAGGCAGAGGCATCATAAAATAGATCATGATGGACCATGATCAAAATAGTATACCTGGTGAGCTGAATCTTATTCAAAATAACATAAGGAGACACTTATGCAACCAATGTTTTCATGTATTGAGATGAAAAACCGAATTCAATGTCCTGATGTATGGATACATTGGTCGCTGCACCAACACTAAACTCCCCGAATATGAAATTCAAACTTAGAACACTTAAAATTGTTTCCCCCAAAACTAATCAACATAATAATTGTATTTGTGATTGGACCAAATACCCTATGATACCACTTTTTCATGACTTTCCCCCTAGGCCCGGTTCCATGACTACCTCATGCCCGCCTCCCCAAGGATAGGGGATGGCAACTAGCACCGAAGGCATCAACCTACTAGTGGGAGGCATTTCTCTGAGTACATGTACGCACACACACACCAAACCAAGTCCAACACACTTAAAAGGAAACAAGTTTCAATAAATGAAGATGATTACAAGTATAACTAATATTAGTGGGCCATAATACAAACCCAACAAAAGAACTGAAAATAGAAATGTACAAAAAGGAAACTCTAATGGCCATCCATGGAGAAACCAACCTGATCGTGAGAGTAGTGTAGTTATAGGAAGCTGAAGTAAAATGTCTTGTCAGCCCAATAATTTTGGGCCCTGCCTGGTCCAAGGACACCAAGTCCACCTTCATAGATTTGTTCGGTCCCGTCTCCCTGAGTACCTCTAGGTCCTGTTCCCCCAAAATCTCTATTGAAACATTGATCGTCTGCACCAGAAAAAACACGTGCGGGTGAATCCCATGTAGGTTTGAGTAACAAAATACTCAGTAGGGACCCAAAAAAAGGAATGACCCCACAAAAATCCTCAATGTAAATCATGAAGCACAAGACATATAACATTATGTATACATTTAGGGTTGTGATAGAAGAATCATCAGTCATATCATCAAACTCCTTGACTATTGGAGAACTCCTCCTCTATCGAGTAAAATGGGCCTACCAAGTCACACTAAAGTGTTTCCCACTAATCTTGGACTACTTAGGTACTCCTCCTCATCACATACCATGGGCCTGCAAAGTCACACAGAAGTGCTTCCAACTAATCTTGGACAACTGAGGTACTCCTCCTCATCACATACCGTGATCCTGTAATGTCACAAAAAAGTGATTCCCACCATGGCCCTGTAAATTCACCTAGAATATCTTCCCACTGGGCCATAGTCGAGTCACACATAGTTGAAAGTTAGCAGTCTTTAGGTCTCAGCCAACCATAGGGTTCCGTATGTAGCGTGCCTTGGAGAACCACTCCTCCAACCATTCGTCACATCTTAACATCCATGTATGTCACCATAGAAACTTCCAAGAGATCTGCCTTGTCAAGTGGGTCCCAAAACCACAAACAGCTCATCAATCAGATGCTCAGTTTGCAAGATAAAGGCTTTTTGGTAAACAGGAGATGGTTGCATCTGGGCCTATTCCGTCCCGGTCGGACTGACACAACCAACATGAACCGGGGGTCCCACATAGACTAGTCTAATTAGATCGACTCGACTTGACCTAGTTCAGGTCTGAGATGGTCTACTTTGGCCTAACCAGTGGGCCAGGCCCAATGGGCCTCGCTGAACCCAGCCTGGTCTGGCCGAGGGTCCAGCACACCGGGTCACCCGGTGACCCATTCTAGTCCGGCCTAGCCTGAGAGGTGCAAGGCTGGCCCATTGGGTGCTAGTCTGGCCACCGGCATGGGTCTGGCCCACAGGCTGAGGGAGCGGGCCGCCAACCCGAAGCTCTGCCCGCACAGTGTGGGCTGGTGTGCGCCGCCTCACTGGGATGTAGCCGGCTACCACGTCCGACCTCCTCTGGCCCCGCTGATGCGTGGGGCACTCCTGCCAAGGTTGAGTGAATGCAGCTCACCAAGACACCTGTATGGCCCAAACGCAGGCCTTTACTCCACACGGTGCCAGGTGGATGTTGCGTCTTACAACTACCATCATGGCTAGTTTGTCGCGGCCTCCTGCCACTGCGGCGCATTATTGATTCCTTTAGCGGGCCACCAGAGTTTCTCTGGTGGTTAATTTTCCATTCTTTTAGTGCCTATAGTCTCTAGAGAATGTTTTCCTTTCTTTGAAGGTCTCAAACCCGACTTGTCATTGATTTGGATGCTTGGCCACAGTGAACACACACAACGTTGGGGCTCAGGCCTTGTTTGTGTTGGCCCGCACCCTCCATGTTAGAGGTTTATAATCATGGGAGGTTCGAATATTTAATTCTGACAAATAAATGACAATTTCAACATCGTTTAAAGAAAATACTAGAAAAAGTTACCCTCTATCATAAACACACGATTCAAAAATCAACCTATTAGTGGGTTGATCCATGTTTATTGTTTCTAGAATAAGAATGGGAGTGAACTTGCACAAATTAAACCCATAACTCTTTGACATTTGTTGCCGCAATGTTACATCCTCTAAGTGTCAGGAAATCGACATCATTCATCTTTTCCGGCTCCATTCTTCGAGGTGCGTCGAAGATCTTTGATGTTCGTCAGCGTTAGTTGTTCTTCATTGGAGAGAAATTTCATTGGAGGTTTGTAGAGAATCCTCAAAATTTAATTATTCATTCCACCAATGCGTTAACAAAAATAAAAGGAAAACACATTGCAATGTTTCTTTTATACTACAACATCGCATTATTATTCCATTTCATTTATGGAACAACATTGTTGTTACACTTCATTAAAGAATCACTACGCCTTGAGTTAATTATCTATTAATGAGCCTCATTAATTCACCTCATTGCTGCACTGCAACATTTTCTTCATCTGCTCAATGGATGAGAAAACAAAATAAAATAACTTTTTAATGTTATTTTATTATTTTTCAACAAGTTTGAAAATTAACTTTTTTGTTTCAGCCCTTACCGACTGAAGGTATGTCATTTCTATGTGAATCTCGGTGTTCAGAATTCAACACTACCCTCAGATTATTGATCCTATCACCCATTCAAAAGTTATAAAAACACACTTGCACATTTACTTAAGCATACATAAATAAAGTTCAAAATTTTATTTCGGGCACATCAGGCCTTGAAATAACTTTTCGTCAAAGCGCATGGTCTCAGAATAATTCCATATAATAAAACAAATTAC
Organism: Viscum album; assembly: GCA_963277665.1. NCBI lineage: Eukaryota > Viridiplantae > Streptophyta > Magnoliopsida > Santalales > Viscaceae > Viscum > Viscum album. The sequence continues at coordinate 1,562,022,999 of OY728123.1, forward strand.
ACAAAATATTCGAGACATTAAAAAGCATACCTCTGAAATTTTAGTGTACACAACATGTCTAGTTGGACACACATCGTGTTGACTCAATGTTACATAGTCATCAGTTGGGGAGGTCATGTTGGGAATACACAACCCATTCTTGACCAAAAGGGGATTACACGTCATGACCAATCATCCACATGGTGTGCAGTTTGGCTGACCCTGTTCCATTTAATTCTTGTCAACATTGTGTGAAATTAATACGTATAATCTCGAATTGTTTTCTGAATCAATCACGATGTGTTGAATGTGACTACATGGCATGTAACTTTTATTAGATGAAATGTATTCTAGTGTTGTCCGACCAGAATCCTTGGCACCTTTAGATGATAATCATGATAATAATTTAATCATAAAATGAAACATATCGATTAGACCTATCAAAAATTATTCTGGAAGAAGTAGATCTCATAATTCATATTAAAACAATGATTAAATTTGAATTAAAAAACTAAATTATAAATGCATAAATCACTAATGGTTTTTAAATAATTATAAATAATAATGCAGTAGCTCTGATACCATTTGTAGGTTCTGGGTGCAATGGAAGCACGAGATAGGTGGGCCCCAACTTTGCTTTTTTTTTGTGATTGATGATCAATCTAATATTTATATGACAGTAAATGTCGTGATCCACAAATTTGATCAACGAGATCAAAAAAGAGTAATCAAATTGGAACCAAGAGAGGGGAGATCAACACATATTATTTATAATTAATTTAATCAAATAAGAATTACCTCTAAGGAATTATATCTTCGTTAATGTGTCAAATGATAGATCTCCAGTGCACCATCATTTCGACATAGAAACGAATCATATAATTCCTTTAGCGGTGATCCAAACATGTTCCAAGAATATTTGAATTCAACTGAATGATTCTCTAGGTACTTTCATGGAATATCATTGTTCTTGATTCTTTCTAATTTGATCTCCTTGTGAACTTCTTCCAAAGAATTATCCTTGATCTAGTGAATGAGGATTTCTCTCCATTCTTGAGAGTGTTATAGGTGAATAGAGATCCTTAGGCATGAGAGGTTTTCTCTAAATCCATTTTTCACAAATGGATTGGATCACAAGAGAAAAAACATAATTGGGTATTTATATTTCTAGGGTTAAAAAATAATTGAACAAGTGATTTATTATTTATTTAATCCCATAAAACCCCATGTCATAATCATCGAGTAAATTTTTATTAAGAAGACACAGTAAAAGGACCACATGCACCCGGGCTCACAGATTCCTAAAATAGTTAAGACCGAGGAAATACCCTCTAATAAAAACTGACCCCCTTGTGTTTCAAAGATGTTACATTATGAAGGAAAATAGGGTCAGGACCAACAACCTCAAGGGAAGAAATGTGATCAGCAACTTGATTACATTCCTTCCACGAGTGCAACACTTTGGTGGTATTGTTGAGAATTCCCATATAATTTATAATGGTATAGGTAATTGAACAAGTGGTGGGAAAAGTCCATTGAGGACATTATAGAGAATCCCAGAGTTAGTTTCTACCTCTGATAATCCAATATTTTCTTGATTTCACAAGCTAATGACCTGATGGAAATCCATTTCCTCGGCTTGGAGGGATGAACCACTTCCCAATCAGGTAGAGAATTCCATAATCACTGACCCCTTGACTTCATGAATGACACCTCCACCACTCAGGGCCCCCATACAACAAGATCAATCAGTGTTTATTGTAAGACCACTGGAGGGGGGTTCCAACATACCCAATGACCCTGGATGTTTCCAGTATCAGGTTCGGCGATGTTGGAGTTCCTTCGAATAAAACCGAGGGAGGAATCCTCCATCCATTTTCTAGATAGTGGGGCTATGTCCAGTAGCAATGTTTTGGTCTTGATAATGATGGATGAGATGGAGGAAAGAACCCCATTATGTTTCACTTTGTTCCTAGATTTCCAGATTTTCTAGAACCCTGCATGTAAGATCGTGGAATGTGCCTCCTTCTCTGATCGCCTATCTCTAGAGCCATGTAACAACCACTTCAATTAAGGGAGGCCTACCATGGTACTATCAACAAGGGACGTAAACTCACTAAGAAGGCTCCACATCACAGTCGCCCAATATTCCCTGGAAGAAAAGGTGATCAATGCTCTCTTCCATGCTATTCTTACATTAGGGTCATCGAGAATCAAGCAGGATCCCACGTCGTTTAATATTTTTCTCCATAGTAATTGCCTTTTTATTAATATGACAAGATAAGAAATTAAACTTAGAGGGAAGAGACTTTGGCCAGAGGGACTCATTCTAGTTGACAGAGCATTCTTGGGTGCTCAGAGTTTCAAAAAAATCACGAGGATAAGGACCCCATAGAAGAGGGAGTGAAAACATATTAGTCAGGCTCCGAGGATAGTTCAATGAGGTTGAAGGTGTCCTGTTGATCTTTGTCCCGCACCTATTTGATAAACTCAGGGTAGTAACTAGCTACCTTGAAGATGATTTTAGGAGTAGGGTAGCCTGAGAATCCAATAGCCTCCCCAGCCTAGTTGTGCTTCCAAAATGAGATATCTCCTCTCCAAACCAGTCATCAAGAATGAGGTTGTAGATTGAGAATGAGAGGGAAAATGTTTGACCAGAGCATAGAGCCAAGGATCATCTCCAAGGAAGGATCGTCGAAGTTTTTGGAATGCATGGTTCTACCCCCAGAGCATTCATTATTCCATAACTTCCAATGCAAGTTTCACATGAATACATATGATGGTGTCCTCAAGTCCATCGACATTGTTTTTTCCTTCTCTAAATGGCCTGTCCACCATGCCCCATGAAGCACAGTGAAGTTTCACTTCAAAATTAGGGTTCCAAATAAATTCATCCATAATCTTTTGAATGTTGCGGATCACCCCCTATGGGACATTAATGGAAGATAGGGCATGAACAAGGGTAGTGATCCAGATGCTGTTGATGATATCAATACCACCTCTGAATGAGAGATACTTGTTCTTCCAGTTGAGGATGCATTGTGTTATATTATGGGGGAGAAAATAAAAATCTCTGATGTGGAGCCTTCTTGGAGAGATGGGTGCCCGGAGATATTATATTGGGAAATCCACTTTGTTCATTTCAATGTTCTACTAGACTACAATAGTTTGGATTTGAATGCATCTATTAGAAATGTAGTACGTGTTCTTATCATTGTTAATCACCTGACCACTCTAGTGAGATTAATCCTCAAGTACCTTCATAAGGCCTTGATTGATTTAATACCAATATTTATGAAGACAAGGGCATCACTTGAAAACATCAGTTGGGTGATGGGTTGGGCTCTCATGCTCCATCTGAAGGGAATCAACTCACTATTGTTGAAATACTTGTTGATTGTGTGGCGGAGGAAATAATTTTCATGGATGAATAGGCTAGAGGAAAGAATATTTTCTTACCTGAGCCCTCAGGTGTCCTTGAAGAACCCGTATGTCTTTCTCATAAATGCAATCTCCAACCACAAGTAGCTATAACATCTAAAAAAGATATCAATGTTCTGGAGGTCGAGATCCATACCTTCCAGGACCTTGTTGATGAATCCCCACTCCACGTGATCATATTCTTTGTTCATGTACAAATTGATGGCCACATTGGAACCGCAGGTCTGGAGGTTGATGTCTTTGATCATCTCCTGAGTAAGCGAAAGGGTGACTTGAATCGATATTCCCATCATTGTCCCATGATGCTCTTATAAGACTCACTGATGGAGGTTCTTAGACAATCTTATGTTGATGATGATGGCCATGATTTTATACGACAAGTTGTACAGACTCACCGGGTGGTAGAGCATGACTAAGGGAGGGTTCCTGGTCTTTAAAAGGAGAACAAGGGATGTGTCATAGGCAATCTGTGGAAGGATTCCCCCTCAGAATAAATCTTGGATGGATTTAACAACATCCACCCTCACAACCTCCAATGAGCCCCATTAGAAAAATCTCAGGAATCCATCAGGTCTTAGGGCGCTGTCAGGTTTAAGGATCATCATGGTGTCGTAGACTTCCTCTTAATCAGGAAAGGCACTCAACCCCTCACTATCATGGACAGAGAACATGGATGGGGTAACCTCAAAGATACCTGAGTCATTCCCCGGATACCCATTGGGCCTCATTGGATTAGGTTTGACAAGAAACTCTTTTAAGAAGGCATATTATTGTGCTCCCACCACGTCCAAGTCTTTTGTGTGAGAGCCATTTTCTAAAAAAAAGTTGGGGTTGAATGGCCGCTTTATCTCTTTGATGCACACGTGAAAGAACATAGTGTTCCACTATCCCTCTTTGAGCCACTTGAACCTCAATTTATCTCTTTCTATTCATTTCTGTTTCAGAATAAATTTTTCCAAGATTTATTTTTTTCTAGCGAGGTCCTCGAATGTATGATCATCCCAACACTCCACCATCATTTTCTCTAGTCTAACAACTTTTTTCATGGAACATTGAACATCATTTTCATAGAAAAGAGAGTCCATCCACAACAACTGCAAATGGTACTTATGACATCTAAGTTTTTTTAAATGGAAACCAACGTGTGCCCCTGGGAAGGCTCGTTCCAGGCATCACTAACTTGGATGTGGTATCATGGAGTTGAATCCCATAGTTGGATAAACTGGAACCTCTCCGTGATACCCTAGTTATAAGAGAGGCTCAATAGTAGATGGAATGATCATATAATCTCGGAACCAGGTGTCTAACTATCTCATTTGAGAATAGTGTGGTGGTTTGAATGTTGTCCAGAAACTTGTCCAATTGTCTCTATGAGTAGTGGGTACCCTTTGGGTTATTGCACCAGGTAAAGCGGTCCCTTGAGAATCCTAGGTCGATGAGGCCCTTCCCCAACAAGAATTGATAATACCCCATACTTTATTTCATTTGGAAGGAAACTTCACATTCATTTCCTCCAGGGTGAAAATAATGTTGAAGTCGCCCCAAAAAATCCATGAAAGGTTGCTCGAATCGAAGGAATTGCGATCACTCCATAACTCCACTCTTTATTGGTTGTCACAACACCCATAGAAGAAAGACATGATGAAAGTGATATGCCCCTTGGTCACCTTGGTTTTTATGTATTGGTTACTGGCTTAAACCAAGTCAATAGAGAGGATCTTATGCTAGTAGATCCAGATTTGGCAGTTGGAAGTGTAGGCGTGGATGGAGCCTTGAATTTTGATATTCCATGTGTAATAACTGACCATTGAATGAATTTTATTATGCTAAAGGAATTAAACTATCAAAAACAACTGTTTACATACTTATGGATCAAGGAAATCTACTTTAACCCTATCCCTGAGTCCTTCAAAATTACATATTAGGATTGGTATCATTGGAATGTAAGGGCTCTGACATTGGCATGAGAGTAATTGGCCTTCTCAAAATGGGAGGACAAACGCTCTTGCTGGTTCCATGATCTTGAATGAGTACACAACCCCACTATTTTTGATGGATGCCTTGAAGAGGTAGTATCTAGATCATTGAGGGTAATGATAGGATGTTTCCATTCCCCAAGAGATGGTAGAGGGATTAGACTTGGATTGTTGAGGATTTGGGGAAAGAAGGCCTCTCTGGGGGATATGCGTGGACCTAAGAACTGCAGCTGATTGGGGCCCCACCCACTAAGGGACACTGAAGATGTAGAGGTTATACTTGGTCAAAATCTGTACCTTTTAGGGGGTTATATGGTTGCGCGATGAGGGGAGGGGGTTGGGCCAGGATTCTTGTTGGAGGGGGTATAGAATGAAGCTGGCACTCATCCAAGTCAGAGGCTCTCATCCACAAGAAACCAAGATGGTGGGGAACAACCAAGATAAGCTGAAGGACATGAAATCACCTTGGAATGGAGGAATAACACATGACCATCTGACAATCTTCAAGTAATAGAGGAGGAGGACTCTCCAAGAACTGGCCTCATGGGATTGGGAAGACCGCCCCTGAATCCTCTTCTACCAAAGGATCCGATGAGGGGGCTACAGGGGGAAAAACATTGAGAGCGGGCCTCAGCCTCATCCTGTGATCTGGGCTCTTGGAGGGATGATGCTCGTCCCCCTAGTCTCAACCCCAAAATACATTAATGGAATGGCCCTACAGTATACAATGATAAAAAAATTGGGGGAAGAACAGATAGTAAATGTCTTGGATCCAGCTGAAGGAGTCGTCCACATGAAGGTATGTCTTCTCTGGTAGGGGGAGGGAAATATCAACCTCCACAAATAATGATGCCAATGATATGTCCGCACAACTCCTGTTCCTATCATCAGAATAGATGAATTCGCGAAGGGAATATCTTATCAACTTTAGGAAGCATCCATTCTGAATGGGAAGAGGGAGCCTAGGGAGATCAGGCTAGATAGCAGCAAGGGGGATCTCCTTTCCTTTATGAGCATCCAACAACAACCTTTATAAATTGAACCTACATTGGCTAATGGCATGACGGTATATACACCATGCATGAAGGAAATCTCCCACTGAGGCTAGGATGAGACATAGAAAATTTTGTGAACTACCAAGATCTGCATTGGTGCTTGGAGACCCCAGGATAGGATGCATTGCTAGATGTCCTTGAGGGGTGGTATTGCAACCCCAAAATGAGCCACCAGTTTCCACTTCAGGTAGTTATCTATGTCTAACAAAGTAGATGCCAGAAACTCTAGAGAAAGACAATCACCCTCTCATAAGGCCTTCGGGGGTTCCACACAAACATTTAAGAACCAGGGATATGATGTACCAAGCTTCAGGCTACACATGGCTTCTTTGAAGGAGATACGCCTGGGAGCAAAGGGGGAAGTTCCCAACGCAAGAGGAAATGGTGGGGGAGTATCTTATAAGGTTCAGTCACCAAGGATCCCAAAGCGGGGGCGTAGAGGTGCTTCCAGAAACAAGGTGGCTGAAGGAATAGATACATAACTTGGATTGAAGAACAGGGGCGCAGGATCAGACCGGGACTAAGCAGGAGGTTGAGTAAATGTAAGAAAATTTGAATCCTTTGGTGGTGCATGGGGAACATTCTTCATTTCATTTTCTCTCATGGTATTCTAAAATAGTAATATTATAATTTCTCTACATTTTCTTAACTTAATAATTAAATATTATTTAATTAAATAATATTCAAAATTATTATTTCTCACCGGACCATTAATCTTTGTCCTCCATTTCTCCACAATATTTATTGAGCCTTGAATAATGTCTTTTTATTTATTAAATAAATATCACTGCATTATTATCCAATAAATAAATAAATATTATATTCAGTAAAAAGAAAATAAATATTTATTAAATATTCCTCTCACAATATATTCTCTCGAATAACTAGTGATGGAATAAATATGATCAACCATGCATGAATAATTATTAAACCATGACCAGTAAAAATATTTATTCAACCCCTTAAATAATAAATAATAATATATTATTTAACTGAGATTCTGGATACACTTAGTGTGTGACCCTCTAGGCATATTTCTTCATCTAATTAGGAGAGGCAGCCTAATGTACAAGGTTAGCATCTAGAAGAACGCCAAGGAACCCATGGATAAATAAGTTAATGCTGCAATGACATGTCACCTCATAAAGATGCTTACCATGTAATATTATCCCTTTATCACAATATCTATAATAGAGCAGGTTTCATGCTGGTGCCATTAACCTATGTGCTCAACATTCTTTGACTTTCTAGAAATAAAACTTGCCTAATAAATACCATGGCCATGGTTTATTTATGCTATATCATTTCTATAAAGGGCCTAAGATATTAAATTTTTTTAATAAATGGAATGTATTAATCCTTTCGTGAATTATTCATTAATGCAATATTACTCTTGACGCACCCAACATTTCATACCATACTACAAACATCTATCTCCACAGTTTTCATCAATATATCAAGGTACGCAACTCATAATATTTACTAAAAATAATATTAAATTCTAAGGACCAATATACACATATGCAGATTGGAACATCCAATTAAAATTATAAATGTGGATTTTTTACTACCAGACCTTATTCTCATAATATCCTAGAAGATATTACCAAGGGATTACACCATGAGAATGTTCCTAAAAGTCATATGGGCCTCCACCCATGATAGCTTGTATCATTTTTCCCTCAAATTATATCATCTTTCCATAGAACATATATATTCAAGAATAGTGTCATAGCACTTATGAGTTATAATCATAGTGGGGAACTGGCATAACCTTTTAGTGTGAATGCTACTCTTAGAACATTATCACATACTATGTCATGCAGAATAACAATCATGATCTTATAAGTAGTTAATTATTATTCAAAACAATGAATATGTTTTTATCATAATGTACATAGATGTTGGTTCTAGGGAACCAACTCCAACAGTAAATAGTTAAGAGGGTATATACATGTTGTTAAATAGTTTAATAAATGACCAATGGTTTTTTATATGAATAAATGGTAAAGTGGATTAATCATGGACTGGGGATAATGGGGTAGAATGGAAAGAACATTGGAAATGTTGATAATTAAAAATATGTAACGTTATTGTGTTGTGTGTTAAAAGGTCACTGATGATGAACCTTAATAAGATATGAATAATGGTATGGATTGGATATTGGATTGAGGCACCTCATCCTTGTGTTGGGTGAGACTAATGCTCTAGTCCCACCAATGCATCATGTGTTTGGGATACTTGACTAATAATCCAAGCATTAATTGTTGGGATATGACATGGGTACCTAGACTGACATCCCAATGTACAATGGATTCAATGGAATTGAAAAAAAAATTACACTTTAGTTTAAAGTGTAACCCCCATGGTATATTGTAAAGATGAATGACATGGGATAATTTAGATTTGATTAGATCAGGTGTCACCTGGAACCTGGGGTCCAATGAGGTAAATTTAAATACTAATTGGATATGAGACCTGTTTATATATTGTCATTTGTATTTTTCCTTTGCAAATCATTATGTAATATTACATAGAATGAATATCATGCAGACATAGTTTGTGGTGGTCTACTGACCTGTACTCACACCCAACTATGGTTTTCATTAGTATCCGAGAAGATTTAATGATCACACATTAGGATATTGGTAAAGGCATTATGATAGATGGTCGAGCCACACTTATGAGATGGATCATGGATGAGGGAACTCAACCGATGTCGAGACATGTTTTGAGGATTGTTGAGAGTCGTTGTTTTGAGTTTTATTTTAACACATCATACTATTATGACATGGAATACATACTATATTTGTAAAAACCACGAATATATTATTCTACAGTCAGTGGTCATTTTATTAAAAGGTCATAGATATAATAGATCACATCACTAAGTATCGATCAGTTAAGTAGTATAGAAGAACTTGATACATAAAAGGTTCCCTTATTACATTATTAACTAGACATATAACATAACAACTGAAAATAAACTGATTATTTTTCTTTATTAAAAGATTTAATCTTTATGGCATGGGGAAGGAAAAAAAATAAAAGGGTGAGCTCAAATGATCCATAAATGTTATAAGAAAAAAAATAAGTGAAAAAATTCAATAATACATAGACATTATGGAAAGGTAAATAATCTGAAAAAAATAAATGCAATCAATATTCTGAGAATGTAAATGAATCCATAGATTCTATTATAGTATACACTCATATATTGAAATAAAATAATTATGAATGAATACAATTATAATTTATTTGACATAATGTATCTGGAACATGAATCATTATACAGTCAATAAGTTTTATGTCTATGGGTAAAAACCTGTCTGATTCTTCTTGGAAACAAACATGAAGGGTTTTTCGCCAACTGCTTTGTCTCATGAAACTCGTCGATGCCTTGAGGGACTATCTATAACTAGGCCTTATCCATCATTGAAAGTCAAAATCTTTATTCAAATATATATTCAATTAATTAACAATATGACTTATCAAAATATATATATTGAGTAGTGGATAAAGATTCATCAATATTTCCCCAACAAGAACAACATTAAAAGAAAAATCCATATGAAAAAATGGTATATGGATAAGGTAAAATAATATACATGATACAATAAGTATTGATATTTGTTTAAATATTCTATGAATGATGATAAAAAATGAAAGGAATTATGCATACACTACACACAAGGAAATAAGTGGTGAATAAGGCATAACCAAAAGTAATATTATAATGGAGTTTGTGAAATAATGGATTTAAATCATACTAGTAACTTCATAATTGAAAATATGAATATATCATGATAAATGACCTCCAATTGAAGTGAAAAATTTTAAAAATATTTCTTAAGGAACTTTATAAATGAGACACTTTAGTGGGGTTTTATGGAAAATAATAAATATTTTTTTAGCGGGTGAGGAAAAAATTTATTGTATAAAATAGAAATGAACTAATATAATTTTTCATGATGAAATGAGTGATTTTAGAAAATTATTGTTTCATTAAAAAATATTATTAATGGTAATTGAAAATGGGAAATAAATTGTAAGAAATTAAAAAGTTCTCTTAATTTGGTCTTGCTTATCAGGAGGAATTGAAATGGGAACATTATAAATCATGTATTTCACCATAAAAGAAAGAATAATTGAAAAAGGTACATATATTTTCAACATACAAAATAATTTATGAGGAGTACATATGAATAATTAAGAATTATATTGGGGTAATGATAGATAAATTTTAACCTAAAAGAAAAATATAGGTTCGTTGCGAATCCCTTACCCTATGCCCGAAAGTGTTCTTCAATTTCACTTAATGTCTTAAATAATGAAATTAGATTCATTAATAATGTAATTAAAAAACCATTAAACATTTATTTGATTTATTATACTTTTGTTAAGTTCATTTATGAAATTTTTCAGGAGTTAATAGATTCAAATTTCTCATTCGGGACTGTTCATTTCATTGGTTTTTGTGATTGGTTCACTTTTATACATATATGGAAGATCATGAAAAATGGAAATAATTATACAGAATTAAAATTATATGTTATTAATGGATTAAAAAATGATTAAATAGTATTATATATATATATATATGTATATATATATATATATATCATTTTTCAGGTATTATGATGATTCATTTGATAAAACATTATTGATAGTCATTTAGATTATTTTGGAAATTTTCAATCATCATACACTAATTTTGTTTTATAAATTAATATTATGCAATAATACTAGTTCCAAAACACTAAAGAAGTTTTTATATAAGTTTTCAAATATTGTTTAACCATTATTCTTGTTTTATGACCATCCTTGAAGGAGGTAATGGAAAATGAAAAAGCATCATCCATGTTGGCGGTAAATCAACACATCACGGATGATTTTTTCATTTTTATATCAAAAGGGAGAGGAGAAGGGGTTTGATGATGAATAATACTTTAACATAATAACATTACAGTATATATAAGATACTATAGTAGTCATATATTTATAGATAAAGTAGGTAAGGAAATGAGAATAAATGAAAATAAAATTTAATAAAATTAAATGGCGGAAAGGAGGAGACTTTACCTCTTGAATTCATATCTTTGAGAACCTTCTTAATGACCTTTGAAGTGGAATTTTTGGATGAATCTATTAAGAGAAGAACGTGGGGGAGAGGTTTGGGAGAGGGAATGGACTAAAATTTGACATGCTTCATGGATTTTGTGGTTTCAGGATAAGAGGCGGTGATGGGTGATATTTATAATAGAGGAGAAGGGTGTTTTTTTATTAGTTTATTCATTGGTTTATTATTTTGGTTCAAGACTAAGAATAATACAGATTACCAGGACTAAATACCATAAATATATAAGGAGAGTTTTATATTATGGTTCTTAAATTATCAATGACTCAAGAAATAGCGTATTTAACTTATAAATCATATATATTGTAAATTACAATATTTCACTATTCACCAAAAATTCAACTATGTAAGAAAAATCTCAAAAATTCACCTTAACCAATTTATGATGTGGAGAATTCAAAAATAAACTCCATTTTAGGATAATAATTTTATAAATATGATAAAATTAATTTTTAATTAAAATCACCATTTAATAGAATATATAGATTTTATAACTATAACTCATTTGATGATACTTTGAAAAATTGAATAAGGTCTCATAAAATTAACTTATAATCCTAAGACATCAAAATATTAATTTTTGAATTTATTTTATGAAATTATATTTTCTTTTAAATAATTATATTAATTGTTAAATTATAAGGCCCCAACTATAAAAATTACTTAATCTTGAGATAAGTCAACAATTGACTTTAATTCACTTTGAGGATATTTTTAGGTTTAGAGTTTTAGATAATTAGGCCATAAATATTACATTACATCTCAAATATTAAAAAGTAGACACTTCTAATCTAACGATTTTTTTCACAATAATAAAACTCAATAAAAAATAAGAATTCATTTCTTGATAAAAATCATATTTAATTCTTCCTTTCCCTTACCCTTTACTTTACCATATCAAAAACATTTCAAAGACCTGGGATGAGCATAAAAATCTCAATAAGGGATATAAAATAAGGGAAAAATCATTAGTCCATTAATTCATACAAATCAATGAAATCATACTTTTTACTCACAAAACAAAAGCTCTTTAACAAACCTCATGAAATCATAATAGTTATGAATTACTAATGGAAATAATAAATCCTAAAGGTACCTTGTGGCATCCATAACATATTTATATTGTAGCTTTCACATCCACATAGAGAGTAACCTTCTTGGTTACATTTGGAATACCCATCATTGTATATTCCCTAAATCTCTTAGGAGAAACCTTAACGTTTAACTCAATCATGTTACCCAATAGATTAGAGAGTTATCACAATCTCAACTGCCCTCGATTTACCATAGAAACAACCTTATATGTAAGCGATTCCTAATAACCATAACATAATCATAACACATGAACAAGCATAAAGGAAAAAATAATATTTCTGCATTACAATCATAAGGAATAATTTCAATATATTTATTTAATAAATCCATTATCAATACCATTTTCAATATCAAAATACGTAAATAGGGTATATGGTATTTATTTTCCATTTAAAAACATTATGGATTATTAAGGAATCCAAATATCAAATAATTATCTCTGTTGCAGAATGGTCATTTTCAATGCGTATGTTAGAAAGATACATTACTTTTGTCCTTTAGTAAAAAGCATCATAGAAAAATATTCCTTTTGAAAACCATTTAATGAAACTAAAAGTCAAAAGGGATAATTATACACCATATAAAAGAAGGTCGTATCAAAATATGCCTCAATAAAAAGAGATTGAGAGGAAGTCCCTTACAAAGATTGTATAATTTTATTATGGATAATTCAATGAAATAGTTATGTGTAAAAATATAAATACACTTAATATAAGAGTATTTTTAATAAAAAATAGTTTGAGGACATTCACACTTATTCTTGAAAAAACAAAACCAATGATATGGATATTTAACTCAATAAATAGATATTGAGTTAATATTTACCTTACAATGTTCATATAAATGACGTAAGAATTTATCAATGGGGTTATTATGTGTATAAACAATATATAAAAACAAAGGGAAGTGTAAATTAAAAAATAAATAAATAAACAGTGATTGTACATATAATCATGGCATAATATAACCAACGAAGTATGCGTAACACTCTTAGAGTGGAAATTGTGTTTAGAAACTCCCATACAAAGAAAATTTTGTAAATAAAATAGATCAATTATGTATATTAACTATAAATAAATATAAAAAAATTATAAATAGAGGATATTATATCAAAATTCATTTCTCAAAAAATCATATCATGACATAATCATGAAGTAGAAGATTGACCCAAAGAATGGAAATTGGGTTAAGAAGTTTCCTTACCTTGAGTCTGAATTGTCTTAGTCATTCTTTATATTACTGAATAATAACCATAAGTTAATTTATACTTTATTTAGAGACTTTTTTCAGTTTATAATTCATTTCATATTACTTATCATTATGTTATATAAATTATAATATTATTTTATTTCATATTGGTCTGTTAGTCAATATTTGGTACTTGAGTTGAAAATGATCTTGTTTGAAGTTAATTGCCCATGTGGTAAAATGTAAATCACCATTATAAAATTATTAATGATTTAAATATCATATATATCTAGTATATATGTATTTATAATAGTCTATAACATTTGTATATAAGAAATTAAATGCACTGTTCATAGAGACGGTAGGCCGTATGTACGCATGAATGCTACTTTCAATTCTTTGTCACATTAAAGGAATGGGAAATAAATTATTTAAATTTATATTATAACACCATTATTATATTTAAGTCATTTATTTTTCATAGTTTTAACAAAAACATCCTTTATACGTTCCATGTATGGCATGAATGAGTCATATCACTTTGAAGGGGTGGTTGTCCGCACATCCTCAAATGAAATTATCATATTTATTGTGGAAAGAATAAATGTATGTTGGAAATAAAAAATATATAAAATATATAAAATATATACATAATATATATCATATATAAATATAGTTCCATCATAATGTCCACCATGGGTGGTGGTAGGGGAAGATTGAACAATCGTCGTTTCGTGATGAAATAATTCGTTGTACATAGAAACAGTATGTTCGTATCCATTAGATGGAGGTGTGTGTAACTGTAGTTAAAATATTTATAATGAAAAAAATACTATTATATTAAGTATACTGGTATTTTTATGTAATCAAAGAATAATAATATCATAGGTAGTAGAGAAGAAAAATAAAAGAAAGGAACTTGAGAGAAGACGTTACCTCTAAATCGGGTAACTTCTTTTGATTTGAGCCAAAAGTCTTTCTTGAACTTTCTTCTGACCAAGGTAAGGATTCTATTAGGAAGGGAGGTATGTTGAGATATTATTTGAGAATATTTTTGATGATCTAAGAGTCTTTATAGGTTTTATTAAGTGGGTATAGTTGGTGGCCTTTTATAAATGGGAGGAGGGGCACTTTAGAAATTTCCTGAAATACTAATTTTTTATAAATTCAATTTCAATTTAAAATGCTCCAAAACTCATTTAATTCAAAGTTAAAATGATTTATATTTCAATGAAAATCAAAAATTAATATTTAGACACGTTTTGAAATTTTTTCATCCTTATCTTTCTTGTTTAACAATTATTTTACCATTTTTAAATTTTATAGCGATATCATGTTATTTAAAGATTATTGGTTAATGTAATTACCATATTATCTGAAATGACCCAAAAAAATTATTCAGGACATATATGGACTTATATTAACCATTTTACCAAATATTATATTTTTAGGAATTTAATATCATCTAACAAACTATTTAATATTTAAAGTTATTAATTATGTCAATATTAGACACTATTCATACTTTAATTTTTTACAAATATATAACATATTTATTATTTCTAAAAAATATTGACTCAATCCTAACAACTCATATTCACCTATAAAACTAGTTTATGAAATAAATTATGTCAAATAATATTTATTTTAATATTAATAATATCATTTATTTGAATCCTTTATTAATGAAGCAATCAAAACATCATCATTGTGTCATAATTAAATTTACTTTTTTAATGTCTAAAAATTATAAAAAAATATCATGATTTAGGAAATATATTTACATTTATAATTACTACTTATAGTCAAATATATTAGTTATATAACCCAACCTTAAAATTGATTTACTAAAAAGATACATGTTTATGTTATTTTTCTCTTTACTATAAACTAATTATTATAACATGTCATTATCACTCCCAAGTGGATCCATACGGTCCTAAAATAAACCCTAGGATTCCAATGGTCATAAATAATGCATAAAATAGTATTAGTACTCGTTTTATGGTAGTTTTATGTTATTAAAATATTATTTTTTACACTTATTTACCAGATTTACCCTTTAACCATGTTAAATAAAAATAATTACTAAAGTTACTATTCATAATGTTCAAAATAAAATGTACATGTTTACATAATTTGGACATTATAATTCCAAATATGGAATACATTTTTCAAAATTAAAAACATATAATTTATAAAATTTAATTTTAAAATTCATTCCCGTTGTCAAAACCAAAAAAGCGTGTTTTTAGGAAAAAAACTATTAAAAGAATAACATGTGTTTATGTCCAATTTAAATTTGAAAAAACATTCAATTGAAAATATTGTATTTAATGAAGAAAACTCAATACAATTACACTTTAAAAATAATTGAAAATAAAATCTAACTATATAAATAAATTAGATGAAAAGGTAGTTTTGAATTAAAATGCAGTATTTTCCACTATTCATTAAAATATGAATTTCATCAGAAAAAAATAAAATTTTCAACCAAAGTAAATTTTTATTTCATGATTCAAAATAATAAGTTTATTTTTTAAAATATAACATATAAAAGTGACAAAAAATATATTTAAAATGGGTTTTCCATCAAAAGGCAGTAAAACAAACTTTTCAAAATATTAGAGCATTTATGATTATAATTGGATATGTTCTCATTTTAAGCCTAAAAATTTTGTTGGATAAATTTGAGAACATTTAACAAACATATATAATAATATTTCAGTCAGTTCTTTTCATTATTCCAATACAATAGCTAGGTGCTAACTACCATTTAAAATAATATTATTACTATATTATCTTTCTGTGTAATTCAATGTTGTGTGCAACGTAAGATTTTGGAAAAACATGTTGTTGTGTGTTGAGGTTTCTATCTGAAAAAGAAAACACTTTAACATATAATTAATATCTTTTTCATAAATATTAACAGATATGAAAAGGTATTATTCTATAAATACACGGGATGTTACATCATTCACCCCTTTTGGAAATTGCATCCCCAAAATTTTATCTATTTGTCAAATGAGTGGGGGTATTTATCCCTCATAGAAATTTATGATTCCCATGTTACCTCTTCAGCCATATGGTTTTTCCAAATAAAATTACCTAAAAAATTACCTTATTCTGCAACACTTTCTCTATACGATCAAAGATTTTGACAGGTTGTTCCTTATAAGAAATATTCTCTTGTAACTAAACTAACTCTGGACTCAAAACATGATATGGATCCAAAATATACTTTATAAACATTGAAACATGAAAAGAATTATGTATTTGGTATAAAAATGTAGGTAAATCCAATTTGTAGGCAACTAATGCTACTTTCTCGAGGATTTCATAGGGTTCAATGAATCTCGAACTTAGCTTTCCCTTCTTAACAAAATTTATCATAATTTTCCAAGGATAAACTTTTAGAAAGACATGATCACCTTCCATGAAAGAAAGATCCTTCTTCTGATTGTCCTTGAAATATTTCTACCCACTCTGAGTTGTTCTCTTGTGATTCTAAATAAAATAAACTATTTCTTCCATCTCTTCTACCAATTCTGGTCCCATCAAATTCCTCTCACCCAATTCATCCCAAAAAGTGAGAGTTCGAAACATATTTCCATATAATATTTCAAATGTTTCCATCTGTATACTAGAATTAAAATTGTTATTATAAGAAAACTCAATCAAATAAAGATTTTGGTCCCCACTTCCCTGGTAATCCATTGAAAAATCACGTATCATATCTTTTAATGTTTGGATTATTCGTTCTGACTACCCATATGATTACGAATGAAAAGTTGTACTGAATTTAATTCAGTACCCAATGTCTTCTGATGACCTTTCCAAATGTTAGAAGTGAACCTGAGATCATGATCAAATATTGTAGAGAGAATAACTCCATGTAACCTAAATATATCTTTAATATATAATCGAGAAAGTTTATCTAGAGGTAGAGTATCTTGAATAGGATAAAAATGACCATATTTAGTCAATCAATCAACAATAACCTAGATTTAATTATTACCCAGAGAAGTCTTTGGTAATCCCACTACAAAATCAATGGAAACATTTTCCCATTACTGATCAAGAACTTGAAAAGGCTAAAGCATCCCTTTCGGTAACTATTATTCTGCTTTAACCTGTTGAAAAATCAAACACTGGATTGTGAAGTTAGAAATATATCTTTTGATTCCATCACACCAGTAATACTCTTGATGATTTCTAAACATCTTAGTACTACCAATATGAATTGAAAAATATGAACTATGAGATTCAAATAACAATTCTTTCTTCAAATATGAATCACATGGCACACATAATCTCTTTCCAAGCAACGAAAGACAATCATTATCAATGTCATGTTTAGGTAACTTACCCTTATGAACCAATCCTATCTTTTTTTCAACACACTTTCCCCTTTCTATGCTTTCTAAATTATGTATGATAGAGATGATTTTACCACCACATGAAACAAACCAAAGTAATTTTCAGCACCAACAACTTCTATGTCAAATTTCATGAAATCATTAATTAAAGGGTCATGTTCTAAATGTAACATGGTTAATGTAGCATTGATTTTATGACTAAAAGAATCTTTCAATTTGTTTTCTTTTCCATGATGGTAATGAATCATGCAATCATAATACTTAATTAATTCCAACCATGTCCTTTGTCTCATGTTTAATTCATTATGAGTAAATATATACATTAAAATTTTGTTATTACTATATATTTCACACTTCATGCCATACAGATGATTCCTTCAAATTTTGTAAGAAAAAACAATAGCTGCAAATTTAAAATCATGTGTACAGTAATTTAACTCTTGAGTTTTTAACCGACTTGAAATATAAGCAATTAACCGATCATTCTGTATTAGGACAAAACCATTTCCTTTCAAAAAAATCATTACTATGTTTAACAAATTCTCCATTTCTAGAAGGTAGTTCCAAAATAGGATCATTCTCCAATCTTCTTTTCAATTCCTGAAAACATTCATCGCATTATTTTGTCCAAATGAACTTAACACCTTTTTGAGTTAACTTAGTCAGTGGGATAAATAACTGTGATTTTTTTAACAAACCTCCAATAATAACCTGCTAAACGAAGAAAACTATAAATCTCAGTAATATTTTTTGGTCTAGGCCATTCTTCAACAATTTTTGTTTACAAGATCTACAATTATTACTTCTTTAGAAACAATGTGACCAACAAATGAAATTGGTTATAACCAAAACTCACACTTTCTGAATTTATCATGTAGTTTATTTTCTTTTAATGTTTACAAGACAACCCTTAAATGGATTTCATTGTTCTCTTTACTTTTAGAATATACCAAAATATCAGTAATAAACACAACAAAAAACATATCCAAGACCTCCCAAAAAATTAAATTCATATGATACATGAATACAATACGTTCATTGGTTAACCCAAAAGGTATAACTACACATTCATAATGGCCATATCTAGTATGAAATGCGGTGTTCGAAATGTTTTCTTCCTTTATATTCAAATGATGGTGACTTGGCCTCAAGTCAATAATTGAAAAATAATGATCTCCTAGAATCTAATCAAACAAATCATCGATATGAGGAAAAGGATATTTGTTCTTAGTAGTGATGTTATTCAAGGCTCTATAATCAATGTAAAGTCTCATAGAGCCATCTTCTTTTTTAACAAATAAGACATGATCACCCCATGGTGACGTGCTAGGTTGAATGAATCATTTATCTAATAACTCCTACAATTTATTATTTAACTCTAAAAGTTCAAATTGAGCCATTCGATATGGGGGTTTTGAAATTATCTTAGCATCAGGTACCAAGTTAATTGTAAATTCATCTTCCCGATCAGGTATTATACTAGACAAATCATCAGGAAAAACATCAAAATACTCATTTACCACTGGAACATCATTAATCTGTATAGTTCCTTTGTTTCAACAATAAGTTCAAGGTAACATTAATCTCCATCTTTTATTAGTTTCTCAACTTCCTGATACATTATCAAAATTTAAGGGTTTATTATTGTATACAAACTAAAATTATTTCTAAAAAGAAACCTATTTAGCTCTTCAATCAATCGTATCATGAAAAAAAGAAAGCCAATAAATACCCAAAATAACATCAAACTCTATTAGAGGGGAAAAATAGGGGTTTTAGGTAGATTATTTCCACACAAAAGAATAGGAAGGCTCTCATAATTTATTTTTGACTCAAAATTTCCCCTAGGGGTTTTTACCACAAGTTCAGGATTCATATTTTGAGATGGAATTCCCAATTCACTATAAAAATTATTGGAAATGAATGAATGTGTAGACCTGGAATGAAAAAAAACATTGTCATAATTTGAAGAAACAAAAAATGTACATGATACTACTTTATTTGTTGGCCCAACATCTACTGAAGTAGATGCAAAGTATTTCACCACCCCATTCTACTTGTAGTCCAGATGATCTCCATCATTTGAGTTCTTCTCCAGACACTCATTTGCATATTCACCCATTTCATTTCACTTAAAATATTTTACTGACTATAAATATTATTTTGTCTTACCAGTACCCTGATATTTTCCAATTCAATTACAATCCTTATGTACCATTTTACAACATCAGAGCCACTTACTAGAATTCAAAAGGCATTCCCCAGTGTGCTTTTTACAAAAAATTTCACAAACTATAAACTTATGTTTCTTACCATCAATATTTTTTGAAGAGTTCTTCCATTTTATCTTCCACCTTGACCTTTTATTCAATTGTTTTTCAAATAACACCTGATCATAGCAAGCTCCATTTCCACCTTCTCCACACATCAAACAAGTTTTCCATAACATTTGAACTCACAAAAAGATAATTCCCTTCACTTCTTTTTCTTTAATCTTGGGTAAAAATGATTTCTTTTTACTATCAAGAACTCATATGAAATTTTGAGCATACCTTTCCAGTCAAGTGAATTTTTCTTCATAAGTATGCACTAAGTCATCCTCCTCCCTAAATTTCAAGAATATTTTTTCCACCCTAAGTGAGCCGACTTAGGAAAATATTTCTCAAGGAACATACCTTTTAATGCATACCAATAAAGAGCATCAATATTCTCTATATCCCTGATATTTTTTACCATTGAACACCACTGATGGACTTCACCTTGAAAATGATAAACAAGAAGACTAACATTTTGATTTTCGGAACACCCCATGACATCAAAAATATTTTCTAGTTCATTAATCCACCTTTCAGCTAGCACATAGTCAGATGATCCTCTAAATGATGGGGTATGTTTCCAAATGAAATGAACCACTACTGAAATGTTTCTTTGTGGTTGATCTAGTTGATATTAGGCATGGATACCACCACCATTTATAGATAGAGTCAACTATTCTATAACTGCAACAAATAGTTCAGTTCCAATTCTAACCATTTCTGGTTGCTGATTTGGTAGGTTTTTATCTTCCTGATTTCATCCCATCATAGCTACCATGTTCCCTCTACAGAAAACCATTATGAACACAGAAAAATCATATAATAAGAAACATCATAATAATAAAAATATATATAATCTCAATCTTACTATAAAGTAAAGAAATGAATATTCATTTAACAATATCCTAACTAATATGGTTATCTAAACCAACCTTTGATGACAACTAAAAGGCACCAGCTTTAAACACTGCATAATCTTGAGATACATCAATAATTAACTTTAATTCACTTAGAGAATCATTTTAAGTTTACAGTTTTACAGAATTTGGTCATAACTATTACATTGCATCACAAATATTTTAATGCATACACTTCTACTCTAAGAATTTATTTCACAATAATAAAACTAATTAAATAAAACAAGAATTATTTTCATGATAAAAATCTTCTTGAATTATTCATTTCCATTAACCTTATATATAACAAGTGAAAAAGATTTCGAAAAAAAGGGATGATCATAAAAATATCATTAAGGGGCATAAAATAAAGAAAGAAAACATTAGTCCATGAATACATACAAATCAAAGAAATCTTAATTTTTACTTATAAAACATAAGATCTTTAACATAACTCATGAAATCATAAGATTTATGAATAACACATATAAATCATAAATCAAAAAGGTAACTTTTGGAATCTATAACATACTTACATTGTAGCTTTCATAGCCACACAGGGAGTAACCTTCATAGTTACATTTGGAATACCTATCATAGCATATTCCCAAAATCTCTTAGGAGAAACCATAATGTTTGTCACCATCATGTTACCCAATGCATTGTAGAGATATAACGGTCTCAATCATCCTCATTTTATCACAAAACCACTAGTATACATAAGTGATTCCCAAGAACTATAACATATTCATAACACATGAACATGCATAAAGGAAAAAAATAACATTTCTACATAGAAATAATAAGACATAATTTCAAGATATTGATATAATAAATCCATTATAAAGACCATTTTCAATAACAAAATATATAAAATGGGAATATGGTATTTATTTTACTTTTAAAAATAATACATCTTGTTAAGAAATCCAAATATCAAATAATGCTCGTGGCGGTGGAATGGTCGTTGTCACCACATATGTTAAAAAGAAATATTCCATTTTTTTGTTTAGTAAAATGCTTTGTAGAAAATGATTCTTTTTGGAAACCTTTGAATGAACATAAAAGTCAAAGGGGATAATTATAAACTTTATAAAATAATGTCATATCAAAATATGCCTTAATGAAAATAGATAGAGATGAAGTCCCTTACAAAGATCGTATCATTAGATTAAGGATAAATAAATGACATAATTATGTGTGAAAAATATAAATACAACCAATATAAGTGGATATTAAGTGTAAAATAGTCAAGGGTCATTCACACATATTCTTGGAAAAACTAAACCAATGATAAGGACATTTAACCCAACGAATGGATATTGAGTTAAAATTTCCCTTACAAAGTTCATATAAATGACGTAAGAATTTATCAGTGGGGTGATTATATGTAGAAATAGTATATTCAAAAAAAGGGAAGTGTAAATTATAAAATAAATAAATAATTAGTGATTCCTCACATAATCTTGGGATAATATAATCAACGAAGTATGCGTAAAACTCAAAGAGTGGAAATTGAGTTTAGAAATTCCCTTAAAAACAAAATTTTGTTAATAAAATAGATCAATTATGTTTATTAATTATAAATACACAAAAAGAAATAATAAACAAAATATAGGATATTAAAATTCATATCTCACATAATCAAATCATGACATAATCAAGAATTAGATGATTAACCCAATGGATGTAAATTGGGTTAAGAAGTTCCCTTACCTTGAGTCTGGCTTGTCTTTTCCATTCTTTATATTATTGAGTAATAGAATTAGGTTAATTTATAATTTTTTAAGAACCTTTTTAAATTTTATTATTCATTTTATACTACTTATCATCATGTTATAAAAATTACATAATTATTTTTGTTCAAATCGGTCTCTTTGTCGATATTCGGTACTTGAGTAAAAAATGAACAAGTTTTATGTTAATTGTTCGTGTGGTAAAATTTCAATCATATTCATAATATTATTCATGATTTAAATATTATATATATACAGTATATATGTATTTATAAATGTACATAACATTTGTAGATAATAAATTAAATGCACCATTAATGGAGACAGTAGGCTGTACATACGCATGAACGCTACATTCAATTCTTTATCATATTAAAGGAATGAAAACTAAAAGATATAAATGTATATTATAATACCTTTATTATATTTATGTCATTTATTTATAACAGGTTTAATAAAACCATCCTTTATATATTCCATGTATGGCATGAATGAGTCATGTCACTTTGAGAGGGATGTAGTTCGCACTTCCTCAAATGAAATTATTGTATTTATTAAGGAAAGCATAAATGTATGTTGTAAATAAAACTTAATTATTCATATAAACAATATAAACATAATATATATCATATATAAAGGTATTTCCACCATAATTTACACCATGAGAGGTTTTAGGGGAAAATTTAACAATCATCGTTTCGTTATGTAGTAGTTCGTCGTTCACTGAAATAGTATGTTCGTATCCATTAGATGAAGGTGTGTGTAAGTGTAGTTTTAACAATTCTCATAAAAAATCCTGGTATATTTATGATACTGGTTTGGTTATTTAATCAATGAATATGAATATAATAGTGAGTGGAGAAGGAAAATAAAAAAATAAACTTGAGAGAAGGTGTTACCTCTAAATCGGGTAACTTCTTTTGATTTGAGCCAAAACGATTTCTTGAATTTTTTTCTACCTGAAGTAAAAAAGCTAAGTGTGTGGTATGGATTTTGGGAGCTTATTTGAGAAAAATTTGGACATTACAAGGTGCTTGAGAGGTATGAGTAAGTGGATAGAGATGGCGGCCTTTTATAAGAGGGAGGAGTGACACTTTAGGAAAGTCTTGAAATATTAATTTATTATAAATTAAATTTCATTTAAAAATGATCCAAAACTCTTTTAATTATAATATAATATGATTTTGGTTAAAATAAACATTATACAATAGTTTTTATATAATTTTGGATATTTTTTTATCCTTTTATTTTTGGTTGAAAAATTATTTTACCTTTTTTATTCTTATAGTGATATCATGTAATTTACACATTGTTGGTTAATGAAATTACCATATCATGTTAAAAGACCCCCCAAAAAACAATACTTTAGAGAATATTTGGACTAATATTAACCATTTTACCAAATATTATATTTTTGGAAATTTAATATCATCTAAGTAACTATTTTATTTCTTAAGTTATGAATTTTGTCAATTTTGGACATTATTCATACTTGACTTTTTTAAAAATTTATAACAACATGATTCTTTCAAACAGAAAACATAAAATCAATACTAACATTAAATATTCCCCAAAAAAATTCGTGTATCAAATAAATTATGTCAAATATTATTTATTTTAATATTTATAATATCATTTATTTTAATCCTTTATTAATGAAGTAGTCACTACATCATCATTGTGTCATAATTAAATTTCTATATTTAATGCTTAAAAATTATAAAAAAAATTTCATGATTTAGTAAATATTTTTACATTTATAATTACCATTTATAGTCAAATTTATATGTTATATAACCCCGCATTATAATTGGTTTAGTAAAAAGATACATGTTTATGTTATTTTTCTCTTTAATTTAAATTAATTATTATAACATGTCATTATCACTCCAAAGTGGATCCATGGGGATCTAAAATAAACCCAAAGATCCCATGGTCGGAAATAACTTAAAAAATAGGATTCTGACACATTTTAGGGTTGTTTTATATTATTAAACTATTAATTATTTACCCTTATTTACCAGATTTACCCTTCACCCATAGTAATTAAAAATAATTACCGAAGTTACTATTTGTAATGTCCAGATACAAAAGGTAATAATTCGCAAAATTTGGACATTATGATTCCAAATATGGAATCCATTTTTCCAAATTCAAAAAATAGAATATTTAGAAATTAAATTAAAATTAATTATCATTCTCAAAACCAAAAAGTGTGTTTTTAATAAGAAAAAAACTACCAAAAGATTGAAATGTGTTTATATCCAATTTCAATGTGAAATCACATATAATGACCCAAATTGGATTAAATGATAAAAACTAAATCCAATTATGCTTTAAAACCTATTATAAGTACAATATAACTATATAAAGAAATTATATGAACATGTTGTTTTGAATTAAAATGCAGTAATTTTCACTATTCATTAAAATTTAAATTTCAACTGAAAATTACCATAATTTTAACCAAAGTAAATTTTGATGTTCTAATTCTAAATAAGAATTTTATTTTTTCAAATAAAACATAGAAAATAGAGAAAAACTAGATTTAAAAAGGGTACTCTAATAAAGGGAGGTAAAACAATATTTTTTATATATTAGAGCATTTTATTCTTAAAATTGGATCTACTCTTGTCTTAATCCACTAAAATTTATTGGATAAATGTAAAAACAATTAATAAAGATGTATAATTATATCATAGTTAGTTATTTTAATTCCCTTTAATACAATGGCTAGGAATTAACTACCATTAAAAAATATTATTATTATATTATTTCTGGAATAACTCAATGTTGTGTGCAACATATGATTTCTGAGAAACTTTTTTTTTCATGTCGAGTATGCTATCAGAAAAATAATCATATTTAACTTAAAATTAATATTATATTCATAAATATTAAAAGATGCGAAAAAGAATTATTCTATAAATACCTAGGTTGTTACATCATTCCCCCCTTTTGTAAATTTCATCCCTGCAATTTTATTTACTTATCAAACATGTTTGGGTATTATATCTCATAGAATTATCATTTTCCCATATTGTATCTTAAACCATATGGTTTTTTCATAAAACCTTTACCTGATAAATTACCTTATTCTGCAATATGTTCTCTCTATAGTCAAGAATCTGGACTGGCTGTTTCTCATAAGAAATATTCTCTTCCAACTGAACTACCTCTGGACTCAAAACATGTGATGGATCTAGCATATATTTTCTCAACATTGAAACATGAAAAAAATTGTGTACCTAGGATAAACTTATAGGTAAATCCACTCTATAGTAAACTGGTCCAACTTTATTTAAGAATTCAGAGTGTCCAACGAACATCAGACTTTTCTTTCCCATCTTAGAAAAACACATCACAATTATCCATGGAGAAATTTGAGGAAGACATGATCACTAACCTCAAAAGAAATATCATTCTTTCAGTTATCCATGTAAATTTTTTCCCTTCTCTTATCTATCATCATGTGCTTCTAAATCTACTGAACTTTTTCTTCCATCTCTTCTACCAATTTTGGTCCTATCAACTTCCTCTCACTTCATCCTAAAAAACAAGAGTTTGACACATCTTTCCATACAATCCTTCAAATAGTTCCATCTATATACATGAATAAAAACTATTATTATAAAAAAATCATCCAAAGAAATATGTTGGTCCCAAATTCTCTTGTAATTCATTGAACAATCACATAACATATATTCCAATGTCTAAAATGTTCGTTTTGACTGGCCATCTGATTTCATAAGAAAAGCTGTACTGAAATTTAATTTATTACCCAACGACTTCTGAAGACATTTCCAAAAGTTAGAAGTGAACCTAAGATCACGATCTTATACAATGGTGAGAGGAACTCCATGTAAATTTACGATCTCTCTAACATACAATCGAGAAAGTTGATCTAGAGATACAATATCTTAAATATGAAGAAAATGAGCATATTTAGTTAATCAATCAAAATAACCCATATTGCATTGTTACCATGATAAGTCTTTGGTAATACCACTATGAAATCCATGGACACATTTTTCCATTTCCACTCTAGCACTAGAATAAAATTAATCACCCCTTTTGGTAACTTCTATTCTTCTTTAACATGTTGTAAAATCAAACACTTCACAGTAAGGTCAGCAATATCTCTTTTCATTCCGTCCCACCAGTAATACTCTTGAAGATCTTTGTACATATTAGTACTGCCAGGATGAACTGAAAACATAGAACTATGAGATTCACATAACAACTCTTTCTTCCAATGTGAATCACAAGGAAAACAAAATCTTTTTGCAGACCTCAAAACACAATCTTTTCAATGTTAAATTAAGGTAGCATACCCTTCTGAACCAATTCTATGTTTTTTATAACTCACTTTCTTCTTTCTACCCCTTCTTAATTATGTCTGATAGATATTATTTCACTACCACCTAAAACAAAATAGAGGAATTTCATGAACCAACAACTTCTATTCCAATGTTCATCAAATCATTAATCAAAGGTTCACATTCCAAATGTAACATTGTTAATATAACATTACATTTCCGACTCAAAGCATCAACTCATTTTTTTATTTACCGAGATGGTAATGAATCATGCAATCATAATCCTTCATTAATTACAGCCATCTCCTCTATCTCATTTTTAATTATTTCTGAGTGAATATATACTTCAAAATTTTGAGATCAATATATATTTCCCACTTCACACCATACAAATGATGCATCCAAATTGTTAAAGAAAAAATAATAACTGCTAATTCCAAATCATGTGTAGGGTAATTTAACTTGTGAGTTTTTAACTGACTTAAAGCATAAGAAATTACATTATCATTATACATTAGGACACATCCATGTCATTTCAACAAAGAATCACTATAAATAAAATATTCACCATTTCTGGATGGTAGTTCCAAAACAGGGTCATTTGCCAATCTATTTTTCAATTCCTAAAAACATTCATCACATTATTTTTTCCATATGAACTTAACACATTTTCAAGTTAACTTAGTCAGTGGGCTAGATAAACATGAAATTTTTTCAATGAACCTCTAGTAATAACCTATTAATCTAGGAAAACTCTTAATTTTAGTTATATTTGTGGGTCCTTGAAATTATTCAACAACATTTGTTTTAGCAGGATCAACAGTTATTTTATCTTTAGAAACAATGTGACCGAAGAATGAATTTTTTTGTAACAAAAACCCATACATGCTGAGGTTACTATATAGTTTATATTCTTTTATGGTATGAAAGAAAACCCTTAAATGACTTTCATGATCCTATTTAATTTTAAAATATACAATAATATCATCCATAAACACAACCAAAAACTTATCAAAGAACTCATGTAAAATTACATTCACAAGATCCATGAATACATCAGGAGCATTGGTTAACCCAAAAGGCATAAATACATATTCACAAGGGTTGTATCTATTATGAAACATGGTCTTTGGAATGTTTTCTTGATTTACTTTCAACTGATGGTACCCCAACCTCAAGTCAATCTTCAAAAAATGCCGAGCTCCCTGGAGTTGATAAAAAAATCATCAATACTAGGTAGAGAATATTTTTTTAATAGTAGTGTTAATCAAGTATCTATAATCAATGAAAATTCTCATTGAACCATCTTTATTTTTAACAAATAAGTCAGTATCACCCCATGGTGTTGTGCTAGGTCGAATGAAACATTAATCTAATAACTCCTACAATATCTTCTTAAACTCTAAATGTCCAATTTGAGCCATTCAAAAATGTGATTTTGAAATTTTCTTATCATCAGGAACCAAGTCAATAGTAAATGCAACTTTCTAATTAGGCATTATACAAAGAAACTCGTTAGAAAAAACATCAAGACACTCATTTACCACTAACACATCATTAATTTGAACAATTCCTTTATTTTAAACAATATGTTCAAGGTAACATACATTTCTATATTTTACTATTTTATCATATTCTATATATGTTATCATAAGTAAGGTTTCATTATTTTAAATGAAATAAAATTCTTTTTGTAGAGAATCCTCTATAGATCTTCATTAAATATTATCATGATAAATGATAATCCAATCCATACCCAAAATAACATCAAACTCTAGTAGAGGAAAAAAATAAGGTTTTCAGGTAGATTCTTTCCAGGCTCAAGAACAGGAAGGTTCTTATAATTTCATTTTAGTCTCAACATTTTCCCCATGTGTTATTACAACAAGTTCAGGATTCATATCTGTTTCCCTCAGAATTCAGGGATGACCTCCTTGATGGGAGGTTCAAACATTCTGATCAGTTTCTAACGGGTTTGTTCGTAGAACTGGAAACATCCAATGATTCCACATCCATTTGGACCTGCTTTCCAAAGGTAGGCGCTCATTAGTTTGTGGAATGATGAGGCTTAGGAATTTGTATTGGTCGAGAGGATGGGAGGTCGGACTCATCACACCTTTTTAAGGAGAATTATTGTCTTCTCTAGGACTCTCTTTATAGATTTATGTTATGTTCATGAATCCTTATTACATTACCAAGTATAAAATGATCTTTCCTTTAGATTTGACAATCAATGATAAAATATGTAGGAAATTTAGATAATCTTTTATATGTATTAGAGGTTCTTCATTGATAGAGAATAATCTGTATTTATTAAATATTCTTGGTCAATGGTACCCTTCGACACATTTATATAGAAGTATCTTGGTCATTATGATGACCATGCTGGTTTTAAAGCCACTCAGTGGGGCACTTGAAGATTATTGTCATTCAGAAGAACATGGATTATTTCAGAGTTGGTATCGAACCCGCAGATGGGCTACCTACCTATCCTTTGTTTTTGGAAAAGGAATCAGAACCCACGTAGTTTGAGTGGCGAGTATGATGTTTATGATTGATGGCTCAAAGAAGGATGTCATAATTAATTTTACCCTCTAAGCTCACGTGAGTCATGCTCGGTGTGTGAAAAAAGTGGTATTGGTAAAAATTAGACAATTGGGCCATGAAATATGAAATCATAAGAAATGATGTGGGACTTATGTATGTATGAATGCCCAAAATAGATGATGATTAAGATTAATATCAGAGAAGAAATCCAGGAATAGGGTCCATAAAGGTATATGTGCTTCATGGAGATTTGAATACTCGAACTTGGGACTTACTCCTGGAAAGGAGGCCCAAAATTAGGAGAGGATTGATGATTAGGTTTTACTCCTGATAAGGAATCCCAAACAAAGGGAAAATTAGGATTGATTAAGAGAAATTAAGACTGGGGCTTACTCCTGAGAAGGAGGCCCAGGTTTAGGGGACTTATAGCTGGGGAATACTCCTAAAGAGGAGGCCCAAGTTAAAGGAATTATGACTGGGACTTACTCTTGAAAAGGAGGGCCAGTATTGGAATTATGACTGGTACTTAATCTTGAAAAGGAGGCCCAATATTGGATTCTCTCATCTTAAAGGATGAGGTTGAATGAATGAAATCTCAATATTTAGTGACATAAAGATGTATAAATCACTATGTTTTGAGGGATATTCTATAGAATTCCTTTCAGATAAAGAAGTCAAATCAAGAAATCATTCCATAAAGGGATTTGAAGAGTGTCTTGAAGACTAAATCTTGAATAAGGGAGGTAGAATGGATTAAGAGGGGTAAAATGGGCAAGAAGGGCACCCAAAAATGCAGGGGCGCGCAAGTCCTGGTAGGCATGCAGGTATTGCGTGGGCGCACAAGTCTTGGTCACGCAGGTATACCTGCGCGACACGTTGGGCACTTGCGCGATGTTCACCCAGCAGGGTAATACTTGAGCGAATTTTGTTTAAGGCCTTTAGAATCCTCTTGAGGTTATTCTAGGAGATGGGCACGCAGGTTCTATTGAAGGAGTAAGGAGACGCGCAAGTGTGGCCATTTACCTTAAGGGCTGGCCACCTAGGCGCGCAAGTGTTGATGAGTTTCAACACTTAGGCCTTCCTCCCCCTCTTTAGATCTTCCGTTCTAGGTAAGAAATTACCTTTTAAGTGTTCCGGAAGCTTTGAGAAGAGACTAGGGCGCCGGGAGCTCAAATCTGAGTTTCAGGAAAAATTCCTCTTCTAAATGGGGGGCCCACAGGGCCTATTTGTAGGCAGGAGAAGACCCTGGGCAGTTATCACTTAGTTCTCACAAGTCACTTGTGCGACCAACATGCGTCGCGCAAGTAGACTTGCGCGACAGTGATAGAACTTGCGCGACACATGTGCTTTTGATCCCTTATTCATGCCTTTGTCGATTTTTTGATGTTTTCTTTAAAGTATGAATCAATTTGTGCTAAGTCATTTCCCTTTACATTCCTTTGGACTCTTGATGAAAAAGGAGTGTCAACAAAAGTCCCCCCTCATAGTTGGATCCGAAAGAAAAATGAGGATGTGAATTTGAGGAAAAAGGAGACATCCAAAAGAATGGTGGCGCACAAGTGTTCAGTGCGCAACACTTGGCGCGTAGGTTCGAGTCGCGCAAGGCTTGAGCGTACTGGGTGTAGGTGAAAAGATAGGCCTCCTGGCCTATAAATATAGGATCCTTGTCCACTCATATCATCTGCCTCCGAATTCTCGAGCTCTCGCCACGCAAGTTATCTTCGTCGCGCAAGTCTCTTCTTTCCGCTGTTTCCTTGCCGTCGTGCTGCTGTCTAGGTATTTTTACTTGTGTGGTTTAGACTTGCGCGGTAAAAACTAGCGCGGCAAAAGATCACTTGCGCGCCAAGTTTAGACTTGCGCGCCTTAGTGCCTTTGCCATTTTTTCGGATTTCTTCACAAAGTTTATGAAAAATCAATCCATTTAAGAATTTAATTTATTCAACTTTTGTGCAGAATCAATGGCTCTTAGACCTGGAATAGTTGATGAACTGGATAGCAAGCAGATAGATGATATGATGAACATCATTGTCCATGATTATTATACTGTCAAAGATAGAACTCTTCCGAATTTGGCTAAGTATCTGACGAAATATCATTGTGAATTCCCATAGATCACTTATCTACCTTTTTATGGCTATGGTCATTTGCAAGAAGTCATCATTCCAGAAGCAAAGAACTATCTTCCATTTTCGTGGTTTCAGAATTACACCAACTTTTCTTCAGAAAATATCTCAGGTGGAGGAGTATTTCTAAATACTGGAACAGTGGAGAAGGCTTACATGATGCATCATAGCCCTTGCACACCAGATCTGAAAAATCATACACCTGAGCTGCAACCACATTTTCATCCTTCAATCTTCTGAAATGCTCAGATGGATCAATCCAAAGGCTGGAAGAAAAGTTGGGACTTCCATCCTGGGGGAGGCATGAAGCCAACTTGGATGTGGGCATACTGGGTGTGACAAACCTATGCAGAGTTTGTCAAGGATTTGAAGAGAGCTGCAATATACGAAGCTGTCTGGGTTGGGAAAACATATGTTTACAGAATGATAACTTCATGCTAGATATACTCATCCACTGGAGCCCAGCAACTAATTCTTTCCATCTGACTCATGGATAAGTAGGTATCAGTTTGTGGGATGTCCACAAGGATTCAGGGGCTCCAATTTTGGGCGATATGTATGATGAATTCATTCCTCCCAAGGTGACTTGGAATGATTCAGAGAAGACTCCTGCTTTAGCTCGGGAATTATTTAAGATCTTCCACAGGCTCAAGAGTTCAGAGACCTCATTAACTCATTATATAAAGGATATTCATCCAGAGGTATGGATTAATGTATTTATTATTGAGAATAAATAGAGGGAGCCGAAGGAGAAGGAGCCGAAAGAAAAAGGATCCAAGATAAAGAAATCCAAGGATAAGAGGCCCAAACATCCTACCACTTTCCCAAAACCTGAGAAGAGGGGTTCTCCTGACACATTCTGGCCAACTCTAGAAGAAGGAGAGTTCGAGAAGGGGGGATATGAAGTGAATCAAAGAATCCCAAAGAAGACTCGTCTGGCGGGCTTCTTGGAAATGCGGCTTAGTGTTTATATCTTGCCGGTCAGGGATTCGAAGGGAGGCGTCAGGCCAGGGACCTTCGTTATTGCGGTAAAGTTGGATGAGGAAAAAATGGTAGGGTTGGCTACCCCCATTTTAGCGAATATTCACAAGAGTTTACTTCATGTCTTCATGGGTAATTCTCCTTTAAGAATAGTGGGACCATTCCCAGTTTTGTGGGGATGGATTGCTACTCACTTCAGGACTTACAATGTACAGAATGGATTACAAATTCCTGGAAGTTCTTCCAGGCCTTCAGTGCAAGCATTCTCTGGAGTTGCTCCATTAGATGTTAATGCTTATGACATGAATGTGAGGATGAGCATGTTTAAGGAATTCAACTTCTTTCACTATGGAAGTCCGCCAACTGGGCAGTTTGTCGATGATGGGACAACCCATTTGGATTTGAGGGCATACATGATAGCTTGCAGGGATGGTGTGCTAGTTGCCAGTATTGACGGAGAAATCATATGCGAGGCCTATGCTCTATATAGATTTGAACGTCAATTCAAATGTCTGCAACAGATTGTTGTATCTCCTCCGGTACATGTCAGGTTAGAGCAACATTTGATGGTTGCTCGGAAACTATGGCTGCTTATGTCAAGGGAGAAAACTGGGGTAATAATTGATCTACCAGTTGAAAAATCGGCACATAATTTGTCTACATATTATGCCAAACACTGGATCGCATCATACCCCAAAGGGGTATCGAATCACCCAGTTTATCAGGTGGGGAAAAGGAAGAGGACTATAGAGAAAGAAACCCTTCCTCATGAAGGTGATGCTCCCCCACCTGAAGTTGATTCGACAGACTCCTCTTCTAGAACTAATTCACTGGATTACCATGATGGGGATGATGAGGCACAACCAGTGGAAAAGTGGTTTCGTGCCTGATATAATCCTCCGGCCAGAATTAAAAGACCCACTCCATCAACTCCTGGTGAGTTACTTAATTGTAGTAATTTAATAACTGCTACTTTATAAACGAATAAGTCTTACTTTATTATTATCTATTTGTAGTTGCAGGAGCTGGGAAGAAATTGAAGTCAAAAATGGTAGGACCTTCATCACAGCCTTCATATCTAAGACCATAGGTTGTCCAGCTATGGCAGAGTTTATATTGTGGTACTGAGACCACCTGGATGGATTTGTGTGAGGGCCTACAACTCCCTGGAATAGGGAATCTTATGTCTTCTACAAATCTTCAATATGAGGACAACCCCAATGAAGTGTGGGCTTACATCAGAGAGATAGAAATGCTCATATATGCCACTGATGAGTCTGTTCCTGTCACCAGGAGGGTGAAGGAAATGATCGATCGTGGCGCTACTGAGGGGGCTGGTGGTTCTGGAGATGAGGAGTGGCATGAGTATGTGGCTCCTGAAGATGTAAGTTTTCTTTCCTTATTTTCTTTGAAACTTGATTTCATTCTATGATTTATTACTTAAGGAAGTTATTTTCTACATCTTTCAGCTTGCAAAGAAAGTAACTGGGGTTCCTTCACCACAGTATAGCCCTGGTGGTACTGCCATCAGGGTTGCTTCTGATTATCCTCGCGAGCCAGGCGAGATATCTCCAGGCCAGCAGACCATGAATGAGGCGTTGGAAATAGCCTTCCATTCACCAATCCATGTTCTAATAAGGGATACTACCGATACTCCCAAAAAACCAAAGAAGCAAAGGCAACGTAGGAGGAAGTACACAGCTAACCATTTCATTAGTAGCGGTATGTCCTTCAAGTAATCATGAGTTTATACTCATGACCATATGGTTACACATATTTCTGGGGATTACAGGGGCTTCTTCAATTTCCCCCCTGAGGGAAAGGACTGATCCTCCATCAAAGACCACGGAGGGTGCTATGGAACAATCACATATCCAAGCTAACTTGGCTCCTCCTGGAGAAGATCTAGCTTCTATTCCCAGTATCCCTTCTATTGCTGTTGCAAGAAGAGAAGAACCTGTTTCTGCTAAGTCAACAATGCTTCATAAAAATATTGAATGAAACACCAACTAACTTCCATTCTGTGATACTTCAGGTTCAACTCCTGCATTAGAGCTTCTGGCGACTGTTACAACTGATGCTGTGATTATATCTGAAGATGTTGTCCAGGTTCAGGGGTTACAGGATGTAAGTCATCAAGAAGATGCAACAAATGCTCCCACTGGTGAGACTAACTAGGATTCTGAAATATCATTGGATGAAATGATGAATCATGGCATGACTTTCGAAGAATTTTATGATCATGATAAGTTGTCATGTGATTTAGAAGACCTTGGGCGTGAGTGTTATCCTTCGCCCAGTAAATTTTCTTATAATTTACACTTCTAATCATGACTGAAAATGATATGCAGTTCCATCCATAGAAACTGCTGAACTCCCAATACCTGAAGAGGGTGTGGACATTGATGTCAACCCTACCATTGCAGAAACATTATCTCAAGTAGAGTTAAACCCAGTAAACCCTCCTGAGACCCATCTTGAAGATCCTGTTGAGAGTGGTAAAGATAGAGAGGAGTCTTCTAAGGTTGCTGACCCACCGTCAGGTAAGGGATAACAATATTTGTGATTGTACTTAATTTTCTAGACAATCGATTCTTTTGTTATCCTTTGAAGCTAACCAACACTTTCAATTAATCATGCAGGGCCGTCAACTGCAGTGGCTAGGTCTGGAGGTGAGGCCTCAGCCTCTGCCCCCATGGGAATTGAAAGCGAAGAAGCACAAGCCCGGGGGGAAAGAGAATAACAGGGAACTTCCTTAAGTGCATTAATCCCATATTACCTGCCCCCCATGTGATGATGATATTGAATCAGACCCAGAGATGCTTAAAGAATTTAGCTTTTCACGACGCAAGGCATGGAACAACATATGGAAAATCATATCTGAGGTGCCTTTAGAAGAGCTATCATCAAAAATCCCTTGATTGTCATCCCAGTTTTTCATACTAGGACTTGGCGGTTTTGGATATGAAAATATCCATACCGCGGTGAAACATATCATCTTCAGGAGGGAGCAGAAGCAAAAGTGCCACGAAGATTTGACCAGGGTGAAATTGTCAGTTAACATCAGTGAATTTGAGGCTGCGGTATCCCAAGATGAGTCTGATTATGCTGCCAAGATGAAGGAGCTAAAGCATAAAATCAAAGAAAAAGTCATCCAGCAGATGTACCTTCAGAAACTATTGGATGCTGTTACTAGGGAACTTGACCAACTCAATAATTCACTGGAGAGAGTTCAAACATATGGTATGAAGACCATTGCGGATGCCAAGAAAGCACTCCATCAGGCTGAAAAGAGTGAAGTTGGTCGAGTGCATGAGCTTCAAGTAACTGCTGATGAAGCTCGGGATGTGGTTCATCAATTGAAGACTTATGTTGAAAGCCTCTTGTAATTCTTGAAGAAGAGAAGAGACTCCAATCTGTGGATGTCCTTCTAACTCTTATGTATAAAAAAACACTTTCACCTTCACTCATTTGTACCTGCATTCTCTTTTTCTATATGCTTTAGATTTTACCTAAGCCAATGATCCTAGTAAGCATAGTTTGATTTTTACTAGGATTAATGTGAATAACCCTACAAACTTCAAACCTTTTAATTGATCAATGTTACCTAAATCATACTAAATGTATGTTTAGTGAGCTGGAACTTGACTTTTATTCAGAGTTCTTTTGTCTTTTGTGGGTATTTTAATGTCATGCACATCAGACATAAAAAAAGGCTAATGTTTAAGGTCAAAATAGCTTTGACCGAAATGAATTAGAATTGACTCAATTCCTTGACAACTCATCTGAAAACATAGTACCATACTCAAGTATGAGGGAAAATATGTAAACTATAACTTAAGAATATTTTAATCCGAGGAATGATATGAAAAAGAGCTAAAAGGAATTATAAGAAGTAGTTCCCAAGAATGAAGTTACCATTATTTAACAAACCCGTTAGGGGGTTGAATTATGCAGGGCCACCTAAGGGCATTGGCTTTATAGTTAAATAAAATAGTATCTTTTGGCTAAAAAGTCTATTATGTAGACTATTTATGCAAGGCCTCCTATGGGAACGTGTTGTATAGTTAGGCAAAAGAACTCTCAGAAATTTACTTTCCTAGTGCTAAAAGCCAGTGAAAGTTTATAGAGATTCAAATCTTCCAAAGTATAGAGTTTGTTGTATGGAAAGAGGTACTTGAATATGGAGAAGATATTTCCAAACAAGATTATTGAAGAACTGGATGAATATCACTCCTACGAAGGTCTGACCCAAACGTAGGGAAGGAGAATATAAACCATAGACTTGAATACTTTTAGATCATGAAAAAGGATATGGGACAAATATGTTAAGGATGACTATTTTTGCGGATCCCTACATACTATCATTTAAGAAAAATAAGGACAAAAGAGGCATTCTTCCCAAGAATGAAGTTACCACTATCTGAAAAACCCGTTAGGGGGTTGAATTATACAGGGACACCTAAGGGCATTGGCTGCATAATCAAATAAAATAGTATCTTTTGGCTAACAAGTCAGTTATGTAGACTGTTTATGCAAGGCCGCCTATGGGCACGTGCTGCATAGTCAGGCAAAAGAACTCTCAGAAGTTTAACATTTTTGTGACTAAAAGTCATGATCAAATAAGAATGAGAATCAAGCCATACAAATTTCTTAAACTACATTTTAACGTCTTGTGGGACAAAAGGATTAGAGATCTTTGTTTAGGGTCATAGAGCTTGGACCATTGTAAGAAATAAACAGTGTGTGTTTTCATGGGGACTTTTCAGCCAAGGGACTGAAAGTGGAATTTGGGGTTAGGCCCAAAGACTTGGGGCTGGATTCAAGGGACACTTGAACGTTCCTACGTATCCCATAAGGATGGGAATCAAGCCCATGTAGTTCTAGAAATACCCTTTGTACAAATTTGGTTCATACATATGAAGGTTGATAGGGGAATTTAGTACAATGATGGTTTAACCCAAGATAAAATGTTTGGGCATTGCCATGTATGCATGTAGTCTTTGAAATGAAACATGATTGAAAAATTAATGTAAATAATGGTTCCCTCTCAGGTGAGGGTATCAAAGAATATTGTAGTTTATTGTCATACTGGACAAAAGTGTTGTATAGTTTAACGTCGTATAACAAGGACGAATGTGAACCAATGTAAAGATATTGATTCTAGGGGGGGTTTCACGAATCAACATCATATGAGATGGAGGTGAACCGATGTGAAGAGATTGGTTTTGGGCTTGAACCTTGGGAGGCTGCCTACATACCCAGCCTAGAAGGCAAGGATCAAAGTCTGTGTAGTTCAATTAAAGAATTAATTAATGATCAAGTTGTTCTTGGGGACAACGACCTAAAAAATGATGTTGGGACTTAAACATGGTTAGTAGCCCAGAGAGAGTGTTATGGTTGAGGTTTTCTCTAAGCTCACGTGAGTAATACTCGGTGTGAGAAACAAGAGGTAGCAACAACCTTAACGATACATAGTTTAATGTCATGTAGGACGTATTAAGGGACTATGCAGTTTAAAGTCTTGCAGTTAGGACTATTGGTGCTGCACAGTTTAATGTCATGTAGCAGGGACAAGGTACAGTTTAATGTCATGTAAGACATATCAAGGACTTTCTATACAGTTTAGCGTCATGTAGTTAGGATGATGGGGACAATACAGTTTAACATCATGCTAGACGGAAGGGGGACTGTGCAGTTTAATGTTATGCAGTGAGGAAAAATTAGGGACTTTTTTCTCTAGTTTAATGTCATGCTGGAAAAAAGCGCGAATAGTTTAGGGTCATATGCATGTACCGTGGATGGTGCAGTTTAATGTCATGCTAGACAAAAGTTTAGTTTAGGGTTATACATGACCTTTGATGATTATGTAGTTTAACGTCTTTCCGGACGTATGAGACTTTTATACAGTTTAGCGTCATGTAATTAGGACGTCACATTTTAACATCTTTTTAGATGTAAGGGACTTGCAAATAGTTTAGGGTCATATGCATGGACCGTTGATGATGCAGTTTAAGGTCATACTAGACCAAGTTGCAGTTTAAGGTCATACTGGACCATTTAGGGAACGTTTTCCCAGTTTAACGTCATGTGGGATGAAGTTGCAGTTTAAGGTCATACTGGACCATTGCTCTATAGTTTAATGTCATATAGCAAGGACGAACTGGTGCTGCATAGTTTAGTGTCATGTTTCAGGGACATTAAAGGTACTTTGCAGTTTATACAAAATACTTCTTCAAAAATCTGGCATTGGTTGGAGTAGTGATGATTTCTCCATCCATCGAGATTAATGAATAAGCTCCATTGGAGTAGACCCTATGTATTGAATAAGGTCCTTCCCATTTTGGCTCTATCTTGGGAGGTTTCTTTCCTGGTATCATTGGAGTTCTGAGAACTAATACCAATTCTCCCTGAGTGAATGAACGAAGATGAACTTTTTTGTTAAAATCTCGTGCTATTCGATTCTGATATATTTCCAAGTGGTGAAAAGTGCACAATCTTTTCTCATATGACCGTTCCAATTCATTCAATCGCTTTTGAGATTGATCATTTGTAGATGACTGATTGAAAATGGCTACTCTGAGCGAGGGTAATTTAACTTCAATGGGAAAGACGGCTTCCGTTCCATATACCAATGAATATGGTGTTGACCGAGTTGCAGTCCGGATGGTAGTCCGATAAGCCCATAAAAAATGAAAGATTTTATCAGGACATGAACTCTTATATTTATCCACCATCGTTTGCAGTATATTTGAAAGAATCTTGATAAAGGCTTCTATCTGGCCATTGGCCGTTGCATGATATCGAGATGAATGGTTGGATTTGATATTGTATTCTTGATATAACTTCTTCACCTCGGATGAATAGAAATTGGTGCCATTTCCCGTAAATATGGTATGAGGGACACCAAATCTGGTAATGATGTTAGACTTGATGAAGCTAACAACACATTTAGAACTGACTTCCTTGAGAGGTATTTCCTCTGCCCATTTGGAAAAGAAGTCAGTAATAGTAAGAATGTACTTAAACTGCTTGGTCATAGTCGAAGGGTAAGGTCACACCACATCCATCCCCCATGTGGCAAATGGCCACGAGTATTTAGCTGTATGAAGCAAATCTGGAGGTTGATGAATGAAGTTGGCATGTACTTGGCATGAATGAAACTTTTTTGTGAAATCAACACAATCTCTTATCATTGAAGGCCAAAAGTATCCAAGCCTTCGAATTTGATCAGACAATCTATGTCCAGACTGGTGGGCACCACAGACTCCTGCATGGACTTCTTTCATGACAACCATTGTCTCTTCACCATCAATGCATCTGAAGAGAACTCCATAAAAACCACATTTGTAGAGAATTTTCTCTAGTTGATCTGGGTTATCATAAAGAGTAAAATTAACCACACATCGCCGAATTTGTTTTTTCTCAGCTCTATCAGGTGGAAGTGTTCTATTTTGAAGGTATTCCCTGATAGGTGACATCCATCCTGTAGTATGACCATACGGTTTAGGAATGGGACTAATTTCATTAATTTTTTATATTCTGATTCGAACATAAGGTGAAATTTCATGACGGTGGGAAGTACTGATGGTTGTCTCATCCCGATTTGGATCTGCCAGAGCTGTGGCTATATTAGCCAATGCATCATCTTGAACATTTTGTGATCTTGGGACATAAGAAAATGTTGGTTCTGAAGGGAATTCCACCATTAACTCTCTGACGTAATCATACAAAGGGATTAGTTATTCTTTTCTGATGGAATAATCCCCATTGACTTGTTTGATTACCAGGTCTGAATCACCCTTCACCTTTAAGTGATTCACTTGTGCTTGAAGTGCTAATTCCAAGCCTGTGATAAGAGCTTGGTATTCGGCTTCATTATTGGTACCACCTTCCCACAATAAGAAGGAATAAGGTAACACTGCCTTTTCTGGAGAAATGAGCACAATTCCTATGCCAACTTTGTTGAATTTAGGATTTTCCATTTTCTTCCCTATTGGACTTCTGGAAGCACCATAAAAATACATTTCCCATGCTTGAGGAATTTCTTGAATAAAGAGGAATTCCTCATCAGGGAGTTCAATATCTGAAGATGTGTCTTCCACTGAAGGGTGTTCTTCCAGGAAATCAGCCAGAGCTTAGCCCTTTATCTCCTTTTGAGACACATACTGAATGTCAAATTGCTACAAAATAACTGTCCACCTTGCTAGACGTTCTGTAAGCATTGGACGACTAATGATGAATTTGAGCGGGTTATTGCGAGATACCAATTGGACCTCGTGATGTTGCAGGTAGTGTCTCAACTTTTGAACTGCAAATATTAATGCCAGGCAGCACTTCTCAATACTTGAATACCAGGTTTCTGCTTCAAGCATAGTTCGACTGAGATAATAGAGGCTGTTTTCATTCCCAGCATCATTCTTTTGAGCAAGAAAGGCACCCAATGATCGCTCTAGAGCTGTCACGTAGAGGATAAGTGGTCTTCCTTCAACAGGTGGCATGAGTACCGGTGGAATTAAGAGGTATTTCTTGAGAATATCAAATTCTTCTTGACATTCTTCAGTTCACTGGTATGTGACTCTCTTCTTCATCAATTTGGTAAAGGGTAAACTTTGTCCTGTCAAATTGGCGATGAAACGCCGAATATAGGCTAAGTGTCCTTGAAGTCTTCTTAATTCTTTAAAATTTTGAGGAGGTGACATACCAAGGATTGATTTGGTCTTCTCAGGATCGACTTCAATACCACGATGGCGTACAACAAAGCCGAGAAATTTTCCTGAGGTTACCCCAAAAGCACATTTTAAGGGGTTCATCTTCAAATTATGTTGTCGAAGCTTGAAAAATATAACTTCCAAATCAGCCAAGTGATTAGAACGTTGTTTGGATTTAACCACCAAATCTTCTAAACAGAATTCAACAAAATTCCCTAATAAGGGTTTGAAGATACGATGCATGGCACTCTAATATGTTGCACCTGCATTCTTTAAGTCAAAGGGAATTACCCGGTAACAAAACACACTCTGAGAGGCTCTGAAGGCTATGGATTCCTCTTCTTATGGGGCCATTCGGATCTGATTATATCCATAATATCCATCCATGAAGGAAATTCCTTCATAGCCAGCTGTTGCATTAATTAAAAGTTCTGTAATCGGAATTGGGAAATCATCTTTAGGACAATGCCGATTAAGATCTCTGAAATCGATGAAAACACTAATTTGTCTGTTCTTCTTCTTTACAGGGACAATATTATCCAACCACTCAGGATACTGAACATCTTTTTTGAAGTTATATTTGATAAGATTATCCACTTCAGCTTCAATTTTAGAAGTATAAGTTGGGTGTGTTCTTCTCGCGACTTGCTTAAATCCTCGATGTTCTTATGGTAAACCAAAATGATGAGTAGAAACATCAGGATCAAGCCCAGGAATTTCTGTATAGTTCCAAGCAAAAATATCTCTATTTCACTTTAGAAAAGAAATATACATCTCTTGCTCTTCAAGGGTCATGGTCGTACTGATTAATGTGGGGCGTGGATATTCCTTTGTACCCAGATTTATTTCTCTAAGTTCATCCACAGTGGTAGAGATACCCTCTTCAAATGATGGAGGAGAATCTATGATATCTTCCTCTTCTTCTTCTTCATGTGTTATTTCTTCCGTTTCTACTTGCATAGTAGGTGACAAAGAAGAATTTTCATGATCAGAAGAGATGTCAAAATTTGCACATTTTGAAGAGGAAGCTTCCATTTTTGACCATATTGATGATGAGGAGTTTTATTTGGGTAATAAAGAGGAAATGATGGATTGAGAATCGACATCATTGTTCACCTCAAATGTTGCTATAACTCCTTTTGGCCTAATTGGAGAAGTATAGACTTTTTGGATTTCAGCAGATGAAATGAAGACGTCACCACTTGTGATTTCATTACTGCTTCGTGGGTTACCAATTTATCCCATGTTGTCTGGCTCAATTGACGTAATTGACATTACAGATCTTTCCATAAGAGTATTTTGATTTGAGTATACCTTTTCAATTTGACTAATAGGAAATAGATAATCTGTACTCACATGTGTAAATGGATTTACTGGAATCTTCTCCAGACTATATGGAGCATTAACTTTGGTAATTTCCTTTGTTGTGGATTTCTCCTTTCCATTCATGTGATAGAATTCGGCCTCAATGTATTGAGACTCACATGTCCTGAATGGGGCCTTATCACCATATAATGTTCCAACTTGACCATTGAAACAGTATTTCAGACATTGATGGTATGATGAAGGGATAACCGCATGCTGATGTAGCCAGGGTCTTCCAAGCAAGACGTTGAAAGTTGTGTCTTGATCAACAATCATGAAATCCGAATTGGATACAAGATCTCCAAACTGAGTTCTGAGTGTAACTTCGCCCAGTGGTTCTTGTTCATTTTTATCATATCCTTCTAACATCATGGTAGAAGGAGATAAATCAGATTCCGTGAGACCCAATCGACGAAGTGTACGAATGAGCATGAGGTTGACTCCTAAACCATTGTCAATGAAAGCTCTTTGGACATCTACACCATTGACCTTTCCAGATAAATACAAAGGTATGATATGCCCATGCACCACATCATCTTCTTCTTTATCAGTAAAAGATATTATTGCATGGCAATCTGCAGGATTATTCTCTATGTGATAGACTTCACCTGTAGTAATTTCAGTTTCAAACTCCTGAGGACTTGATAAAGCCTCGATGAGTGCTTCCTGAAGATCTCTTGACAGATTCAAAGCATCCAGAATTGATAACTTCACTGGTACTTGGGCCAAGTGTTTCAATATATCATACTTTTGATCCAAAGGTCTGCGTTTCACAACAAGAATATGTGGTTTAGCAGGTACCTTGGAAGCAGATGCTTTGGAAGTTGATGCATCTTGTATTGGGATAGGAGTTGGAAACATCCTTGGTTTTGTAAGATTAGACCGATTAGATCCATTTACTTGCTGAGAGGAAGAAGATGGAACCTTCAATCAGTCTTCCAAAATAACTGTTCCAGTACAGAATTTGCTATTGGTAGAAGAACTTGCTT
The DNA here is from genome assembly GCA_963277665.1 of Viscum album. NCBI lineage: Eukaryota > Viridiplantae > Streptophyta > Magnoliopsida > Santalales > Viscaceae > Viscum > Viscum album. The sequence continues at coordinate 1,562,067,231 of OY728123.1, forward strand.
GTTCTTGCTGAGCTTGTTGAAGGGCTCTACCACGAGTCTCCACCGTATACACAGTTCTAACAGGGGTAGAATTAGGGTAGTGGCTTCTGAAAGATCCACGTCTTCCCCTGCATCTTGAACCTCTGGAACTTCCTCTGATTCCCTTGTTTGATACAAGGAATTCAAGCTCATCAAAATTGAAACTGCGATTGGCATATGGATCTGTTAATTGAATCATATTAACAGAACCGAATATTAACTCTTCATCTGATGGAGACCCTTCCTGATTAGCCTATTTAGGCTATGCCGTTTGGTGGGGTGGTGCCTATGGCTTTGAAGTAGATGGCATGAAGTCCGCCAAAGTCAATGAAAATTTAGTCTTTGACACATACTCATCCTCTTCTAATTCTTTTTCTTTCTTCGAATCATGCCGTTTCTTTGAGGACTTTCCCTCTGAAGAAGAGGGTTTTTCCACAACATTCATGGCAGAAAGACACAATTGGTTTCTTTAATTGTGTTCACAAAATAGCATGAGTTCAATTGATTGTCCTTCTGACCATCCAATCATCATACTTCTGTGCATTTTTTCTTTTGACTTCTTTCCATTCACCTTCCTCCTCTGGAACTGTAGCAGTAACACATGCTACCTGAGCTGAAGAACCTTTCAATTTGACTTGTCCTGAGTCGACCATATTTTCCAGGAGGTCTTTGAAGACAAAACACTCCTGGATGGGATGCCCCAACATTTTATGAAATGGACAATAATTGGGACGGTCTTCATCTCCTTCCTTGTTTGGCCTTTTGGGCCTTGGCAATTGAACCAGATTATTTCCCAAAGCCGAAATGAAGTAACCATGAACTTGTTCATTTCAGAAAGAGTATGTTTTACTCTTCAAATCCTCAAATTGTTTTCATCTTTGATCTCTTTGATCATCTGGATGAAACAACCTTTGTTATTGGTGCTCAAGAGGTGGAGCCCTTCTAGAAGATGAAGGTTTTGAAGTAGAAATAGGTACATGCGCTTGTTTAAGCATAACTGTAGTAGTTTCTGGTTTACCCATTCTCATTCCTGGAGCTGATGGAATTACACAAGATTTAGCCTTAGCCTATATAAGGGAATATTCAATCTGCTAAGCAATTGAAGTAAGGTCTCGAAACCCTCCTGTGTATTTCATAGGGATTAATGGCGTGTGTAATTTTTCACGCAGATTTTCCACAAAGATTGGAAACAATTCTTCTTGAGGGAGTGCTAAAATCAAGGAATATGTTAATCCCTTCCAGCGAGCAATGAAATCAGAGACTCTTTCATTCTCCCTTTTCTTACAGTTTGTAAGATCGAAAACTGTTGTCTTTGGAAAAGTTGAGCTGAACTGAAGGAGGAAATTTTGGAGAAGATCCTCCCATCCGGTAATTGACCGGGATTGCAAGCTTGTATACCATACAAAATCTGGTACTTGCAAGGTTCGCACGAAGCATCTGAGTTTCACTGCTTCTTGCTACTCTGGAGTTCCCATCATAGGATCACAACAAGACACATAATGCGTCAAATGTTGCTCAAGATCGCCTGATTCATTGAAAATAGTGAATAAATGACTCCCAAAACTGGATGGAGGAGAAATTAAATCTACCCATTTAGGGTAAACTTTCTTTTCTGGTTGAACTTGCACACGTTTCCCTTCCATAGTTTCTAACCGAGCTGTTAATGACTCAATAGTAGTTATTAACTTTTGAGAAATATCCGATTGAACTTGGACTTGGGTAGGTGCAATGACTGTATCTTGGACAGATGTGGCGATTGGTGCTGCAACTGATGGTAGCACTGCCAACTGTTGTTGTACTTGACCCGTAGGATTAGACCTGTGAGGGTGTACTGAAAGAGGAGGATATTATTGATCCATCTCAGTAGCTGCAACAAATCCATTTGGCTGACTGACTCCAGCATGCTTAAGAAGAAGACTACTCTGAAGTAGTTCTGCATTCAACCTTCTTAATTCCTTCATTTATTCCACTTGTTGTGAAAAACTTTTCTCAAGTGAGAGAGATTGGCCTTCTCCAGAGGAAGGATATGTAACCTGCTTCTTTCCCCTCCCTTTGTTGGACCCTTTTCGGAGAGGGGGAAGTGGGTTACTCGAAGGATTACCTAGGTTCTGAGTAATCCTTTGATTTTGTGTACGCACACCTTCTTCATTTTTATTGGTGCATACATCTTCTTGAGTAGGAACCCCTTCATCTGAGTCCCTTGAGTGAGCCTCATCTAGTGGATTAGCAACAATGAAATTGATGACATTGATTGATGCATAACACATCGCATCCCTTCTATCATCATTTCTCTGATATTGTATTCTTCCATGTCTTTGATGAAACATTGCCTTTTGTTGATTTAATACCTCAGGAATTTCTTGACGAACCATAATTTGGAGGGAATGTCCTAATAATTTGGCTCTTCGTTCCTCTTGAGGCTTCTTCCCCAATCGATAAAAGACCGACGTTCTCTGAGGAGGGGATTGATGATTTGAAAAAGTCCTCAGTCCGGTGGACTAGGGCTGTTCCTGCTGTTCCTGCTCAACTCCTCGGATCCTATTTATTGATTCCGAGGGTTGGTTTAAAAGAGTCCCCAGTCTGGTAAGCTGGGGTGGTTCTTGACATGCTATGTCTGAGACTTTATTGAAAGTCATCCTGATCTTACGAACCTTATTCCAGAAATTAGCTGGATGCATTAACCTGTATCCGCTTTTATCACCCGGTTCAAAAGACCATTGGATGATTTCTGACACTTCTATCACTTGGTGACGTGCTTGCTCCAAACAAGAGGCCTATTTAATATTCTCGTTTTCTTGATTCAAGAGTAATTCAACAACTTGTTCTCTGTATTCTTGATTTTGAGAGGAACTAGTTGAAGCCTGTTCTTGGGAAAGATTTTGATTACAAACAAATCCCATTAACTGTGGCCGGTTATGGGCAATAACATTGCATGAGACCATTTTCGGTGGGCTTTTTTGACTGGAGAGAACTGTGAAATGTAGTGATCCATGAACACCCCACCCTCTGACATGAATACCAGATGGGGAATTGGCAATTAACTGATGCAATCTTCTTAGTGCGCCAAGGCATGAACGTTGATGGGCTCTCTGCAGCTTTTCTGCCTTCGGATATCGAGAGATTGATAGAGATGCCAAATCAATCTGACGTTGTAACCCTTCGATTATCTTAAGATGATTTTCATATTCATCATAAGATAATACTTTCTTTTTCAACTGACAAAGAGTTTTCCATATGTTGAGACGGATATCATGGATTCCATCTTCCGTCAACATCTTTGGAATGTCATACTGAGAGTTAGCCAGAGGCCAAAACATGACTGGTACATCACCTTTTTCCAGTTGTTTTCTCATGTTCATCATTTCCTATTTATCATTAAATGAAGATTCTTCTAGATGTTTTGACAAGAGTTGGTATTTCCTTGTTGATTCATCGGATTCAACAAGATTGGTAGAGAAATCATTGATCAAACTAGAAGATGCATGACTTAGGGTGGTTCGGAGAATGACCTACACCCTAGGATATCTTCTGATTGAGAAATTATTTCACCTGCTAGTGATGAAGTATCAGACATGACTGGTTTCTCATTTGCAAGTTCCTCAAGATAAGAGGGCTTTCTCGGCACTACATTGTCCACTGGAGCATTTTTCGGGCAATGTGCATCACTACTCCAGAGAGGAATTTCGTAGTGAAATTCATCATCATTAGGAGGACCACCATAATGGGTTACAACAAAAGATGAGATCTCTTTCTCCTTGGTCTTCTGACCACACAAAGGGTTCCTGTGGCTCTCATCTGAAGATGAAACTTTGAGATCGACCGAATTGTCATGAAGCAAGCCTTCATGAGGAAGTGTCTGTTGAAGACCTTCGGAATTAATGTTCCCACTATTGAGAAATGAGGGAGTAGAATCATGAAATTCAACAGATAATTGTCTGAGGGCTTCAAGAACTCCATAATCAAGCAAGGCCTTGTTACATATTGGCTCTTGATCTCTTGACTGTGCTAGGCAGGTCTTTTTCTTATACGCCTTATTACTCGCCTTGGAAACCATTTTTTGACAAAAGTGGCTTCTCTGAGCAGGTGTATATACCTGGTCAGGAAAGATGGCTAGGTTAGGCTGACGATCTCTACTCAAATCAGGTGTATGTGCCTGACTTGGTTGTACGTATAATATGGGGGAGTATGCCCCACAACCCTCTTGGACTGGAACAGATGTGTGTGTCTGTTCCGGAGTGAATTGTTGATATGTCACTCCACTGGCAGGGATAGATTTATGTGTCTTTCCATGAGATGCCACTGAAGTTGTTATAATATCCTGGCAGACATCCAGAATATGAGCAGGGATTTGCTTCTGCTCTTTCACCATTGATAGAATATGCATGGTGACTTCAGCTACCGGAACGGGAATATACGTCCATTCTGGGCTTGGAGCAGGTGTATGTGCCTGCTCCTGTCCTCCTTTTCCTGTCAGTGAATCCTGACAGTACTCAAGTGTGGGGGCAGAGAGTTGTGTCTGCTTCCTATTTTTTATCGGGGCTTTCCGACTAACTTCTCTGAATGCTACCAAGCAAGACTGTTGGTAGGCTTGATTAATACTAGCAGGTGTATGTGCCTGCTGATTTCACTTCGCCAAACATGGTTGAAGAGATCCATCATATGTAGTCAGACGAGCCTGCTGACTAGCTGATGATGTATAAACAGGTGTATGTTCCTGCCTATAGTACTCTGCCGGAATTGCCTGGCAGGATTGGCGTGATGCTGCCAGACGAGTCTGTTGGACAGTGGAATTAAAACGGGCAGGTTTATGTGCCTGATCATTGCTTGCCACCAAGTTAGGTTGGTGGGCTTCTCCGGGAACGGCAGAGATGAGAACCTGCTCACTGTTGACTGGATTCCGCCTCTGGTGGTTCGTCTTTCCTGCTCAGGTTTGAGGAACCTGAGCCGAACGCCTGGAGTCGGTACCCTCATCATGTTGAGGGTGCACTGTCGCATGAGTCTGGCGGCGATTTTTGGTGGGAGCCTTCAAGAAGGACTCCTGTCTTCTTGAATTAAGGCCTTGAGGGACCCGCTCATTCACTTCCTCAGAATAAGGGAGTGAATGGTGATTGCGTTCCAGGGATAACGACCTGAAACGGTTGGAGACGGTAGTTAGCACTGCCTGTTTCTTCATCACTGGTCATCGTTGTCCGGATGACTGGTGTGAGTTGTTCGCTTGGAGGGCTTGTCGGTAAACCTCCAAAGTTGGGATGGTATCGTGTTGACGGTACTCCTTAACCATCACGTTTGATACCCAACATTGAAGATTCTGAGTAGGTGATATCGTCCTTAGAGAGGACGATGATCCAGCAGGAGTAGCAGCAGTGGAATTTGTGTCAGTAGTATTCACATGTTTGAAAATTAGATCAGCCATTCTATAAATGTAGAAGATCTTGGAAAAGAGTACCTGTTTGATATAACCGACGTAATCAAGATAAATTCAGGTACTACATCTTTTGGATGAGCACATATGTCAATGATTGTTTTTTTTGGCCCTCTCATTGTGTTTTAAATAGGGGCCTAACAAATAGGTAAAACATCATTTTAACTTGGTTAAGGATTCAAGTCGGGTTCACCATTTTTTGTTTCCCTCAGAATTCGAGGATGACCTCCTTGATGGGAGGTTCAAACGTTCTGATCAGATTCTAATGGGTTTGTTCGTAGAACCGGAAACATCCAATGATTCCATATCCATTTGGACCTGCTTTCCAAAGGTACACGCTCCTTAGTTTGTGGACTGATGAGGCTTAGGAATTTGCATTGGTCAAGAGGATGGGAGGTCGGACTCATCACACCTTTTTGAGGGTAATTATTGTCTACTCCGGGACTCTATTTATAGATTTAAGTTATGTTCGTGAATCCTTATTACATTACCAAGTATAAAATGAGATTTTCCTTTAGATTTGACAATCAATGATCCAATATGTAGGAAATTTAGAGAATCTTTTATATATATTCGAGGTTCTTCATTGATAGAGAATCATCTGTATTTATTAGAGATTCTTGGTCAATGGTACCCTTCGACACATTTATATAGAAGTCTCTTTGTCATTATGATGACAATGCTTGTTTTAAAGCCACTCAGTGGGGCACTTGAAGTTTATTGTCATTCAGAAGAACATGGATTATTTCAGAGTTGGGATCGAACCCGCAGATGGGCTACCTACGTATCCTTTGTTTTTGGAAAAGGAATCATAACCCACGTAGTTTGAGTGGCGAGTATGATTTTTATGATTGATGTCTCAAAAAAGGATGTCATAATTACTTTTACCCTCTATGCTCACATGAGTCATGCTCGGTGTGAGAAACAAGAGGTATTGGTAAAAATTAGACAATTGGTCCATGAAAGATGCAATCATAAGAAATGATGTGGGACTTATGTATGTATGACTGCCCAAAATAGATGAAGATTAGGATTAACTTTAGAGAAGAAATCCCTGAACAGGGTCCATAAAGGTATATGTGCTTCATGGAGATTTGAATACTCTAACTTGGGACTTACTCCTGGAAAGGAGGCCCAAAATTAGGAGAGGATTGATGATAAGGTTTTACTCCTGAGAAGGAATCCCAAATCATGGGAAAATTAGTATTGATTAAGAGAAATTAAGACTGGGGCTTACTCCTGAGAAGGAGGCCCAGGTTTAGGGGACTTATAGCTGGGGCTTACTCTTGAAGAGGAGGCCCAGGTTAAAGGAATTATGACTGGGACTTACTCCTGAAAAGGAGGCCCAGTATTGGAATTATGACTGGGACTTACTCTTGAAAAGGAGGCCCAGTATTGGATTCTCTCATCTTAAAGGATGAGGTTGAATGAATGAAATCTCAATCTTTAGTGACATAAAGATGTGTACATCACTATGTTTTGAGTGAAATTCCACATAATTCCTTCCAGATGAAGAAGTCAAATCAAGAAATCATGCCATAAATTCCTTTGACGAGTGTCTTGAAGACTAAATCTTGAATTGGAGAGGTGGAATGACTTAAGAGGGGTAAAATGGGAAATAAGGGCACCCAAAAAGGCAGGGGCGTGCAAGTCCTGGTAGGCGCGCAGGTATTGCGTGGGCGCGCATGTCTTGGTCGCGCAGGTATACCTGCGCGACACGTTGGGTACTTTCACGATGTTTACCCAGTAGGGTAATACTTGAGCGAATTTTGGTTAAGGACATTAGAATCCTCTTGAGGTTCTTCCAGGATAGGGGCCCGTAGGTTCTATTAAAGGAGTAAGGCGGCGTGCAAGTGTGACCATTTCCCTTAAGGGCTGGCCACCTAGGCGCGCAAGTGTTGATGAGTTTCAACACTTAGGCCTTCCTCCCCCTCTTTAGATCTTCCGTTCTAGGTAAGAAATTAACTTAGAAGTGTTCCAGAAGCTTTGAGAAGAGACTAGGGCGCCGAAAGCTCAAATCTAAGATTCTGGAAAAATTCCTCTTCTAAATGGGGGGCCCACAGGGTCTATTTATTGGCAGGAGAAGACCCTGGGCGGTTATCACTTAGGTTGTGCAAGTCACTTGCGCGACCAACATGTGTCGCGCAAGTAGACTTGCGCGACAGTGATAGAACTTGTGCAACACATGTTATTTTGATCCCTTATTCATGCCTTTGTCTATTTTTTGATGTTTTCTTTAATTGATGAATCAATTTGTGCTAATTCATTTCCCTTTACATTCCTTTGGACTCTTGATGAAAAAGGAGCGTCAACAATATCTTGAGATTAAATTACAAATTTACTAAAAAATTTCTAGAAAATAAAAGAATGTATAAACCCTGAATCAAAAAACTCATTGGGATAATCTGAATATACAACAAATGTACCTGATACTACTTCATTGTATGGACCAACAATAGCTGAAGTAGTTACAATATATTTCACCACACCTTTATACTTTCAGACTAGCTGCTTTCCATCATTTGAGTTCTTCATCGGACACTCATTTTCATAATGACCCATTTCATTTCACTTAAAACATTTCAATGATTGTAAATCTAATTTTGTCTTACCATTACATAGATATATTCTAGTGCAATTATGAGCCTCATTTCCTATTTAACCACATCAAATGCAGTTACCAAAATTCAAATGGTAGTCTCTATTATGATTTTTACCATAATTTTCACTAACAGTTAACTTAAGTTTCAAACCATCATACATTTTTGAAGAGTTCTTCCCTTTCATATGCCTATTTGACCTCTTATTATATAGTTTTTTAATGAACACATGATAATATACAAACTCCATTTCCACCTTCTCTACACATCAAACAAGTTTTTCATAACTTTTGAACTCATGAGAAGCTAACACCCTTTAGTAAATTGGATTTAATCTTGGGTAAAAATGATTTATTTTACAATCAAGATCCCATATAAAATTTGAGCACATCCTTCCAGTCAAGTGAATTTTTCTTCATAAGCAGCCACTGAGTCATCCTCCTACCTCAATTACAAGAATTTTTTCCATACTAAATCTATCATCTGTAGGAAAATATTTCTCATAAAACATAACTTTGAATGAATCCCAATCAAGAGCATCAATCTCCTTATTATCTGGGATATTTTTAACCATCAACCACCACTGATCAGCTTCACCTTCAAAACAGTTGACAAGAAGACGAACCATTTGATGATTGAAACACCCCATGACATCAAAAAACATTCCCAATGCCTTAATCCACCCTTCAACTAGCACATAGTCAGATGATCCTCTGAATTATGGGGGATGTTGCCTCAGGAAATGCTCCACTATAGATATGTTTCTTTTTGGTTGATCTAGTTGATCTCATGAATGGATACCACCACCATTTATAGCATGAGACAATTATTCCATCATTTCAACAAACTATTTAGTTATGATTCTAACCATTTTAGGTTGCTGATTTGGCATGTTATTTTCATCTTGATGTCATCCAATCATAGTTTCCCAATTTCCTTTGCAGAAAACCAATCTAAAAACATACATATTTTAGATGATGAATTATGGAAATCTTCAAATGATATATAATCTCAATATTACCATAATGTAAAAATAATTTGTGGATATTCGTTTAATAATATCCTAACTTCTAAAGTTATCTAAACTGACCTTTGATACTAAGTATAAGTCCCCAACCTTAATCATTACTTAATCATGAGATAGTTCAACAGTTGAAATTATTTAACTTTGAGGTTATTTTCAGGTTATTAATTTTAGAGAATTAGGACATAAATATTATGTTAAATCTAAATATTATAAATTAGACACTTATTCTCTAACCAATTTTTTCACAATAATAAATTCATCAAATAAAACAAGTATTATTTTCTTTATAAAAATATTCTTGAATTATTATTTTCTCTTTCCCTTACTTATACCTTGTGAAAAACATTTCAAAAACAAGGGATGAGTATAAAAAGCTCAGTAAGTGATATAAAATAAGGGAGGAAAACATTAGTCCATGATTACATACAAATCAATGAAATCATATCTTTTACTCACTAAAACTAAGCTCTTTAACATACCTCATAAAATCATAAGATTTATGAATAACACATATAAATAATAAATCATAAAGGTAACTTGTGGCCTCCATAAAATACTTACATTGTAGATTTCAGAGCCACATAGGGAAGTAACCTTCATGGTTATGTTTGGAAAAACCATCACATTATATTCCATAAATCTCTTTGGAGAAACCTTAATGTTTACCTCTATCACATTACTCAACACATTGGAGAGCTATCACAATCTCACCCTCCCTAATTTGGTCACAGAACCACCCGTATACATAAGTGATGCCCAAGAACCTTAACATAATTATAACACATGAACAAGAATAAAGGAAAAATAACATTTCGACATTGCAATCAAAAGACACAATTTCAAGATATTGATATGATAAATCCATTATCAAAACCATTATCAATAACAAAATATGTAAAAAAGGTATATGGTATTTATTTTCATTTTAAAAACATTATGGCATGTTAAGGATTCCAAATATCAAATAATGATCGTAGTGGCGGAAAGTTCATTGTCACCGCGTATGTTAAAAAGAATCATTCCTTTTATCATTTATTAAAATGATTCATAGAAAAAAGATTCCTTTTAAAACCCATTGAATGAAAATAAAATTCAAAGGGGATAATTATACACTGTATAAAATACGGTCTTATCAAAATATGCCTCAATGAAAATAGATTGAGACAAAGTCCTTTACAAAGATCATATCAATAGATTACGGATAAATCAATGACATGATTATGTGTGAAAAATATAAATACACCTAATATAAGTGGATATTCATTGTAAAACAGTTAGAGGTAATTTACAAATATTCTTTGAAAAGAAAAACCAATTACATGGATATTTAACTCAATGAATAGAGATTGAGTTATGATTTACCTTACAAAGTTCTTATAAATGATGTTAGAATTTATAAATTGGGTGATTATGTGAATCAAAAGTATATCAAAATATAGGGAAGTGTAAATTTCAACATAATTAAATAACAAATGATTCAACACATAATCTTGGCATAATATAATTAATAAAGTATGCGTAAAACACAAAGAGTAGAAATTGAGTTTAGAAATTCTCTTACGAAGAAAATTTTCTAAATAAAATAGATAGATTATGTGTATTCAAAATAAATACAAATAAATAATGTATAAATATAATAGAGGATATCAAAATTCATTTCTCATATAATCATAACATTCCATAATTAAGATGTATAAGATTAATACAATGAATAGAAATTGGGTTTACAAGTTCCCTTACCTTGAGTCTGACTTGTCTCGTTCAATATTTATATTACTAAATAATAAAATTAGGTTAATTTATACTTTCTTCATAAATTTTTCATGTTTTTATTTATTTTATATTACTTATCATCATGTTATAAAATTTACATAATTATTTTATTACATATCGGTCAGTTTTTCGATATTCGGTACTTGAGTCGAAAATGAACTTGTTTGATGTAAATTGTCCAAGTGGTCTAAAGTCCATAATCTTCAGAATATTATTCATGATTAAAATATCATATATATCCTATATATATTTCTTTATAATATTCTATAATTTTTTGATATATGAAATGAAATGCACCGTTCGTGGAGATGCTAGGTTGTATGTACACATGAACTCTACATTCAATTCTTTGTCATATTAAAGGAATGAAAAATAAATGATATACAAGTATATTATAATAATAGTTTTATGTTTATATCATTTATGTCTTATATGTTTTATAAAAAAATCCTTTATTCATTCCATGTATGGCATGAATGAGTAATATCACTTTTAGGGGGCGGTCGTCCGCACTTCCTCAAATGAAATTATCATATTTATTATGGAAATAACTAAGGTTTGTTGTAAATAAAAATTACAGAATCATATAAAAAATATAAAAAAAATATATATCATATATAAATATAGTTCCTTCATAATGTCCACCATGAGGGTTAGTAGGGGAATACTGAACAATCATCGTTTCGTGGGGTAGTAGTTTGTCGTACACAGAATTAGCATGTTCATATACATTAGATGGAGGTGTTTTAAGTGTATTTAGAATAATTATAATAAACAATCCTATTATATTAAGGATTATATTTTTTTATGTAATAAAATAATAATAATATCATAGGTAGTGTATAAGGTAAATAAAAGAAAGGATCTTGAGAGAAGACATTACATCTAAATCACGCAACTTCTTTTGATTTGAGCCATAAATATTTTTTAATTACATTCTTCCTAAAGTAAGGATTCTAAGAGGAAATGAGGTATTATAGGATATTATTTGATAATAAGTTGAACAATACAAGGGGCTTGAGCGCTGTGAGTATGCGGGTAGAGGTGGCGGCCTTTTATAAGAGGGAGGAGGCGCACTTTGGATATGTCTTGAAATATTAATTTATTAGAAATTAAATTTTGATTAAAAATGGTCCATAACTCATTTAATTATAAAATAAGATGATTTTGGTTTTAATAAAAATCATTCAATAATTTTTAGGCTAGTTTTTAATATTTTTTATCCTTATATTTATAATTTAACCCTTATTTTACCATTTTAATCATGTTATTTACAAATTGTGGGTCAATGTAATTACCATATCATATCAAAAGTCCCACAAAAAATCATTTATGACATATGTGGACTCATATTAACCATATGGATGAATCTTAGATTTTTAGAAATTCAATATCATTTAATAAACTATTTTATATTTTAAGTTATTAATTATGTAAATTTTGGACACTATTCATACTTGCCTTTTATACAAATTTCAAAAAACCCGATTCCTTTAAGAAAAAAACATTGAATCAATACTAACATTTCATATTCACCTATAAAATTCGTGTATGACATAAATTATTTCATATATTATTTATAATACGATTTATTTGAATCCTTTATTAATGAAGCAATCATTTCATCATCATTGTGTCATAATTAAATTTATTTATTTAATGTCCAAAAATTATAAATAAAATATAATGAAGTATGAAATATTATTATCTTTATAATTAATATTTTAAATTAATTATTTCATTTTAATAACCCCACATTAAAATTGTTTTAGTAAAAATATACATGTTTATGTTATTTTTCTCTTTACTTTAAATAGATTTTTATAACATGTCATTATCACTCCCAAGTGGATCCATGGGGTCCTCAAATCAACCCAAAGATGACCATGGTCGAACATAACTCATCCCATAGGATTAGTAAATGTTTTAGGGGAGTTTTATATTATTAAAATATATTTGTTACCCTTATTTACAAGATTTACCCTTTAACCATGGTAAATAAAAATAATTACAGAAGTTACTATTCATAATGTCTAAAACTAAAATGTAACTATTCAAAAAAATTGGAATTTATGAGTGAAAATATAGAATACATTTTTTTAAATTCAAAACACATAATTTATAGAAATTAATTCAAAATTAATTCCCATTGTCAAATAAAAAAAGCGTGTTTTTATAAAGAAAAATCTACAAAAATATTGACATGTGTTTATGTCCAATATCAATGTAAAATTAAATTCAATGACAAAAATTGGATTAAATTATAAAAAATAAATATAATTAAACTTTAAAAAAATTAAAATAATAATTTAACTATATAAATAAATTAGATGAAGATGAATTTTCGAATTAAAATGTAGTATTTTCACTATTAATTAAAATATGAATTTCATTAGAAAAATACAAACACCTCAACCAAAGTAAATTTTAAGTCCCAGTTTTAAATAAGAATTTTATTTTTATATATATAACATATAAAAGTGACAAAAACTACATTTAAAAAGGGTTCACCATCAAAAGGTGGTAAAATGAGCTTTTCAAAATATTGGAGCATTTTATTCTTAAAATTTGATCTGTTCTCATTTTAGGATTCTAAAATTTATTGTATAAATGTAAAACATTTAAGAAATATTTCTAATCTTATTGTAGTTAGTTCTGTTCATTCCCACCAATATAACTAATAGGAATTAACTACTATTTAAAATAATTATATTGTTATATTATTTTTTGGTATAACTCAATGTTGTGTACAATGTAAGATTTCATATAGGTTACTATTATATTTACTTCTTCTATGATATAACTATATCATAATTTCATTTATAATATGACTAAATTTATTTTATTCTTTAATAAGTGAGGTTACTATTTTATTTGTCATATTAAAATTCCAAATGGTCACATTACTATTCATAGTGGTCACATTATTATTTCAAATAGTATGTCACTGTTCATTTAAGATCTATGTTGTGTGAAACATAAGTTATCTAATGAATTGAATTTATTTAAGATACATATCGTAGAATCATGGGGGTATAATATTCTTCTCTCCTTTGAAAATTTTATTCAATAAATGTTCATGAATATTTCCTTCTAAACTGATAAGTGTGGTTCTTATTCATAACATCTTTAGGTTCCCATGTTGCTTCATACATTTTAGGGTTTTTCTGAATAACCCTTACCAGTAGAGTCATCCAATTTATCAGTACTTTCCCTCTTGTGTCGAAATTTTTGATAGGATATTCATAGTAAAACAATTAAGGTTTTTGTTCTATTTCTTCAAAAGTGAGTACAATTCTTGGGTCTTGAATGTACTTCTTTTACAATGATATGTGGAACACATCATGAAATTTGGAGAGACTTGGTGAAATTGAAAATCAGTAAGCTATAGTTCCAATTCATTTCAGAATTTCAAATGGTCCAATGTACCTAGGGCTTTGTTTTCCTTTTATACCAAACCTTATCAAGCCCTTCCATTGAGATACTTTTAGAAATACATAATATCCCTCTTGGAATTCCAAATCATTTCTTCAGTTGTTAGAATAAATATTTTTCATACTTTGTGTTTCTTTAATATGATACTAAATATTCTTTACATTTTTCATTATCTCTTCAACAAGTTTTGAGACTATATGTTTTCTCTCACCAACTTCATCACAAAAATTTGGAGTATGACGTCTTTGTTCATATAATGCTTTATATGGTTCCATTTAAATACTATAATGGTAACTATTATTGTGGTAAAATTCATCCAAAGGAAAATATTGATCCCACATACCTTGAAATTCAAGTGATATTGATTTCAACATGTCATATAATGTTTAAATAGTCTTTTTAGACTATCTGTTGGTTTGAGGGTGATAAGCAGTACTCAAATGAAGCTCAGTATCCAATGATTTCTAAAGAATCATTAAGAATTTGGATGTGAAATAGGTATACTGATCATAAAAAATCAATAGAGGAGCACTATGAAGTCCTAAAACATCATAAATATAGATTCTTTCTAGGTGAGTAAGGAATTTGAAGATTTGGTAAGTCAATCAACAATTCCCATACTAGATCATTATTTATTAGAGTGTTTGGTAATCTAGGGACAAAGTCCATAGTATTGTCATACCAATTCCATATAGAAAATGCTATAAGTTTTATGACTCCTCTAGGATGTTGTCTCCCAGCCTTCACTTGTAGAAGAACTAGGCATCTTGACAAACAGTCAGCAATTTACTGATTTATATTTTCTAACCAAAATTGTTTCATCAGGTCTATATATATTTTCGTACAACCAATGTGTATAGAGAAGTTTGATATATGAGAATCATCTAATAGTAACCTTTTTAGCTTAGGTATTTATGAAACACTTAACCTCTTTCCAAATTTGATAATTCCATCATCATAAACAAAGTCTTCAAATCTTTCTTCCAGAATGGCATTAATTTGCTTTTGAAAATACTCATCATCACATTGAGAGATTTTAATCTTCTATAGTAATGATAGTTTAGTAATAATTTAAGAAAGTAGTGACATTTCCATTTCATAAATAATTCCAATATCCATATTTAATAAATCCATGAACATTGGATCTTTCTCAATCCTCATTTGGGATGGATTACCTTGATATTTACTGATTAATGTATCTCCTTCCTTATTTTCATTTCTTGGGTGGTAGTGTATTGAGAAATCATAATCATTGAGCAACTTAATCCACCACATTTGAATTTTGTTGAGTTCTTTATGTTTAAAGAAGTATTTTAAACTCTTATTATTTTTATATATCTCATGTCCTTCACCATTGAGATAGTGTATCCATATCTTCAGAGAAAAAGATTGTGGATACTAAATCAAGAAAATGGTTTGGATAATTTTTTCGATTTGTCTTCAACTATATTCATGCATATTCAATAACTTTGTAATTTTTCATAAGGAAACAACCCCATCCATTCACCGATGTTTCAATATTAATTACAAAGCCATAATTTCCTAACAGAAGAGTTAAATTGGAGCACCGAACAATATTATCTTGAATTATTCAAAACATTTTGTATATTTTTTCCCATATAAACATAATTAAATTAGTTCTGATCTTGGTTAATGGGTTATCCATTAGAATAAAATTTTGAATAAAACTAAAATAGTGACCTACTAAAGCAATAAAACTACATACTTTAGTTATGTTCATTGGTATAATACATTCTTGGGTTGCCTTTGTCTTTGAATGATCAACTAGGATTCCATCCTTAGAGACAATATGACCAAGAAAAAAAATTCTTGAACCTATAATTCACACTCATTGAATTTAAAATATAACTCTTTCCTTATGATAGTCTCAAGAATAATCCAAAATTAATTATCATGGTATCCAATGATTTTAGACTACAAAAAAATATCATCAATGAATACTACACCAAACTCATCATGATATTCCTCAAATACTCTATTCATTTTATCCATGAAAACATTGGGTGCATTAGTCAATCCAAATGGAATTACTATGAACTCATAATGTCTATACCTCATATAAAAAGTTGTATTTGGGATGTCTTCCTTCTTTACCCACAATTGATGATACCTAGAATGAAGGTCAATATTTAAAAAATATTTAACTCCATGAAGTTGATAAAATAAATCAACAATTCAAGGAAGATGATACTAGTCATTTCTTGTAATATGCATGATTTCTCTATATTCAATGAACAACCTCAAGGATCTATCTTCATTAATAGAAAAAAGAAAAGGTACTCCCCCTAGAGAAACACTAGAGATAAATACATCAACATATTCCTTTAAAATTGGAAAATTATCAATTTTATGATGACTATCCTTATCCCTATATGTTATTTTCTCTTCTTCACCAAGAATATCATTTAGTAAATATAATAGGGGTGGATCTAATAATAACCATATGATGAAGTTTTTTACACTAAAGATAATGGATTATACATCTTCTTCAAAAATTATAATTTCCTTCTTATTATAATAAATTTTCACATCATATTTTGAGTTCCTACCAAAATTGAGGATTATATCAAATTCTACCATATGTATAATGATAAGATCAGAAAAAAAAGGCACATTTATATGCCATAATGGGAACTACTTGACACATTTTTGTTGTATTGAGACTTCTGTTACGCATTTTTACTAACAACTCCCTTATTAAATCAAAAGATAAATTTATAATTTTCATGGGAAATTGGGTAGATATAAAAGTTGGATGATACAAAATAAAACATATCATTTGATAAATTTGATGATATGATTAATATACCTTCCACAACATCATTAGGTACTACTACTTGAACTGGGGTGATCACATAATCTTGTCCATTTTCCCTTGACCTCTTCTGTGGTAAATAACCTTGACGATTGGGATATTGATTTGAATAATTACCCATTTCATCATATTTGAAGCATTGAACATCATTGATTTGTTTCTCCTCCTTTAATTAATTTGATTGAGGAACCTTTTCTCTAAACCTAAAATAAACTCACATCCCTTTAAATCATTTCCCATAATGATTTTTCCAAAATGTTCACATAATGAAAATTTCTTCACTCCCTTCTTATTATATGATGCTTCACCTTTTCCATATTTATTATAATTCCTCTTTTTTATCTTGATTTCCATTGAACAAATAGGATCTATCAGATTCCTTCTTTTTTTTATGGAATTTAATTCTATTTCGTCATATTTTGAAAATGTTTCAGAATCCAATGCCATTCGATGTGATTGTTGAATAACTTTAAAGAAATGATAAATATTGTATTCCAAATAACATGTGTAATATATAGAATACTTCGATAGTATTGTGAATGTATCCTCGTAAATTACAACACTCTATTTTTTCTTTTGTTTTAAGAAAATGAATTTTCTATTCATTTTAGTTTATTTATCATGAGGGATGTATTTGTTTAATAATGTTTCTTTAAAAGTTATACATTCTATGTATTCAGTTTTATCTTCCTCCTTAGTATTATAGATCAAAGACAACCATTGTTCAATATCTCTCTTGAGGAAATATACATAGAGTACTACCATTTCATTTTCATTACATCCCAATGCAAGAAATATATTTTCAAGGGACTTAATCCACTTCTCTGCTACCACTGGATTTTTAGTCCTACTAAAATATTGTCTCTTCTTCCACATGAAACAATTCAATATAGGTTTAGTATGGTTATTCATCATAACCTGAGTAATATTTCCTAATATGTTCATGATTTTCTCATAAGGGTAATACCTATAATTCCTCTGGGTATCAATTAATTTATTTCTATTAGGAACCATCCCAAAAAATGGAAGAAATTATGTTTTCTAATAGTCATATCTAGTATTGACCCAAAAATCTAGTATAATGGATTATTATAATTTTTATGTTAACTTAATATCTAGTTCCTAGGGATTCAACTAAACTTAATTTTATACGAACTGTAAAAACCTCGACCCGAGTAGCCTTGATTCATTGGTCTTCTTATTACAATGGCATAGATAAAACAAATTGTATCACCAAGGATCAATCAGTTTAGTTGTCTTGAAGAACTAGATACATACATGGTTCCTTTTACATTGGTAATTAAACATATAAAATTAAAAAAATAAACTTCTTCCAGTCACTTATTCAAATATCCCATCTTCCAACCTGGGGAAGGAAAAATAAAAGGGCTAGTTGACACTCTTTTTAAGGGTTATATGAAATAATAATAAGTGAACCTGAGTCAATAGGGTATTGATATTATGGAATGTAAAATAATCTAAAAAACACATGTCATCAATACACTATGAATGAAAATGCATCCATATAGTTTTTCATAGTGAAAACCTCATGGAAAATTATAATTAAATATTTAATGATGAAAATTGTTTTTTATTGGATTACATGTATCTAGAACATGAACCATTGTACAGTCAATATAGTTTAATTATGTGGAAAAAACCCTCTGGATTCTTCTTGAAAACAAATAGAAAGGGGTTTTCAAAAACTATTTTGTATCATGATACATGCTGATGCATCGAGGGGCTCTTTATAACCAGGCCCACCCATCACTGAAAGTACAAATAATTATTTATACATATATTTAATTCATAAACAATTGGACTTACCAAAATATCAGTATTGAGTAGAGGATACATATTCATCAATATTTACCCAACTAAAAAAACATTCAAATAAAACACCACATATAAAAATAGTGTATGGAAATGTTAATAATAATATCCTTGAAATAAGAAATATGGACATTTAAGGAAATCTTCGATGAACGATGATCACAAATGAATGGAAAGTATATATACACCACAAAAAATAAATAAATGGTGAATAAGGTATAAAAAAGAGAATATCATAATGGAGTAAATGAAAGAATTGATTAAATTAATCCATGGACATTCATAATGGAAAATAGGCTTATATAATGATAAATTAAGTACAATTAAAGTGAAAACATGTAAAAATAAAATTTAAAAACTTTAGAAATTAGCCACTTAATTATAGTTTAATAGAAAATATTAAAGAGTATTTAAAGTGAGAGAAGACATAATAATTTTCATAAAACCATAAATGAAATAATATAGTTTTTCATGAAGAAATTAGTGATTTTAGATATATTTTTTTAAACACAATTTTTATGGTGCTTGAAAATGGGTATGAAATCAGAAATTTCCCTAAATTTAGGCTTTCTTATCTGGAGGAATTGAATAGGGAACATAATAAAACGTGAATTTCTCCATAAAATAAAGAATAATTGATAAAGGTATATATATTTTTAACATACACAAAAAATTTAGGATGATTAAATAATAATAATTAAGAATTACTTAGGGGTAAAGAGAGATAAAGTGTATCCTGAATGAAAATTTGATGTTTGGGGAGAATCTCATACCTTGTGTCTGAAAATGTTATGCACGTGCACTTAATGTATGGGATTATAAAATTAGATTCAATAAAAATTTAATTTAGAATCTCTTAAGAATTTTTATTGTTTCGAATAATTTTATTAAGTTCATTTATTTCTTTTTCATGAGTAAATATTTTTCATTTTGTTATTTGGGAGTGTTAATTTCCTTGGTTTTTGTGATTGGTTCACTTAGATACATGTTTGTAAGATCATGTAAATTTTGAATAGTTATCCATAAATAAAATTATATGTTAATAATTGACTTACCTAATAGTAAAAGTCCTTATATATCATTTTTTATAGATATAAGGATGATTAATTATATAAAACGCTAATGATAGTCGGTTAGATTATCTTGGCATTTTTCAATAATAATAGGCTAGTTTTGTTTTATTAATTATGATTATGTATATATAATAATTCCAAAACACTAAATAAGTTGTAATATTCATTTTAAAATCTGATTTAACCATTATAAAATTTTTATGACCATCCTTGATGGTTGTAATGGAAAATGGAAATGCGTCATCCACAATGGCGGTAAATAGACACATCACAGATAATGTTTTCATTTTTAGAAAAAATAGAGAGGAGAAGGGGTTCGATGATGAATATTCCCTTAACATAATAAAATTACAGTAAATATAATATAATATATTTATCATACATTTTGGATAGAGAAGTTTATTAAATGATAATAAAAGAAAAGAAATTAAAATAAAATTAAAAGAATGAAAAAGGATTTTACCTCTTCAATTCCTCTCCTTAAGTTAATTCTTAAGGAACTCTGAAATGGTATTCTGGATAAGACTAACAAGGAAAAAACATGGGGGAGTGGTTTGGCTGTGGGATTTTCAAGAAATTGTATAGGCTTTGAAGATTTAGTGGTGTGAGGAGAAGAGGTGGTGAGAGGTGGTATTTATAGGGGAGGAGAGGTGTTTTTTTATTATTCTGTTCATTAGTTTATTGTTTTGGCTCATAACTATGAATAGTTACGATCCCTCTCACTAAATACAATAATGAGAGAATAATTGTTCATGATTATTGTTCTTACATAATCAATGACTAAATAAAACTGTATTTAACATATAATTTATAAATACCTTAAATTCCCATATTTCACCATTCCCAAAAAATTAAAGTATTTTAGAAAAATCCCAAAAATTAACCATAAACATTTATCAATGTGTAGAACTAAAATATGAACTCCATTTTATTAAAATAATTTTCTAAAAATAATAAATTTATTTTTTCATTAAAATTGTCATTTATTTGATAATATATATTTTAAAATTATAACTGAATTTATGACACTTTGAAAAACTAATTAAGTTCTAATAAAATTATTTTATAATAATAAGATAATAAAATATTAATTTATGAATCTATTTTTTAGAAAATAAATTTTTTTAAATCATTCTATTTATTTTAAAACTAGAAATAATCATTTCTATTTTTACAAAATTCCAACACTTAATTTTTCATTTTAAAAGCATTTACTTACTTATTTTATAATATAATTATATAATAATTTATTTTATAAGATGCCAAAATTTTATTTACACTTTCATAGGTGACTTTACTATTATATTGGTCAAATTACTATTCCTAATGGTCAGTTTACTATTTTTAATGGTCATATTACTATTATAAATTGTATGTCACTATTTGTTTAAGCTTGATGTTGTGTGAATGTAAGCTATTGAATGAATTTAATTTATTTAATATACATAACATTAAATATTAATGTGTTATATTTTTCCCTCCTTCAAAATTTTCATCATTGAAATTTTTCATGAATATTTCCTTCTAAACAAATGAGGGTGGTTCTTCTTCATAACATCCTTAGGTACCCACATTGCTTCTTCCATTTTATTGTTTATTCAAAGATCCTTTATCAGTCAAGTTGTCCAATTTTTATATACTTTATCTCTTTTCTCAAAAAATTTGGTAGGCTCTTCATAGTAAAACAAACCAGGTTCCAGTTTTATTTCTTCATAGGTAAGGACACGTGTTGGTTCTGGCATGCACTTCTTTAATAATGATATTTGGAACACTTCATGAAATTTGGAGATACTTTGTGGCATTTATTATTGGTATGAAATAGATCCAATTAAATCTAGAATTTCATATTTTCCAATATACTTGAAGATCAGTTTCTTTTTCATACTTAGACTTATAAAACTCTTTCATGGAATTACTTTTAGAAATACTTGATCTCACATTTTAAATTACAAATCCTTTCTCCAGTTGTCAATATAACTCTTTTTCGTTATTTGACCTGATTTAATATGATCCTGAATGTTATTTATCTTTTTATTGTATATTCAATAAGTTTTAGTGCTATAAGTTTCCTCTCACAAACATCATCTCAACAAGTTGGTGTATGACATTTATTACCATATAATTGTTCATATGACACCATGCGAATACTAGAATGACAATATTATTGTAGGGAAAATCTACCAAAGGTAAAATAATAATCCCATATACCATGAACATCAATTGAGTATGATCTCAAAATGTATTACAATGTTTGAATTGTCATTTAAGATTTTCCACTAGTTTGAGGGTGATAATCATTACTCATATGAAGCCAAGTATCTAAATCCTTCTGAAGACTGTTCCAGAATTTTGATGTGAAATGTGGATCTCGATCAGACAAAATAAATATAGTTACACCATGAAGTATTATAACCTCATTAAGATAGAGTATTTCTAGGTTCTCTAGTGGAAAGCCCTCCTTTATAAAGAGGAAATGTGTAAATTTGGTAAGTCGATCTACAATTACCCATATTTCATCATTCTTTCTTCAATTACTTGGTAATCTAGTGAAGAAGTCCATAGTAATGTCATCCCACTTCCACATAGGAATAGATGGAGGTTGCATAACTCCTCTAGGATGTTGTCTCTTAGCCTTCACTTGTTGACAAACTATGAATATTGACACATTTTCAGCAATTTCCTTCTTCATATTATACCATTAAAAATGTTCTTTTAGATATTTATACATTTTGGTACTCCCATGGTGTATAGAGAAATTTGAGCTATGAGCAACATCTAATAATTCCCTTTTAGCTCGTTTATTTATGGAACACATAATTGATTTCTAAATTTTAGAATTACATCCTCATACATGATGTTTTCCTATCTTTCATCCTAAAAAATATTAATTTTATTTTAAAAATTATCATCATCAGATTGAGATATTTTTATTTTCACAAGTAAATATAGTTTAGGAATTATTTGAAAAAGGAGTGATGTTTCCCTTTACTTAACAATTATCATATCCATATTTACTAAATCTATGAACATAGGATCTTTCTCAATCCTCATTTGGGTTAGAAGTCCATGATCTTTCC
Source organism: Viscum album (assembly GCA_963277665.1). Lineage (NCBI taxonomy): Eukaryota > Viridiplantae > Streptophyta > Magnoliopsida > Santalales > Viscaceae > Viscum > Viscum album. The sequence continues at coordinate 1,562,090,325 of OY728123.1, forward strand.
CACCTAATGCATATGATACATTATTTTTTTTCCTCAAATGTACTGTATTGAGAAATAAAAATATTTCAGTAACTATGGCCATCTCCTTTGCCTCATGTAGAGTTCTTTCTATATAAATCTATATTTTAAAATCTTTTGAGCAACTAATATCTCACATCTTTCACTATAGAGAAAGTGTCTCCATATCCATATAGTAAAGATTATTTCAACTAACTGAAGATCATTAGATTGATAATTTTTTCATGTGTATTCAAATTCCTTGATGTATATTCAATAAATTAATCATTTTTCATAAGGACACAACCCAATCTATTATTTGACGAATCCCTCTATATCAAAAACCCATCATTTTTTATATAACAATAAAATTTTCAGAATTAAACAATATTATCTTTAATTATTCAATACATTATGTAAATTCTTTTTCCCATACAAACATAACAAATTTACGTGTGATCTTGGTTAATGGGATAACCAATCAGGAGAAATTATGAATGAAATGCCGATAGTAACCTACTCAACCAACAAAACTATGAACCTCAGTTTTGTTCATTGTCACATTCCATTCATGGATTTCCTTTTTATTTTACGGATCAACTGAGATTCCATACTTAGATACATTATGTCCAAGAAAAGAAATTTCCTAATTCTAGAATTCACACATTCTAAATTTACCATATTACTATTTCCTTTTGATAGTATAATGGACAATATATAAGTGCTTCTAATATTCATAATATATTTTAAAATATAATAAAATATCATCAATGAATACTACAATAAATTCATAAAGATATTCCTTGAATACTATATTAATTATATCCATGAAAATATAGGGTGAATTAGTCAATCCAAATTGCATTACTATAAACTTCTAATGTCTATACATCTTCTAAGAAGTTTTCTTTGTAATTACCTCCTTATTTACTTGTAATTTATGATATCTAGAACAAAAGAAAATCATAAAAAATTGTTGAGATCCAAAAAGTTGATCAAATAAATCATCAATTTGAGGAAAAGGATACTTGTTGTTTATTTTAAGAGAATTTATTTACCTATATTAAATGAAAATACTCAAGGATCCATCTTTCTTATTTACAAAAAAATAGGGGCTCCCCATGGATAATCACTAGAGATAATAAATACCTTATTACTCAACTCCTATAGTTGTTTCTTTATCTCCATGAATTCCACAATAGCCATTCTATAAGAAGTATTTGATATTGGTCTTGCATCGGGGATTAATTCATTGGTAAACTCAACTTCATGCTCTGGGGGGTGTCTATGTAATTTCATAAGAAATAAATCAATGTATTACTGTAATATTGGTACATTATCAATTTGAAGATTACATTCCTCATCCCTAGATGTTGTTTTCTATTCTTCCCTAATAATTTCATTCATTATAGCTATCGGGAGAGGATCTAGATAAGAATCAGATGATGAAGTTTATACTCTATAGAAAATAGATTCTATATCTTCCTCAAAAATCTTAATTTTTTACTTCTTGAAAAAAATTCTCACATAATTTTTTAAAATATAGTACATATAGATGATTATATCAAATTAAACAATAGTTATGATGATAATCACTACAAATTAATCACTTTTGTATGCCATAATGGTAACCTCCCGACACATTTTTATTGCAATGATACTTCCCTTAAAATTTTTATTTCTATAAACCCCTTTATTAAATCAAAAGGGAAATATAAAATTTCATTATAAAATTGGGTATATACAATACTACAAAACATGCCTATAACAGCACTAAAAATGGCCTTTATCGTTGTTAGAAGAGCACTGACTACATGTGTGAAGTTAACAACCCATGTCTTTTTTGAGCACTGAAAAAGATATGATAAAGGGGTAATTTATTAGTGCTAAAAAGAACTGATAAAATGGAAATTTATCAACAATTTCAAAATCACTGATAAATGTTTACTTTGTCAGTGCTTTGAAAATTAGCGATAAATGTGTTTTTTATTAGTGCTTCTAAAAGTTTTGATAAAGGTCTATACTGTAGTGTGATGTAACAACATAGTACAACACCACTGAAATGTGCTGTAACAGTACACTGCAGCACCGAAAGCACTAGAAACACACTAGTTATAAAAAACATGTCCAAATATAGAATTTAAATGAAATGAAATTTACATCACAAATAAAAGAAAAAACTATATTATAGAGATTTCAAACATTAGTTTATACAATTACATAAATAAAAATTATTAAATACATTCAAAAAATCAATGTTCATCTCTCTTTTAATCTTATCCTGACTCATGCTATTTCCAAACAAACCATCCCATACTCGAGAAAAATAATTCACTTATATAATAAAATTATTCTTATGTTAGTAAAAATATAAATAATTAAATTAACAGAAATTGTTAATTTAACTAAAATTGATATAAATTTTAAATAAAAAGACACACATTGATTCATACTAGTCACACTATGCATCAGATTGAGGTGTGAACAATTTGAACAAGCCTCAAATTATAAAGAATATATTTATATATGTTTTGGTGTAGAAAGGCATGAAATTTGGACATAACACCCAAACTTGAATAAAAAATCTACCTATATAAGAAAACAATTATTATGTGATTAATACTAAAAAGAAATAAATTAAACATAAATATGAAACAATAAATTAATTCTACAATGATTTTACTCTAAAAATATTAAAATTACCTTTTTCATTGAGAAGAGGAAGCATTGTTTCTCTTCCTACAAAGGTAGTGGACAAAAATTGAAGGAAATTGATAAATGAAAAACTATAGGTTTGAAAAGTTTTTGGGGGTTTTCTGTCCAACCGTCTTGCCTTTTTACACCAAAACTTTTCAAAGGTATGACACATGGGCAATAATGTTCTAAAATAAATGAACTCTACATTGAATAATTAAAATTTAATCAACATTCCATTATATAATATTTTGGTTAAATATGAAAAAGTATATTGTAACATTATCATTACATCATTCAAAAGGATTTCCTTCATAATAGACTGTTCTTCTAAGAGATCGGTAACATCATCATGTATAAAATACTTTGTCTATATGTGTAGTCAATCATTTAATTTATATAATGGTAATATAGTAGAGCATATATAATATTATTAGGAAATCATAATATATTAAAAACACTTTTACCTTATTATTGAACTCTCATTATTTTTTAAAGTTTTCAAGGATTTTGTTCCACTTTATAGAATCCAAACCCCCTCTTTGTGGTCCCCACTAGCATACAAGACATTGTCTACAATGGTACTTGCATGAACTGATTATGACTTCCCAATGAAAGGGTCATCCTCGATTGAATTTTTATTTGACTCAACATTTGTTTTAGTTTCCATCAGGACAATCATCCAATTATTTTTTATTAGAATAGAGACATAAAACACTTGCACAGCTAGTGAAGCCATTATGAATAACTCATCTTTTTCCCTTCCACACTGAAATTCAACTTTAAAAATCCCATGTAATCAATATTAACTCCATTGATATTCTATATCCATTTGCAATGGAAAACTGTCACTTGAAATTTTTTATAATCCAACTTGTATATATGTTCAATAATGGAAAAATAAAACATATTTTCATAAATTGGGTTTCTCTCCTTGAAACCAGATATACGCATTGCTTAATTAACTAGTGTAACACCACTATTTTTCATCATGTTGAAGTCATTGTTTTTTTATAGAATGTATAACCATTGATTACAAAACCAGTGTAAGATATAAAAGTTTCATTTAGTCCTCTAGATAGCCATTCAAGTTGTTTGGAAATTGAATTTCTACTTTTAGATAACACCTTAGAAATTAAATCTCTGAATCATCTTATAAACTTTTGATTATGGGTATTTTATATGAATTCTTTAGATCTTGATGGATTCAAATCTATAATAATTCTCCGTGGGATTCAATTTATGGATTGATATCTTCACTATTATATAATATGAAAATATTCTCTTTCTCCTGCTCTCTCAAGGTAATTGTAACAACATCTCTTTCAAATATCCCTTCACCCATAAGGAATTTGTTGTGATGACACTTTGGGAGATAGATTCTTTCAACATCTAATAGTTAATCGGTACATAATTTAGTATCTTGTTCAACTATATATCATTCTACAATACAACCATCTTATCGACTTCAATTCTTAACATAACCTTTAAAAATATTCATAAACTGTTCAATGGGGTACATCCATCTATAATGTATAGGACCACCTAGTTGAACCTATCCGACAAAGTGAACCCTCAGGTGGACCATTATATCAAATAATAAAGGTGAGATGAACATATCTAATTTAGATATATGAATTGAATTTACTTAATAATGATGGGAAACTTCTACGTGTCTAAAACATTACTATATATGGATTTGAAAAATAATTAGAGTATGGTAAATGTATTTCATAAATTTTGAGGTAGAATGAAATAACGAAAAACAAGCATTAAATATTTCATCAAAACATGACATTCGTGTGATTTTAGTCCTTGAAAATTCATATTAGTCATTGACATGACATTCTAGAAATTTGAGGAATACCCCTGTGGATCTTCTACACTTGTAAAAAAGAAAAAACTGTAATTTTTCTCATCTAGATACACTGTAAGATACAAAAGGACGAAAATTATATCTCTTTCACTTCATTGGGGCCAAATCTTCCCTTATAAACTTTTCAATCAAGTCCAACATAAACTTGATGCCATATTTTATTTTCCCATGAACATTTAGTAACATTCCAATAACACTATAAAATATTCTTTTACTACATGCATGACATCAAGAAAATGTATGAAATCTAAATAATTCAAATAAAAAAAATCAAAGAAAATTGATCTCTTATTCCAATCTTATTTTGAATGATTTTTTGAATATGGTTTACCAAAAATAGTGTCAATCATTTTTTATTTTTTGTATAGATGATCACTCGTTGCTGGAGATGATGTAGTACCTTTTTTGATATTCCAATAGAAGGATGTCATCTAGGATCAGTATTTATGTCATCAAGGTAAAAATTTATGATGTCCTAAGAACACATTCTTTGAGGAATGTTTGAACTAAACTGAGTGTGTGTATTTTTTCACCAATAGGATACCCCAACATTCCTTTATTTCTATAATATGATAATTTTCAATAAAAGGGGAAGTAATTTTTCATTCAATACTACACGGACCTCAATGTGAATTCTTCACTTCTATGAGAATCATGCATTGTAACACCTATATCCCATATCAATTTCAGATATTCGATTAGTGGAGAAAAATAAAAATCAATATCATTACTTGGTTTCTTTGGTCCAGATATAAGAAGAGACAACATAATGTATTTTCACATTATGCATAACCATGGCCGAAAGTTATAATTTACCAACATGATGGGCCATGTACTTTTAGTAATACTTTGTACACCAAAAGGATTTATTCTATCTGTAGATAACAGCAGATGAATGTTTCTTGGATCATCTCCAAATTTAGTAAACTCAAAATCAATTTTTTTTCACTGAGGAGAATCTTATGGATGAGGTATTCTCCCATATTTAATTCTTGTATTTGTATGCCATGTTTATTGTCCAGTGGTTTCCCAATAACCATATTATTTTCTAAACCATGTAATGATAGGAAATTAACATACAATTTTATAAGGGCTTGATTCAGTTGTTTTTTTGTATATTTCTATGCCACACTTAAATAATTTTATGATTAATTCATGGTCCTTGCAAAAAGATATGAAATCATTTAGACAAGCATGTATTTTTTAGATATAATTCCCATTGAAAATAAAGTTATTTTTGCACCATATATTCAGCATGGTAGTTCATTTTCATCTTGTATTATATGTTTCAGAAGACCAAGTAGTTCTGTAATGATGGTGTCACTCTTTACGTTTCCAGCTTTCTAACTATATAACTTCAATACTGCTGACAATGTTGTGTATTTAGTACAATTGGTATACAATGGTTACTTGGAATAGATATTTAACTCCTTAAACAACTTTTTACAATCACGAAGGTCATCTTAAATTTCTATTTTGATTTATTCCATGCTATCTCCATCATCTTTTACAAAGGTATTGATGTCAAATGATTCATAAAACATAGTATCATCCCAATAGATGTCCACATTCAGATTTCCCTATATTTAGTCCAACATTTATAGTTTTGATCTATTCCTTGAAAAATCAAATGTTCTTCCAACTCTTCCATACCAATTTGACTTCAATAACAACAATGTAAACACAGAAAAAGGATTTTAGAAGGGTCGTCTGCATGATATCATGCAAACTTGATAAAATCTCTAACTCTATCTTCATATTCATTTATAAAATGATTAGTAAGCATCCATTTTCGATTCATGTCCATCCTATTGGTTTCATAAAATATTAATTTGATTCAATATATAAATAAATGCATATAATATATTCATTATCAAAAGTGAATGTTATAGAAAATTCTAATAAGGGAAACCCCACATTTTTTTAATTAATTTTAGTATGTTGAAGAAAATGGGTAACTGAATTTAATAAAAGAATTACTCCACATCAAATATTTCTTAAATCCATAAAATAAAAGAAAATATAATATAAGAAATTAATGAGTAAAAAAACTAAAAAATGATAAACAAGAATAATAAACTGTCATTTAGTAAACTAGATTAGTGGTTTCATGGATTGAGGAAGAAAACTAATGATAAAAGGGAGAGAATTATCATTCCTTTTAAATAATTTTGCATAATTTGGAAAGAAAGGAATAAATATTTGTTTGAGGGGAGGTCCATGTTACTTGATTTCTTACTACATGGATGATAATACTCTTATATGGGTGTTTTCCTTTAATTTTGAATGAGTAATCTTCCATAAGGGATGTATGTGATAGTATTAGTGGGTCTCCCAGGAATTTGATGATGTTGTTGAGATATTACATTAGGATCTAGCTTTCTAGGTGCATTCCCCATGAATATGATGTGTATGAGGGATTACCATGGATTATAAACATCATATATGAGATATTTTTTACATTTATATCTATACAAGGGAGACTCAAGTTTATTATATTTGTTGGAACAATCAATGTAATGTTCTTAGAAACACCTCAACACTAGAGGAATGCCTATAGAAGGCACATAGGTGAAGCATCAGATTTCTAATGAACCATGTTATTAGTTATGTCTCTGATATCATGATATATGATAATGACATGGATGTATATGCTATATTTAATAATCTAAAATAATATGATAACGGTAGAGAGATAAAGGCAGATACTAAATGATATTATCACTAAAAATTATAGGTGTAAACTAGAAGACAGACAGTGTAATGACCCTTGCCCAAATTACCCAAACAACACCAGGACAGATCATCATATGAACTCTAACACACCTCAAAGTCACTAAAGTATGGTTTAATCTTTTAGTGTAAAAATACATAAATGGGAAGTTGTCCTCTCCCCAAAAAATAGAAGAAATTAGTACCAATGTTCAAAAACAATTCAAGCATGACTCTTGGGGTCAATAAACATACAGACCTAAAATCATCATTACTTGATATAGGAACACCTGTTAGACTATCAAATATGTAAATAAATGATGCAATAGCTATATAGACACACATACATGTCACACCTATATAAAAACTCACTTATTGTCTATATGAAATATCAAGTAGCACAACTAGAAAACATGGCTATAGACAAGGACCTATAGCCACAGTTTTATAAGTTCTTGGCTATAGATTAGTTTATACCCACAATTCTATTAAATCTATGGCTATATCATAATTTATAGCCGCAAATAAAAAAAATCAGTAGCAATGTTTTTTTTGACTATCAATCGGGCTCGTCCTCCCCATTCTGTGACTCCTCTCCTCCCCCGATCCGCGTGCTTATCCTCCCTAGTCTGCGACGCTCTTGGAAATGCTCTCCATGATTCTCTCCTCCTATCCTCCCTCGATCCACAAGCTCCTCCTCCCCACTATCCATGACTCATCGAACCCTCGACCTAGACCTGCTCTCCACACACTCCTCCCCGATGTCGCTGCGACACTTCCCAGCCATCGGTGTTTCACGACGGCCTCCCCACCCTCACGCTCGACTTTCTCCTCCCACCCTCAACCCTGTCCCCCGGTGAATACTCTATCTCCCTCTCTATTCCTCCTCCCTTGTCGTTCCTCCAGAGACCAAATAGTCATGGATTCTATCCTGTAAGTTGATTGGGCTTTTAGTTTTTTCCTTGCCTACACACTTTGTTTCTCATGAATATGTGAAATTTTCAGGAAATTTGAAATGGATTTCAATGCTGAGCTTCAGAGTTTAGGGGAAATTTTGAATAGGAGTGCCTAGGCCGAGCCGACTCATCTTTTTCAATTGGTTCTGGGCATTGATAACAAGTTTTGAAAATTATTTGATTTCTCTTGTTCCCTTCCGTTTTTCAAAACAAGATCTATGACATCCCTTTATATTTTTATCCCTTCATTTGAGATGATCCTAAATGAACTCCTCCGATTTGAGGGAATTTCTCAAGATAGCATATAATCTTCAGGAGGTCAAGTCCTCCCCAGGAAAGATATATTTTTTTCTGAATGGATTCAGTATGTTTCCACACCAAATTATCACAATATTTATGTGGGTAGGCCCGAGATTTTTCCTACACATTCAAACTAGGGATGAATTCATGCTTACTTTACAACACCTGAATAAGGACAATTGAGTTAGTGGGGATGTAATGTTTTCCTAGATGTCAACCTATTGGTTCAAAATGTATCCTTCTTAGTGATGTTTCATAATTTTTTTCTATTACTAGTGCATGAATCTAACACCAAAGTCAGAGTTACAACCTTTTTGATAGTGGACCAACTGGACATTGGGAGGTGAATTAATATTTTGATCCTGGTACTAGAAATGATTAATCATTTTAGGGGTGTATAAGAATGGTAATTTTTCCCTACTAACTCATGGTCCCTTTTCATGTTCATTGGGAATGGAAGACATGCCGCATTCAAGGCTATGGATTCATAAAAAAAATAATATTATATATACATAATTCTATCAATACTTAATATTTACAGGTTTGGTGAATCCATTGACCTTGTATGAGCATAGTTCATTTTACCAAAAAAATCACCATTACTATTTTTGATACACAACATATAATTATCTTAGTAGTATCTTACACATTTACATTATATAACTTAATGATAATATAAATGAACACCATTCTAATATTTTGGTTTCCTATGTTATGATGATATGTTTTAGGTGTAATTACTAATGGTTGACATCTTTATGGGATATTTTTATGATATTTCATTACGATTGAATATTTTTTATGATTACAAAGACACAAAACTATTATAGTTCTTATGATTGTATTATTTTAATGTAATTTATATTCACCTAATATTATGTAATATATTTTTATGTTAACCCAGGGTTGCTATACATTCTATTTATGTTGCATGGTTGGCAGTATTTTAATGTGAATTGTGATATTGTGATGCGAAACCATTCCACCTTGGATAAGATAATTTAACAAATTTGGCACATTATTTTGTACAATTTATAAGATCCTCAGGTTATTTTGTAACTTTTACCCCTCTTGGATAGAGGAAAACACATGGTTGGTGAACGTCTTGGAAAACAATTATGTAAAACCATATATCCCTTAAAAATTGTTACTTTCCCATTTCCCCCCATTGATATTTATCATTCCTCAGCAAATATTCTCCACATTTCTTCCCCTTTCATCCATGGTTATGAACAAAAATGCCCAAATCATTCCAAGGGTGTATCTCCTTTGATTCTACAATGTTCAGAGTACCCTTGGTTTCAAATCGATGCTCCATGTTTCTCTAATACTCCTATTTCTTCAATTTTTCAGATTTGGGTTTGTTTACTTTGATATCTTTTTCAGAATTCCTTAAATGATTTTTTTCTAGTGTATATTAGGTTGGGGTTTGGAAGGGTGTTCAAATCTGAGTGATTCTCCAATTTTTTGCATGTTGTTTTCTTCATAATCGAAGTATGTCATCTACAAGTTATATCCAAAAGTTTTATTGTTAATTTGTTCATGTGCAGTTCTGTTCATCATTCTATATTGTTTTTAATTTGATTTCTTTATTAGGGTTTAGTAAAATGGTTGGATAAATGATAAAATGAACACCTCATGATCCCCGTGTGATGTGTGGAGGATGATTTCACCTTTTTAGTGCCACCCATGGGGTACTTTAACATTTCCCAACATGGACAATTGAAATATTAAGAATAGGGTTGATTTGTGTTGAAGTAAACACCGTGATAAATATGTTGAAATTTTAGATAAAATATAAGAGTCACCAATGGTTGTTTTTTCATGTTTTTGAAAACGGAAAATGGTATTATATGGAATGATGTGAAAAAAAGTTCAATGGATTAATGTGAATCTGGGAAATGGATTATGAATTTGTGATGTACATGCGTAAATAGGTTAATTCATAAGAATATAGGAATGCGATAAATGGGATAATGCACCTAAATTGAGTAAACGGTTATATGGGTTAAGTTATTGGTATTGATTAATATTCTAAATGGGTTAAGGTATTAAAAGTTAAATGGGTCAAATGGGCTAAGTGATATAAATGGAAAATGTGTTAATGGGTTACGTATTGATATTGTGTCATATGAAAATAAATATTAATTGTGATGTTTGTGTGTATGGAATATGTATGGATCTGATATTTTATATGTGGTTAATTAATACATAATATTGTGATCATGGTATAGATGTATGGGGGAATTGACTTCAGTTTCAATACACACGGGCCGGGTCGGATAGAGGCTCTAAACCCCACCCCTTTAAAACATGAGTTAGGGAGTCAGATTTGGATATATTCCCTTAATAGTTCATTGGATATGACTACATGGACCGAGGCTCCATGGTAAGTGTAATTATTTGGTTATGATATGTTTATCCCTAGAGAGATAGGGAACATGACTTATTCACTTATGCATAGTATTTTACCATATTAGGCCATTGTTTAAAAGATATAAATGCCCAACCTATTTGAAAATGGAATGAAAATGAAATAAGTTATTAAGATGGTATAAGTGGTAAAAATGGAAATAACGAAGGAAATGGTTAATGTGTATATAGTTAACCGATAATACCTGAGTTTTCTTTTGTTTTATATCTTATTTACATTGAACCTACATACCCTATCTGTTTAGACATGATAATTTATAGACATCATTGGTGATGTCCTACTGAGTATTACCCACACCTTGACCAGACCATCATTGGGTACCTGAGATTATTTCATCATTGTATGTCTGAACAAGGGCGAATGACGTCTTCTAAGGAGTTTAGTTTTCTTTGGGAAGAGCATGAATGGGGATCAAGAATTGGAGTTTGGACCCATTTTGGGGATTCCAAAGTTTCAATTAATTATTGGGATTCTTTCTCAATTGACAATGTTATCTTGACATGATGTATTATTGTTTGGTTATAGTCCATACCCTCTTGGAGAAACAGTTTGTAATTAATGTTTCCAATTATTTTTTATTATTTCATTTAATTTACATGGTATCTATTGTGCCTTAAACCGGTAAGGAGGTTTTAGAATCCCCACATGATCCCTCATACCCATGATGCATGTAAGAAACCTCTGGTTTGTGTTGGGTGTTAAGGTGGTTCAAAACATGTATGAAAGGAGAAAAGTGGCCATTATGTGCATGTTACATGGTTGGAACATAGTTAGAGTAAACCACATGACATTGGAAAGATGAATTTCAGACTGATGGCACATATTTTTATAAACTGTTTGAGATCCTCGGTTCTTAGTGTGACTTGGACCCCTCTTGGACAGATATTGGTGAACGGTTTGGGTATGTTTTGGAAAACCATGTAACCAAACTGTGTACCCCTTAAAAAGTGAAATTTCCCAATTTTCCCCTTGTATTTTCAAACCTCACTCAATTTTCTCATCATTTATTCACCTTGAAACCATAGATATGATCCAAAATTCTTATATCTCTACATGGGTGGATCTCCTTTTATTCTATTCCATTTTAAGCACCGTTGGTTTTGAATCAAATCTTTGGGTGAGTCTATTCCTTATATTTCTTCACTTTTTCATATTATGGAATGTGTAGTTTCCCATTTTCTTCCAATTACCTAACAACGTTTTTTCTTTTCAGGTCGTATGTTTCGGTTTTGAATGGTGTTTGATTCCGAGTTAAGGGGGATGGTTGATCAAGAAGTATTCTTTAGAATAGAGATATGTGGTCTATAAGTTATATACAATTGTTTTATTATTGATTTTTGAATGTGAGGTTGTGTTCTTATTTATCCCTTGTTGGGAATTTTATTCCTTTTTTAGGGTTTGGTAAATTGGTTGGATAAATGATAAAATTAACCCCTCATAATTTCAGTGTCATTCGTTGAGGATTGTTTTACTAGTTCAGGGCCACCCATGGGGTGCACCAACATTCCTAAAAATGGAAAACTTAATTGTTAAGTATATCGTTGATTTGTGTTGAAATAAATGATAAAATTAACCCCTCATAATTTCTCTATACGGTTGATTTGTGTTGAAATACATAAATTCCATGATTTTATAATAAAATCCCTCTAACGAAGGTGCGATGTCTTCTAAAACAAAGAGTAGTGATAACTATTTGTATCATGTTTAGATTTGGTTTGAGTCATTCATATGCCTCTTGTTGGTGTTTGTTTTGTGGCTAGATAGTTTTTGTTTTCTTTAAAAAATATAAATTGGTTTATCATACTCGTTTAACTCAAATGACATTGCCCGAGTAGGCATATTCCTTGACCATGACACTTTCCTTTTCACACTTTGAATATTATAAATAAAATCTCCAGGTTTAGGAGAAGTGGATGAATTTATAAATGGTTTGTGTAGGGTTTATGATTCTTTTCTATCGTTTTGTTTCCCTTTCGACGTTGTGTAATTCTGCTGCTCGCTACAACCTTCTCTGGCTATCCCTTGTTATAGAATATTAAATTGTTGATATGTTTTATCATCTGCCAGCGGGGCGACAGTTAGAATGTTGCCCCAACTCCTCCCTCTCCCTTCACTCCTGGACATAAGATTTTGCCCTGCGGATGTCACTGGATTGGGCCAACGGGCCACGGTCATGCCGTAGACATGTTGCAGTCATGCCGCGGTGACGTCGCGGTCACACCACGGTCATGCCGTGGTCATGCCGTGGTAATGCCGTGATTTGGCCCTACTCTAGGATGACACCCTGCGATGGTTTGCAGTGATTGTATTCCCTGAGTCTTGTGATCAATATTGAGACTGACAAATCCCAAATTCTGCCAGTGGGGCGATGATCAGAATGTTGCCCCGCCTCCTCCAGCTCCCTTCACTCCTGGCCAGAAGATGCTACCTTGCAGATGTCCCTGGACCAAGCCAACACGCTGTGGTCATGCCGCAGACACACCGAGGTCACACCATAGACACGCCACGGTCACACTGTGGACACTCCACAGTCATGCTGCAGTCATGCTGTAGTAATTCCGTAATTTGGGCCTACTCCAGGATGACACCCTTTGCGGTTCGCCGTGATAGTATTCCATTAGTCTTGTGATCAATGTTGAGACTGACTAATCACAATTTTTGTTAGCGGGGTGACAGACAGAATGTTTCCCCACCTCATCCCGCTCCCTTCGCTCATAGCCGGAAGATGTTGCCCTGTGGATATCGCTGGACTAGGCAACACGCCGCAGTCACGCCACTGTCACGCCGCGGTAATGCCGCGATTTGGCCCTGCTCCAGCCAAATTCAGCCCACATGAGCCCCCTTACAGGAAAACAATGACCTCCTAGGCCAAGAATTAGATCTTGGGGAATATTATTCCATGTTTATAAAATTATTACAATGGTTGTGCATGTTGAAAAATAATCCAATATGTAATCTATACTACTTTGAAAATCCTTGTGAAAAGTGCTTGAAAATCCTTGTGAAAAGTATCCCTTAGACTTATGAATCCTTTGCAGTAACCAATGAATTCCCATCCATAATCCTCTTAGCCTAAGGAAGAGACCCCAACCATTCTTGGTCGGCATTTTTCTCCTTTAGGAATCTTTGAACCAGTGTGTATGAATCCTCAACATTGGTTGTTGCAGTTGTCACTAGACTAGCTTGACTCTTTCTACCACTGGCAGAAAAACAATGCTCACAACCACTCTGAGTATCTGCAGAGGCAATACATTGTTGTCTCATAGAAACTCTACCAGTATCCATTATATTTTCTATGGAAGTTCCAACATCAATCACTTCTGGTTATATGGGTTCTACTTCAAAAAAAATCAAAATACTCATCTATTTTCTCTAATTTGTACCTCATCGTGATTTTTTCTGATAGAACATGAAAACACTTTTTCCCTTAGTTAATGGTTCCAATAGAACATGAACATGTTTCCCCTACTTAATATGCATTTCATGCTTATCCTATGAAGAAATCATATCATAATGTACCGCATCAGGCCATTCGAGACAGTATTCAAACTTCTCCTCAATCTCTTCATTGTTTATCCCTTTCTGTCTGGACTAAAAAGTGCAAAAGATTTCTACCTCTGTATTTAATTCTATTTGATCTACTTCCATTAAAAAATACAAATAAGATATTACCTTTTTAGGACATACTGGTTTGGCTGAAAGATGCTGCTCCTTGGAATTGCGTCTACTAAATTTACATGTAGCGGCTTTGTCACCTCATTTTCCAGAGTCTATGCAACGAGACTCTTGCATCTCCAACTCTCATGCTTCTGATAGCTAGAACTGAAGATATTTTTTTTATAGTTGTTATTAGTTCTTGAATCATGATAATATGAGTTTTAATAAGTTTCACCTCTGTATAAAATTTTAATTCCATCATAAACAACAATCAAGCTAACAAAGCTCGTGAACTTCTTCCAGATTCTGCAGTGTGTCTTCATAAATGGTCAAAACTTTCCAAAGTTCGTGCCTCCATCAGAGTCGAGTTTTTAGCATCAATTTTCCCAAAGGTTGTGTCCAATATAAAAACAGCTGTTATAGGGAGAAATAAACTACAAGTAATTCATTTATTTCATCTTTTTTTAAATGAAAAATGCCTCCATGAAAGAGTCACACATACCTTCTGATCACAATCATGCCTAAAAGAAAGTAGTCTCATAATCCATTTCCTCAGTGTGAGATACATCTTCAATTTTACACACCTATGTTGTATTTCCCAAATCCTTACTCTCCCTCCAGCTATTGAAAATATTGGATCAACTTCCGTCCTTGAGTGTTTTCCCCATTGGATTATTCAAAAGTTAGGTTACAAACCTAACAGAAATGAGAGCAGTTGAAAATAGGTATAAAAGAACTGAACAAATAGACATGGCTCACTTGAGGTTTCTAGGATGAGAAGAAATTGAGATACATAAGGAGGGAGGAGAAGAATCTCAAGGAAGAAGACCACCTCTCCAAGAGATATGGTCGGCACCTCCCAAGGCCCCTACCTCTCAACATCAACTAGCTTATCCAAGCCAATTAATTTGTACCCCCTTCCCTCTATTCTCTCCCCTATTCAATATCTGAAACAAATGCTAACAACCCATCCAACAACTCCCTAACTACTATAGCTAGCCAAAATAGAAAAGTATCGAGAAAGACAACATTGCACCTAGTTATTCACTACTTCCCATACACGCCCCAGCCAACCCCACAACAAACTAACCCCCATATATTACTAACATTTCATACCCATTAAAAACTCATATTATCCTCTAGGTGGACTACGAATAGATTTTTTCAATTGCTTAAGTACTGGAATGACATCCTATTCTCAAGCACTGTAACGGAAACCCCTAGAGGCAACTTTGGGGGCCGCCTAAGCGTTAATGTAACATTGTCTAGTCTTTTCCTTAGAGCATAAGTCTTATGAAGCTCACTAACCTTACTTTGTTGGCCAATTTTTACTATCCTATCACAAATAAACCAAACACATGGAAATACCTTTTTAAATAATAGTGCTTCATTCCCCCAAATAAGAACTTAAAACAGCTCCTCTTGTACCAAAAACACAGGCTAAGAATCAATATTTTTCTCTTTATACCAATTTTTGGAAGCTTTAATCATAAGCACAATCACTGGTGGGTCTCAGCGTGCTTGTTCAGAAACAGAAACAACCATAGAAAAATATGATTTTATTCACAAAACATTCTGAATTATTCTCAACCAAAAGGATTTAAACTTACGAAAACCTCCAGAAGGTAAAAAAAATCCTTTACTCTCTCCAAACGTCTCTAAGTGAATGATTCCATTTTAGTAGGCTTCAAAACTATTGTATAAAAAAAATCCTTTAATCATAAGCACGATCATGCCATAGTCATGCCGCAGTCACGCCATGGTCACGCCGCGGTCATGCCGAGATTTGGCCCTGCTCTAGGCCGACACCCTGCGACGGTTCGTAGTGATAGTATTCCATGAGTCTTGTGATCAATGTTGAGACTGAATAATCACAATTTCTACTGGCAGGGTGACGACCGTAATGCTTCCCTTCCTCCTACAGCTCTTTTCTCTCCTTCCTAGAAGATGCAGCCCCACGGATGTCGCTGGACCGGGCCAATACACCGTGGTCACGCCGCGGTCACGCCGTGGTAATGATATGATTTGGCCATGCTCAAGGATGACACACTGCGTATAAGTGCACTATGTAAGAAGTTAGTATATATGGTCTAACTACACATATTTAGAGGATTCAAGGAAGGTCTTGTATTCATCTTTTTTGGGTGAGTTGTCTAAGGGAAGAGGTGACCTACCATTGGTGACATGAAAATGCATCCCAAAGGATGGTACACCTAGGTGGGACATAGGTGGATAGAAGGGTATTGTGTAGGGTAGACTTGGGTGGACTGGAAGTCACATGAAATATTGAACTAGATGGACTGGAATGTATCTTGGAGAATAGACCTGGTTGACCTGAGACTGATTTGTGTAGGATGTACCTATGTGATCTAGAGGTGAATTTAGAAAACATAAATCCTTGGAAATAACACTTAGGTGAGGCCTTTCTTTAGGATAGTAGGGTTACCTCAAGTGTCTATGGAAGGGTTTTTGTGCAGTTCCTTTTTTTGGGAGGATACCTTAAATCTAATACTTATGGACTAAGGGTGAGTGGTTAATCATAAGGGTGAATAATTCTCCAAAAATTTAGGAATAATAAAATAACTATTACCCTTAATTACATCTTAGATCGGGTTTTGGAGAGATACCTGGATAGTTTTGATGGACTATGAAATGGAATTGGACAAGTAGAGCTTTATGACTTATTCTGATCTTCCATATTTCATAAATACATAGCCCAAGGTCCTATTTATAGGAAATTTTGGGACCCTGGGAGAAGGATATGACTTTCACAGGGTTCTATCATAGGTTATTTCACTAGGTGTTGGCACAGATCTCTCTTTATATGATGACTTGCACAAGTCTGGCGTTGCACAACCTGGCCTTGCGTGATGGCATTGTTTGGGTCTTTTGTTGGGATTTATTGGGAGATCAATTTTAATATTTTTTTTTCTTAACTTCCCAATTACTTGTGGAATTCTCTTTTGAATGTAGTAATCCTCATATGGAAATTGGAGTGTAAAAAAAACCCTCATGATTTGATCTGATTGGAAGAAGAGGGTCTAATCTTCAAGTAATGAAATACAGACATTGAAATATTTTTTGTTTTTTGGTCTCTAGATTCCCATTTACATTATTGATTGGTCTTGAAGAAAATAACATCTTGAGTACCATGTAAGGGATGAATGGGGAAGGTGGGGCCTCAAAAGTATGCCGCACTGGTGTCTTTTATTGGTGGTTCATGCAGTTAGTCAATGAAGGTTAGGTGCACATGCCACTAGTGTAGGTGTTTGTGCATTTATAAATAGCATCGATGGTTTGAAGTCTCTTCTTATTATCTTATCATAGTTTTAGCCACCCTTCAGCTATCACAGTTCTTTTCTTCTACACATATGTTTCATCATGCTAGTTTTCTGTGAAAGATTCTTGATAATTCTTTTTTTCACATAGACATGGTATTCCCTTATCTTCATGACACATATACATAGTAGGGTGACCTGTGTGAGGTCATTTGGGTGAGTGACCTACATGAGGTCAATTGGTTGCATGGCCTGTGCGGGGTCCCTTGGGTGGGCAAGTGACCTGTATGAGGTTTTATTGGTGAGTGATCTGCACCACATCAAACCTATGCCAATTTTTTTAATTTATAAAATTTTCCAAAAAATAAGATTTTATCTTCAATGAAAATCTTGATATATTATTGCATATTTGCAATGCATACCCAGAAGGTTAGTTATTTTAATGAAAAATATTCTTACCATTTTTCATATATTTTTAAAATGATTCTGCTGGATTATTATGAAGTATTTGATAAAACACTCTTGTAATTTGAAAATCATTTAATGAAACACCACCATGAATATACTAAGAGTTATTATCTTCCACTATATGGTCATATGATCCTGAATGATGTGCACATCTTGAAGCTGAAGGATTACCTTACACTCTAATTGTTTCAATAGTACAATAACTATACTACTACTAATATCTCGACCAAGGGTGTGTATATCAATGAGGGATCGTCAACCATAGCCTTTATTATGAATCAAAGTATTCGGGCCCTCAATTTAAAACATAAAACTCTTGATTTGATGAATCAATACTATTCTTACATATTTCTTGCTTCCAAGACCAACCAATATAATGGTTGGAAGGAAGACTGGGACCCACTCCCCAGATGGGGCATCAAACTAGTGTGAATGTGGGAGTAATAGGTACCTTATAAATGTGTTGATTTTGATACTGATATGAAGGAAATTGGATTTTATGAGGATTTTTCAGTTTCCCAGATGTATTTATATAGGAATACAGATATTATCCTCATTATTATATGATAATGAAACCCATAGAAATAAACCTTACACTTGATGCACTATGAATTATTCATCAGTTTATGGGTTTTTTACACTATTTGGCCCTGCCCCAGGATGACACCCTGCAACAGTTTGCAGTGATAGTATTCTACGAGTCTTGTGATCAATGATGAGACTGACTAATCACAATTTCTGCTGGTGGGGCGATGACCGTAATGTTGACCCGCCTCCTCCCACTCCCTTTGCTCCTGGCCGGAAGATGCTGCCCCGTAGATGTCACTGGACCAGGCCAACATATTGCGGTCATGTCGTGGTCACGCTGCGGTCAGGCCTTGGCCACTCTGTGGTCACACCACAGTCACGCTGCGGTCGTACCGCGGTCACACTGCGGTCAGGACGCAATCGTTGAGGTCAAGCCACGGTAATGCTATGATTTGTCCCTACTCCAGGAAAACACCCTATGGAGGTTCTCAGTGATAGAATTCAATGAGTCTTGTGATCAATGTTGAGACTGGCTAATCACAATTTCTGCCTGTGGGGCAACAACCGGAGTGTTGCCCCACCTCCTCCTGCTATCTTCGCTCCTGGTTGCAAGATTCTGCCTCACGGATGTCGCTGGACCAGGTCAACATGCCACAATCATGCTATGGTCACACCACGGTAATGCTGTGATTTGGCACTGCTCCAGGACGACACCCCATGGAAGTTCGTAGTGATAGTATTCCATGAGTCTTGTGATCAATGTTGAGACTAACTAATCACAATTTCCACCAGCAGGGCAATGACCAGAGTGTTGCCCTGGCTCCTCCCGCTCCCTTCTCTCCTGACTGGAAGATGCTGCCCTGCAAATGTCGATGGATTAGGCCAACATGCCACGGTCATGCCGCGGTCACGCCGCGCTCACGATGCGGTCACGCTGCGGTCACGCCGCTGTCACGCCGCAGTCACACCGCGTTCATGCCACGGTAATACCATGATTTGTCCTTGCTCTAGGATTACACCCCATGGAGGTTTTCCGTTATAGTATTTCAAGAGTCTTGTGATCAATTTGATACTAACTAATCACAATTTCTACCGGCGGGGTGATGACTGGAATGTTGCCCCACCTCCTCCTGCTCCCTTTGCTCAAGGCCGGAAGATGCTGCCCAGCTAATGTCACTGGACCGGGCCAACACGCAGTAGTCACGCCGCGGTAATGTCATGATTTGGCCCTGTTCCAAGACGACACCTCGAGGAGGTTCACAGTGATAATATTCTATGAGTATTGTGATCAATGTTGAGACTGACTAATCAAAATTTCTGCCGGTGGGGCGATGACCGGAATGTTGCCCCGCCTCCTCCTGCTCCCTTCGTTCCTGGCCAAAAGATGTTGTCCCACAGATGTTGCTGGATCGGGCCAACACGTCATGGTCACGCTGCAGTAACGCTATGATAATGTCGTGATTTGGCCATGCTCCAGGATGACACCCCGCAGCAGTTTACATTGATAGTATTTCATGAGTCTTGTGATCAACGTTGAGACTGACTGATTACAATTTTTCCCATCACTTGTGTTTCCACATTTCATATAATGAATACCCCATATATATATTTTATCATATCAATAGAACACAAGAAACCCACCAAATAGCATAAGATCCCATCATATGCACCACTTACAAATTAGCAGAAGGAATCGCAGAAGCTCCCATGACCAAAACCAACAAGCACTCCTAGGGGAAGTATAACCAAGGAAACAAGGCGACTAAAGGATAAATATAAAAACCCAAAAAGAAGTTGTCACAAATGATAGAAACCAACAACACACACACTTTCTTGAAATCACTCACAACCTCCCATACACACCCACCCACCCACCCACCCACACACATGTTTCCAAAATCCATCACTCATCAAAAAGTCTAGCTTTATCCAAAGAAATAGAACCATTGAACCCCCAGCATCGCATCCAACATCAACCAACCAAACCAGCATCCCTATCCAAACAAAGCCTAGAGTGAAAGACCTATATACAACCATGCCAACTAATGGCCACTACACCAATACCTACTTGTAAAATAACCCTAAACCACACCAGATCCAACCATAATAAGCACCTATAGTAGACACAACACCCAAAATATTATCTAGAAACCAAATCATCCTCAGACCACCATCTATCCCCATCCATCACCATCTGAACACCTTGCATCAAAATGGACCACCCCAACATAAGAATGTGTAAAAAACCAGTAGCCAACTAGTACCATCCATCCAAAGTGCCCCGCATCACCCACGCCTAACCCATCATACAACCTAAAGAATCCCCAAGTAGTCCCTGATTCAAATGTGAGCTAATAGAGACCCTTTACCAAAACCTCTAGACGCACCAAGTAGTCAACATGCACCTACCATAGAAAGAGAACCTACCATCTACCAGAAACATGCCTCCCAACCTACAGCATCCAGCATCTCGAGGGAATTTTATAACATCCACCATATAAATCCCTACACCATCAATAACCATAATACACAAGACGGGGAAACCGAGCACAAGACAAATGAACTTACTCCAAACCACCACCTGAAGACCCTCCCCAAACTATATCCACCACACTAGAAAATTGAGAGAACCAGAAGCCTACAATAGTAATCCAAAACAATAAAGAAACACCAGAAAGCCAACCCCTATGCACGCAACACATGTTACCAACCATAGTAGAAATCAAAAACCAACCAGCACCATGCACCATGTAAGTGTATCCTATACTACACCATATAGAAAAATCCAAACAGTAACACCCCCAGCTGGAACCCATCTTCAATGGTCCTATAATTCCAAACAGCAACACACACCATGTAAGTATATTATTTAATTCTCTATTGGATAAACAAAGCATCTCCGAGCCTCAACCTTGAGAAGCATCCAAATTAACCTGCAGACCACTCCCTGAGATCATACACCCTTCCACCTGAGTAGCCCCTCCCCACCCAACCTAAAACCAGGAAGAACCGCAACACACACCTATACAAGGGGGGTCCAGCAGGGGGGTAGCTGTTCAGGGGGGTCCAGTAGGGGGGCAGTTGTCTAGGGGGGTCTAGCAGAGGGTGGCAGTTGTTCAGGGGGTTCTAGAAGGGGGGCAG
Organism: Viscum album; assembly: GCA_963277665.1. NCBI lineage: Eukaryota > Viridiplantae > Streptophyta > Magnoliopsida > Santalales > Viscaceae > Viscum > Viscum album. The sequence continues at coordinate 1,562,112,366 of OY728123.1, forward strand.
CTGTCCAGGGGGGTCGAGGAGGGGGGGGGGGGGCTCTTCAGGGGGGTCCAGCAGGGGGGGTGCTGTTTAGGGGGGCTATCCAGGGGGGTCCAATAGGCGGGATGCGGTCCAGGAGGGTCCAGGAGGGGGAAAGGGATGTGTAAGGGGGGCTGCCATCCAGGGGGTCTAGCAGGGGGCAAGGGATGTGTAGGGGGGCTGCTGTCCAGGGGGTCCGACAGGGGGGGCAGCTATTCAGGGGGGTCCATTAGGGGGGGGGGGTTCTATCCATGGGTGTTTAGTAGGGGGCTGCTGTCCTAGGGGGTCTAGGAGGGGGGGCTGCTGTCCAGGGGGGTTTAGTATGGGGGCTACTGTCTAGGGGGGTCGAGAAGTGGGGGAGGGAAGCTACTGTCTAGGGGGTCCGGTAGGGGGGGCAGCTATCCAGGGGGGCTGCTGTCCATGGGGTCCAAAAGTGGTGGGGGATACAGTCCAGGGGGTCCAGCAGGGGGGGCCGCTGTCCAGGGTGGTCCAGCAGTGGGCGTGGGGGGTGATGTCCAGGGGGTCCAGCAGTGGGGCTGCACTATTCTTGTTTATTGAGTTATATTCTTTGTGAATATTCTAAGATGTTCTGTTTTACCATAATTTTAGGGGATGAGCACTAATATGTTCTACCTTGTGTTGTAGGTACTTTTGATCTAGTTTCAAACTTATTTGATAGAGTTTCTTTATAGGGAGACTCTTGTAAGTGCATTTATGTGTTTTTATTGAGAAAGGTGGGGCAAAGGCCTTATATTGAAGATGAAAAAAATCTGGAAACAAGGAGATGCATAGAAAAGCTCACATGAGTCATCAAAGGATGCATAAATAGGTGCAAAGTTTCTTCCTAATTTTGTCTACAATCTTGTGCTCTGCATCCTGTAAAGGACCCCAATCCACTCCTCTACCTCTTCTACGCCCGCTCCCCCTAGTGTGCAGAGCTTCCAATTTTTTTCCTATTGAAGAAGACATTCAATATCGAAGTCATCCAAGTTAGAAGCTTCAATTTGTGACTCATCTTTTGAAGTAGACCAGTCCGCTCTTCCACGGCCACGTCCATGACTTCGAGCATGCCATCCTCTATTTCAATTGGCCTATTGCCGGGAGACTTCTTGATCAATCTCTTCTGGAATATAAAGTTGTTTCCCCTTTGCATTATCCTCTTCTATTACCTGCTGTGAATGTAGCAAGGCGGTTCTTTCCACTTGTCGTCCTTGTGAGGGTCAATGACTCCTTCAAATGTGGTACTTGAATTATTAAAAATGATCACACCAAGGGGGTTAGAGGGTGTCAACTGAATCTCATTTCTCTTGTCTAAATCAATCTGCATTCCAGGCTACAAAATAGGGGGACAGTCCTGTGTCTCATTGCTCATAAAAGCAGTTTGGGGATTGCATGAAAAAGTAGACTTTTCCAGGAAGGGAGAATCAGCTAGGGAGCTATCTCCTAAGATAGTCTTGTCCTCCACCTTTAAAACAGAAGTATAACCAATTTGCATTCTATGTTTCAAAGCTGGAGAATAGTCCTACTTTATGGTAGGAGAATCAGAAGGGGAATGCTCATCCTTTCTCACAACAAAAAAGGTAGGTCCAGAATCTTTGTTGACAGTAGAAGAGGATGTGACTTTAGAAAAGCATCTCAAGGCACCTTCCTTACTACAAGAGGATTTCCCTAGGGAATATCCTATCATTTTTGGACCCATATTTTGTTATATGTTATCCTCTGATGACTGGACCATAGCAGTTTTCCCTTGTTCAGTGATATCATCCCATGATTTATTAACATGGTAAAAAATGTCATCATTGGATTGAAGCCTTTTTTGGGATGGAGGCACCAAAGGGTCTGCAGTTTGAGTTTCTTCACCACTACATGCCTTCAGGTCTATATGGACATCCACCCCGGCCTGAGTCAGGTTCTATGAATTTACAGCCTTCCTAAGTGAAGTTATGTGTTTTTTTATATTTGGATTTGTTTAATTATTATTATGTAAGTAGATTTCATGTATAATTTAATTTGGAGGAGACTGGTAGGAGGCCTGGGGGGAAACTGGTAGGGGGGAGGGGCTGGCTGGGGGTGCAAGTGGGGGCTGGTAGGGGGTGCATGTGAGGGATGGTTGGTGCAGGGGGGAGGGGAAATAGGCAGGGGGGTGGTCCAGGGTCTGTCCAGGAGGGTGGGGGATGGCTGTCCAGGGGAGTGGAGGTCTAGGCTATCCAGGGGGATCTTTCCAGGGTCTGGGGGGTGTCCAGGGTCTTGGGGGGGCCAGGGTTTGTCCAAGAGGGTGGGGGGTGGCTGTCTAGGGGAGTGGAGGTCTGGGCTGTCCAGGGGGATCTGTCCAGGGTCTAGGGGGTGTCCAGGGCCTGGGGGTGTCCTGGGTCTATCTAGGAGGGTGTCCAGGGTCTGTCCAGGGGATGTCCAGGGTCTGTTCGGGGGGGGGGGTGTCCAAGGTCTGTCTAGGGGGGTGTCCAAGGTCTGTCCGGGGAGTGTCCAGGGTCTGTTCAGGGGGTGTCCAGGGTCTGTCTGGGGGGTTTCTAGGGTCTGTCTGGGGGGTGGTGTCTAGGGTCTTTCTGGGGGGGGGGGGGGTGTGTCCAGGGTCTATCAAAGAGGGGGGATTTGCTGGGGGCTGTCCGGGGGGGGGGGGGTTATGTAGGGTGGGGGTGTCCCGTGTCTAGGAGGGTGGGGTCTGCAGGGGGGTAGGATACAGTAGGGGGTGTGCAGGGGGTGGGGGATATTTTTATATGGTTTTCCAAACCCTATAGCCACAGTTAAAAACCGTGGATATAGGTCTAATGCCACTATTTCTAACCATGGCAATAAATTGTGTCCCTCCTCTACTATATCCACGGTTCTAAACCGTGGCTATAAAGATATTACCACGGTTTGAACCATGGATGTATACCTATAGCCACGGTTTGAACCATGGATCTAGACCCATAGCCACAGTTCCAAACCATGGCTATATGTCTTGGCCTATAGCCACAACAAACTTAGCCACGGTTTCTCAAACCGTGGCTATTACCTATAGCCATGATTTAAGGACCAAGAGCCACGGTTTTAAACCGTGGATGTAGCCTGAATTTCCATTAGTGTAGATAAAAAACTAATATTCAAACATAACATGATCTAAATTCATCATAGTGATTCAAAAAGTGAAGGATTGATGGGAAAAAACCTCATGTGCGTAACAAGGGATGGACCCTTTGAATTTTATCCATATGAAAACAAAGTAGTATAGTGAATTCTATGAGAAACTAGATCTTATGACACAAATGACCAATAGAGGAACATACAGCACTCTGTAAACATGGTTCTTAAAAAATAACATTTGAAGCTGCAAGTTAACTAAGGTGTCCATGAAAGGTTTCATCATGTATAAAATCAGTAGGCAACCACCAATGTGCCAAAAATGAGTAGTCAATAAACAATAATATACAGGAAAATTTCCACACCATTATAAACATATATGAAAAAATTATTTAGTAAGAAGATATAAAACACAGTAGTAAAACAATTATGACTAAATCCAAGGTTCTGTGTTAGATATAAACAGTGTATCATACATTGGTAGTCAATAAAAACATGGACAACAAATCATTCCCTGAAAATTGGATCATAACCAAATCGTAAATAAAATATCATAAACAATAGATAAAAAAATTGTGGAAGAAGAAATCAAAAAAGTAACCAAAAATACACAAAGAAAATAGGAAGGCCTGCATCGCTAGGTTGAGAAAAATCTGATACCCTCTATGGGTACCCTAACTGCATCAATCACCAAATTTTAGACAAGATGCTCATGAAATTGGAGGCAGTCGAATGATGTGTTTCGAGCTTTGATTCACTGAGGATGGGTGTCAATAGTAGGTGGCTTCTACGAAAAACTTATGATATCGTGACGGGTTAGAAAATGGTTAGGGTTTTTAAAATTGATCGAGAAACTTTTATCAGTTCTATAAATAAGGACTAATAAAGAGCCCTTTTATAAGTGCTTATTACCTAAGCGCTGAAAAAGGACTATTTATGAGCACTTATTTAGCAATGATAAAGGTATATCTCTATTAGTGTAGATAAAATCAGTCTTTATTAGTGATAAATTTATAGCGCTGATAAATATTATTGTTTATCATCGCTTAATTTAGCACTAATAATGCCTATCTTTATTAGTGATAAAAAAATACTGATAATGATGTTTTTAGCAACTGTTATTACTTTAGCACTAATAAAGTATTTATAATTGTAATTATAAGTAAAAAAATATTAAATGTTTATATATACTTTATAAATATATATAAATATAAATATAGTAAATATATTCCATTTTTAATATGTTTATTATAATTTTATAATTATTTATTTATAATAATAGAAATATTTTTTTAAAATAATATTTATATCAATATATATATTTATAGAATTATACATATATATATATATTTAGTATATATATATAAATATTAAAATAGTAAATATATTAATTATTAAACAAAATTTTTTATATATTTAATAATTATTTGAATATATATAATTATTTATTTATAATTATATAAATAATTTAAAAAACTATTTATTTATTTATATTAATAAATATATAATTTTATAAATATAGTAAATATACATTTATAAAAATATATAGTTATAAATATTCTTTCAAAAATATATTTTTTACATTGTTAATGAATATCTAATTTTAAGTGCATGTATACATGTTAAAATGAGTGAAATTGAATAAATTAAGAATAATTACACTTTAAAATTATTTAAAAAATTGATAAGGTTTGTGTGTGTGTTGTATATAAAAAAGAATTAATTATGTATTTATGAAATCAATATATCATACATTTTATCTATGTTAATTTGAAAATTCAAATGAAATTCAATTATAGGTCTTGTACTATACAAATAGTCAATGTCTTTAATTCATACTAAATTTTAATTATAAACAATTATTCCATAAATATATGACCATTTAATGAGAAGTGAATAAATATTTTTTAAAATGTAAATCATATTAATATACATTAACACGTATTTCTATATTTAATATATTAAATTCAATAACATTAATTAGCATAATTATCTAATTAATAAAATGTTTAACATTTAGTAATTTATAATCAATCTAATAATTTTTACAAATAACTTTTCAATTAATAAATTTTTAATTTTTTTTAATTAAATAATTTCTTATTTATTTTATTATTTCATTTAATTTATTCGGACATTTAGCAGTACTAAAAATGCATTGATAAAATAAATATTTATTAGTGCTAAAAATAAAGTGCTAATAAAGGTTCCTTTTATCAGTGCTAAAAATAAAGCACTGATAAAGGCTTCCCTTATCATTGCTCAAAAAATGTTAATGAAAATTTTAATTTATCAGGGATTTTTTTAGCACTCTTAAAAACTAGAATTATTGACATCTTGTTTTGTTATAGTAAAATAGAGAAATACTATGATCCCGAATCAAATAGAAAATTGGCTAAATTTTAAGGTATGATTAATGTACCTGTGACCACATCATTGGGTACTTATAAGGACATGGCCTTAAAACATTACATAATATTGAATTAAATGAATAATTCACATTGATTATTTTTTCAGGTTTAGAGTTTTAGAGAATTAGGACATAACTATTACATCTCAAAAGATTACAATGTAGACAATTCTACCCAGTTTCAATTTTTTTTGACATAATAAAAACTCTTGAAAAAAAGATTCATGTCTTGTTCCATGTTTTAGACAACATGACTTTTCTTTGCTCCCATCCTTGACCCTATTCATCTTTAAGTCCTATAAAAAACATTTCAAAACATGGGATCAACATAAAAATCTCAGTAAGGGTTATAAAACAAAAAATGAAAAATTAGTTCATCATCACATACATATCATAAGCTCTTTAACACACCTCAAGAAATCGTAAGATTTATGAATAACACAAAGAACACATAAATTATAAAGGTTACTTGTGGCATCCATATCATATTTATATTATAGACATCACAACTACATAGGGAGTTACATTTAGAATACCCATCAAAGTATATTCCCTAAATTTATTAGGAGAAACATTCACGTTTACCTCCGTCATGTTACCCAATGCATTGGTGATCTATCTCGGGCTCACCCGCCCTATTTTTATCTTGGATCCACCTGTATGCGTAAACAATGCCCAAGAACCATTACATATTCATAACACATAAATCAAAAATAAATAAAAGATAACATTTCTACATTTTAATCACAACATATCATTTAAATATATTGACATAAAAAATCCATTATCAAAACCATTTTCAATACAAAAATATGTAAAAAGAGTATATGATATTTATTTTCCTTTTAAAAACATTACGGCTTGTCAAGGAACCCAAAGATAAATTAATATGCACGGCGGTGGAAAAGTTCGTTGTCACTGCTTACATTAAATAGAAACATTATTGTTTTTTCATTTAGTAAAACACCTCATAGGAGAAGATTCCATTTAAATGAAATGAAAATTTTAAGGTATTTATACACTGTATAAAAGAATGTTGAGAGTAAAACAAAATATGCGTCAATAAGAGGGGATTGAGATGAAGTCCCTTACCTCGTGTCCGACTTGCCCCGATCAATCTTTAATATCCTGAATAATAAACTAAAGTTAATTTATTCTTGTTTGATAACTTTTTTCAAGTTTATTATTCCTTTTATATCACTTATTACCATGTTATAAACATTATGTAACCATTTAAGTTATTAACGGTTGTTTCGTCGATATTTGGTACCTGAGTAAAAATGAACACCTTATAATTAAAAGTTGTCCATGTCATCAACAATCCATTATTTACAAAATGATATTAATTATTAAGATATAATATACATCATATATATCTATTATATATATGTATTTATAACAGTACATAACATTCGAAGATAAGAAATGAAATGCACAGTTAATGGGGACGGTAAGTTGTATGTATGCATGAACGCTACTTCCATTTCTATTTTTTATTTTAATGGAATTAAAACATAATGAAACATAGATATATTATAATAAAATTATAATATCATATATAATATCATTAACTCTATCCTTTATACATCCCACATAAGGCATTAACGTGTCATATCACTTTGAGGGGGCGGTAGTCCGCACTTCCAAAAATGAAATTATCGCGTCTACCCATTATGGAAAACATAAAGGTATGATATAAATGAAAAATACAGAAGAATAGATAATTCATAAACATAATATATTTCATATATAAATACATTTCCATCATAATGGCCTCCATGAGAGGTGGTAGGAGTTAATTGAAAAATCATTATTTCGTGAGGTGTTAGTTTTCCATCCACAACAACATCATGTTCTTTACCCATTAGATGGAGGTGTGTGTAAGTGTAGTTCGAATCCTTATCATAAAACCATCCTAGTATATTAAGGATGTTTTTTTTGTTATAAAATAAAGGAATAAGAAGTTTTTAGGGGGTTGGAGAAGAAAAATTAAACAAAAGAACTTAAGAGAAGACGTTACCTTTAAATCGGGTAACTCTATTTGGTTTGAACCAAAAGGGTTTCTTGAAGTGATTTCTGCCTATGGTAAGGCTTCTAGGATTAAAAAGGGGATCTTTAGAGATTATTGGAGAAGAGGTTGTATGATCCAAGGGCTTTATAAGTGTGAATAATGAGTTATAAGTGAGGGTTTTTTATAAGGGATATGAGGGGCTCTTTATGAATGTTTGAAACAATTATTTTATTAAAAACTCATCTTTAGTTTCAAAAGGTCAACTAATCATTAAAGTCTAAGTTAAGATGAATCATGGTAGAAATAAAATCATCCAATAAAAATTTGATAGGTTTTGGATACTGTTTTAATATTTATAATCTTATTTATTTAAATCATTTATTAATGAGGTAAATATTGCATCATTATTGTGTCATAAATAATTTAATTTATTTGATGTCCAAAAAATTATAAAAAAATACCATAATATAGAAAAAATCTTTTTATATTTCCAAATAATATTCATAGTTGAAAATATGACTTATATAACCCCATGTAAAAATTAATTTAATGAAAGATATTTGTTTATGTCATTTTTGTCTTTACTTTAAATTAATTAATATAAAGTGTCATAATTACTCCCATGCGGCTCTATAGGGTCCCAAATTAGACCCAAGGATGCCCATGGTCGGATATGTATCATCCAATATGATTAGGACACATGTTAGGGTAATTTAATATTATTATAATATTATATTTTACCCCCATTTACTATATTTACCTTTTAATCATGGTAAATAAAATATTTACTGAAGTAAATATTTAAAATGTCTAAAAATAAAAGTTACCTATTTAAACAATTTGGACCTACTCATTCCAAATATGGAATTCATTTTTCTAAATTCAAAACACAAAAGTGGCAAAAATTAATTTAAAATTAATTCCCACTATCAAAACTAAAAGCATGTTTTTAAGAAACAATAACTATCAAAAGATTGACACTTGTTTATGTCAAATTTCAAAGTGATATTAATTTCAATGTCCAAAATTGGATTAACTAGTAAAAATATATTCTAATTACACTTTATAACCAATTAAAAAGATAATCTAGCCATATAAATAAAATAGATTAAAAGGCACTTTTGAATTAAAATATAGTATTTTCAACTATTCATTAAAAATGAACATTATCAAAAAAATACCAAAAATTTAACCAAAGTAAATTTTGATGTCCCGTATCTAAATAAGAATTTTATTTTTTCAAATAAAACATAAAAAAAGGAGAAAAACTAGATTTAAAGAGGGTTTTCCATCAAAACGCAGTAAATCAACCTTTTAAAGAATATTAGAGTATTTATTCTTAGATTCATTCACATTTTAAGCCTCTAAATTTTATTAGATAAATGTAAAAACATTTAACAAACATTTATAATCGTATTGTAGTTAGTTATATACATTCTTTCCGATAAAATGTCAAGGCATTAGATACCATTTAAAATAATAATATTATATTATTAGTGTGCAATGTACGATTTCAAAGAAACCCACTATTGCGTATTGGGTACGCTATCAAACATAGCATACCCTTTAAAGAAAAATTAAGATTTAATTAAAAATATTAATAAATATTGAAATGTATTATTCTTTATTTACTTGGGATGTTACATCCTTCCTCCATTTTAGGAATTGTGTCCTCACAATTTTTATTCACTTATCAAATAAGTGGGGGTATTTATCCCTCATAACATTTTCAGATTCCCACATTGCCTCTTCAACCATATTGTTTTTTCCACAAAAACTTTACTTGAAAAATTACCTTATTCTACAACACTTTCTCTCTATGGTCAAGAATATGAACTGTTTGTTCCTCATAGGAGATATTCTCTTCCAACTAAACTACCTCTGGTCTTAAAACATGAGATGGATCTGGAATATACTTTCTCAACATTGAAACATGAAAAACAATGTGTACCTGAGATAAACATGGGGGTAAAGCCACTCTGTATGCAACTGCTCCAACTTTCTCCCTGATTTCATAAGGTCCAATGAACCTCGGACTCAACTTTCTCTTCTTACCAAAACTCATCACACTTTTCCATGGAGAAACTTTTAGAAAGACATGATCACCTAACTTGAATGATAGATCCTTCCTCCGGTTATCTGCATATCATTTCTGCCTGCTATGAGCTATTATCATGTGCTTCAGAATCAACTGAACTTTTTCTCCGTCTCTTCTACCAATTTTAGTCCCATCATCTTTCTTTCACCTACATCATCCCAAAAACCTAGAGTTCGACAATGCTTTCCATATAATGGAACAAATGGATCCATATGTATATTTGAATGGAAACTTTTATTATATGAAAATTCAACCAAAGAAATATGTTGGTCCCAACTTCCCTAGTAATCCAGTGAACAAAATCACAGCATATCCTCCATGGTCTGAATTGTTCGTTCTGACTACCCATCTGATTGAGGATGAAAAGTTGTACTAAAATTTAATTTTGCACCTAAAGACTTCTGAAGGCCTCTCCAAAAGATAGAAGTGAACTTGGGATCATGATCAGATACAATGGAGAGGGGAAAACCATGAAACCTGACTATATCTTTAATATACAACCGAGAAAGTTGATCTAGAGGGAAAGTATCTCGAATAGAATGGAAATGAGACGATTTATTCAATCAATCAACAATAACCCAAATTGCCTTGTTACCTCTAGATGTATTTGGTAATCCCACAATAAAGTCCATGGATATATTTTCCCATTTCCACTGTGGAACTGGTAACGTCTGAAGCATCCCTTTTGGTAACTTATGTTCTGCTTTAACCTGCTGACAAGCCAAACACTTCACAGTAAAATCAGTAATATCTCTTTTCATTCCATCCCACCACTAATACTCTTGAAGATCTCTGTACATCTTAGTACTGCTAGGATGAACTGAAAACGAGGAACTATGAGATTCACATAACAACTCATTCTTCAACTATGAATCACAAGTCATGCTTAATCTTTTCCCAAACCTCAAAACACAATCATTATCAATGTTAAATTTAGGAAACATAACATTCTAAACAAACTCTACCTTTTTTTGTAACTCACTGTCTTCTTTCTATACTTTATTAATTCTGTCTCATAGAGATGATTCCACTGACACCTGAAACAAAACAGAAGAATTCCCGGCACCAACAACTTCTATGCCAAATTTCATCAAATAAAAAACCAAAGGATCTCTTTCCAAATGTATAATGGTTAGTGAAGAATTACTTTTTCTACTTAAAGCATCAACCACGTTATTTTACTTTCCTAGATGGCAATGGATTGTGCAATCATAATCCTTTATTAATTCCAACCATCACCTCTGTCTCGTGTTCAATTATTTTTGAATGAATATATACTTCAAAATTTTTTGGTCAGTATATATTTCACATTACACTTCATAAAAATGATGCCTCCAAATTTTTAAAGCAAAAAAATAGTAGCTAATTCCAAATAATGTGTAGGGTAATTTAACTCATAAGGTTTCAACTGATGTGAAGCATAAGCAATTACCTGATCTTTCTGCATAAGGACACAACCAAGTCCTTTCAATAAAGCATCACTGTAGATAAAAAACTCACCATTTCTGGAAGGTAGTGAAAAAACTTTAGAATTCGCCAATCTTATTTTCAATTCTTGAAAACAATCATCACATTATTTTGTCCAAATGAACTTATCACCTTTTTGAGTTAATTTTTTCATTGGACTAGATAACCTTGAAATTTTTTAACAAACCTTTTGTAATAACCAGAAAAACCAAGAAAACTACGAATCTCCATTGTATTTTTGGGTCTTGGCAATTCTTCAACAACTTTTGTTTCAGTAGGATCAATGTTAAATTTTTTTTTGAAACAATATGACCCAGGAATGAAATTTGTTGTAACCAAAACTCACACTTACTGAATTTCCCATACATTTTATTTTCTTTTAAGTTTTTAAATACAACCCTTAAATGACTTTCATGCTCTTCTTTACTTTTAGAGAAAAACAAAAGTATCATCAATGAACACAACCACAAACTTGTCCAAGAACACATGTAAAATTATTTTCGTAAGATCCATGAATACAGCAGGTGCATTGGTTAACTCAAAAAGCATAACTACAAATTCATAATGGCTATATCTAGTACAAAACATGGTCTTCGGAATGTCTGCTTCCTTTACTTTTAACTGATGGTACCCTGAACTTAGATCAATCTTTGAAAAATACTGAGCTCCCTTGAGCTGATCAAACAAATCATCGATATGAGGCAAAGGATAGTTGTTCATAATTGTGATGTTATTCAATGCTCTATAATCAATGAAAAGTCTCATTGAACCATCTTTTTTAACAAATAAGACAGGAGCACCCCATGGTGATGTTCTATGTTGAATGAAATATTTATCTAATAAGTCCTGAAATTTCCTCTGTAACTCTAATAGTCCAATTTGAGCCATTCGATAAGGGGGTTTTGAAATTGGTTTAGCATCAGGCACTAAGTCAACAGTAAATTCAACTTCCCGGTCAGGTATAATACCAGGAAACTCATTAGAAAAAACATCAAGGTACTCATTTACCACTAGAACATCATTAATCTAAACACTTCCTTTATTTTCAACAATATGGGCATGGTAACATTCATTTCCATCTTTTACTAGTTTCTCAACTTCCTGATAAGTTATAAAAATTAAGGGTTCATTTTTGTACACAAACTGAAAATATTTCTGAAAAAGAAACCTCTTTATCTCTGCAGTCAATCTTAGCATGATCAACAGTATGCCAATCCATACCAAAAATAACATCAAACTCTACTAGAGGAAAAACAATAAGAATTGCAGGTAGATTATTCCCGCACATAAGGACAGGAAGGTCATTATAATTTCTTTTTATCACAACATTTCCTCCAGGTGTTTTTGCCATAAGTTCTGTATTCATATCATGAGAGGGAATTCCTAATTTACTAGAAAATTTCTCAGGAATGAACGAATGTGTAGACCTTAAATCAAACAATATATTGGCATAATCTGAACAAAAAAACAGTGTACCTGATACAACTTCATTTGATGGCCCAACATCTGCTGAAGTATTTGAAAAGGATTTCACCACCCCTTTCTGCTTGTAGTATGGATGATTTTCCTCAGTTGAGTTCTTCTTTGGACACTCATTTTCATAATGACCAATTTCATTTTACTTGAAATATTTTACTGACTGTAAATCAAATTTTGTCTTACCATTACCTTGATCTTTTTTAGTGCAATTACAATCCTTATGTCCCATTTTACCACATTGGTAGCACTTACCAGAATTCAAAAGTCATTCCCTAGCATGCTTTTTACCACAATTATCACAAAATTTAAGCTTAATTTTCTTACCATCAGACTTTTTTGAAGAGTTATTCTCTTTCGTTTGCCCCCACGACCTCTTATTCTGTTGTTTGTTAATGAACACCTAATCATCGACAAACTCCATTTCCTCCTTCTCCACACAACGAAGAAGTTTTTCAGAACTTTTGAACTCATGAGAAGCAAAAGACCTTTGATACTTTGTCTTTAATACTAATTAAAAATGGTTGATTTTACTATCAAGATCTTATATGAAATTCGGAGCATACCATACGAGTCGAGTGAATTTTGCTTCATAAGCAGCCACTGAGTCATCCTCTAGCCTCAATTCTAGGAATTGTTCTTCCATCCTAATTCAAACCACCTTATAAACTAGTTCTCAAAGAACATACTTTTGGATTTATCCCAACAAAGATCATCAATCTCCTCAAAATCCCTGATATTTTTCACCATCAACCACCACTGATCAGCTTCACCTTCAAAACGGTAAACAACAAGACTAACCTTTTGGTGTTATGAACACCCCATGACATCAAATATTTTCTCCAGTCCTTTAATCCACCCTTCTTCAAGAACAGGGTAAGATGATCATTTGAATGATGGGGGATGTTGCCTCATGAAATGCTCTGCTAATGACATGTTCTTCTGTGGTTGATCTGGATGATCTCGTGCATGGATACATCCACCATTTATAGCCTAAGTCAACTAAGACATCACTGCAAAAAACTGTTCAATTCCAATTCTGACCTTCTCAGGTTGCTGATTTGGAAGGTTGTCGTCCTCCTGATGTCTTCCCAACATAGCGACCCTGTTTATTCTGCAGAAAACCATTCTGAACACAGAAATATCTTAAGCAAAGTAACATAGTAATCTGTAAATGATATATCATTTCAATATTAACATAAATTAATTTATGGATATTAATTTTAACAATACCATAACTCCAAAAGTTATCTAAACCGACCTCTGATACCAACTATAAGGACCCAGCCTTAAAACATTACATAATATTGAATTAAATGAATAATTCACATTTAGGATATTTTTAGGTTTAGAGTTTTAGAGAATTAGGACATAAATATTACATCTCAAAATATTACAAAGTAGACAATTCTACTCAGTTTCCATTTTTGAAAAAAATAAAAACTCTTGAAAAAAAGAGTCATGTCTAGTTACATGTTTTAGACACCATGACTTTTCCTTGATCCCATCCTTGACCCTATTCATCTTTAAGTCCTGTGAAAAACATTTCAAAACATGGGATGAGCATAAAAACCTCAGTAAGGGTTATAAAAAAATAATCAAAACATTAGTTCATAATTACATACATAACCTAAGATGTTTAAAATACCTCATGAAATCATAAGATTTATGAATAACACATAGAAAACATAAATCATAAAGGTAACTAGTGGCATATATATCATACTTACATTGTATCTATCACAACTACATAGGGAGTTACATTTGGAATACCTATCACAATATATTCCCTAAATCTCTTAGGATAAACATTAATGTTTACCTCCGTTACATTACCCAATGCATTGGAGAGCTATCTCAGTCTCACCCGCGCTAGGTTTATCATGGAACCACCCGTATGCGTAAACAATGCCCCGGAACCATAACATATTCATAACACATAAAAAAATTAAGGAAAGATAACATTTCCACATTTTAATTACAATATATCATTTAAATATATTGACATAACAAATCCACTATCAAAACCATTTTCAATAACAGAATACGTAAAAAGAGTATATGGAATTTATTTTTCTTTTAAAAACATTACGGCTTGTTATGGAATCTAAAGATCAAATAATACTAGTGGCAGCGGAAAAGGTCTTTTTCACCACTTAAATTAAAAAGAAACATTCTTTTTTTTCATTTAGTTAAATGACTCATCAGAAAATATTCACTTTAAATAATAAAACAAAATATGCCTCAATGAAATGGGATTGAGACGAAGTCCCTTACCTCGTGTCCAACTTTACTCGACCATTCTTTAATCACTTGATTAATAAACTGAAGTTAATTTATACTTGCTTAAGAACATTTTTCAAGTTTATTATTCTTTTTATATCACTTATTACAATGTTATAGACATTATGTAATCATCTATGTTATTAACGGTTGTTTTGTTGATATTTGGTACTTGAGTAAAAATGAACACCTTATAATTACAAGTTGTCTACGTCATCAACAATCCATTATTTCCAGAATTATATTCCTGATTTAGATATCATATACATCATATATATCCATTATAAATATGTATTTATAATATAACATAACATTTTGAGATAAGAAATGAAATGCACTGTTCATGGAGACGGTAAGTCGTACGTACGTATGAACACAATTTTCATTTCCATTTCTTATTTTAATGTAATTAAAACATAATGATACATAGATATATTATAATTACAGTATAATATCATATATAATATCATTAAATCCATCCTTTATACATCCCAAATAAGACATTAACGAGTCATATCACTTTGAGGGGGCGATAGTCCGCACTTCCTAAAATGAAATTACCACGTCTACCCATTATGGAAACCATAAAGGTATGGTATAAATGAAAAAACCATAAGAATAATAAAAACATAACCATAATATATATCATATATAAATATATTTCCATCATAAGGGCCACCATGAGAGGCAGTAAGAGTTAATTGAACAATCATCGTTTCGTTAGGTGTTAGTTTTCCATCCACAAAACATTATGTTCTTTACCCATTAGTTGGAGGTGTGTGTAATCTTAGTTAAAATAATTCTCATAAAAACATCCTAGTATATTGAGGATACTGTTGTTGTTATAAAATAAAGGAATAAAAAGTTTTTAGGGGGATGTAGAAGAAAAATAAAATAAAATAACTATAAGAAGACGTTACCTTTAAATCGGGTAACTCTCTTTGGTTTGAACCAAAAGGGTTTATTGAAGTTCTTTCTTCCAAAGTTAAGGCTTTTAGGATGAAGATATGGATCTTGGGATCTTATTTTAGTAGAGTATTTATGATCCAAAGGTTTGAGAAGTGTGAGGAATGAGTTATAAGTGAAGGGTTTTTAAAAGAGAGAGGAGACACTCTTTAAAAAAGTTTAAAACAATTATTTTATTATAAACTCATCTTCAGTTTCAAAAGATCAACTAATCATTAAAGTCAAATTTAATATGACTCATGGTAGAAATAAAATCATCCAATAAAAATTGGACAGGTTTTGGATATTGTTTTAATATTTATAATCTTATTTATTTAAGTCATTTATTAATGAGGTGAATATTGCATCCTTATTGTGTCATAAACAATTTAATTTATTTGATGTCTAAAAATTTTAAACAAAATACCATGATATTGTTAATCATTTTATATTTCCAAATAATTTTTATAGTATAAAAGATAACTTATATAACCCCATGTAAAAATTTATTAACTAAAAGATATTTGTTTATGTCATTTTTGTATTTACTTTAAATTAAATTTATATAAAGTTTCATTATTACTATCATGTGGCTCCATGGGGTCCCAAATGAATCCCAATGATGACCATGGTCAGATATGTATCAGAAAAGAGGATTAGTACACATGTTAGGGTAATTTAATATTATTATAATATTATATTTTACCCTTATTTACTATATTTACCTTTTAATCATGGTAAATAAAATATTTACAGAAGTAAATATTTAAAATGTATAAAAATAATAGTTACCTATTAACACAATTTGGACCTCTTGATTCCAAATATGTAATAAATTTCTATAAATTCAAAAAACAAAAGTGGTATAAATTAATTTAAAATTAATTCCCACTGTCAAAACAAAAATCATGTTTTTAAGAAATAATAACTATAAAAAAATTGACACTTGTT
Organism: Viscum album; assembly: GCA_963277665.1. Lineage (NCBI taxonomy): Eukaryota > Viridiplantae > Streptophyta > Magnoliopsida > Santalales > Viscaceae > Viscum > Viscum album. Next base: position 1,562,129,100 of record OY728123.1, read on the forward strand.
TATGTCCAATTTCAAAGTGAAATTAATTAAAATGTCCAACATTGAATTAAATAGTAAAAATATATTCTAATTACACTTTATAACTAATTAAAAAGATAATCTAACCGTATAAATAAATTAGATTAAAAGTAAATTTTGAATTAAAATATTGTATTTTTTACTATTCATTAAAAAATGAACTTTATCATAAAGAAACCAAAAAATTACCCAAAGTAAATTTTTATGTCCAAAATCTAAAGATGAATTTTATTTTTTCAAATATAACAAATAAAAATGACCAATCCTAGATTTAAAGAGGGTTCTCCATCAAAAGGCTGTAAATCAACCTTTAAAAGAATATTAGAGTATTTATGCTTAGATTCATTCACATTTTAAGCCTCTAACTATTATTAGAAAAATTTAAAAACATATAAAAAACATGTATAATAATATTATAGTTAGTTCTATTCATTTTTGCTGATACAATTTCTTGGAATTAACTACCATTTAAAATAATAATATTATATTATTAGTGTGTAATGTAAGATTTCCAAGAAACCTGCTATTGTGTATTGGGTACACTATCGAACATAGCATCCCCTTTAAATTATTATTAATATTTAATTCACAAATATTTATAAACATTAAAATGTATTATTCTTTATTTACTTGGGATGTTACAGTTCTTCTACTTTAGCTGTGGCGATCGCATAAGCTTGGACATCACCCCTTGGAAAATTCTATGGTAAATTCCCATTATAATTGGGACATTGATTTGAATAATGCCCAATTTAATTAATGTTGAACCATTTAACATCAATTATTTTATATTCCCATTTCATTCATATTTTCGATGACCCTTTTCTCTACACTTAAAACAAACTCTAATGCCCTTCAAGCATTTCCCTGGATGATTCTTTCCATGGTTTTTACATAATGTAAATTGATTCATTCCTTTTTTCTCCTTTTCCACATTACCTTTTTCATTGTTATCATAAGAACACTTCTTCTCTTGATTTCTCATGAGTAGATATGATCTATAATATTATTTTTCTGTTTTTATGACACTTAATACTAATTCATCATATGATGAAAATTATTGAGAATCAAGTTCCCTTCAGGGACTTGGTTTAAGACCTTCTAAGGAATGATCAATATTTTCTTCTAAATCTCATATGTAATCTATAGAATTTTGGGTAGTCATGTGAAGGTAACCTCATACTCCACAACACTCTCTTCTTCCCTCTGATTTAATATAATAAAATTTCTGTTCAATATAGTTCGTTTCTCATGAGGTAAGTATTTGTCAAATAATTTTTCATTAAAATTTATTTATTCCATATATTTTATTTTTTATTCCTTGTTAATATTCTAGATCAATGGCCACCATTGATCAGCATCGCTCATGAGGCTATATACATCCAGTACCACCTTTTCATATTCATTTCATCCCAATGCTAGAAATATCTTTTCAAGCGACTTAATACACTACTAAGATTCCAATTGATTATTAGTGTAAACTCTCAGAATTTCCATGTAATTTTTTTAAAAATATATGGTAATTTTAAAAATTCGTGAAAATTGACGGCGCATGATTCCGAGGGCCGGATTGCCCAAAATAAATTTCTGAACTTTTTTTGGGTCTGTTCAGTAAACGTGAGAGCGGGTTTTTCTAACATTTTAACCGGTGCTCAGAATTAAAATATGAGGGTACTGTTGAACTCGCAGCACCAGTATTCACTTAAGGAGACTTTCACCTCGATGACATTTGGTCAAGGGTGAAAGAAAATTTTTGGGTTTTTCAAGGAAATAAAAAAATTAAATAAACACACTTTTTATTTTATTTTGTTTTTTAAAACCTCCAAGGGGAAGTTGAGGTGTGGGGACCACAAGACATTAACCTCCCATGAGAGGTTATGGAAGTTGGGACCACCCTTACCTAACCTCCCATGATAGGTTATGGTGGTGGGGTGCACCTGAGTCCAAAACCTCTTAACTCCCACAATAAATGAGGGAGATCCTCTTCAACTGCTCTTACAATTAATTATGCCAAACCTCATTAATTAATTATGCCAACCCTTAGTATCCTCCTTTTTGAATTTTATGTCAACGCAACCCATTAATTGTTGCTAATTAATTAATCCAACTAACTGCCAAAAAATTAAATAGATAAACATATTTTATTTTTTTGGCTATTCATTTGTTGGCAAAGTATTGGAAAAGGAGGATTGGGAGAACTTGGGAGAAATCTCTCCAACGAAGAAGGATCCGCCAATGAAGAACACCGACCTTTTTCGACCTTCTTCCTTGGGACTTATCACAATGTGGGACATCCTCATCAACGGCGAATCGACGAACATACTACCTTCTTGTGGCAACATCATCAAGAAAACGAGGTAAGGGATTATTTGTGTTTGATTATTTGTAGGATGTTGTAGGGTGGATGATTGATATTCTTCTCACTACCATACTTGATAATTTTTTGTAATTCAAGAAGGAATTGTGAACCGATTTCTATCACTCTAAACGTGGAGGGTGTGGGACAAAAAAATATGGCCCGACCCCTCCTTCATTCTTCTTTGGTGTACTCTTTGAAATGGAGGAAGGAGACGAAGGCGACAGAGGCAATGGCAACGCCACCCGCGGCCTCGCCGCGCAGCCCTGGTCGACCTGTGGTTACGTCGTGCCACCCCGGTTGACCCGTGGCCTCGCTGCGCTGCCCCGACTGACCCTTGGCCACATCGAGTCATGCTGCCATCTGCCAAGTTGTGCCGCTGTCTGAGAAAAGCCGTGTTGCCGTCCTTCGAGCCGCAATGCCGTCTGAGCCGAGCCGCGCCACCATCCACCAAGTCACGCTGCCGAGCTAAGCCGCTCTGCCCTCCTAACCGAACCGTGGCCATTCCACACCCCTCGTGGCTAAACCATGCCCCTCGCGGCCGGACTGTGCCCCGCACGGCCAGTCCGCCGACCCATGGATGGTCCACTCCCCTCGGGGCCGGTCCGTGCCCCTCACAGCTGGTCCGCGCCCTCACGTTCGGGTCTTCCTCCCTCACTGTAATCCTCAGCCAAGCCCCACCCGTGGTTCCCTTACATTCCTCATGGGTTGGGTCCGTCCGAAATGCATGTTGGGTTGTTCTGATTGAGTCGGACTGGACCTCGTCCCCCTACGACCCATTTACCTTCTCATGGCCATAACATTGGCACCAGTCGTCCGTTTGACGAATTGTCAGCGGTGCTGGGAATATTGGAGTGAGAGGGTCCCTTCTAGTATATTCCACTGAGTTTTGGATTTATATGGGGAACTGTCATGTTGGATCGAGTACGAATCTAACTGGGCCCCCGGAACTAAAAGGCTAATAAATCACAGACCGGGCGTCTGATTGACGCACCATCTGTTACGTTGAGACCCCTATGATGTAGAAGAACTTTGAGATACTTCTTCGCGGGACTTAATGTTAGTTGGAGTATCGACCAATAGCTTTTGGACCGTATCCTCCCAGAGATGAGCGAGCATAATGTGGAGATCTAGTAGCTGGCTGAGACATGAGGACTGCTGATCGATTCGAATCGGAGTGAATCGATAGGCCTAGTGGGGAGTGCCTTGGTGACTCATCAGACCCACAATGGGGAGTGCCTTGGTGATGCGGCAGACCCATGGTACTCAACAGGAAGAGTACCTCAGCAAGCGACGAGGGGGAGCACCTTGGTGACGTGGAAGACCCACGGTAGGGAGTGCTTTGGTGATGTGACAGACCCACGGTACTCGACATGAGGAGTACCTCAGCAGTCCAATGTTTGTGGGAAGCGCCTTGGTGTCACGACAGGCCCACTATACTCGATAGAGGAGGAGTTCTCCAGCAGCTGAGGTTTTGACAATGTGACTGGGGATGTTACTTGATACTACCCCTAGAATAAATTCGGGTGTGATCTGAGTCAGTTCCTTTATGTTTTTATAATTATTGAGATGGATTAATTGATAACATAGGTATATGTATGGGAATATACCTAAGTAAGGTTATCTGTGAATTTCATACTTTTTGTTTATCCTTGATGGATTTTGTGATACCTAGAGGGTCTCGAGGTCCCTACTGAGTGTCGTTATACTCACCCCTTCATCGGATATTCCCGCACATCATTGTGTTTGGTGAATATGATAGACAACGCTGACTGAGGATAAGAGCACTAGGTCTAGATGGTACCTGGAGGTGGACCTTACAACGAGTCAGTACACAGAGTATATGGACAGACGAGGAGTGCTGAGGAGGCGATCTATACCTACCCTTTAGGTAGGAACCTCGGAGGATGACCCAACAACTGAATTTCCCTTTCTTCAGTTGTATTGTATCACAGTTGTACTTGTGCATTCCATTTGGGCTTGTATTCTGGCCCCTTTTACTTTCAGCACTCTTTTGATATACAGTTTAATTAGTGTTTCGTATCTATATGTGTGCTTTCTTGTGTGTGAGTTTATAGATTTTAAAGTAAATTCCTTCCCAGTTTTAGGGAATTATGACTTTGGTGCTAATCGCCAGCTCCTGGCCTATGGAAGGCAGGCTTGGGGTTGTCACGGCACAGGCCCCGAGGGACGGATCATGACAAATTAGTATCCGAGGAGTGGGTTCTACCGGAAAACTTAGGAATTTGTTCTTTATTTTTTGTGAAGCAATAGTGTTAAGGGTAATGAGTGTGGTTTTCAGTTCAGGGAGTCTAGTGTTGGTGCGGGGGCTGACGTATCCATGCACCAGGACCCTGAATTCTGATATCTGCCTCAATGCTCGAAAACACTGATTGTGTGTATGTTTTCAAGAGTCTTTTTTATGAACTCTTTGAGTCAGCTACCCAATTCAGCTCACCTAGTATAACTTTTGACTGTAGTGAACCTATTTCTTTTTAGGATGCCTCCATGCAGACAACCAGCTAGTGTTCTAAGATTTGTACACACTGATAGCCCACTGAGCGATGAGGCCTCAGTGCAGGGCCCTCTTCCAGTAGAGGAACCAGCGGTACTACTCCCCGTTGGGCCACCGATGCCACTAGACCTAGTATCAGATGGTGCACATTGCATGAGAATGTTTCACGTGTTCTAGTTCCAGAGGTCACCCAGGTTCAGGGGAGAGACAGACCCATAAGCGATTAAGGATTGGTTGGAGGTTGTAGTGAGGTTTTTCTAACTGGTAGGGACATCATCAGACCTCATGGTGATCCTTGCCTCTAGCCTTATATAGGAATCAGCTGGAAGAGGGTGGAGCTTGATTCTTCGGGTTCATGATGAGGTGATTCTTTTCTAGGAAGACTTTGAGAGCATGTTTCAGGCATATTTTTTTCAGCGACTCTTCACGCAGTGTGCATACAAGAGCTTCTTCATTCTGCAGAAGGGTAGTATGATTATGGCTCAGTACTCAGCGAGTTTCACTAACCTCTCACGTTAATCCTATGATATGGTGAGGGACCCATTATTTAGGGCCTAGACCTTCGAGCAGGGACTCAGGCAAGAGATCAAGGCTTTGATAATCTCACTCAGCATCCCGGCATAGGTGGGGGTGTTAGAGAGAAACCTCTTGGTGGAGATTTTCCATGCTGAGTAGTCATAAATAGCGAGACCGAATAACAATCGTCACATAGTGGAGTCTTCTGCAGCCAGCAGCAGACAGATGTCGCAGAGGTCAAAGAGGACCAAAACTACAGGTGGACGACTACATGACTCCGGATCAGTTGTGCGGGGCACCCTAAGTGGATCCAGTCATGGCCGGAGTGGGAAGGGTTACGCATGCGGTGGGAATGGTCACATGTCATGTGACTATCCAATCCACTATTTGGATGATTAGTAGATGGTCAAAGGACCACCCTGGTAGAGACAGAGGTTTGACTGAGGAGATCCGCATGGATCATGCAGATGTGGAAGAGGAGCTGGCCGTGTAGCTGGAGGTGGGTGAAGATTTGAGATATTACTGCCACCACCACCAGGAGGTCCACCCCAACTATAGGGAGCTGGTGGAAAGTGGAGATCTCAGCTCTAGGAATTTGAGTCTTGTGATCATGGCACTTTGGAGATGATATAGGGTATGATCTGTGTCTACTAAACCTTAGCTACAGTACTTATGGACACAGGTGCCAGTCATTATTTTATTGCCACTGCCCTCGTTTGGAGCTCAGATATTTTGACAGAGCCATTGGCACGATCCTTACAGCTAGAGACTCCTAAGAAATCAGATTTGATGATTATGCACTGGTTCCGGTAGTGTGATCTTACTCTAGGAGGCGAGAGCTTTGGCTGGGATCTCCTAGTAGCGGCATCGAGGCCTTAAGATGTCATCTTGGGTATGGACTGGTTATCTACAGTCCATGCTCAGATAGGATATATAAGGAACAATTTGTGGTATGTAAACATAGATGGGACCAGGTTTACCTTCACTAGTGAGAAAGGAGCCTTTGCATAATAGCATGGACTTACCTAGAGGAGGGTGTAGCCGATTACTCGTCAGTTGGCTAGCCTTACCCTCAGAGTGGTTGAAGTGGAGAGACTGATTTATCCTGTAGTGGTGGATCAGTACGTGGATGTTTTTCCTAATTGTGTCCCTGGTCAAACTCCTCACAGAGAGGTGGAATTTTATATTGACTTGTACTCTGGGATGACACTGATATCTACACCAGCATATTATATGGCTTTTGCAGAGCTTCACGGGCTGTGGGTATAGCTTGAGGACTTGTAGGGGAAGAGATTCATATGGCTCAGTGTTTCACCTTGGGTAGCCCCAACTCTATTTTCCAAGAAGGCGGGTGGGAGATTGAGGCTTTGTGTCATCTACCGATGCCTGTACTAGGTGACTGTGAAGAACAAGTTCCCTCTCCCAAGGATAAGTGACAACTTTGATCAGATGAAGGGTGCACAGTGGTTCTCGAAGATAGACCTCCGATCAGGCTATCACCAGCTCAGAGTACGAGACGAGGATGTGCAGAAGACGACCTTCAGATGTCGGTATGTCCATTAGGAGTTCTTGGTTATTCCATTTGGCATGACCAACACTCCAGTAGTGTTCATGGGACAGATGAATAGGAGTTTTCAGCCATACCTTGATTGCTTTGCAGTAGTCTTCATCGACGACATTTTTATCTACTCAGCTACTGAAGAGGAACATTCCTATCATTTGCAGGTAGTACTGGACACAATCCGTGAGCACCAGCTTTATGTTAAGCTCTCGAAGTTCCAGTTCTAGATCAGAGAGGTTCACTTTCTAGGACATGTCATCTCGAAGGCTGGGGTTGTAGTGGATCCAGCAAATATTTAGGCGGTACTTTCTTGGGAGCCACCCAAGAGTGTGATGGGGGTATGAAGTTTCCTATGTTTGGCTGGATATTACCAGGGGTTTGTGCTAGACTTCTCTAGAGTTTCATCTCTACTATCAGTGTTGAAAAAGAAGGGGAAACCCTTCTTGTGGATAGAGAAATTCTAGCCGAGTTTTCAGAAGCAGAGGCTGAGGCTGATTAGTGCCCCCATCTTCAGGATTCCAGAGGAAGGCATAGATTTTGTAGTCTACTGTGACGCATCAGGGACTGGGATCAGATGTGTCATGATGCAGGAGAGATTAGTGATCGGGTATGGCTCTCGAAAGCTGAGACAACATGATAAAAACTATGCTTCCCATGACCTGGTTTTAGCAGCAATGATCTTCTCCTTGAATATGTGGTGACACTATCTGATGGGCGAGCATTTTACCGTGTACTATGACACAAGAGTCTCAGGTATATCTTCTCCCAGAAGGACCTAAACCTAAGACAGTGATGTGGTATTGAGTTCTTCTAGGATTATGACTTCGAGATAGTCTATACTCATGGGAAGGAAAGCATTTTAGCAGAGGAACTCTGCAGGAGGTCGGGTATACAACTTCTAGGTGAGGCGATGGAGCAGCTAACCACTTTACATATATCCTTTGTCGATATAGATGGAGCATTTTTTCTTAAGTCTCTGACAGTCACTCCCCCACTCCTCCAGCGAGTCAGGGAGGCCCAGCATGGGGAAACTGACTATGAGACACAACGTTCTTAGATATCCACAGGGCAGACACTTGATGGATATTCTGAAGGTGGGGATCACGTCATCCTCTTCAGAGGATGTACCATGGTACCAGTGTAACTTCAGGAGGAAGTGTTCAGGGAGTTCCACACATCCCCTCTAGCGGTACATCCAGGAGTGGAGAAGGTATATCAAGACCCCCAATGACAGCACCAGTGGCTTGGAATGAAGAAGGCAGCATCATAGTTTGTCTCTCGGTGCCCCACTTGTCAGCAAGTGAAGGCGGGGCATCAGGTACCAGCAGGCTTGGTTCAGCCATTTGAGGTCCCAGAGTGGAAGTGGGATGGGATATCCATGGACTTCATGACAGGAATTCCACATATATCTAGAGGTCATGACTCTATCTGGGAGATCGTCAACCAACTCACCATGTCGGCCCACTTCCTACCAATCAGAGAGCATGGTTAAGTAGAGAGATTGAGACACCTCTATGTGAAAGAGATTGTGCAGCTACATAGAGTACCCTCGACGATTGTCTCTGATTTTGACACATGATTTAATTCCCAGATATGGAAGGGGTTTCAGGAGTTTTTCGGGATGCTGCTTCATTTGAGCACCACCTTCCATCCTTAGACATATGGCCAGACTGAGCAGACCATTCAGACCCTCGAGGACATGATGCGTGCTTGTGTCCTCAGCTTCTGTCTCAACTGGGAGGATCACTTTCCTTTCGTGGAGTTTATGTACAACAATAGCTATCACTCCACCACATGGATGGATCCTTTATAGGTGTTATACAGATGACCTTGCAGATAACCTTTGGGATGGACTTGCCCAGGGGAGTCAGCACTCTTGGGACTAGAGATGGTAAGGGACACTATAGATAAGGTGAAAATCATTCAGGAGAAGATAAAGACTACATAGAGTACGTAGGATTTATATACTAACAGGAGACATAGACCTCTAGATTTCGAGGGTGGTGACCAAGTCTTTCTACAAGTCTCACTCCGATGAGGTCTACAGAGATTTGGCTGAGATGGAAAGTTATCTCCGAGATTCATCGGGCCTTTTTAGGTCCTCAGAAGAGTTGGTGAGGTGGAATACTACTTAGCTCTTCCATCTCAGTTATTCCAGGTGCACGGCGTCTTCCACGTATCTCAGCTGATGAGATACATGCATGCCCCTTCTCATATCATCGACCATGGCGAGCTGGATGTCGATGATGGAGCGACGTTTACAGAGGTTCCAGTAGAGATTGAGGATCGACAAGAGCGGGTCCTTCATAGACGGTCGATACATCTAGTGCACATTTGTTGGCAGCATGGGAACCTCCTGGAGAGCTCATGGGAGTGAGAGGCTTAGATGCGTGGTCAGTACCCCCAGTTGTTCATTTAGTTTGAGTTGTGGCTTACGGGGATGTAAAGCCTGAGGTGGGGAGAATGTAATGACCCGGAATTTTCATGTAATTTTTTTAAATATATGGGAGCTTTATAAGTCCGGGAAAATTGATGGTGCGTGATTCTAAGGCACGGAGTGCCCGAAATGAATTTCTAAACTTTTTTTTGGGTAAGTTCAATGAACATGTGAGCAGGTTTTTCTGACTTTTGAAATAGTGATCGGAATTGAAATCTGAGGGCACCGTTGAACTCGCAGTGCTAGTATTTTCTTAAGGAGACTTTCACCTCGATGACAGTAGGTCGAGCGTGAAAGATAATTTTTAGGTTTTTCATGGAAATAATAAAATAACATAAACATATGTTTTATTTTATTTTATTTGTTAAAACCTCCAAGTGGGAGTTGAGGTGTGGGGACCACCAGACCATAACCTCCCATGAGAGTTTATAGTGGTGGGGACCACCTAAAACTAACCTCCCATGAGAGGATATGGTGGTAGGGACCACCCGAGTCCTGAACCTCTCAAATCCCAAAATAAATGAGGGAGATCCTCTTCAACTCTTCCTATATTTAATTGTGCCAAACCTCCTTAATTAATTGTGCCAATCCTTGGTATCCTCCTTTTTGAATTTTATGCCAATGCAACCTATTAATTGTTTCTAATTAATTAAGCCAACTGATTGACAACAAATTAAATAGATAAACATATTTAATTTGTTTGGATGTTCATTTTCTAACAAGTATTGCAAAAGGAGGATTGGGAGAACTTTGGAGAAAGATCTCCAACAAAGAATGCTCTACCAACAAAAAACATAGACCTCCTTTAAGCTTCTTCTTCAGGACTTCTCCCGATGTGGGACATCCACATCTACGGCGAATCGACAACCGTACTACCTTCTTGCGCCCACATCATCAAGAGAATGAGGTAGGGGTTTATTTGTGTTTGATTATTGGTGGGAAGTTGTAGGGTGGTTGACTGATATTCTTCTCTCTACCATTCTTGATAATTCTTTTTAATTCAAGAAGGAATTGTGAAATGCTTGCTATAACTCTAAACGTGGAGGGTGTGGGCCAAAAAAACATGGACCGACCCCTCCATCTTTCTTCTTTGGTGTACTTTTTAAAATGGAGGAAGGCGACGAAGGTGACGGAGGCAATGGAGTCTCCACCCGCAGCCTCAACACGCCACCTCGACTGAACCGCAGCCTCACCGCACCACCCCGGCCGACCCGCGGCCTCTCCATGTCGCCCCGGACGAAGCGCGGCCTCACTGCGCCACCCTGGCCAACCCAAGGCCACACCGTGATGCCCCGATCGACCCGCAGCCTCCCCGAGCCAGGCCTCCATCCGCCGAGCCGCACTGCCGTCCGTCGAGCCACGCCGCAATCTGAGCCGAGCCGCACCGCCTTCCATTGAGCTGAGTAGCTCCGCCCTCCTGACTGAACCGTTGCCGGACCGTGACCCTTGTAGTTGTTCCACTGACACACGGCCGGTCCATGCCCCAATTGGCCGGTCTACACCCCTCATGGACGGTACGCGCCCTCGCGGCCGGTGCACGCCCTCAAGGCCGGTGTGCGCCCTCACGGACTGTTTTCGCCCCCGTGGCCAGTCCGCACCCTCGTTGTACCCCTCGGCTGAGTTGCCTCCACGGATCCCTTGAGGTCCTTATAGTCTGTGATGGAACCAACGGGTCGGGCCACATTGCAAGCAGGTTCAGACCCAAACTGTCAGGCTGGGTCGGGCCGGGTCGATCCGACCGAGTCGGGCCGGACCCGAGCCTAAGATGACCCATTTACCTTCTCTTAGACATAACTTTGGCACCGGTCGTCCGTTTGACGAACCGTCAACGGCACTGGAAATCATAGAGCTAGAAGATCCCTTGGAGTATATTTCACTAAGTTTTGGATTTATATGGGGAGTAGTCAGGTTGGATCGAGCACGAATCCAACAAGGGCCTCGAGACTAAAATGATAATAACTCACAGACCGGGTGACCAATTGGTGTTCTATCTGATGCGTTGAAACCCCTATGACATAGCAGACCTTTGAGATAGTTCTTCCGGGGAAATCGTGTTAGTTGGAGTATTGACCAGTAGCTTGTGGAGCAGATCCTCCCAGAGATGAGCAAGCATAGTGCAAAGACCTAGTAACTAGATAAGACCTGATTACTATTGATCGATTCGACTGGGAGTGACTCTACATGCCTAGTGGGGAGCTCATTGGTGAATCTGAAGACCCACAATGGGGATTGGCTTGGTGATGTGGTAGACCCACGGTACTCGATAGGAGGAGTACCTCAACATTCTACGAGAGGGATCACCTGGGTGAAACGGTAGACCCCCGGTGGGGAGTTCCTTGGTGACATGGAAGACCCACGGTACTCGACAAGAGGAGTACCTCAGCAGTCCAAGGTTAGTGGGAAGCACCTTGGTGTCGTGGAAGGCCCACTATACTCGATAGAGGAGAAGTTATACAGTAGCCAAGGTTTTGAAAATCTGACTGGGGATGTTACTTGATACTACAACTAAAATAAATCTTGGTGTGAGCTAAGTCAGTTCCTCTATGTTTTTTTAACGATTGAGATGGATTACTTGATAACTTAGGTATATGTATGGGAATATACCTAAGTAAGGTTATCTGTGGATTTTGTAATTTGTGTTTATCATTGATGGTTTTGTGAGACCTAAAGGTTCTTGGGGTCTCTACTGAGTGTTGTTATACTCACCCCTACACGGGCTATGACCACACTTCATTATGTTTGGTGCAGACGACGGATAGCGCTGACTGAGGATGAGAGTACCAGGTCTGTATGGTACCCGGAGGTGGACCTTATGACGAGTCAGTACACAGAGGAGACAAACAGACAAGGGGTGCTAACGAGGCGATCTGTACCTACCCTTCCAGTATGAACCTCGGAAGATGACTCAACAACTGACTTTCCCTTTATTTAGTTGTATTGTATCATAGTTTTACTTGTACTTTCTAGTTGGCCTTGTATTCTGGTCCCTTTTTCTTTCAACACTCCTTTGTTATACAGTTTAATTAGTGTTTCATATCCAACTGTGTGCTTTCTTGTGTGTTTGTTTATAGATTATAAAGGCAATTCCTTCCTAGTTTTAGGGAATTGCACCTTTGGTTCTAGTCACCAGCTCCTGGCCTATGGAAGGTGGGCATGGGGTAGTCACGACATGGGCCCCAGGGAATAGGTCGTCACAATTAGTAACACTAAAATATGGGATCTTATTCTATAGGAAACATCCAACATATTTATAGTATGGTTATTCTTCATGACCTGAGTAAGCTGTCCGAATATAGTCATGATCTTCTCAGGTCCAACACTAACTGTGTTGACATTCTTAGAAGGGAAATCCATACATTTTCTTCACATATTGATTCCTTTATATCCATTAGTATCCATCACTAAATAATTCCACACACAATTCTATCTCATAATCATCATGATTAGTTAGCCAAAAATTTACTATAAGGTATTATTTTATTTATCTTTTTTACCTAATATCTAGTTCTCATTGTTTCAAATAAATATTCACTAATACCAATTATAAAAACATTAACCCTGATATTCCAGAGTTGGTGGTCATTTTATTAAAATGGTATAGATACAAAAGATAACATCACCATGGATCAATAAGTTTAGCAGTCTTGAATACCTAGATACATTCATTCTTTAATTATTAATTTGGTAATTAAACATAGAACATAAAAAAGAAAATAAACTAATTATTATCACTTATTAAAGTATTTCATCATCAAAACATAGGGATGAAAAAAATAAAAGATTGAGTTGAAATTCTCAATAAGGGTTATATGAAACAATAATAATTAAATCCATGTTAATAAGTCATAGACATTATGGCATGATAAATAATCTAAAAAACACATGCCATCAATACAATGAGAATGAAAATACATCCACAGATTTTTTTTATAGTGAAATACTCATGGAATGTAATAAATGAATACTGAATGAATAATATTATTATATTTTGGACTTCATATATATGAAACATGATACATTATATAGTCAACACACTTTAATTTTTTAGGTAGAAACCCAAATGAATCTGCTTGGAAACATACATGAAGGGTTTGATACCAACCATCTTTCTCTCATGAGACCAATAAATACATCTGGGATATATATATATATATAACCAGTCACCACCTATAAATTCAATTCCAAATAATTCATCATACATATATTCAATTCATTAACAATATTACTTTTCAAAATATCTCTATTTAGTAGAGTATACTGATTCTTCAATATTTTCCCAACTAAAAAACATTCAAAGAAAATGCCATATATAAAAATGGTACCTATAAAAGGTAATAATAATATCTATAATACAATAAATATAGATATCTAACTAAATCTGTAATTAATGATTATTTAAATTAAAAGAGAAGTATATATACACCACATCCGAAAAAATAATTGGTGAATAAGGCATCACTAAAGGGAATATAAAAATAGAGTCCATGAAAGAATGGATTTAAATCATAATTGGACATTAATAATGAAAAATAGTAATATATAAATGTAAATTAAGTCCAAATGAAGTGGAAACTTGTAAAAAGAGTGCTTAAGAAACTTTAGAAATGATCCACTTTAGTGCATAATAAGGGAAAATATTAAAGCGTCTCTAAAGAGGGAAATGAAATAAGGGTTTGAATAAAACCATAAATTATCTAAGATAGTTTACCATGATGAAATGAGTTATTTTATAAAAAATATTTTTTTTAAAACATATTATGTATAGTATATTGAAATGGGTATGAAATCAGAAAGCTCCATTAATTTGGGCTTACTTATCGGGAGGAATTGAAAAGAGAACCTTATAAAGCATGTATTTCCCCGTAAAATAATGAATAATTGAAAAGGGTGTCTATATTTTAACATAAAATTATAATTTATGATGATTAAATAAGAATAATTAATAATTAAATTAGGTTAATGAAAAAGAAAGTGTAACAAGTGGAGGTTCGGGGAGAATCCCATACCTTATATCGGGAAGTGTTCTACACTTGTACTTAATGTCATGGATAATGAAATTAGATTCATTTATTATTTAATTAGGATCCCCTTAAACATTTATATTATTTATAATAATTTAATTAAGTACATTTTTGGCCTTTTTTATGAGTCAATAGATTCAATTTTGTCATTTGGGAGTGTTTGTTTCTTGGGTTTTCAGGATTATTTCACTGGTATACATGTTTGGAAGATCATGTAAAATGAGAATAATTATCCATAATGAAAATTATATTTTGTTAAGACATAAATAATATTATATGGTATTATATATTTTTTTTTTCATATATGATGATGAATTATTACATATAATGGTAATGATAGTCATTAAGCTTATTTTGGCATTTTTCGATCATTACACACTAGTTTTGTTTTATTAATTAATATTATGTATATGTACTACATCCAGAATGCTAAATAAGTTGTAATATAAATTTTAAAATATTTTCTTAAATAAAATATAATTGTTTTATGAACATCCTTTAAGGAGTTAATGGAAAATGAAAATGCATTTCCCACAATGGAGGTAAATTAACACATCACGAATGATGTTTTCATTTTTAGAATAAAAGGAAAAGGATAAAACTTTTATGATAAATATTAAATTAACTTTATCAAATTAAATTATATATATGATACTTGAGTAATAATTGATTTTTTGATAGAGGAGGTATGGAATAGATAAGAAAAAAAGAAACTTAAATAAAATTAAAGAAAATTAAAAGAACAAAAGGGGATTTTACCACTTGATTTCCTATCCTTAATATAGTATTTTGGTTGAGAAAAAATACCTTAACATGGGTGATAGTTTTGAGAGATTTATTGGGAATAAATTTTAGAAGACTCAAGTATTTTTTGGTGTGAGGAGAAGAGGTAGTGAGGGGTGGTATTTATAGTGGATGGGTGGGGTGTTTTTTGATTATTTTATTCATTAGTTTATTATTTTGAATCAAGACAGTGAATAGATTTGATTTCCATGAATAAATATAGTAAATATAGAAGGTTAGTGATAGATTATGTTTCTTAAATCAGTAATGACTCAAGAAATAATGTATTTAGATTTTAATTTATATTTGCATTAAATTACCAAATTTCACAATTAACCAAAAAATCAACTATTTTAGAAAAATCCAAAAAATTCACCCCAAGCATTTTTAATTGTTTAAAATTAAAAAATGAACTCCATTTTATAAAAATAAGTTTCTAAATATGAGAAATTAAATTTTTAATTAAAATAATCAGTTATTTGAAAATAAATATTTAAAAATTATAATTGATTTTAAGACACTTTGAAAAATTAAATAAGGTCTCCTGAAATTATCTTATCATCATAAGACAAAAAAATAGTAATTTGTGAATATATATTATGAAAATATATTTCCTTTTATATCATTATATTAATTGTAAAATTGAAAATATACATTTATGTTTTACAAAAATACTAACACTTAATTTATCTTTTTTAAAACATTTATTTACTAATGCTATGATATTATTATATCATAATTTCATTTATAAGATTCCTTCATTTTATTTATACTTTCATAGGTGATGTTACTATTTTATTGGACACATTGCTATCCTAATGGTCACATTATTATTTCAAAAAGTATATCACTGTTTGTTTATGCTCGATGTTGCGTCCAATGTAATCTACAGAGTGAATTGAATTTATTTATGATACATGCCATAAAATCTTGGGGTGTTATAATATTGATTTTGATTATTTACTCAATTTTAGGGAACTGGTTATATGTTTCATGGTTATTTTTTATTATTATTTTCAATATTTATTAATATATTTGTTGTGGATTACTCTGTTATAGAGGGTATAGTCTCCCCACATGTTTCATTTAACCCCCTATGTTACTCCATATCCTCTAGCATATTCGGAGGCATTCCTGAGGTCACATAACAAACTGGCTCATGACACTGAATTAGTGGCTCATGGGTCGCAACATTACAAATACATTAAACAATTATCCCTCTCTCATAAATTGAAATGAAATAGATAAATTATTTTTTGGTTTTTATATTTTTATATCTTTTTCCATTCCATATTGTGAAACGTAAAGAAAAGTTCAACACATGTTTAATGTATATGAAATTTCTAGGATCATTATTTTCAATGTATGAACATTGATTTCTGAGCTTGATGTAGTCCATTATTCTTTAAAAAATGGTTATTTTTCCCATGGAATGTTAATATAAATAATAACATAAGGATTCAAACACAATAAGAAAATTAGCTATTAGTGATGAACAAGAATTATGTCACAAAAAGTCTCATATAAGGAGTTATATGTGAAAAACTAAACAGTATATTGCAAACATAATTTTTCACAATTGTTATTAGTGAAGAAGTAACAATCCATTGCTAATAAATTTTGGGGTTTTTGTGCACACAGTGATGGGGTAAGATTATTTATGATGTAATACATTAGACTTCACAAATAGTCCCCTCACATAATAATATTTTTGAAAGAGAATATATTCCAACAAAATATTATATCGGCGTATTATTTATGACGGACATAGTCCATCAAGATATTTTTTGTAGATAAGAAGGAAAATAAATTTGTTGCTCTTTTTATCATTAGATAGTCAATCTATAACATGAACCCATAAAAAATAGTATATACAACACCAATAGTTTAAATGAAATATTTTTTTTGATTGAAATTCCTATCAAAGAATTCCCATCATAAGAAAAACTGTAAATGCAACACCCCTCCCCCATTCGTTATGGAAAAACCTCTATAATTGTTATTCTCGGTGTGAAAAAATCATGTTTGAGATCCGAACAAAAAATTCCATAACTTAGGGTTGAAGATATATAATCTAAGATAAAAAATATATTGAAGGTATTAATTTAGTTTTTTCAACTTAATGATTTTTATGTAATTTTTTAAATTATATAAGTTCTTAGCTAATATAATCTATTATGGATCAATTTTATATGTATGCCATGTTTTTAATTGATTTTAATTATTTATTAATTTCTAAGTTAGGAAATAATATTATTACTATTAATTATTAATTGCATATTTTAAGATTATAAATAATAATAATTTATAATAAATTACTCAAATTTTATTGAGTGCTCAATAAATTAACACAAATTAATAATAGTCTGATATAGTTATGAAAAGTAAGAAAAACATATAATTTAATAAAAATAAATAATAAATTAAAACTACATGGTGTGAATTATTATATATTAGAATAAGATATTAAAAATATTTAAAAATTGATAACATACAAGGAATAGTCTTGTTCAACAATGTTAAATAAAATCAATTAATACATTACTAAAAAATAATGTATATTTCAAAATTTTATGAAAAATAATTTTTTGAATATAATTAGATTAGAAATATTTTTTAAAATTAATAAATATTTCATATTTATTTACATGGAAAAGAAAATTTTTATTATAAATTATTATAATATATTAAATTTAATATCAATTAGTGTCAATTTTTATTAATTAATGAAATTTATAGAAAATTACTATAATGTAATAAATGTTTTTATCATGTAGTCTAAATTGTTAATAGTTATTGGAAATTTTTATAAAATAATGAATATAAAATTACATATTAGTGAAAATTATTATATATAAATGTTTTTTTATTAATATGAAAAATTTCATATAAATAAAATAAATATGCATAAATATAAATCAATTAAGCATTGAATATTATATATTAGTGAAATATTCCAAAGTTTAATAAATAAATAACTAAAAATAATTCTTGTTCCATTAAACCATTTACAATATTAATTTTAATTATATAAAAATATAAATAGATAGTACATTTAATTTTAATTTAAGAAATACCACTTATTTATTTATATTTACTAGCCAATGAGGTTGTAATAAAGTGTTAAAGGCTTTTAATTGGCATCCAGGAGGTCCTGAGATTAAGCCTTATTAGGTTCTGGTACTATTATTGTACTATTTAGGTGGTGATGTAGATAGGATGCAGTCCTAGTGATGTCGACTAGATGATGTAGACATGACGCTGCACTGGGCTTTCAAGCTTGTTATAGGCTTAATGCCCCCTGAGGATACGATCCATGTAAAAAATAAATAAAGCTTGATGGATGGGAAATTCCCATGGAGGGGGGGCTAGGGCATGCTTCTATAGCATGTGTGTGTGGTGTGTGTGTGTGTTTGAATGTAATGGTACCCACAATCACCAAATATATATATTTATATGGACTAAAAAATAATTATTAAATTATAAATAAATATAAAATAATTACTTTTTTATAAATTAATATCAATTAGTATCAATTAGTGTAAATTAATAAAATTTATTCAATATTACTATAAATTAATTAATGTCTTTATTAGTAACATAAATTAATAAAAATTATTTCAAGTTGTTATAAAATAATTAACATAATTTTATATATTTTTATACATTTATATTAATTAGTATATAATTATAATGCTCTCATGACTGCAATGCTTCTACATATTAGATATAATTAATGTAAAATAATAAAAATATGAATTAATTAATATAAAAACTAATAAATATAAAATTAATAGTAATTAAATATCACAAATATGTTTAAATTAATAAATTTTATATTAAATAATTTTTATTAGTCAAAATTATGAACATTAATAAAAATATGGATAATATGAACACATTGAATGGTTATTAACTACTATGAATTAGTATCATTTAGTAAAATTATTCCATTTATAATATTCGAATAGTTGAAGCATTTTATGACTATAAAGATTTTGCGATTATAACACTTTTTTTACTACAACACTTCCGCATATTAGATAAAATTATGATAAAATCACACAAATACAAATAATTTAATATAATTAATAAAAAATAAAAAATGAGTATTTTTTATTTCTTATACATTTTTATAAATGATTATTATAAATATAAAATTCTAAATGTTTGTTAAAATTATGAAAATAAATAAAAATATAAAAGTATATAAAAAATTTAAATATTTAATTAGTATATGTATAAAATAAAAAATTATAACCCCATTAAAATTAATTATTACAATTTATTTCATCACAAATATAGTTCCATTATAACTAGTTTTTGATAGAAACATTAGTGAAACTAAATTAAAAAAATAATTTTTCCATGTTTTTTCATATAAAAAAATGTTTCTATTTTTATAACTAATTTATTTATTTAAGAAATTTTTAATGGTTTTTTATGAGATCTTGATTGGGTAATTCATCCTATAAATCCGGAAATAACTATTATAAATCTTATACACATTGATAGTTTCAAATCATTTATATCATTTACATAATAAAATTCAAATTTTTTTGATGGGAGAATTGAATTTCCATGTATGAAATGTACTCTCAAAAAAATTTAAACATTTTATAATGTGGGATTTCTTTTATAATGTTTTCATTATTGGGATAACTGTGGTTTTTGGTATTAGTATGGTGAATTAAAATTTTAATAATATACAATTTTTTTATTCTATAAACGACATCATTTCAAAATTTAATACATGAGGTTCTTGCCTATTTTTTAGAAAACAAAAATATTGAATCATTATCCAAATCCAAAATTGGAAGCATCCCAATTTTACAATTTTATAAAATCAGATGATAAAGCCTTTTATCCTGAATGAAATATAATAAAATTTAAATCTATAACAAAATTTTGGGCTATTAAATTTGATTATGGAATGTGAAAGAGTAATTTTAGTAAAAACAATTCTTTGACTAAATCATTATTGTCTGAGTGGATTATAAAGCCTTTAAATTTTTTTGAAATTAGTAAGATGATCCATAATTTGGGTTTTTGTTATTAGAATATCCATGCATGTTGAAATCAATATATCATATATTATGGTAAATATGAGCCTCTTGTTAATTTTTCTATATGTGAAAAATCAATGTATAAATAGGTAAAAAAAGAAATTCATTATTTTTTTTGTTATACAGTTGAGGTATTTTCTAATTACAACTATATTAAAGAATTTATTTATGTCATTAAATATATCTATTTTTATTAAATGGAATAAATTAAATATAAATGGTAGTAAAATAAAAATAATATATGTCAATAAGAATCATAGAAGAACATTACATATGTGTATCTGCCTTTTGATTCAGAACCTTGTAACATATGTTTTTCTACTGATCATTTTTCTCAATTCAGTGCTTAGGAAAAACAATATTCTATTTACACTATTTTAATAAATTCATATAACTTATCTATTTAGATTTTGATGATGGGACAATATATATTTCATATTATTAAATCCAAAAAAACAATTTTAATGACAATGTCCTTGATAAATAATTCTAGCAGTTGTTTAACTATGCTAGTAATATTTTTTTAGATTTCTTCAAACAAAACATCCCTACATCTGATTTCATGCCCCCAATTGTGGGATGTCCACCTAGGGTTTTTAGGAGTATTTGGGGATCATGTATCTTTTGTAAAATGGTAGGTATTGAAGGATTGAAAATAGATCCAATGTTAAAGTTGGGAATGAATCTAAGATGATCAAAAATCATGAAATGAAAGAATACCCTCTGGAAATTGGGATCATTATTTATTTTAGACACTGTGATCTCATGAATTAAATATTAATGGTTGGTCCATAGAGAATCTTGAAAACTGGTTGAATGAGTTGGATTATATAATTATGCTATGCATTCCCCTTACTCCTGGCATAGGATTTGATCATCCTTAAAATATTTGGGATCATTATGGATCATTTTCTATCTAATATGGTTATACTCCCTAGGATGGTAACCTTTTAAGGTAGTCTAATGTTGTATATTAGGAAGATATTTGGATAAAAAGGATTCTCCTAAGGTTAAATGACTATGGTGGTTAGTGTGTATTATTGTTTTTTATATGTGTGACTTTATGTATTTTCACTATATTTCTCATGAGGTGATTTTTTGGACGTGTCTTATGGTAGTGTAATTATCTATCCATGTGGTTTTATCCTAATCTTGGTCTCAAGGTATTTGGATCTCAAGGATAGAAAACATCTCAGATTTCATTGATCTATATTCTGACCATTACTAGGAACTCTAAATTCCCATTTTAACATAGGGTTATCATATTAGTAGAAATATTTTTACAAGTTATCATATGATTGACACTAGGTGAAAAGGGTTTTTCTCTCATCATTATTCTTTTCATGTATGTCTTTAGTGTGAATAGGCCTTATAATGGTCAATTCAACCACTGATATTCTAGGGGAAGTTACACCTCTTAATGATGGAAAGAACGATTATTAAGATGGTATTATCATTGAATTATAAACTCAATTTAACTTATATTAATACATTATACTTACTTATTCATCATGGATTTTAGATTCAATCATTCATGGCATGTGTTATAAACATTATTTCTTCATCAACCAATGATTTAGGGTGATCCATCCCTTTATAGGATTTTTCTTAATGATCTAGGATTATTAAGATCACGTCCTCTTCATTTCCAATCAATGTTTTCAAAAGAATCTAAGTGTCCTCTATAAACATATAACGGATCTTTCTCATGGAATACCTTTTTGTTCAAGTGATCTCTATTGGTTTGGCTTATGAAAATGGTTGATTCAAAATCTATGAGGGATGTTTTATGAAATGGATTCATTCATTTAATGGAAATATTTTTTATAATTGGTTTTTATTTAAAAACATTTTTATTCACATCATTTGTTTGATTAAAAGTCTCAAAAATTTGTATGAATAAAAATAGGTTTTCAAGCATGCTAACAGTAATTATTTTCTTCTGAAAATGTTTTATTAAATTGTGATAATGGGTTTCTTGAATTTTTAGATAAAACACAACACATGGGAAACTTGGGTGCATCATGTTATGAACATATGCACAATTTAGTGTGCCTGGAACCTCTAGTGGTTTTGGTTGTGATATTGATAGACTACGGTAGAAATCAATATCATTATGATTAATGTTATATTAGATTAATGTTCCTTTTTTGACCAATTACGCATTCCCATAGGATATAACCCAATTTCTGATTGGTTTATTCTCTATGGAAATGTTCATTACTTGAATGATCATATATTTATCTTATGAGATGCCTTGGTTGGTTTTGATTATATCCCTCAATTTATCTTTCCAACATTTTATCATATTTTCAGTTTATTTGAATATGATATGTTGTAAAAGAAACCTAAATATTTTTTATGAGAATGGTTCTTCTAATTAATTACTTTATATAATCCAATTTTATTTCATTAAAGGTTGAGATAACATTATCATGGTGACAAACATTATTTAGATTCATCATGATATCCTAATGGGTGTTTTCAACACACCATGTATTACTTTTTATCCAAATAAATACACGATTTTTCAATATATAGGTAAAGGTAAGGGTTTCATATATCATGGTGACTTCTCTTGGTTGATTTCACTTCCTAGTGGTTTGAGTTGGTGGTGAAAATTTATCACAAAGAGAATTTATTTTGTTCTTGTATTTTCTTCTTTTAGGTTTAACATTATAGATTCTCTTGTTATTTTTCATGGTTTTTTACATATTATTCTAATGTATACTCTGATTTTTTTACCTTTATCTTTTTATACATGATACAATTTGTTTTTGTATTCTGGGTGAAATCATTCACAAGTTTATGCGTGTCGAAACTTATGTGATTTTCTCCAGATCATGGAGATCAAGATTGTGCTTCCAGATTTATAGAGAGCTATCTTAGGTGATATGCTATGTCAAAATGGGTTGGTTCATTACAAAATGGTATAAGAAAAAAATGGTTGTTTTTTGGTGTTTTCGGTAGACAATAGTTAGGAATTTTGAAACTCAGGTAGTAAGTTCACAAAGGTTCCCAGCGAGGTCACATTTTAATCAAACTCCAACGTACAATGGGTGGTCAAATATTTTCTATAAATATTATCGTATTTATTTTGGGGTTTACATATATGTAACTTATCATGATTCTATGTTTTCTTCTTTTGTTGGTTTAAAATGTTCATGGTTATGAGATTTAATTGGGAGTATTAGTTTTCAATTTTATATCGATTGTTATCGTTATTGGAATCTGTTTTAATTTCTTGATGGGGATACTCATGAATATTAGGGTGTGTTGGGGTCATATATATGGGAGAGTGGTTCCTATTGTTCTAAAGGATGGAATAATCTTATTATAATTTTTCTATATGTTTTTTGGCAACATCTAATGGGGAATATGTGTTTCAATTCATTCTAGATATTATCTTTATAACTCTAAAGGAACATCATCCTTGTTTTAGTGAAATCCATTATACTGGGTAGACCTTGAGTGACTAGTCTCAGTATTCTGATGATGTCTTTCATTTCTGAGATAGATTATTTGTCACGACCCATCCTCAGGGCCCGTGTTGTGACTACCCCAAGCCCGCATTCCATAGGCCAGGGGCTAGCGACTAGCACCAAAGGCATAAATCCCGATAAAAAGGGAAGACATTGCCTTTATAAAGTAAACAAACATCACAGAGTATGCAAGCTGTGTAAACACCAAGTAAACTGAGTAAAAAAGTAAGTACTGAAAAGTAAATGGGCCAGAATACAAACCCAACTGAAATTAAAGTACAACTGAAAAGAAATTACAGTAGTAGAAAATTAAATAGCAAGTCTGATCCGTCCTCTGGAAATCCCACCTGAAGGGTGGGTACAGATAGTCTCCTCTGCTCCTCGGCTCCAGCCGTCCGCTCCGAGTACGTCCCATCCAGTGATCCACCTCCAGGTACCGTCCAGCTCCACAAGCTCCCACCACGAACAGCACTGTCTGTCATCTGCATCCAACACAATGAAGTGTGTGCATAGCCCGTGCAGGGGTGAGTGTACGCTACTCAGTAGGGACCCCGAGACCCCCGAAGGTCTCCCAGAATCCATGAAGGATAAACCACAAAGGAAATTTACAATCACGAAGTAACAACCAACTCTACTTAGGTATATTCCCATACATATACCTAAGTCATAAATTCCATCTCGGCTCCAACACACGATCCCAAGTACAACATAGTCCACATAGGAAAGTAAAACTCAATCCACACAGAAAAGTACGTTCCAATGCACATAGGAAAGCAATTCAATCATATCGAAGATAAAGATTGAAAGTCAAGACTCATCTCACACATGTATACTTCTATTCCATACAGGATCGATAGGTACTAATTCCCACAATGGCCCACACAGGATCTGACCCACACAGTATCAGTATGTGCTGACCCACATAGGATCGTTGAGCACTGACCCACACAGGATCTGACCCACACAGGATCGGTATGCGCTGACCCACATAGGATCGCGAAGCACTGACCCACACAGGATCGGTATGCATTTACCCACACAGGATCGCTGAGTGCTGACCCACACAGGATCAGTAGTCATTGCTGTCGAACCCATGGAGGATTCCAGTACAGTAGTCGATGCAGTCGCAGTCTCAGCCAGCTCTAGGGTTCCCGCACAGAGAAAGCTCGATTCCAGGAGGGTCCGCTCCTCGATCCAAGGGGCCGATACATCAACTGACATGAAGTCTGGAGTTGATGTATCCCAATGTTCTGTATCCTCAATAGGAACTCAACGCAACAGACGACACGTCAATCGGACGCCCGGTCTGAGAGTTATTGACTTTTTCATCCTAGGGGCCTGGTTGGGTTTTAAGTCAAAATCAATCTGACCATACTCCAACTTCATCCAAACCTCTAGAGGATTAATCCAAAAGAACCGTATCACTAGGACGAAACCATCAGAGTCGACGACACGTCAATCGGACGTCCGGAGCTCAAGTTATAAGTGTTTCCGCTCCAAGGGCCCGGTTGGTTGTGTGCTCGAACCAACCTAGTCATACCCAAAGTTCTCTGAAACCTTGATTGTAATATAAAGAAATTACCATCTCGATCCAAGTATTGCATCGCAACTGACAGTGCGTCAATCGGAGGTCTGTAGCCCAAGTTACGAGCGTTTGAACGAATTAGTTCGTTTTTAGGGGGTTTTGGGCCCGGACCGACCCGACCCAAGACCCCCTGGGTTGGCCCGAACCGGGTCGACCTAACCCGGGTCCGGGTATGACCCGCTGGGGTGAGGCCCAGCCCAGCGGGCGGCCCGGTCCAGCGGCTGGGTTCCCCGGCCCAGTGGGAGCGGCTCGGCTCGGCTGGGCACTCGGTTCGTGACCGAGTGGCACGAAGGGGGGGGGAGGGCGCTGCCCCCTTGCTTTGTAACGGCGAACCCCACATAGGGGGACCACCCTATATCACACTGGGGGTTACGATCCCTTGAAATCCGAATGGCTGACCCGGTTGGCCGGCCGGTGTGCCGCTGTGGGACCCCCTTCACAGCTCCTGCCCTCTAAGTGCCGGCGGCCGGTTTATCAAGCTGCCTCCAGATGTCCTGCTGCAGCCAAAAGGGCCTTAGCCCTTGATGCTCCGGTGGCCGGGGAGTCCGTCCGCCTCCTACTAGTGATCACCACGGACTTATGCCATGTCCCTTCTTCGACCAGCACGGCGCGTCGGTGCCACGCCCCTCCGCCGTGGCCCTGCTCCGGCCGCTGCCTCTTTCAGTCTCAACGGTGTGGTGTGACAGCACTGAGCTCCTTCGCCGTGGCCCGCACTGTTCGTGGTTCCCTCATTCCTGCATGGTGCGACGACACTATGCCACCTCCATTCCAAACCATAGAGAAAAGTCAACAAGAATGGGGAGGAGGTTCGACCGTGTTCATGCGGTCTGACCTCCTCCTGTTATCTTGATAACAGGCGGCTTAATAAACAACAACAAGGAACGTAAATTAATCTTGAACATAAAACAATTCAATACCTCAACAACATTTTCATAAGCTAGCATCGCGGGGATGACGGCGTCGCGGGGTGGTTTCGATGACGGCATTGGCGTGCGTTAAAGAAAGGGAAAGCTTTGTCAATCGTCGGAAAAGAGGAAGTCGGGGTAGACGCCGGCGTTCTTTGCATTCTCCAACAAAGAAGATGAACTCTATCTCCTCCAATCCCCCAACACAACAAGCCAACTACAAATAAAATAAGTCCCTCTTATTTTATCAATGCATGGCAAGTATTTGAAATTCCAAAATTCAAAACAACTCACCTCATAAATAAAACATGAGTTGTCAATATGAATTTTGTATTAAGTTGGCATCATTAAAGTAAAGGAGAGCCATCTTAATTAAGAGGGGGTTTTAGGGGAGTTAGGGAATTTGAAAAGGTGGGGTTCGTGTGGGAACCACCTCACCTTTAACCTCACATGGGTGGTTAGTTCCACCCAAATTCCATCCTTAGGATTAAACCACTTAAATGAAATAAAATAAAATTGTATCACAATTTTATTTTACTTTTCAATTAATCCCTTATTTTTTTAGAAAACCTTCCCGAGAAAATGCAACTCCAGAAGTAGTCTTCTTAAGAAATTACCATCGTTGCGGTTTCATCGGTGCCCTCATATTTCGATTCCCAGAAACGGTTCAAAAGTTAGAAAAACCCGCTCGTTTGTTCATTGAACGTACCCGAGCTAAACTAGGGAAATTGATTCCTAGCACGCCGGGCCTCAGAATCAGGTGCCGTCAGAAACTGCGTACTCGTAAAATTCCAAAGCATTTAAGAAAAAAATTTACTTGA
This sequence comes from Viscum album, assembly GCA_963277665.1. Taxonomy (NCBI): domain Eukaryota; kingdom Viridiplantae; phylum Streptophyta; class Magnoliopsida; order Santalales; family Viscaceae; genus Viscum; species Viscum album. The sequence goes on from OY728123.1 coordinate 1,562,156,166, forward strand.
AATTTATGGGTCTTTACATTGCTCCCACCTTAGGGCTTTACGTCCTAGTAAAGATACATGACAAACTAGGGAAAGAAATGAGGATACTGAGCACGCATCTGATCCTCCCACTCCCAAGTGCTCTCCTAGAGGTTCCCATGCTACCACCTGATGCGAACAAGAGGAATCGACTGCACATGAAGGACACACTCCTGTCGATCCTCGATCTCCACTGGAACCTCTGCAAAATTCACCCTGTCATCAATGTCCTGCTCCCCATGGTCGATGATATGTGTCGGGTCATGCATGTATCTCCTCAGCTGAGATACGTGAAAGACGTCATGCACCCTGTGCAACTGAGGTTGTAGATCCAGGAGATAATCCACCTTGCCTATCCTACTAATAACCTAGAATGGTCCGATGAAGCTCGGAGATAACTTGCCTCCCCGGCCAAATCTCCGTAATCCATGTCGAGGTGAGACCCGCAAGAAAATGTGGTCTCCATCCTCGAACTCAAGTGGCCTCTGCCTCCTGTCAGCATAAGACTTCTACCGGCTCTGACATATCCTCATCCGCTCTTGGATGACCTGGACCTTCTCTTTCATGGCCTGGACTTTCTCTAGTCCCATAAGTGCTGACTCCCCAGGGTCAGTCCAGCACAGAGGTGATTTGCAAGGTCGGCCGTACAATGCCCTGTATGGTTCCATCCCGATGGTGGAGTGGTAGCTGTTGTTGTACGAAAACTCCACCAAGGGTAGTTGATCCTCCCAACTACGACCAAAGTCGAGGACACATGCACGGGGCATGTCCTCGAGAGTCTGAATGGTCCTCTCCGTCTGACCATCCATCTGAGGGTGAAAGGCGGTGCTCAGATGTAGCTGCATCCCGAATGCCTCCTGCAACCCCTTCCAAAGCCGGGGAGTAAAACGAACATCTCGATCGGAGACGATAGATGATGGCACACCATGAAGTCATACGATCTCCTGAATGTAGAGGCATCCCATGCTCTCCATTGAGCCCTTCTCTCTGATGGGTTGGAAGTGGGCAGACTTGGTGAGTTGGTCGACGATCACCCAAATGGATTCATTTCCTCTAGAAGTACGTGGAATCCCAGTCACAAAATCCATAGATATCTCGTCCCATTTCCACTCCGGGACCTCCAAGTGTTGTACCAAGCCTGCGGGTTCCTAGTGCCCCACCTTCACCTACTGGGAGGTGAGGCATCAAGAAACGAACTCTGCCATAACCTTCTGCATACCCGGCCACCAGTGCTGTCGTCTAAGATCCTGGTACATCTTCACCACTCCTGGATGTATCACTAAAGGGGAAGTATGAAACTCCCTCAGCACCTCCTCCTGTAATGCAGTTGGTACCATGGTACGTCCTATGAAAAGGACGAAGTGATCTCCTCCTATAGAGAATCCATCAGGTGCCTGTCCTGAGGATATCAGTGCATGCCACGTCTCACAGTCAATGTCCCCACGCTGTGCCTCTCTGACCCACTAAAGAAGTGGAGGTGTTACTGTGAGCGACTAAAGGAAGGCTACCCCATCTCTATCCACGAAGGATATCTACAAAGCGTCTAGCTGCTCTGTCGCCTCTCCAAGTAGCTGAATGCCCGTTCTCCGGCTGAGAACATCGGCTACTACGTTCCCCTTTCCAGGAGTATAGACTCTCTTAAAGTCATAGTCTTGGAGAAACACAATCCATCGCCACTGTCTCAGGTTCAGGTCCTTCTACGAGAAGATGTAGCTGAGACTCTGGTGGTTAGAATAGACTGTAAAGCGCCCACCCATCAGATAGATCCACCACCTATTTAGATCGAAGACCACTAATGCTAACTCCAGGTCATGGGTAGTGTAGTTCTGCTCGTAATGCCTCAACTTTCTTAATCCATAGGTGATCATTGCCCTCTCCTGCATCAGGACACACTCGAGTCCGGTCCCTGATGCATCGCAGTAAACAACGTACCCTACGCCCTCCTCTGGTAGACTCAAGATGGGTGCACTGGTCAATCTCTGTCTCAGCTCCTGGAAGCTCTAATAACATCTATCTGACCACACGAAGGGTTTCCCCTTCATCTTCAAAGCTAAAAGAGGTGTTGCAACTCTGGGGAAGTATGGAACAAATCTCCGGTAGTACCCAGCTAGACCCAAGAAACTTCGCACCTCCATCCTGCTCCTGGGTGGCTCCCAAGCTAGCACTGCCTCGATCTTCATAGGATCCACCGCAACTCTCGCCTCAGAGATGACGATTACCAAGAAGTGGACCTCACGTATCCAGAACTGACACTTCGAGAGCTTACCATAAAGCTGGTTCTCTCAGAGTGTGTCCAGTACAACCCGCAAGTGGTAGGCATGCTCCTCCTCAGTAGTCGAGTATATCAATATGTCATCGATGAAGACCATGACAAATCGATCGAGGTAAGGCTGGAAGATCCTGTTCATGAGACTCATGAAAAATGCTTGAGCATTGGTTATGCCGAAAGGCATAACCAAGAACTCATAGTGGCCATACCGACATCTGAAAGCCGTCTTCTACACATCCTCATCTCGAACTCTGAGCTGATGATAGCCTGACCTGAGGTATATCTTCGAGAACCACCATGATCTCATGAGCTGATAAAAGAGGTCATCAATCCTCGGTAGAAGATACTTCTTCCTCACGGTCACCTGGTTCAGGCGATGGTAATTGACACACAGTCTCAAGCTCATGTCCGCCTTCTTGGTGAACAAAATCAGGGAAGCCCAAGGTGAAACACTGGGTCAGATGAATCCCTTTCCTTGCAAGTCCTCCATCTATACCCATAGCTCACGAAGCTCAGCGGGAGCCATCCGATATACTGGAGTAGATATTGGGGCTGTCTTGGGGTACATGTCAATATAAAATTCTACCTCTCTGTGAGGAGGTAGTCCTGGAACATCGTCAGAAAAGATGTCCGCATACTGATCCACCACTATAAGAAAACTCGGACTCCGCATTTCCACTACTCCTAGGATAGGGATAGCCAACTGATGAGTGATCGGCTGTCCTCTCCTCTGCGTGAGTCCATCCTGCGCTGCAAAGGCTCTCTTCTCGCTGGTAAAGATGAACCTTCTCCCATCGGTGTGAACACACCACACCTTGCGCCAAATACAGTCTATCTGAGAATGAATTATAGATAACCAATCCATGCCCAAGATGATGTCGTAAGGCCTCAACGCTGCGACAATAAGATCCCAGCCGAAGCTATCTCCTCCTAGAGTAAGCTCACACTGTCGGCACCAGTGCGTAATCATCGAGTCTTCTCCCATAGGAGTCTCTAGACGTAAGGATTGAGCCAAAAGCTCCGACGGAATCTCTGAGCTCCGAACAAGGGAAGCGGCAATGAAATAATGACTCGCTCCTGTGTCTATAAGAACATCAGCAAGGGTGGAGTAGACACAGATATTACCTCGAATCATCTCTGGTGTGCCGTGGTCGTAGGCCTCCACTGCCTGAAGCTGAGCCTGCCTTTGCCCGCCTGCTCCTTATGGTCGGGGTGGACCTCCTGGCAGTGGTGGTGGCAAAGCCTCAAAGTGTCACCCACCACCCACTGCTCGTCCAGCTCCTCTGCCTCATCCGCCTGCTCCCTGCAGACCACCACGGTCGAACCTATACCTCTGCCTAGTTTGTCCCTCAACTGTCAGATGCTCCTCTGCATGACGGGTCGGGCAGTCACGAGCCATGTGGCCCTGCCTGCTGCATGCATAGCACTGTCTTCCTCTCGACTATCTGACTCTACGACATGTTCCCCACACCTCTGAGCCAGTATCATGTGGTCATCCACCTGATCGTCTGGTCCACTTAGACCCCTGTGACATCCGTCGACTACCAGCTGCATAATACTTTGCTACATGCCACCCTATAGTTGGTCTCGCTGCTGGTGTAGGCTCAGCAAGAAATCTCTCTATAAGAAGGGCTTTCTTCAGTACTCCTGCCTGCATCGGAATACTAAGGGAGATCATCGAAGCCCTGATCTCATGCCTCAGTCCCTGCTTGAAGGTATGGGGCCAGAAGAATGGGTCCCATACCATGTCCGTGGAATAGCGCGAGAGATCGGTAAATCTCGCCGAGTACAGGGCTACCGTCATGCTGCCCTGCTGCAGCTGTAGTAACTCCTGAATGCGCACCGCACGGAGGGTGGCTGGGATGAACTCTGAGCGAAAGTGGCTCTCGAAGTCCAAAAAAAGGAGAGATGCCTCATCGTGCACCTGGAGCATCAGGCTCCACCTTCTACCTACTGCCGCATGCAGGAGACTCACTGCAAGGATCAGCATGGGGTCAGCTGGTGTCCCCACTAATCTGAAAACCCGTACAACAACCTCCAGCCAATCCTCAGCTTCATGAGGGTCTATCTCCCCACGGAACCTGGGCGGTCTCTGATGCTGAAACTTGTGTAGTGCACTAAGGCGACTTGCACTCTCAGCGGCTAGGGCTGGTGGCATCGGTGGCTCGGCGAGTAGAGGTACCGCCGGTGCCCCCGCTATAATAGGGCCTTGCACCGAGGCCTCGTCGCTCGGCGGGATGTCGTCTCATACAATGTTCGGAACCCTAGGTGGCTGCCGTCGTGGGGCCATCCTGAAAAGAGAAAGGTGCGCCACGGTCAATACAGTATACCTGGGGAGATGACACAAAGTAATCATGAAGAAAACTTTTGAAACACACCTGCAATTAGTGTTTTCCTGAACTAAGTCGGAAATCAGCTGTCAGGGTCCTGGTGTATGGATACGTCGGCCGCCGCACCAACACTAAACTCCCTAGACTGATAACCACACTCAATACACTTAACATTATTGCTTCACATAGAATGAAGATCAGAGTCCTATGTTCTACAGTAGAACAAAAATACTCTGATACCAATTTGTCACGACCCATCCTCGGGGCTCGTGTCGTGACTACCCCAAGCCCGCCTTCCATATTCCAGGGGGTGGCGACTAGCACCAAAGGTGTAAATCCAGATAACAAGGGAATAAATTGCCTTTATAAAGTAAACAAACATCACAGAGTACACATGCTGTGTAAACACTAAGTAAATTGAGTACAAAAGTAAGTACTGGAAAGTAAATGGGCCAGAATACAAAACCAACTAAAAGTAAAGTACCAATGAAAAGAAAGTACAACAGTAGAAAAGTAAACAGCGAGTCTGAGCCCTCGCTGTCGAACCCACGGAGGATTCCAGTACAGTAGTCGATGCAGTCGCAGTCGCAGCCAGCTCTAGGGTTCTCGCACACAGCAAGATCAATTCTAGGAGGGTCCGCTCCTCGAGCCAAGGGGTCGATACATCAACTGACATGAAGTCCGGAGTTGATATATCCCAAAGTTCTGTATCCTCAATAGGAACTCAATGCAAGAGACGGTGCGTCAATCGGACGCCAGGTCTGAGAGTTATTAACTTTTTCGTCCCAGGGGCCCGATTGGTTTTTAAATCAAAATCAACCAGACTGTACTCAAACTACATACAAACCTCGAGCGGAGTAAGACAAAAAAACCATCTCACTAAGAGGAAACCATCAGAGTCGACGACACGTCAATCGGACGTCCGGAGCTCAAGATATAAGTGTTTCCGCTCCGAGGGCCCGGTTGGTTTCGTGCTTGAACCAACCTGGACATACCCAAAGTTCTCCTAAATCTTGAGTGTAATATACTAAAACGACCATCTCGATACAAGGATCATATCGCAACTGACGGTACGTCGAACGGAGGTCCGTAGCCCACGCTACGGGCGTTTGAACGAATCTGTCGGTTTTTAGGGGGTTTTGGGCCCGAACCGACCCGGCCCAAGACCCCCTGGGCCGGCCCGAACCGGGTCAAACTGACCCGGTTCTGGGTCCATCTCACTTGGGCGTGGCCCAACCCAGTGGCATGGCCTGGCCCCGTGGGCGCGGCCCGGCCCAGCGGGCGGCCCGACCCGGCAGCGGGGCGCCCTGGCCCAGCACGAGCGGCTCGCCTCGGCTGGGTGCTCGGTCCGTGACTGAGCGGAGCAAAGAGGGGGCACTGCCCCTGGCTTTTTAATGGAGGCCCCCACTTGGTGGGACCCCCTGTCTCACACCGGGGGTTACGACCCCCGGAAATCTAAACGGCCAGCCCGGTTGGCCAGCCGGTGTGCCGCCACGGGTCCCCCTTCACGGGTCCCGCCCTCCAAGTGCCGGCGACCGGTTTTTCCGGCCGCCTCCAGATGTCCCGCAATGGCCAAAAGGGCCACGACTCTTGATGCTTCGGCGGTTGGGGAGTCCGGCCTCCCCCTGTTAGTGACTTCCGCGACCTTAGGCCGCAGACCTTATTCGAATGGCGCGGCGCGTCGACGCCGCGCCCCTCCGCCGCGGCCCCGCTCTAGCCGCAGCCTCTTTCAGCCTCAACAGCATGGTGCGATGGTCCCGCTCTCCTTCTCCATGGCCCACAAGAGCCGCGGTTCCCTCGTTCCCATGTGGTGCGATGGCACCGCGCCACCTCCGTTCCTCACCATAGTGAAAAATCAACAAGAATGGGGAGGAGGTTCGACCGTGTTCGTGCGGTCTGACCTCCTCCTGTTATCTTGATAACAGACAGCTTAATAAACAACAATGAGGAACATAAATTAATCTTGAACATAAAACAATTCCCTACCTCAACAAAATTCACGAAAGCTAGCATCGCGGGGAAGACGGCGTTGCGGGGTGGTTTTGATGACGGCGTTGGCGTGCGTCAAAGAAAGGGAAAGCTTCGTCAATCGTCGGAAAAGAGGAAGCCAGGGTAGATGTCGGCGTTCTTCGCATTCTCCAATGAAGAAGATGAACTCTAACTTCTCCAATCCCCCAAAAAAACGAGCCAACTCCAAATAAAATAAGTCCATCTTATTTTATTAAAGCATGGAAAGTATTTGAAATTCTAGAATTCAAAACAACTCACCTCATAAATAAAACTTGAGTAGTCAAAATGAAATTTGTATTAAGTTGGCATCATTAAAGTAAAGGAGAGAAATTAATTAAGAGGGGGTTTTAGGGGGTTAGGGAATTTGAAAAAGGTGGGGTTCGTGTGGGCCCCACCTCACCGTTAACCTCACATGTGTGGTTAGTTCTACCCAACTTACATCCTTAGGATTAAACCACTTAAAATAAATAAAATAAAATTTTCTCACAATTTTATTTAACTCTTTAATTAATCCCTTATTTTTTTAGCAAACCTTACTGAGAAAATGTAACTCCATAAGTAGTCTTATTAAGAAATTACTGGCACTGTGGTTTCATCAGTGCCCTCAGATTTCGATTCCGAGCACCGGTTCAAAAGTTAGGAAAACCCACTCGTTCGTTCACTGAACGTACCCGAGCTAAACTTCGGAAATTGATTCTGGGAACACCGGGCCTCAGAATCTGGTGCCGTCAGAAACTATGTACTCGTAAAATTCCAAAGCATTTAAGAAAAATATTTCATTGAAATTTACGGGTCTTTACATTATTAATTATGTTAACTCCATTTTATGATTTAATGTTTAGAGGAAATAAAGATAGATAGTCTATACACCCTGGGACTACAAAGATGTATCATTATTTTAGATGTCCTTATTAGTGTTGGGGGATGAGGCAATTGGTTGTGTACTTTCTAACATGATGACTTAATAGACAAAAGATTAAGGAAAAACACCCAAGATCTATTATATTGTAATATAAATTACTTATTCTAGTATTAAAGTTGGAATATATGACCATATACTTCGTTTTCAATTTTCCATATAATCCTAAGGGGAATAATGAGATTTTATTGATCATTAATAGATATAAAAATCAGCTAATTACCTTCCTATTAAGGGGATGAAGATGGTGGAAATGTTTGGGAACCGGTATGTCTGATAGATTGTGAAGATCCATGGAGTTCCTTCTTTTATTATTTCTAGTAGAGATTTGGAATCTATATATTTGTTGTGGAATGGTTTACAAGATGAAATGGGTACCCAATTTAAGTTAATAATAACCTATCACCCTCAATCATATGGATAAACTAACAGAGCCATTCATATTTTGGATGATATTCTTTGAGTACAAATGTTTGATTTTTGGTGTTCATTGGAGAATAATTTTTCCTTTTGATTAGTTCTCATATAAAATTAGTTATCAAACATCAATTAAAATGTAACATTTTTTAATAGTGTATGATTGGAAATGTAGAATTCATTTGTGTTGGGTGGAGTTTGGAGAATGGTCCTTGGTTGGGTTGAGTCTGAGTAAAGAGTTGACAAAAATTGTGTAGTCGATATGGAAGTGGTTAGCGATATTTGAGAGTCTTCATAAATCATATACATACCATCATCATCTCCAATTTGAGTTTCAGGTCAGAAAATGGGTTTTTCTTGGAGTTTAACATTATTAGTTACATCATCATTTGGGAAGATAGGGTAAGCTAGAACAAAGTTTTATTAGACCTTTTATAATCAGCAAAAATATTGGAAGAGTGACATGTTAGATCGATTTACCATCTCTTTTGATGATGATTCAAAAGTATTTTCATGTCTCTCAATTGAGGAAGTATTAATTAGGACCTTATCAGGTGATCGAATTGGAAGATATTGATCTTTATCCTCATATCTCAGTGGTTGAGCAAACAATTTAGATTATAGATCACCATAATAAAGTTTGGCATTGAAAAATGTTTTCATTGATCTATGTACTATGTTAATGCTAACCAGATAACCATGAGATATGGGATCATAAAATACTGGTGATTCAAAAATTCCATTATCAATGCATAAATCAATAATATCAATTTCTTTAGGGGAACAGAAAGTGGAATGGTTGGGAGGATTGTGAAATATTTCTGATTATAGGTTTGTTTTATTATTTGAAAATTTTTGTATCTATTATGGTCCTAAAGGCTTTTAGGATTTCTTGGTTAGTTCTAGTGTTACTGAGTTACCTTTAGTATTTTTTTGTTGCACTGCAGGAAGGACCACACAGTGCGGTAAGACATTTTCCACCCACAACCTACCTGTGTGACATGAGAAGGACCAACATTCCCATGTGAGGTGTAGTCATGAGTGAGTATCATTGAGAGTATCCCTATATACTATGAACAAAATGGCCTCACTGAGTTCTGTTTCAAGTATTGGTAGGGTAAAAACATTCATTTTATTAAATCCACACTATAGAGGGTCGTAGTGACATATCCCATGGGCTTAGTGTGATCGATACTACCATGTTGTGGTATTGAAACACCCGGTTGTGGTGATTTTTGTTTCAAAATTTTAAATTGATTATTTTTTCAATGGTCTTTTGGGGGAAGTTATTCCACATAATGAAGGCGAAAATTATCATTAATAAGGGAATTTTCATTTTTTTCATCTTTGTTTTCCCTCTATTAATAATTTTGTCTTTCTCCTCTTACCTGGATTTCATATCCAATTATTATCATGAAGGGTTCCAGACTCTATTCCTTTATCGAATAGTGACATAGGGTGATCTCTCCCTTTATAGAATTGTTCTTGTTAATCTAGTGTCATGAGGATTTAAACCTATTCATTTCCAATCATAAATTTTGAAGGAGGATTGGTTTTTCCTATTTGTGAGATCAGTTTTGATATAAAATAGTTCTTTCAAATGGAATAACTTTTTGTTCATTTATTTTTTATTGGTCTGAATTAAAATAATAATTGATTTGATTTATATGAGATTTGTTTATTTTAATTTCCATATTTGTTGGAATGGGAATTTTTTATGTGTGCATTTATTTAAAAATAAATTAACACACTTCATGTGATTGATGAAATTACACAAAGTTAGTTTTGAATAAATAATGAATTTTAACTCATAGGAGTGGTAATTCATGTCTTTTGGAAATGTTTTATAAAATTTTGGTATGGTTTTACATGAATTTTATGAGAAAACACAGCACATGAGAACCTTTTGATTATCATGTTATGGACGTATAAAAATCATTTTGGATGTGGTACCACTTGGGGATATGGTTATGAGATTGATAGAATTTGGAAAGACTTGATAATGTTAGGATTGACCTTATGCTGGGTAAATTTTACTTGAAAGTATAAGTTTATATCCCCATTTTCTAAAGAACAATTTTTTCTTTGAACAGTATTTATGGTAATGACCATGCTTTACTTTTTAACGTATTTATCCAATTATATTAAATGAATGGTTTTGATTATTGTTCTATATTTATATTTTTTATTATTTTAACATATTCTTGGATTATTTGAATATGATATGTTTTAATGGAAACCAACTTTTTTTTATAATTTTTTTCAAGTGAAATTATTTTTAAAACATGTCTTGACTTTTTAACGATAGAGTGATCTGTTTCATAGAGATAGAAATTGTACAGATTCATGGTGGTATCCTAATGAACATTTTTCTCACACTCTAAATATGTTGTTGGGCATATTCATACATGTTTTTATAGGATACATGTGAAGGGAGTTTTATCATGTATCTTGACGACTTCTATTGGTTGATATCATTTGATGGTGGTTTGGGATGGTGGTGATGGAAGGTAATGTGGGGACTCACATTTGGTCTTGGATGTGTTTTTCTTCTAGGTTTAGACTTATGATTGTATATTTATGTCTCATGGTTGGGTAACACTTCTTCCATGACGTAAGTTCATTTTTTATCTTTATGTTATTATACATGAGATATATTTTGTTTTCTTTTAATGGTGAAATCATTCACATGGTTATGTTTCATTGATAAATAGGTTCATGTATCCATCCCATGACTAATGAAAACATTCTTTGAGAATTATTATAGGACAAATAGGGTGAGGTGTCATTTCAACCCAGGTTGGTTTTTTACAGGAGGCCATTTGAATTATTTTACCGAGAACGAGTTGATTGAAATATCATATTTCTCCTAGTAAATTTGTGAATAAAAGTATAATATAATACACTGAGTATAAGAAAAACAATATGTTATAATTGTATATAAATTGGAAAAATATTTATGTTGGCCCTCTTCTACCCAATTGAACATTTAATATTTCATTTATAGTATGAAGATAATTATGGAGAGCATTTATAATTTTTATGGATGTACACATTCAAAAGATGTTGGGAAAAATTGAAGAAGAAAGAATGTAAAAATGAATCAGTTGAAGTGTCAATTTATAAAGTGTACATTTAGGAGAACATTTAATGTTTCTTATCTTTTTATTTTTAATATAAATATCTTTTAAAACATAATCAAATGGGTCACAATGAAGGAAATATAAATGATGTCACAAACCATAAATTTTCAATTTTTCATTATCCCGATCTTGGTTGTGGTAGTTATCATGAATTATAGATTTTAGATGAAAATTTTCATATCACACATACATATGTATATAAAATTGTTAAAAAATGACATTATTTTTGTAGTACGTACTACTTTTGATTAAATTTAATAATTTTTTAACAAATGTAAATTTATATTAATTTTTTTATATTATTTGATGATCAAAATTGTTTCACAAATTACACATATTTATCTTGAAAAATATCAACAAAATTATTTTAACAATTGGTTTCAATGACTAGTAAGTTATATTTTTTATGGTTGAACATATGTAATCAAAATTTTATATTATATATCATTGATTTTTTGGGTATCAAAAAAAGGAAATAAAATTTGTATTCGATTATGTGCATTGTGTAATTGTCCATCCAAATTAGTAAAATATTATATTGAATATGTGGTTAATGGATTTTTATTTCATAGATGTATATATTTTGAGTAATAAAAATCAATGAACAATGTATTTAATTGAAAAATATATCTTAAAAAATAATGTGAAGTTGACTTTTATAGATTGCATGATGAAATAATTAGGTTACATTTTTTTAGACCAAATTATATAACAATGTTTAAATATCATTGGTTTTATAAGATTCAAGGTTTTTATCTTCACCTATGACATAGATTCATTGAAATTAAATATAAAGGTGTTACTTCATCAAATGAACCATTTATGTTGGCACATTTAGAACATTATGATTATTATGAAAATAATTTTTTTGATTAAAGGGATTTAAATGACTAATGGTGTGTAATAAAAATTAAATATCATGAAAGCCAATTTCTAAAAAATTATTTGGGGTATTATGTATGTATAAATTATTGAAATATTTTATGAAACATTTCCAAATAAATATATTAATGGACATGATATAGATATCAATGATGAGACCCATTAGTAAAAAGATGATAATATTGATAATTTATGAGATGATTTTTATAGAAACACTCTTATACATTTATCAGGAGCAAGAAATATCAACACAATACAGTTCACAATGAGGTTGGGAAAAAGAAGAATAAAAAATGAAAAATTTAAGCAAACAGAATGACTAATGAAATGAAGAAAACATTAGGGAACAAAGAACAAGAATTTACCATGGTTCTGGCTAGTTTGATACTAATCTATGGAAAAAACACCACCCGATTCCTACCATTTATTAATTAAAAAAACATTCAATGGAAATTATAGTGTAGTCTCGTATGATAAAAAAATGAAAATTTCATAATAAATAATTTCTGAATAATAGAAAGATAATATTTATCATATTGCAGTCATATTTACAAAAAAAAGATATATATATATTGGATCTCTAGAATCAAAACCAGTGTAAACATTGATGAGAAACCAGAACATCTAAATTGGTAACAATAAAACCCCTTCCCACTAGAACATAACTCTAAATATATTCTTATCTCATTTAGTGAGGGTGGTGATGAGTCTGGCAGTGGACAGTGCCTAATCCTCAATCGACTTCTTCCCCAATCTTGAGATCTATCACTCCAGAACAGCTGAAATCCTATCTTCCATTGAATTCACATGAATCACCACCCTAAGATGGGTATGTAAAGAAATGGATTATATCTTAGAATGAAAATATTAACAAAAAATCAACTTAAATAACAAATAATTGGCTGAGAATGAAACAACCCTAAAAATTTGAAACAAAATTGTTTGTTTTAAATTAATACTTCCTAAAAAATATAGAAAACATTAAAAAAATAACTTGGCCAAATACCCATATGTAAAGTAAAAAAAAAATCACGTAAAGTCCATCTAAATAAAAACCCCTATGTAATGGAAAGATGATTGATGTGTAAAGGTCAAAGTTGTACTATATAGACATCCTAAAAAGTCCTGAGTAAATATGAGGTAACAACTATCTATGTGTATCCTGTTAAATTAAAATACTACATAAATGTAATAATAACTTTACCTTAAGGTAACTGGGCATGTGTAGTGATCATTCTATTATCACTTAGGGGTCAATTCCTTAATAAAAAATTATGTTATAGTGCCAATATCCCCATAAAAAGCTAAAAATGACTATCTAATGCTAAAAGTAGTGCTACATAAGTGTAAAAAATATCTCATGTAAATATAATAAATATATGAGTATAATAATATAAATTATTTTAAAACAATAAGGAAATTTAATAAATATTTTACATGATAAATTCATAGAATAAAAAAATATGGGATTAGTTTAATTTGTTAATCGACTATTATGATAAAATCATAAAAAATAGATTATTTAATGAATGAATTGAGAGTTGAAGAAATAGAAGCTTTTATAGATTTTGGTGATGATGGGGATGAAAATGAATAAATTTAAATTGATAAATATAAAGATAAATATGAAGAATGATATATTACATTCTTGTTACATTCATTATTAATATATATATTTTTAATGAATATCTATTTTTTTGTTTGGAAATATATTAAAAATTATTTCAAAGAAATATTATTATTTTTTAAATGGGTGAACAGAATTTAAATGTGATATTTTCTTCCCTAACTAATGTTTTTCTTATTTCTGATCAGCTCAATGGATAATCATCTAACCCAAAAGATGTTACCACCACACCATCAATTTGGAGGGGTAGTAATCTAACAAGATTGTGGATTCCACACCCTAGTATTGAGTGGCATCCATCTCATGATTTTGATCCATTATTGTAGAGGAATTTTTCAAAAAAAAAATTTATTTTTTTTCTAATTTATTTACTATAAATATTTTTATATATTACTTTTTTAATTATCTATTCTTATTTTCACAATTATTTAAATATAACTGTAGGAAGTCTAGTGCGATTTTGAGGAACTATTTTTCTATGACATGGGTGTCGTGGGATTTGGATCCCATCAATGTTCAATAATAGATGTTAGACTACTATATTTTATGTTAATAAATAATATATTTTATTTGAAATTTATTTAATTACCAACATGTAGTTTTAAAATATTTTTAGAGTTTATGGTTTTTAACTAATGATAGTCTGAGACCTTCCATTAAAAAGGAATGAAATATTTTTATACATGATAATTTTTATCAATTTTTAAACAACCATATAAAGTGATTCATAAAGATAGATTCAACTACGTTTTTTGGTGAGTCTTTATTCAATCATTGAGATAACTATATCTCATCCCATGCTTGGGGTGTATTATGCTCTTATTTTATATGAGGTACTCTTAAGAGGAGGTCATCATCTGGTCGAAAAAACTGGGGGACACAATATGTCACACATATAGGATGGATTCATATGTTATTTATTAAATAAAATAATGTGGCAAGCAATATTGTTTATTAATTTATATTAAATATTAATGTAAAAAGTTTATTTTATTTATATAGGTTATTTTTGACCTAGATGTTATGACCTAAATGCATGAAATCCATATATTTTTATTAATTTTTGGATAATACCCTTTTTAATTTGGTTGAGGGGTAACATTACATAGTATGTAGGCCTATAGGCACTATGCCAATTACATGGCCATTGAAGACCCAAAGGCTAGACACCCAGCCTAACCACCTCTCTAGATGTTTATTTTCTTATTCTAAGCATTCAACCCGCAAGACAGATCAGTAAGAAATTCACCATGAATAAATTCATGCTTGTATTGATAGGGAATCCATACACTCACATTCATCCAATCCAATTTTATTTTTGGTGGTTTCTTCTTTCCATGACCTCATCTGGGACATGCAAAGGGGTATCCTTCAACCTTTATTATACCTCCCTTTTGTTGCCTATCAAATCCATCACTTCTTATTTCTGTCTCATTGAGAAGGACCACTACTCCCACCAAAAACAAGGACACCAGATGTCATCGATTACCATAGTCATCCGACATCGTCTTTTAAAGCTGTCTATTATACTATTAACAAGTTCCATTACCGCCACTTCTAAAATAATCCCCCCACAAAATGATCCCACCACTGTCCCCTTGGGATGTCGTTGAAATGGGCATGCCTGATGTTGTCCCACCGTTAATGAAAACTAATATGTTGTTGTTGAAACCATTGGATACATTAGTCTAACATCACACATATCCCACCCAAACAACATTTAATATCCTCACATGACTATGGACAATCCTTGTGCTAGTAGCACACCACTAAAGGATCAAGACATCAGGACTCAAAACCAAGAATATTTGTGTAGGATTACAATGTTTTTTTTTCTCTAAACCAAGGTTACAACACCAATTTAGACTTGGATGTTATGTAGTTTCATGTTTACATGTATATGTGCATTGATCCATCTATAAGAACATTTTTCAGTGAAATAAAAATTTTGACTGTGGAAAGTATTTTTTTCCTTTTGAAAATTAATGTAAATAAAATGATTTATTAGTTTCACATATAATTATATTTTAAGGAGGTTTATTAGGTCATGAATTCTCATTCATGAAAGAGTTTGGCTAACATGGGAGAGAGGAAACATGAAGGTAAGTTTCAACGATTGTGATTGGATTCCAGGTACCATGTGTGATGTTTAGAAAGTGTGAGTGATCAATAATGATTCATGATTGACACATTCTATTTATTATGGTATGGTCATGATGTCTTTATTCAATCAAAAGGTATCTTGTGTGGATTATTTAGCTACTTCAGAGTATGAGGAGAGTTTGTGATCTCCGGGTGAGATTATACACAACATGCAGGGTAAACAACATCAGCAATAGGACAAGTAGGGTGAGCAACATGAGAATTAGATGGAGTATATGGGATAGATTTTACATGATTTATTATTTATGTTTCCTTTCCCTTATCCATTGATCGGTCTCCCACCCAATGAAACTTTCAGTGATCCCCCTTCGACATCATGAGTTTTTGATAATTGTTACACCTAAAAGGCATCTATTGGATATGTTAACAATAAGTGTTTATTTTTGAATAATATTATTGATAATATATTTTAAAATTTAATTGGATATAAACCATGAAAAATATGGTTATTAATAAATTTTTTGAGTTTGGAGAGTTTTTATGAATTCTATTAAACCGTAATGTAGTGATTCTGTGACTATTTTTACTGATTCACTAAATATCTAAAGTATTACATTTAATATATGAAAAAATAACCGTTCTTTTGGTTATAGAAGAATATAAAGGGTTGGTTTTTGTTTCTATCCCTAAATATATTAGAATATATATATGGGTGTTGGTTCTAGTTAAAAATATATATTTATATATATAGTGGAGTTCTATGTGTAGTAAAAAATAGGACCAAACTCCTCTCAGATTTTCTTGAAAAAAAAGACATCTAAATAATAGGAAACAAGCTTTAATATCTTTCCAAAATAGGGGTGTCATAGGGAAATTAGAAACTAGTGTAGGTCAGAACTGGTGAATGTGTAATATGGAATCATTGGTTTTTAGAATAGTTAGTAGTCATGTAGTGGGGGAGAGGGAACATGTTGATGGCATCAATAATGTAGGGCCCATGACATGTGTTGGTACTAAAAGATCCCTTAAACTTACTTATAGCGTTTTTCAACTGATAAAACTTATTAAATTAAAGTTAATTATTTATTTGGGGTGAAATATATGTAGTAACTTTTCATCCATTTAAAACATTTGTGGATTTAAAATGAATGAACGATGTTATTTTGGTATTTCTTCAACCTCTCACTTTAGTTTGTCCACATGCATACTAAACCAGTCTTCCATATCACATATTGTACTACACACTATATTTTGTCTTATGCCCCCCAAAAATGTTTTAATTTAATTCCTTTCAATGTTGCCTTATGGTTTATTTTCATAGGATTTTATATAATTATGTTTTATTATTGGCCTTTTGTTTTCATGGGGTTATACCCTCATGAACACTGTTTATGTCGCTCTTTATTCTCCTTTGTTACATTATTTTTTTCCATTATAGATAAATTTCTCCTCAGTTGTGTAGAAATTTTACCTAGACTAATGATTATGGTATATCCAATGCTTTTTTTCTCTCGATTGTGTTTTTTTCTCATCCATGATCCAAGTCTCTACCTTTGTGCTAGTTTTAGGCTTCCAAATTCCCTACCAGTGATACCTCCTTTTGTTAGGAAAATTTCCCAAGAAATATCAACTATCTATGTGGTTTTTATCCCTCGGTTAAGACTGCACTTCCTAAAAATCCACTCACATGCCATTATAACTCCACTATGATTTGATTGGAGGTGATTTCTTCCTTTTGTTTTTTGTTTTCAAATTTCATATTACTTTTCATCTCGAGAGCTCTCGGAGAGAGCTAGCCTTGCTACAAAGAGAAGATCTCAGAGAAGAAGAGGGGGAAAGGGCATCAGGTCCTTCTACCATTATCTCTATCTTTTTGTGCTAACTCATGTACCTAGAGTACTATTCTAGTGTATATTATATATAGAACATATCAACCTTTGGTCTAGGATGGATGTACACCAGAAGGGGTTTAAGATCCTGAATTTTGTTCCTCATAACAATGTTTTGATATATTATTCTTCGATCTTTAATCAATTTATATTTTATTTTATGAATGGAAACATATTATTCTTATGTGAATATGTTATTACATCCATGATTGGATGTTGTTGACTATATGTAATGGGTTTCCCCACCACCACCTGGTTCAACAAGGCTGACCTCCTCAGATAATTTCACTAGTTATATTTTTTTTATTTTAAGTCTATATCTCTTCATTTTTTTAGTAATAAAACAACAGTCCTTGGTGGTTTTATCATCATGAAACTAGGTTCATAATGATCTGAATCACGTTATATATTATTGATATCTACTATTATTTTCTTTTTGTATTTGTGTTCTTATGATTATAGTGGTTCTCTTTTATAGAAAAATCATTTAATTTTCTTATAATAAGTATATCAATTATTCATATCAAAATCTTAACGAAATTATTTGAGTATATGGTTTTTGGATATTCTTAGGAATAACCATTTACCACAAAAATTGGGATCACGACCCACTGATATATAGATAATGGGCTATATGGTGTTTTAAATCAATAAATTTGATGGCAAAAATGATTTTAACCTATGGAATATTAAAATGATCTCTCTTCTATATCTCAATAAATTAATTTATTCCTTTACTGGCTTTAGGGAAAAGTTAACACCCTTTCCCTAGATAGAAAAAATATTATTACCTATGTAGATGTTCTTCAAGAGACCCTTATAAAAGCTTGCAGTTTAATGTGTTTGACTTTATGATATAAATTTCTTAGAGAAGTTCCATATGAATCATTTTAATTTTTTATATGGTATTAACTTGAATCTATTTATATGAAAAAGTATCTTGTTGATATATTATAAAATAAAAATAAGATTATATACCTTTCAAATGTATCCTGGAATTGTAGTTAGGTTACACATTGATAAATTTAATGAAATCTTCTCAGACCTAGCCAACATAAACATCAAATTTGATGATGAAGATCAAGACATAAAACAGTTAACTTAATTATATGAAAACTTTAATACTATTAATGATTATATAATGTATATAAAGATAAAATTACTCTTGAATAAGTTAAATCATCTTTCAACTCCAAATACCATCAAAGAAAGGGTGGTATTAAGGTCGAGGCGGAGGGTCTGAATATTATAGGTAAAAGTGATTCCAAAGGTAGGTGGAATGAAAGATGTTAGTCTAAGTATAAAATATTTAAATACAATTTCCAAGTAATTAAATTATTTCAATATCTTTTGCCTAGTCATATTAATAGGAATTATCGTAATAAGAAGTGTGAATATGGATACACTAGTAATAACCATTAATTATTAGATGAGTAGTATTTTGACACTTCCTATGTGTAATATTTTTTGATGTTTCTATATATGATGAATGGATCTTGGATTCAGGGTTTTTATTCCATATGTTTATTAAGGGAATTACATCACTGAGTAAAGTGAAATTAAATCTAGATAGGTGGTTATAATGAATAATAGGGGTTGTCATATTATGGGATCAGGCTCGGTTTGATGAGATCTTCATGATAGAGTTGTTAAAACTCTTAAGGAGATTATCTGGGTACTCAAAAATAAAAGAAAACTAATTTCTTTTGGAGTCCTTAATCATAAGGGATATAACTTTAGTTCAGTCTCTAGGAGTCTTAGGATTTTATGAGGATACCTCACATTCATGAAAGGAAACCTTCATAATGGCCTCTATATGTCAGATGGAAAGGTTTATAGATATTAGTTAATAACCTCTTGTGATTCCGAGTTCGACAGAAATGCCCTTTGGAATATATGGATTGGGAATGTTAGCACCCAATGTGTTAATGAAGATAGAAAATAGGTTCTTTTGAGCAATTTCACTTTTAGTTGTCTGCATTTCTACAATTATTTTGTACATAGAAAATAAAATAGAGTCAATTATTTTAGGTCAGTGTATAAGGTTAGATAGCCCCTTGAGTGTTTCTACTATGATATTTTGGGTCCTTATAGGGTCCCCCTCCCTTGTAGGAGGTGTGTACTTTATATCCTTTGTTGATGAATACTCTTGGAAGGTCTGTAATTTCATACTCAAAAATAATTCTGAAACATTTTAGACTTTTAGTGAATGAATAGATTAGGTAGAATGTGAATATCATATGAAACTCAAGCCATTAAATACTAATAATAGTTTAGAGTATCAATCCACTAAATTCATAGAATTATGTGAATCTGAGGGAATTAAAAGGAACTTGAGTATTGTGTAAACACCACAGTAGAATGTATTAGTATAATGGATGAATAGAACTATAATAGAATGGGTTAGTTGCATTCTATACCATTTTAAACTCCGCATATCCATTTGGGGTGATTCTACCTCTACAGAAGTATACCTGATTAATCGCTTCCCATATTTTGATAGTTCTTTTGAATCACCAAAATATACCTAGATAGGTTCAGCATAGATACTTGAACACCTTCAGATATTTGGATACATAGAATATTCTTAAACTAAAACTAATAACCTAGCTCCTAGGTTAGTGATTTATATATTCATGTGTTATCTGGAGGGGGTTAAGGGGTATCCTTTATGGAAAGATAAACCATGATATCAATAATGTATAGTTAGATGAAAATAGTGTTTCCTAAGTCTGGTATCCCTAATGATACTGGAATAGAATATGTAGAGCCTTCAGATAAGGTTGGATTGTCCTCCATAGATTCTACACCTATATGTGTTGAAATTCCATTGGAATCTAAAGACCATTCCCAATCTATAATTGATTATGCACCTCATATTCTTCATATTCAAGGTGAATCTATTTCTGATTCTGATTCCGAACATGAAACATGAGAGTAGGATAATCTTATATATTATCATCTTACTCAAGATAGAGATAGAATAGTGACTGGGCCTCCATCCCTCTTCAACCAGGCAGATTTTCTACTTATGCTCTTAATAGTGCTCCAAATTTGTGTAATGATGAACATCAATCTTATAAGAAAGATATTTAGTACAAAGAATCCACTAATTTTTCATCTCCTCTATATTAAGAGATGAATTAACTCTTTAAAAACAACACTTGGGTTGTTGTATCCAAACATAATAACCAAAATATCCTAGGTTCTAGGTGGATATATAACAAGATGGAGAACAATGTAACTAAAATAAAATTTAAATCCTGAATGGTTAATAATGACTTAATTTAACATTCTAGTATTAATTATAGTGATATATTCTCCCCAAATATATAACATTCATCTATAAGTATTATTCATTTTTTTCCATGTTTTATTTTAATATTTAAAAATTATATTAAAAATCTTTTTTTTCATGATACCATTGATGAAACAATTTATATGACACCTCCTGCTAGTTTTCTAAATTTATACAAGACTAATTAAGTTTTCCTCCTTAGGAAGTGTTTATATGGGTTTAAATAGTCTTCTAGTAAATTTAATAAAATATTGGACTCTTTTATTATTGATAATAATTTTTTCAAAAGTGATTTTGATGCATTTGTATATTTTAAATATATTTAACATGAATATTCTTTTTTTGTATGTTGATGGCATGATTTTAATCTATACAAATTTGAAGATTATAAATTTCATCAAGAGACAAATTAACTCTATATATGAAATGAATGAATTAGGACATGCTAATAAAATCTTGGTTTTGGAAATAATTATATTTAGGAAGGCTCAAATCTTACACTTATCTCAATTTTCCTCTTTTAAGAAGGTATTGAAATTATATTCCTTTAATCATATTAAAAATGTTAACATTCTTTTAGTAAAGAAATTAAATTAATTTTTAAATTATACCCTAAAAATTATGATGAGGGTTCATTCATGAATAAGATTCCATATGTTAATTAGGTAGGAAATATTTTGTATGCAATGGTATGTTCTAGACTAGATATATAGGTTTTTATGTGTCATTTGAGTAGGTTTATTGGGAAACTTCATAAGAATCACTGAAATAAATTTAATTGGATCCTCATGTTTTTTTATATGTCAGCTAAATTATGCATTCGATATGGATTAAATGATAGTTTTAGTGCTGAAATTATTGGATTTATTGATTCTGATTATGTGGAAAATATTAACACTCAAAAATATCTAACTGGTATTGTAATACTTTCATATGGAAGACTGATATCCTAGAAGTGTAATATGAAATCAATTTTTTCCCTTTCCACTATTGAGGTAGTGTGTATAGAATTATCATTATCCATTAAAGAGGACATATGGATGAAAGGATTGATTTTTGAGTTGTCTTTATCTACTGAAAGCGTAGTAGTTCACTATGATATCCAATCCATATTACATCTATCTATGAATTATGTATTCCGTGGTGCATCAAAGCACATTGACATAAGGATTAATTATTTTTGGGTCATTATAGAATCTGGGATAATGAGAATCACAATGATACCCACGGAGGACAATCTAGATGCTAGTGTGACTAGGGACTTTCCATTTCTTATGTTCGTACACTATATTAAATTAATGAACTAAGTCCTAATTCTATAACTGAAGTTGTGAGAAAAAATGCTTAAATTAATTTAATTTCATGGTGGATAATTTTATTATGCCCCCCATAAATGTTTCCACTTAATTCCTTTCAGTTTTCCCATATGGTTTATTCCTATATGATTTTATATTCAAATGTTTTATTAAGGTATTTATGTTTTAATGGTGTTATAACCTCATGGACATTGTTCACATTGATCTTAAATATCCATTATTTCATTATTTATCTCCACTAGAGATAAGGCTATTCCCAAATTTTTCTAGAACTTTTACCTAGACTTTTTATCATGGATGATCTAATAGTTTATGTCGCTCTTGGTTGTGTTTTTTTCCTCAACCTTGATCTGAGTTACTACCCATGTTCCATTTTTATGCAATGATATGTCCCAATAGATGTTTCTACATCTATTATGTGAACCACCCATGCCATCTCATCCATTAAAATAACTTACATCTTGTGGTTTTGAATGTGCTGCCTGATGATCCCCCAATACACCATAATTACCCTATTATGCTTTGATTCGAGGTGATTGATTCATTCTAATTTTGGATTTCGATTTTGGTCTGGATTTTCATCTTGAGAAATCCCAAAGAGAGATTTCATTTATATACAAAAATAATCTCAAAGAAAAAGATAGAAACATGAGATTCTTGACCATCTGAACTCCCCTTTATCTTGTTTTTTCCTTCTCCAATAACTGGAGTACCGTTTAGATACAGATTTTGTAGAGAGTGAATTAGTCTTGGGTAAATTAAAACATGAAGGGGTTTGAGATCCTAACATCAGTTTATCCTAGATAGGTATATATATATTATTATTATCTCTGTATAAGATTTATATTTTCTATCATGATTGAAACTATATTTTTATTGTGTGTGTCCACTATGCCCATCTAGGAGGAGATGGTGTTGACTCATCATGACGGTTTCCCCACTTCCACCTAGTTCAACAAGGTATAATTACTTGAGTAGTTTCTCTTGTTATATTCATTGAATTTCTAGTATGTATTTATTAATTAGTTTTTCTTAATATTAAAAAATTTTTCCTACATGGTGTTCTCTCTGTGCATGTTGGATCACACTGATCCGAAGCACCTTATATATTGGCGTTCTCTACTGTTATTTTCATTAACTATTTTTTTCTTATGATTAAAGTGTTTCTATTCTTAAGAATAATCATTTCTTTTTCTTATAATAAATAGTTCAAATTATTCATTCCAAATTTTTAACCCAATTATATGACTAAGTGTTTCTTTGATATTCATGGGGATAACCATTTATCTCGTCACCGCAAATTGTAGTTTGTCATGTACATTTAGGTTAAGAGTATGGATTATTCATCATTTGAGGAAAAACCATGACATAAATTCCAACACCATGCTAGATAAGTAACCAGAGATTCCCTTGAAAAAAAGGTAACTTACATATTAAATATATTATCATAGCACAAAGATAATAATTCTGAATTTATGTAGCTCTTCCAACTCGATGGTTTATATATCAAAATGAAAAATCCATGGTACAAAAAGGATAACTTTCATGTTTTTTGTAGCTTGCAATGTGGAGAAACTATATATGCCAAAAAGATGTTTTTAGGTAGTTTTTAAAGTTATATATATTGAGTAGTTGTTTCAAAACAAAGGGTGTGTTATGTATCATTTGTATTAATGAAACATCCAAAATGTTTTTTGAAGACACAAACCATGATGCAATGAGGTATCTTTCATCATAAAATTCTACATGCATGAAAATTATCAATCACATAAAATTAAACTAATCCTATTATACTTAGATTTTAATGTAATGTTTTTTTAGATATTTTAGTGTTTTTTACTTATATAACAACAATGTGGTGATGTTTTTGGAACCACATTAATGAAGAATTAACAGGCTGTGAATACAGAGGAAGACCATGTAGATCATGTATAATGTAAATGGAGAGTTTCTCTATGCTATAATATCAAGCTTTAATATTTGTAAATATTAAAATATTTACATTCGAGGATAGAGAACTAGTAGTCATTGAGAAATTTAAGGATCCATTATTAACTTATTTTTCATGTAAATAAATTAATTAGATTATTGAATGTATGAAAAAACATTTGATGAATGAAAACAAGGAAAATCATCCAACCAAACATGGGAACCTTCATAGAGGCCACATGTATCCAATAGATGTTAAGCCATGTTACGATTCCATTTAATGAATGATAAAGAGTAAGAATGAATGCTCAGGTGAAGGGATAAAATATTCATGACATGCAGACCATAAGGTCAGAGCTTGTCCTCCAAAGAGGAGATAGAATTGGTAATGGGAAGGAATTTTAAATTAAAAATCTATGAATTACAACCTCTCTTAGAAGAAAAAACAATACCAAAATGGATGGATTTGGATTCCTCCACCGGTGGATCCCATTTTGTAATGATTTTTTTTTGGAAATTTGTGGCAATAGAGATAAAGGAGTCCCTAAAGATGATTTAATTACCATAAGTGCCACTACTGGATAGAGACACAACAACATTAATCTTTATAACCCCTGGTGGGGGTGGATTCTAGAAATATAAAGCATGATGAATAGATGGGACACAATGATGATGATCATCCATGTCCCAAGAATTCAACCAAAGGGTGGCCCAATCAACATATATAGAGCATGAATTGGCCATCTGATAGAATATGATATCATTTTTAAGGGCCAAGATAATCCAATACAACATGTATAAGGAGATCATCTTCTCTATAGAATTAGATATATACCATTTCAGGATTAATGTTTCCTGGGTTGGGGCCATGGTAGGGAGCACTTAAGAATTATTATTCCACACAAGACACACTTCCCAAGTATTAGAAAAATGGATGGTGTCTTTTAATATGGAATCCACTTTAGAAAAGGTTATTAATAAAGGGGCTTTGTTAGTTTCATAGAATAAGGCAAGGAAATAATTTTTGGGGAGGATCCTTGTGAATGCTTTGCCAAAACATTACTTCACCATTGGTCTAATTAGAAGGTTCCAAAGGACTTTACATAAACTATCCTCCCCAATTCTAAATGATTCAAGGGACACCTTATATATAGACCTGATAGAATAAGCACTGAAATTTTCAAAGAATGTAAAAAGGAAAAACATAACCAAAATTCCTTATGTAGGGGATTCTATGGATAATCATTAAATATCTTTCATTAAACCAATACTATAGCTTCTCATTGTACCATATATCTCTAGTATCATTAAAAAAAAGTTTCACTATATAATATTCCCATCAATAAACTAGATTGGATTTTTCCAATGGGACACCACTATAAAAAAGCCATGGGTTGTTCCAGATTTTGAAAAAACACCCTTCCTCAATCCTCATGTAGATCTCCCTAATGATCTTATTACAAGATCCCCAAAGGGTCCTCTATAATAATCTAGGTTATGGATGGAGTAATTCACTATTTAAGAATGAATGGGGGTAATATTTATCCAATATGACTCTATCGTACATGGATTTAGGGTTGAGAATGAGCTACCATTATTACGTTTCTATGATAGACTCATTAATATGGAACATGTACCTAAACCCATAAATTTACATTCTTTGGTGTGTAAACTATTGTCCCATGTCATATAATGAGTTTTATTCTCCCAATTAAAGGAACCCCTCCAAACAATTGTCTGATGAGAGTGAATATAGTCAATCACAAAACTCTGGTGTTTAATGGGTGACATAACATAATTTGGGTCCAATTGGACAATAACTTGATTAATACATCCTTTCCCAGATTTTAGATCCTTTTAGTAAAACACCCATAAATTTTTTCAACCTTGACAAGAATATTTAAGAAAAACTATTTTTGTATCACACAAAAATGGTGTGTAGCCCCATGTATTTTAAGTATTTTTCTAACACTTAAATGCTGTATTTTAGATAGATATCCTCTTTCATAGTTTGTTTCATAATAGTGCATAAATAGATATCATATTTTAAAAGGTTGACAGATTATCCTAAAGCAAACTCATGCGTGTGGAAAATTTGTAAAATATATTTTCATTCTACCAATTTTTCTCTTGAGAAAATATGGCTATCATCCACAAATAATAGGTAGGAGATGGGGGACCTTTTCAAAAAACCTTTACACCATGTATAATGTTACCATTAGATAAAAACGAAATAAGATTTGAGAAAACATCACCAAACTAGATAAAGTAGAAGGAAGAGAGAGGGTTCCCCCAATGAAGGCCCCTAAAGGGGATAAAAATCTGTGTAATATCCCCACAGATCTGAATCATTATGGAGAAATAAGTAAAAAAAAACATGTCAATATCTATCTATTTTGTGAAAAAAAACCCATCTTAGTCATCACATACAAAATATGAACCATTCAACTCTATCATATGATTTTTTTCATGTCATGTTTCCCAACCACACCACCTCTCTTATCATGGTTTCATGTTTTCATGGAGTGAATACTTTCATGGGCCAAAATGAAGATGTTGGTAATGACACTCTTGGGAAAAAAGACACTTGATCATAAAATGTAATAGAGGGAAACAAAATCCATAGTTGATTATCAAGGATATTATAGAAGATTTTATAAGTAACATTACAAAGACAAATGGGTATGAAATCCATAACCAATGATGTATTTTTATTTTAGGGATGAGGGTAATGAGGGTTTTGTTAATTGATTGAAATTTTTCATTTCCCCTAGAGATCCTTCATGACACCAGAAATATCTGGGTTGATGATGTTCTAGAGAATTTTAAAAAATAACACATGAAATCCATTTGGGCATGGTGACTTAGTATATTGGATTTGATTGAGTTCTAAGAGAATTTTTTCTTTTGCGGTGTCTCAAAAAAGCTGATAGTTCATTTCCATAATAAAAACTGGGTTAATACATGTCTTAATATGAGATGATATGGAAGACTCAATCATATTATAGATCTACTAGAACAAATTAAACACAATTTTACATATATCAT
Organism: Viscum album; assembly: GCA_963277665.1. Classification (NCBI taxonomy): domain Eukaryota; kingdom Viridiplantae; phylum Streptophyta; class Magnoliopsida; order Santalales; family Viscaceae; genus Viscum; species Viscum album. The sequence goes on from OY728123.1 coordinate 1,562,183,364, forward strand.
TGTTATTTGAAATAGAAACTTTAAAAAGACGATTGAGGGAAGAAATAAATTTATTTTGATGTCGTATTAATTCCTTTTAATAGAAGTAGAGGGTATTTTCATCACCTTATTTCATATGAGAGTCTCATTCTCTCGTAAACATAAAGCTCCCCTTAACTATGAAGGCCTCATCTAGCTCAGCTTCAAATTTTGATATTTTGAGAACAATAGAATCTAAGGGGAATGAGAAATAATATCATTCAATGTCCTTTCATTTTGTTCTATTTTTCTATCCTGTAGGTGGAATTTATCATAAATACACTACTTTAGATTAGTGTACACCTATGATAGGTTTCTATTAACACCAGTATCCCCCAACCACTATAAACAAACAACTTCTTCAAAATCCTCCTCCCAAACCCAGATTCATTTAAATCATAAGGGCGTCTCATGTATGGGTCTATTCCCATCATGAGATAAATTGATGAGGATAAATGTGTGGCGAGATATGGTGCAAGGAAGCTGAGAAACCAAGTAGTATTAAAAAAGACTAACCCAACCAGATGAACCATGGTACCTAATTAAGAACTATTCAATTAAGGACACTTTATAATTCCCATGAAAACATGTATAGGGATTTCCAAAGTATCCCATATATGTCATATCCATATTCTATACATATGATAAAAAATACGACATAACAAATAATGAACTATTATAACCCCTTATTTATTATATCCAAACATTTTTCCTTAAAATCCCCATCGATGAGAAGGTGCCCATGAAATGTTTCAAACATTGAGTGGAGAAGCTCCAAAAATCTTCATTTATCCCCAAGGGTGTAGTAAACATAGAATTTGATTAACACCCTTTTAGGGTAATCTAGTGAATGTATGATAGATGCAACATGATTGGAGAAAAATATTAACTATAAAATCAACAGCCTCCTTCTAGAGAAGGTATATGCCCCCAGAATGGCCTTGAAATTCAATTTAATGATATCCCTGTAATCCATATTTTTTCACCACAATATACATTTCCTTTCAATCCAACATGGTTTCAGACAAGAATACCATGTAAAGTAAACGTTTGAAACTCTTATTTAGGATCATCCGAACTGTGTTTTGGTTTCCAATGCCTTGATAGTACCAACTAATAATTTTTTTTGTGATTGGTAGGGTTGGTTCATTCCTTCCCCTGCCTTTAAATATTTGAGGAGAGAACCATATCCTACCACATTAAATATTTTTGAATGGTGATCCACTAGATGTGAGGCCTTAAGTAATTATTTTAGATCTACAAGGATCTGTAGTTGGAGTGCCAAATCTGGGGTCCCATCTAATTATCCTCTTACACATTTGGTGTTTTTTAGGGTCTGGAATTACTATTCCATGCATGTGATCTACTTCCTTAGATGATGAAATATGGGGGTCTTCATTTGGGGGAAGAACTGGGCTCTAGGGTTTATATTAGATTCATTTAGGCTTGTTGGATGGTTTAGGAATACCCTCAGGACCTAATTGTGGCCATGGAGGTGATATTATCATCCTCATAATAGAATTATCCTCACAAACATGAGTATTTCTTGAAAACATAGAAATAGTTTGGCTAGATAGCATCATAATTCACATAGAATACATAAAATCACTATGGTTTATAATAATATATTGAATCTATAGTATTAAAACTTTATTTTGGTCTATAACTAGATGTGTTGATAGGGAATTTTTGAGTTTTTCTCTATCCCTATGCCTTTCTGACTCTCGAACAAAGGATTATGATGATTCTTTTCTTATTACTAAGGGCCATATTTAACAAACATATCACCATTTGTATCCCATAACTTGGTATAAAATTCATTTTAGTGTGTCCTATGCATCCATAGAAGAGAAACAAATATTCTTTTTTTTATATTAATTTGAAACCTAGACCGTTATTTTTTCCGAGGAAATGAACATACCCCTTAAAATAGAAAAACCAACATTAACATGTACCCTGATCCTCATAGTGGGTCCCCAAAAAATGGAGTATGAACAATACCAATCAATTAAAGTTATGATGTGGTCAATGATTTCATTAAAAACACATTATAATCTCCCCCAAAAAATAATTCCCACAAAATGAATCCAAAATGGACACTTAGTGATGGTTATATTTAGAATGTCTCCATCGTTCATTAGAAAATAAAATAAAATAATGTGGTTATCAAAACCCATAGTCCTCCCAAAAAATAATCTTCTATTTATCTTTATCATTATATAATTATTACCAAAATCCTCAGTCTAATATCTCGTATGGCCACTCAATCTTCCAAGTTCTAGATAGTTTTAGTGTATTCATGAAAGTGAAAAGATTAAATGGTCAAATAGTGTGAATTTTACCATTATAAAGATACCCATTGTCCACATCAAGATTCCATCTTTATCTTTCATCACAGAAATGGGATTCTTTTCCTTATCTTAATATGGGAATCATCTCTATTGTCTTACCTGATAATTCTCTATCTCTTCGGTCATTTGGACATGAATCTTTCTTCACCGATGACAAGGGATAAGAGACAAATACCCTAGAGAAATGTTGCCACCACATATCTTGTAACACCCCAAGACATTACCACATTTTCATTTTTGAATATATCTTATTTTTTCTAGAATGATTTATATGAAATACCAGGTTATTCTTATGAGAGACACAACAATGAGTTGGCTTCCGTTAAATGTAGGGCCGAGCTTTATCAAATACCAATATAATATAAAAATATTATTATTTTTTAAATAATAATATGTAACCTAACCACTATGTTAAAGGTTATGAAGAATATTATCTAACTGATGGAAATATACGACTGAATTAATTGGTTACAAATAATTATAAATGAATATAACAACCAAATGAATATATGAGTAATGTTTCTATTCTAGTAATATAATTTTATCCAAATATATTAAATTAATTTCTATTATTGAATGATATTAATGAAATATATATATATATTATATTAAATAAAATATTTTTTACATTTATAAAATATATTTAATAGGAAAAAGATAAAAACAAACACAACATTACACCTAAAAAGCTATATTTTTATAAAGGTAGTTTTACCTCCTTTTGATGGAGAACCTCTTTTAAATCAAACTTTAACACTTTTATATATTTTATTTGACTAAAAAAATCTCATATTTAAATTAGGAATATAAAATTTTACTTTTGTTGGATTTTCGTATTTTCTTGATATGTTTCATGTTTTGATGAATAACAATAAAATATTGCATTTTTATTGAAAAAATCTATTTCATCTAAATAATTTATACTATTAAATTATATTTTAAATTTATTTTAAATTATAATTAGAAAATATTTTATCATTTAATCTAATTTATTCTATTAGAATAAATTTAACTTTGAATTTGGTAATAAAAACATTTCAATATTTTGAACGTTTTCAATTTAAAAACTCATTTTCTTATTCTCTCAATGGGATTAATTTTAAATTAATTACAAAAAAAATTCTTTGAATTTGGAAAAATGGATTAAATATTTGGAATTAGTGGTTCCAAATTATTTAAATAGGTTTATTTTATTTTTGGTCATATGAATAATAAATCTAGCAATATTCTAATTACCACACATAAGGGTAAATCATGTAATTAAGGTCAAAATAATATTATAATTTTTATAAAATTACCCTAAAAATTGTCCTAATATTATTGTATGTGAGTGTTTCTACCAAAATAATTCTTTGTTATATTGTATGGACTCTTGGATTCACTTGGATGAATTTATGACTTTTATATTATTTTATTCTAAATAAAGTCTAATATGTCACACTCTTGTTTTTAATAAACATTACATTTTTTATATGGTGATTCAAAAGATATATTTTTCTATAAATATTAATTTTAAATATAGAAAATTTAATATTACTAATGATTATTTTTTTATGGAATAAATAATTATATTAAAGGCTTTCACAATGATGATGAAAAAATTGTTTAATTAATGGAAATATCAAATAAATGTTATTAAAAATATTAAAATAAATATAATTTAATACAATTTATGTCATAAAATAATTTTATAGATAAAATATACATATTAGGGATGTATGAATTTTTTTCGAGGATATATGGTTTATTGATATTTTGTAAAATGTTAAGAAATGAATAGTGTCAAAATTGACATTAATGATATTTTAAAATAAATAATACGTTATTTAATGATATAAAATTTATAAAAATTTAAACATCAAATAAATAATTTGGGTACAGTTTAAAATGTTATTAATGACTCATTTATGGATTATTTGAAATTTTTTAGTAACTATAGTGACGCTTAATGAGTAAAAAGCCAAGTTGTCACAGTATGAGTTAAAGGGTTTAACTAAAGGTTTATTCCAAAAGATAAGGGTAATAATATTACCTAAACTAGTAAAAATTTACTGGTTGGATGGTTTTAGACAAATCCCCATGTTAGATTCAAAATAACTCACTTTTTATCCATTTGGAATATAAATTGAATATATATTGATTTAATAGTCTGAGAGTTTCCAAAAGTACCCCTCACCTCAATTATATATTGCACCTACTCAATTACTTCCTCACACTACATTGAGCCTTATAGATGAATGAAACCCTTTCAAAATATACTCCCAACACCCCTACCCTATTCCTAGAATCCATATATTTGGATGAAATCAAACCAATGTAGGATTTTGGTATAAACCAAAAGGAGTTAACCAAATATAAGGTAACATTTTTCCACGATCACTTTCGTTTTATTTATTTCCCTAAATCTTCATTTTTTTTATTACATGATTATATAATAATAATTATATAATCATTAAAATGAGGTTTTTTATGTTAAGGGTACAACCTACACCTATACACAATTTTATCAAATCGGTAAAAAAATTAGTCTTCTTGTATGATGAACTACCACATTGAGAAATGATGTCATTCGTTTTTCATTGACCACCTCTCATGATTAGTCATTTTAATGGACACAAATTTTATATGATATATAATATATTTATTTTTTCTTCATACTTAAATAATTTTTATATAATAAATACCATCATGCTTTCCATTTTGTTTAAATATGATAACATCATTTGTGGAAACGTGGACTGTCGCCTCCTCAAAGTGATGTGATTCGTTCACAATATACATGGAATGTATACATAATTATTAAAAAAATGACTTGAAATAAATGAAATAGATATGATACTATAATTATAATACACATATATATTATTTACTTTTAATTCTTTTAATATGGAAATGAAATGAAAGCAGCGTTCAAGCGTACGTACGACCTACTATCTCCACGAACAGTGCATTTCATTTACTATCTCCAAATTATATAGATTATTAAATATATATATATATACACTTAATATATATAATATTTAAATCATGTTTACCATTATTATATTTCAAAAGAATGATCTTGGTAATTGGAACTACAAATAACAAGTCAAAACATTCTCTAGAAATTAGGCAATTAACACCTGAAATAGTGAAAATGATGAAACATTATTAACAAATGGGTGATAAAATAATATAAGAAGAACATAAATTATTTCATTAATATGAATATGATTATGAAATAAATTAATAAAATTATTTAATCCATTATATAGGAGGTTCAATCATGTACAACTAAAAATGAAGTGTGAGGTAAGGTATCTTTATATCACTTTTATTTCTCTAGGACACCTACCTTATACACTGCTTGTTTCTTTTCTAAGGTGTATATACCACCCATGAATGTATTTTAGGAGTATTATTCATATGAAAATGTTATTTTAATATCCATTTAATTTTATTTCTTTCATGGAAAAACTATTCAAATGATTATAAAGTGATAAGTATTTATTCCACAATCTCATCAATATTTAGTATTATTTCATTTTAAATCTCAATTAGGGAATATTTATCCTCCACATCCATGTTTTATAAAAATGTTTTCAAAAAGGTTTTTACCATTTTTTTAAATATTGTTTAACCACGTTTGAATTTTTATAAAATTGTTTTAAATGAATAATTATGTTGTTTTCTAAATAATGATCTTTGTGACTTTTCTGACAAAACTATATAGAAGTAATGTTTTTTAACTTATAAGAAAAGAATAAAATTTCCCACCATCATTATTCCATGATGTTTTGAATCATACATAAAATTTTTACATGTTTCCTCTAAAAAAAATATTTTATTTTATAAATTTGCAGCTTTTTAAATAAATTGTTACAAAGTGATAACGGATTTTCATCTCACTTTTTACATCTGTGAGATAAATGTCATAATTACCACCTACGTCTTTTTTGTGGTGTATCTACTACCCCTTTTGATATATCATATCATGAATATATTTATAATAAATATATTTTAAATGTTTTATTTGATAATTATTTACTTTTATGGGGATGATGTTTCAAATTTTTAAAAGATGTACATGACACATTGATTTGAAGATATCCTTCTAAATCGATTTTTTATTATATGAAGAATTATTTGGACTAGTATGCCACAGGTTTTAGACTATTGAATTAAATACTTATGGTTTGGTGAATATTTAATGAAACACCCTTGATGAATTGGTAGTCTCTTGAGATGAAATAATTTGGTGGAAAACCCTTCATGTTTGATTCCATGTAGTTTTAAAATTTTAGGGTGATAGATATTAACACAATTCTGAGGAGTCTCTACACACGGGCATAAACTATCATGAGGGTAGATCTAGAAAGAAACCATCTTGAAGATATATATTGATAGTTTAGACTTCCAACATAATTCATTCCATCATTACTATTATTTCATATGATTATTTGATTAATTGTAATATCCATGGTTAAGTTTCATATCTCCTGTTATTATGTAATGTCATGTATATCAGTTATTTACCTTACCATATTATTCATTCTATATTTACTCATAGATTCTACCATATGATTACCCTTACTGAGCATTTAAGATCACCCATTTCACATGTTTCATTATTCCCCAAGATTAGGGGAAGTATGTTATTACCGATATATAGGGTTACACAAAGGTGGAATAATAACAGACTCAATGAAATTATTTTTATATTTTATGTTTCAAAATGTAATGTAGATTATAATTATGTATCTAGTTTACCTTTTCTTATAAAATAATTAGTCGCATGGTATATGATTACTTGTATCTTATTCCATTGTATTAAATTAAGGCACCAGTGTTGGCCTACCAATGTTGGGGTTGTTACAGTTAGTATTAGAATATGTTTGGTAGAAACCTTGGAAACTTGATTTAGAAAACATATATTAGGGAACATACACCTAATATATAATTTGAGAATAAGTATAGAAGGATATCATATAATTTTGGTAAGGTATAGATTATGTGGGTCACCCAAGAAATACATCCCTATATGAATACTATAATTGGATGTGGTTCTGGCAAAAATGTACTTATAGATAAAAACTCTAAGAAGGTACATCGGGCCTGACTCGGCATAACCTGTTATATTAAAATGGTCCTTACTACGCACCTAGTTGTACACTCCTAGGGTATATGCTTAAGATAAGTCATGTTTTCTTTAAAAACCATTATGAGAGATTTAAAAGTGATGGTTTCCCAAAAGAAACCAATGATTATGATTCTAATATTTACAATGCATAAAATTTTAATTATTTGTTGAGTGTTATACCATATTTGGTATTTTACATTATGATTTCATATTTATGATTTTAGGAGATAATCCAGTATATTCCATTATTTAGAAATGGTTCCTAAAAGAAGGAACGTGAACCCCATTAATGTATATGATCCAAATAGTAAGAAGGATCCTATCTGTTGTTTTCTTATACCAATATTTTTATGGGAAATAATCCCCCAATAATTCTTATCATATGAGGACATAATATCATGAGATAATGAGATTGTTAACAGATTATTAAATTCCTATAGATTCTTTGGAAAGTAATAAAAGAATAGGATGAAAGGTTAAAATATTTATAAAGAGAAGAAGGGAATAAATTATTTTTCCCACATGTGATAATTGTGGGAAGAAACACCTCAGAACATGCTTAAGGGGAATGTGATTTATTTATAAGTATGGAGAAAATGACTACTGTGTTCAAGATTTCAAGGGAATGAAATAAAATTACTGTTTGCAATGCATCCACTACAAGGAGATGGGACAATAAAAAAATCAATGTATCGTGCATTAATGGAATATACCCTAAAAGAGGATAATGGATCTGGTAAAGATTATGCTACTACCACAGAAAAAGAGGAATGATTAATGTGATTATATTTGGATTCAAGAATTAAGTCATTTGAGTGTTTTATAAATATTGTACTGGTTATATCAATTATGGAATATATTAGCACTGTACAAGAAGTAAATTTTCATCAAGGATTTAAAATATTATGTTCATTTGTACCGATAACCAAAAAAAGTGATTCATTAAAAATTTGAACATTTGGGAAAACTCATGGTTGGGGGAAAGGTAAGCCTTAATATGATCTTGATGTTGAGATAATAATGTCAGATAAAGTTATTATTGTTATAGATAAAGTAAATCAAATACTACTAACTACCTTAGAAATAATTCTAATGTTTCATATCATAATAATTTGAAGGGTCATAAGGTTAGAAATTAATGAAATGGTTTAAATTAAACTTTTGATGGGGTTTTAGAGATTATTTTAATACATCACGATGTGATGAAACCTATGCCAAGAAAAAAAAATTAAATAATTCAAGGCACAAGAATAAGATTATGTTTATAGAATCATATCAAATATGTATATTTAGGTCACAACCCATCCTCGGGGCATGTGTCGTGACTACCCCAAGCCCACCTTCCATAGGCCAGGGGATAGTGACTAGAACCAAAGGTGGATCCCTGATAAAAAGAGAAGGCATTAACTTTTAACATGTAACTCATGTAGTCTGAACACAAGAAGTAGAAGCAACAATTAGTAAAATAGAAAAAGAAGTGTGCTGAAAGTAAGTGGGCCCATATACAAACCCAACTGAACAATAAGAACAAGAACAAGTTAAAATGGAAAAACAGCTTTTGGATCATCCACCGGTGAATCCTACCTGAAGGGTAGGTACAGAACCCGAACACTCATCCCTGAGGTATGTCCCGTCTAGTCCAGCTCTGAGCAGCCTCTTATCTGTCACTGTCATCCTCGCTCACTGCTGACCGTCGTCTGCACAGAACACAACAAGGTGCGGGCGAAGCCCGTTCAGGGGTGAGTATAACAATACTCAACAGGGGACCCTGAGACTCCCTAAGGTCTCCCAGAATGCACTAAGGATAAACCAAAGAAGAATGATACAATCACGAAGTATCAACCAACCCTACTTAGGTATATGCCCATACATATACCTAAGTTACCAATCATAGTCTGGCTCCAACTATTGATCCCAAGCACAACCCATTCTAAAAAAGAAGTAAAGTCAATCATCTCAATGATTATTAACTGAAAGTCAAGACTCAACTCACACAGGTATACTAATCATGTAGAGGGGTAGAGATGATTAGTTGTAGCCACTGAATCATCTCCTCTATCGAACCCACATAGGATCCTGGAACAGTATCAGCACTGTCGAACCCATGTAGGATCCTTGTACCAATGTCGTCACTATCGAACCCACAGAGGATCCCAATATATTAGTCATCATTGTCGAACCCACAGAGGATCCCGACATAGAATTCATCACTTTCAAACCCATGGAGGATCCTGATACAATATCATCGCTGTCGAACCCACGGAGGATCCTGTCATCTCAGTCGCAGCCAGCCCTAGGGTTCCCGCACAAAGCACGCTTGATTCCAGGAGGGTCTGCTCCTCGAGCCAATTGTCGATATATCAACTGCCATGAAGTCTTGAGTTGTTGTATCCCCTAGTTTTGTCTCATCATAAGGAACCCAATGTGATAGACGGCGCATCAATCGGAAGTCTCGTATGTGAGTTATTGGCATTACCATTCCAGGGGCCCGGATGGTTTTGAGGCTCAAACCAACCCATCTGTACGCCAACTACATCCAAACCTCAAGTGGATTATGCAAAAGAATCATCTCGCTCAAAGAATTCCATCGCCGCAGACGTTTCATCAATCGGACACCCGAAGCCCAAAATAGGGGTGAAAAGGTGACAACTAGCTATAGTGGGTCTGGGTCCGGTCCAACCCAGTCGGAGCGACCCGGCCTGACCCAGTCCAAACTGGGGTCTGACCCGGTCTAAGGGTCTGACTCGGTCCGTGGGTGCATCCCGACCCGAGTGTTCGGCCTGACCCGAAGGTGCGGCCCGGCCCAAAGTCGTGGCTCGGCCCGAAGGCGCAGCTCAGCCTGAGGGTGGCCCGACCCAAGGGTGGCCTGGCCCTAGGGGGGCCCGTCTGTGGGGCGGGCTGCCCATGGTAACCCGGCCTAGGGGTGGCCCGGACCTGGTGGCCCGGCCGAGGGGCGGCCCCGTCGTGGCGGCCCGGCCTTTGGCGGACCGGCCATGGCAGCACGACCAAGGGGCGACCTAACCATGGGGTGGCCTAGCCAAGGTGGCCCAACCGAGGGGCGGCCCAACTGTGGGGCAGCCCGGCCAAGGTGGCCCAACCGAGGGGCGGCACGTCCATGGCGTCCCGACCATGGCAGCCTGGTTTTGGGTCTTCCTTGGCGCAGTGCGACGACACCACGCCATCTTCGTCCGTCGCGGCTGGCATGGCTGCGACCCCCTTCCTCTGGCACGGCGCGACGGCACCGCACCCCTTCCATCCACCGCGGCCCGCATGGCCACGACCCCCTTACTTCAGCATGGTGTGACAGCACCTCCCCCTTCCGTCTTTACCTCCGTTATCAACCAAACGAGAACCAATTGGAGGGATGTTGGTCCATGTTTGTTCAGCATGCACCCTCTGCATTAGGTGATAACAAGTTTCCATTATTGAACCAAAATAGAATATGAGGAATGAGGGTATAATTCATAAATTAAAATAATCAAATCCACCTACATCTATTCAATGAACATTATCGATAGCCTGGGAAAAGAATTTAAAGACATCGACGTACGTTGCGCCCATCACACGCCGTCGATCTCGAGCTCGAGCGTCGTCCTCGTTCTTCATCAAAGATAGTACGTTCTTCGTTGGAGAGGATGTCGTTCTCTAAGAATTCTACCAAAGCACTCCCAAAGTTCCATCCCCAAAGAAAGTATCACCAACACCCAAAATAAAATAATAGCTCCCCTATTATTTTATTATTTCCATGCAATCAAAAAGAATGAAAAATAATTCTAAATCACTTTAAATTAATTAATTGGCATTAATTAATTCATTGGTGTGTTGGCACCATAATAAGGGAAGGTGGAAAGTGAAGAGGCTCCAAAAATTTATGGGGGAATTGAAGAGTTCATCCTTTTTAATTGGGGGTTCAGGGGAGTTAGAGAGGTCGGGTAGGACCCACCTAATAATCCTCCAAGGGAGGTTATGTGGGGGGTGGACCCCATCACCATAACCTCTCATGGGAGGTTATGGTGTGGTGGCCCCCACCTCCAACCAACACTTTTTGTTTTTAACCACCACTTATAAAATAAATTGAATACTTTATTTTATTCAAATTAATTAAAAACCTCTAAAAAATTTACTTACATTCCCCACAAAACGAAACTGGGAAAAAGGTCTCTTTAAGCGAATACTTGGGCTGCGAGTTCAACGGTGTCCTCAGATTTTAATTCTAAGCACCGGTTCAAAAGATATAAAATCCCGCTCATACATTTACTAAACGTACCTGAAAAAAACATTAGAAATTGATTCCGGGCACACCAGGCCTCAGAATTAGGCACCGTCAGAAACTAAAGACTCGTAAAATTCCTATATATTTATGAAAAAAATTTCCATAGAATTTACAGGTCTTTACATTCTCCCCACATCAGTGCTTTAGTTCCCCATAAGATACAACTCAAAATTAGGGTACTGATCATAGATACGAGCCTCCCGCTACCATGTTCTCTCATGGAGGTTCACGTGCAGCCAGCGAATGTGCACCAGAGGAATCAACCATCCACATAGGAACTACTCCTATCAATCCTCAATCTCCACTGGAAATTTCGTGAAATTCACCATGTCATCGATATCTAGCTCCCCATTGTCGATGATGTGGGAAAGGTCATGCACGTATCTCCTTAGCTATGATACGTGGAAGACGTCGTGCACCTGGGGCAATTGAGGTGGAAGATCCAAGCAGTAAGACACCTCGTCTACTCTGCTGGGGACCTGAAAAGGTCCAATGATTCATGGAGATATCTTGCCACCTTGGCCAAATCTCTGTAGACCTCATCAAGGTGAGACCCGTAGAAAGATGTGGTCTCCATACTCAAACTCTAGTGGTCTCCATCTCTTATCAGTACAGGACTTTTGCATTATCTTTGAAGTCTTAATCTACTCCTGGATGATTTTCACCTTCTCCGTCATAGCCTACATCATCTCTGGTCCTACAAGTGCTGACTCCCCTGGGTCAGTCAATTACAGAGGCGATTAGCAAGGTCAGTCTTACAATGCCTTGTAAGGTGTCATCCTGATGGTGGAGTGGTACCTGTTGTTGTACGCAAACTCTACCAAGGGTAAGTGATCCTCCCACCTACGACCGAAGTCGAGGACACATGCACAGAGCATGTCCTCGAGGGTCTAAATGGTCCTCACAGTCTGCCCATCCATCTGAGGATAGAAGACAATGCTCAAGAGAAGCTGTGTCCCGAAATCCACTTGCAACCCCTTCCATAGCTGGGAAGTGGAATGAACATCTTGATCGGAGATGATCATCGATGGCACACCATGAAGACGTATGATCTCTTGTACGTAGATCCATTCCAAGATTTCTACTAAGCCCTACTTTCAGATCGGTAGGAAGTGGGAAAACTTGGTGAGTCGGTATACAATCACCCAGATAGAGTCGTGTCCTCTGGATGTACGTGGAAGTACTATCATTAAATCCATAGATATCCCATCACATTTCCACTCTAAGACCTCTAAGGACTGAACCAAGTCTGCTGGAACCCGGTGCTCTGCCTTCACTTGCTGATAAGTGAGGCATCACGAGACAAACTCTACTAATGCCTTATTTATACATAGACACCAGTGCTATCACCGGAGGTCCTGATACATCTTCACCACTCCTGGATATAATACTAAAGGAGATGTGTGGAACTCCCTCAACACATCCTATTAAAGTGAAACTAGTACCATGGTACATCCTTTGAATAGAATAACATGCACCCACCTTCAAAAAATCCATTAGGTGCCTGCCCTGTGGATATCTGAGCACGTCACATCTCATATTCAATGTCCCCATGCTGTGCCTCCCTGAATCCCTTAAGTAGTGGAGGAGTGACTGTGAGGGACTATAGAAAGTCTGCTCCATCTCGATCCACAAAGGTTATCTGCAACGCGACCAACTACTCTATCACCTATCCTAGTTGTTGAATGCCTGATCTCCTGCTAAGAGAATCCACTACTAAGTTCCTCTTCCCAAAAGTATAGACTATTTCGAAGTCATAGTCATGGAGGAACTCAAGCCATCGCCACTATTTAAGGTTCATGTCCTTCTAATAGAAGATATACCTGAGACTCTGGTGGTCAGAGTAGACTGTAAAGAATTATTCCATCAGATAGTGCCGCCATATCTTCAAGGAAAAGACCAATACTGCTAACTCCAGGTCATGGGTAGCCTAGTTCTGCTTATGCTGTCTCAACTGCCGAGAACCATACGTGATCACTTCTCACTCCTACATTAGTACACATCTGATTCTGGTCCCTGATGCATCGCAGTAAACTACATACCCAATGCACTCCTCTGGTAGCCTCAAGATGGGAGCACTAGTCATCCTCTACCTCAGCTGCTCCAAGCTCTACTGGATTCTCTCTGACCAAATGAAGGGTTACCCCTTTTTCCTCAATGCTGAAAGTAGTGATGAAACTATGGAGAAGTCTGGTAAAAATCCCATATAGTACCCAGTGAGTCCCCGAATGCTACGAACCTCTGTCACACTCCAGGGTGGTTCCAGAGAAATCACTACCTCAATATTCACTTGATCCACTGCAACTCCATCCTCTGAGTTGAAGTTTCCCCAAAAGTGAACTTCTCGAATTCAAAACTAGCAATTCAAGAGCTTACCAAAAAACTGGTGCTCTCAAAGTGTGTCCAGTACTACCCGCAAATGGTAGGCATGTTGTTCCTCAGTAGTTGAGTAGATCAGTATGTCATTGATGAAGACTACAACAAAGAAATCGAGGTAAGGCTGGAAGATCCTGTTCATGAAACTCATGAATAGTGTTGGAATGTTGGTTATTCTGAAGGGAATCACTAAGAACTCATAATGGCCATACCGACACCTGAAGCCCATCTTCTGCACATCCTCATCCCAAACTCTGAGCTAGTGATAGCCTGACCAATGATATATCTTTGAGAACCATCATGCTCCCTTGAGCTGATCAAAGAGGTCGTCAATCCTTGAGAGTGGGGACTTGTTCATCACAGTCACCTGGTTCAGACGATGGTAGTCATCACACAGTTGCAAACTCCCATCCACCATCTTGGCAAACAAAATCAGAGATTCCCAAGGTGAAACACTAGTTCGGATAAATCCCTTCCCCTGCAAGTCCTCCAGTTGTACTTGCAGCTCACGAAGCTCAGTGGGAGCCATCCGATATGCTAGAGTAGATATCGGTGTTGTCCTAAGGTATAGGTCAATGTAGATGTCCACCTCTCTGTGAGGAGGTAGTCCTGGAACATCGTCAGGGAAAACATATGTGTACGGATCCACCACAACAGGAAAACTCGGACTCCGCACATCAACTGCTCCGAGAATGAGGCTTGCCAGCTGATGTGTGATCGACTTCCCCCACCTCTGGGTAAGTCCATCCTACGTTGCAAAGGCTCCCTTCCCACTGGTGAAGGTAAACCTCATCCCATCCTCATGAATACACTTTAATTTCTGCCTAGTACAGTCAATATGAGAATGAACTATGGTTAACCAATCCATACCCAAGATGACATCATAAGGCCTTGACACCGCTACAAGGAGATCACATACGAAGCTCTCGCCTCATAGAGTAAGATCATACTTCTGGCACCATTGCGTAATCGTTGAGTATACTCCGATAGGATTCTCTAGTCATAAGGATCGAGACAATGGCTCCATCAGAATCTCCGAACTCTGAGAGAGTGTGGCGGCAATAAAAGAATGCTCGCACTTGTGCCTATAAGTACTGCATCAAGGGTGGAGTAGACACAGATAGTACCTCGAATCATCTCAGGTGCGCTATGGTTGTAGGCCTCGACTACCTGGAGCTGAGCCCGACCCTATCTTCCAGCCCCTATGGTCAGGGTGGACCTCCTGGTGGTGGTGGTGGTGGTAGGGCCTCGAAACGTTACCCACCACCCACTACTCAACCAGCTCCTTTGCCATGTCCGCCTGCTCTCGGTAGACCAACATGGTCAAACCTCTACCTCTGCCTGGGAGGTACCTCTACTATCTGCTGCTCATCTGCATGGTGGGTCGGGTAGTCTCAAGCCATGTAACCCTCCTTCTAGCCGCATGCATAGCACTGCATGTTCCTCATATGACTGGATTTGTCTCATGTTCCATGCAAAAATAAACCTCTATCCTAGGTTCGCCCACCTAATGGCATGATCTCCTTATAACTCTGCAACATATGTCTACTGAAGGCAGTAGAAGACTCGATACGTGTCACCCTATAGTGGGTCTCGCTGCGGATGAATGTTCAATGAGAAAACCCTCCACTAGAAGGGCTTGCTCTAGCACCCCCGCCTGCGTCGGGATGTTGAGGGAGACCATTGAAGCACTGATCTCATGCTTGAGTCCCTTCTCGAAGGTCCGGGCCCTGAATAATGGGTCCTGCACCATATCAGTGGAGTAGCGTAAGAGGTTGGTGACCTCACTGAGTACTGAGCTACCGTCATGCTGCCCTACTACAGATGAAGAAACTCCTGAATCCACACCGCACAAAGGGTGGATGGAACAAACTCTGATCGGAAGAGACTCTCTATGTCTGCCTAGAGTAGTGATGCCTTGTCTTGCACTTGGAGAATCAATATCCACCATCTTCCTGCTGCTACATGCAAGAGAGTAGCAGAAACGATCACCATAATGTTGGCCTGTGTCCCTACCAATCTGAAAACTCTCACGATAGCCTCCAGCCAATCCTCAGCTACTTGTGGGTCCGTTTCTCTCTAGAACCTAGGTGACCTCTGGAGCTGGAACTCATGAAACACAACCAGATGGCATGCAATCTGTGCTGCTGGATTTGGTGGTATCGGTGGCCCAGTGGGTAGTGGTACCACTGATACCTCTACTATGATGGGGCCCTACACTGAGGCCTCGTCGCTCAGGGGGCTACCATCTCGTATGAAACTCGGAACCCCAGATGGATGCCTTTATGGGTCCATACTAAAAATAAATAGGTTCACCAAGGTCAAAACATTATACCTGGTGATCTGACACAAATAAATCACGAATAAAAATTTTCAAAAGGAACACACATGCAATCAGTGTTTTTCATGCACTGACTCGGAAATCTGAAGTAAGAGTCTTGGTGTATGGATACGTCAGCCACCGCACCAACACCGGTTTCCCTAAACTGTTAACTACACCCAAAAAACTTAACAATATTGTTGTTAAAATAATTAGAGTCCAAGTTATGTGGTAGAACCGAATCCTCTGATACCAATTTGTCACGACCCGTCCTCGGGGCCCATTCGTGACTACCCCAAGCCCACCTTTTATAGGCTAGGGGCTGGAGACTAGCACCAAAGGAGAATCCCTAATAAAAAGGGAGGACATTTCCTTTTAACCTGTAACTCATACAGTCTGAACAAAGAAAGTAGAAGACAAAAGTACTAAAATTGGAAAAAAGTGTGCTGAAAGTAAGTGATCCAGTATACAAACCCAACTGAACAACAAGTACAAGTAAAAGTAAAAAATGGAAAAACAGCTCCTGGATCGTCCACCGGTGAATCCTACCTGAAGGGTAGGCACATAACATGAACCCTCGTACTTGAGGTACGTCTCGTCTAGTCCAGCTCTGAGCAGCCTCCCGTCCGTCACCCTCAACCTCGATCACTGTTTACTGTCGTCTGCATAGAACACAACAAGGTGTGGGCGAAGCCTGTGCATGGGTGAGTATAAAAATACTCAGTAGGGGAACCCGGGACCCCCGAATGTCTCCCCGAATCCACTAAGGATAAATCATAGAAGAAAGATACAACCACGAAGTATCAACCAACCCTACTTAGGTATATTCCCATACATATACCTAAGTTACCAATTACAGTCTGTCTCCAACTCTCGATCCCAATCACAACCCATTCCACAAAGGAAGTAAAGTCAATCATCTCAATGATTATCGACTGAAAGTCAAGACTTAGCTCACATAGGTATACTACTCATGTAGAGGGGTAGAGATGATTAGTTGTATCCACTGAATCATCTCCTCTGTCGAACCCATGCAGGATCCTAGAATAGTATCAGCGCTGTCGAACCCACATAGGATCCTTGTACAAATGTCATAACTATAGAACCCACGGAGGATCCCGGTATAGTAGTCACCATTGTCGAACCCATGGAAAATCCCAGAACAGAAGTCATCATTGTCGAACCCACATAGGATCCTGATATAGTATCCTCACTGTCGAACCCACGGAGGATCCTGTCATCTCAGTCGCAGCCAGCCCTAGGGTTTCCGCACACAACACACTCGATTCCGGGAGGGTCCGCTCCTCGGGCCATGTGTTGATACATCAACTACCATGAAGTCTTGAGTTGATGTATCCTGTAGTTCCATCTCATCATAAGGAACCCAATGCGATAGACGGCGAGTCAATTAGACGTCTGGTCTGTGAGTTATTGTCATTTCTGTTCCAGGGTGCTAGTTGGTTCTTAGGCTCAAACCAACCCGTCCGTACCCCAACTGCGTCCGAACCTCAAGTGTAGTATTATAAAAGAATCACCTCACTCCAAGAATTCCATCTCCATAGGAGGTTCATCAATTGGACACCCTAAGCCCAAAATAGGGGTGAAAAGGTTATAACTAGCTATAGCGGGTCCGGGTCCGGTCCGAACCAGTTTGACCGACCCTACCCGACCTGGTCCGAACCGGGGTCCCACCCGGTCTGAGGGTCTGACTCGGTCTATGGGTGTGGCCTGACCCAAGTGGTCGGCCCAGCCCGATGGCGTGGCCCGACCCGAAGGCGAGGCCGAGCCTGAGAGCGGCCCAACCCGAGGGTGGCTCAGCCTGAGGGGCGGCCCGACCGGGGGTGGCCCGGCCCGTGTCGGCCCGGTCGAGGGGCGGCCCCACCGTGGGGCGGCCCGTCAGTGGCGGCCTGGCCGAGGGGTGGCCCGGTAGTGGCGTCCCGGCTGAGGGGCGGCCCGACCGTGGGTATTCCTTGGCGCGGCATGACGGCGTCGCGCCGTCTTCATCAGCCGCAGACTGCATGGCCTCGACCCCCTTCCTGCGGCGCGGCGCGACGACGCCATGCCTCTTCCATCCGCTGCGACCCACATGACTATGGACCCTTCCTCCGTCTTGTTGCGATGGCACCGCGCGCTTCCGGCTTCGCCTCCGTCATCAACCAAACAAGAACAAACATGAGAGATGTCGGGCCGTGTTTGTTCAGCTCGCGCCCGTCCGCAGTAGGTGATAATAAGTGGCCATCATCAAACCAAAATAGACGACGAGGAACAAGGGTATAATTCATACATTTAAATAATCAAATCCCCCTACCTAGATTCAACGAACGTTGTCGATTTTGTGGGAAAAGAATTCGAAGACGTTGTCGTACGTTGAGCCTATCACACGCCACCAATCTCTAGCTCGAGCGTCGTCCTCGTACTTCTTCGGAAATAGTGCGTTCTTCTTTGGATAGGATTTCGTTCTCTAAGAATTCTTCTAAATCTCTCCCAAAGTTCCACCCCCAAAGAAAGAATCACCAACACCCAAAATAAAATAATAGATCCCCTATTATTTCATTATTTCCATGCAATCGAAAATAATTCAAAAGAATTTAAATCACTTCAAATTAATTAATTGGAATTAATTAATTCTTTGGTGTGTTGGCATTATAATGAGGGAAGGTGGAAAGTGAAGAGGATTTAAAAATTTATGGTGGAAGTGAAGAGTTCATCCTCCTTAATTGGGGGTTCAAGGGAGTTAGAGAGGTTGGTGGGACCCACCTAACAATTCTCCAATGGAGGTTATGTGGGGGGTGGGCCCCATCACCATAACCTCTCATGGTAGGTTATGGTTAGGTGGACCCCACCTCCAACCACCACTAATAAAATAAATTGAATACTTTATTTTATTCAAATTGATTAAAAACCTCCAAAAAAATATCTTCCATTCCCCACAAAACGTAACTGCGGTAAAGGTCTCCTTATGTGAATACCGGCACTGAAAGTTCAATGGTCTCCTTGGATTTTAATTCCGAGCACCATATCAAAAGATATAAAATTACACTCGTACATTTACTGAACGTACCTAAACAAAACTTCAGAAATTGATTCCGGGCACACCGGGCCTCAGAATCTGGCGCCGTCAGAAACTGCGAACACGTAAAATTCTTATATATTTAAAATAATTCCATGGAATTTCCGGGTCATTACAATTTACATATATTATTAGAGAGTTAAATAATTTATCTAATATTGGAAAAGGTTCTTAAAATATAAAATTTTCCCTATATTCATCATTTTTGATGATATCAATGACCTTTATTCACACCTCTGATTTTTAGCTCTGTGGGTAATAACTTTCTCATGAACATGTTTTCTATCACTCTCTATCAGAATATGATTTTTACATTTCTCTTATATATCCATGTTTTCACCAATAATCTCCTATTTAAATGACTAGTATTGTGGTGACCTTCGCATTTCATTTTCCCTTGCAATAAGAAGTTGTGTTATTAATACTATCTACAATGTGGGTTTTTTAATAGTTGTTTATTCCCAAATATCAAACCCTATACTTGAAAGATCAAGATTAAATTGTTAGGATGTAATTTAATTAAGGTGGGGGTAATTTAACACCCAAATACATTACAATATTTTCATTTTTTAATATATAGTTTTTTTTCAAGATTTATTTATACGCAACACCATGTTAAACATAAATTACACACAAAAAGGAGTTGGCTAGAATTTCATGCAAGGATGATTTTTAACTAACAATAATATATTATCAAAATATTATTATTTAATATAATAACACATAATCTAACCATTAAATTTGATGTTATTAATAGTATCAACTAACTTATAAAAATATATGGTTTGTTTCATTGGTTATAAATTAATTGGAAATGAATATAGGAACTAACCGAATATATAAAAAATGTTTTTATTATCACCAAGTCATTTTATCTTAATAAATTAAATTAATGGAAATTAGTGAATTATATTAATAATATATATATATATTCAATAACATATTTTGGACATTATTCCAGTATATTTAATAGTCATAACATAAGAACAAACTTAATATTACACATACAAACCTATATTCTTATAAAATATGTTTTACCTCCTTTTGATGGAGAACCAATTTAAAATAAAATTTTTAAAATTTTATATAATCTATTTGAAAAAATAAAATTCTTCTTCTAGATAGGAATATATAAATTCATGTTACTTGAATTATTGGTATTTTTTTGATAAGTTTAATGTTTTGATGAATAGTGATAAAATATTGCATTTTAATTGAAAAAAAACATTTTCATCTAAAAAATTATATATATTTATATGTGGATTTAAAGAATAATTAGATCATTTTTTTATCATTTAATATAATTTGGTCCATTTTAATCAATTTCCCATTTAATTTGGATATCAAAACATTTCAATATTTTAAACATTTTCACTTTAAAACCCTATTTTCTCATTCCACTAATAAGATTAGTTTTAAATTAATTACAGTGACTTTTTTAAATTTTGAAAAATTGATTCCATTTTTGGAATCATTGGGTTAAAATTATGTAAAAATTTTTCTTTTATTTTTGGGAATATGAATAGTCAATTTAGTAATATTTTAATTACCATTGATAAGGGTGAATCAAGTAATAAATGGGGAAAACATATTATATATATTTTAAAATTGCACAAAAACCTATCCTAATTCTGTTAGGTGAGTTATTTTCGACCAAAATCATCCTTGGTCTAATTTGATAGCCTCTTGGAGCTACATGGTTGACTTTATGGCTTTTATAGTATTTTATTCAAAGGAAAGTCAAATATTTCATACTCTTGTTTTTATTAAGTATTATATTTTTATATACGATTTTTCAGAATATATATATTTAATGATAAATAGAAATTTAAAATATAAAATATTAAACTTCATCATGATAATTTATTTTTAATTTTCAGTGAAGAAATAATTAAATTAAAGTCTTTCACAATAATATAGGATTAATTGTTTAATAAATGGACATATCAAATAAATGTTATTAAAAAGATTAAAATAAATATAATTTGATATAATTGATTCCATAAAATAATTTTATAGTTTAAAAACACATATTATAGAGGTATTAAAGGTTTTTTTTCAAATTGGTCTTGTGTGTTTATATTTTTTAAAAAGTCAAGAAATGAATTGTGTCAAATTTCGAAATAATGATATTTTAAAATAAATAATGGTTTATTGAATGATATATAATTCATCAATATATAAAACTAGACCTATGGATTGGAATAAAGTTTAAAATTTTATCAATTACTCATTTATGGGTCATTTTACATTTTATTGTAACTGTAGTAACCCTTAAAAACTAAAAATTCATGTTATCATGGTAAGAGTTAAAGGGTTTAACAGATGGTTAAATCCAAATGATAATGGTAATAATGTGACCTAAACTTGTCTAAAAATATTGATTGAGAGGATATAGACCCATACTAATCTAATATTATAAATAATTCACATTTTACCCATTTTTAATAGAATATTTATTCATATTAATTTAAAATTTTGAGAGTTTCCAAAAGTACCCCTCACCTCAATTATAAAAGGGAACCTCCTCTTTCACTTCCTCAAAAAACTTTGAGACTTATATATCAAACAAACATTTCACAAAAAAATCTCCCAAATTCCCAACCCTAATACTATAAGACTAAAATTTGGTATAAATAAAACCAAGTATTTTGGTATAAAAAAAGTAGTTACCCAAATAAAATGCAACGTTCTTCAATGATCACTTTAGTTTTATTTCTTTCCCTGCTCCTTCAATTATTATTATTACATTATTTTATAATAAAACCTATATACTAAATATAATGACATGTTTTTATTTTAATGGTCATACATACACGTACACACACTTCCAACAAATGGGTAACGAATTTATTGTTCGTGTACGGCAATCTACCACCTCACAAAATAATGTTGTTTTTCCTTTAACACCTCTCATGATAAATCATTAGGATTTAAATGATATTTTTATATAATATATATGATATTTAGTTTGCCTTTATACTTATTGAAGTATTATATAAAACATACCTTCATCATTTCCATTTTTTTTAAATATAATAACATCGTTTTTGGAAATGTGGACTACCACCTTCTCAAAGTGTTGTGATTCATTAAAACTATAAATGGGACATTTAAAGGATGGTTTTAGTAAAAAATGTGATATATAACATATATATGATACTAGAATTATAATATACATATATATTATTTACTTTTCATTCTTTTAATATGGTAATGAAATGAAAGTAGTGTTCATGCTTACATACGGCCTATTATTTCCATGAACGGTTCATTTTATTTACTATCTACAAATTTTATAGATTGTTATATATATATTTATTTATTTATATACTGAATATATATTTTTTCTAAATCATGTTTTACATTATTTATATAATAAAATCATGATCTATGTAATTTTAACAACAAATTAAAGTCAAAACATACATGAGAAATTAGACTATTAACACTAGAAATAGTGAAAATGATGAAATACTATTAACAAATAGGTGATAAAATAATATAAGAATATCATATATGATTTTATGAATATGAATAATTTTATGATTTAAATTAATAACAATATTTAAACCATTATACTTGTAGTTAAAGAGAATACTACTAAAAATAAGTGTGAGGTAAGGGATCTTTGTTTCACTTTTATTTCATTGGGACACCGGCCTTATACACTACTTGTTTCTTTTGAGTGGGTATATACCTTCAAAGAAGTTTAATTTACGAGTATTATTATGAATATAATATTATTTTAATATCCATTTAATTTTATTTCTTTCATGGTCTTATGATTCAACTGATTATAATGTGAACAGTATTTATTCACAATCTCATCAATATTTAGGATTATTTTGTTTTAAATATCTATTAAAGAATATTTATCCTCTACATCCATATTTTAAAAAAAATGTTTCAAATTTTTTTTAACATTGTTTAAAATATTTTTTACCCATAATTAAATTTTTAGAAAACATTTTTATATTAATACTTTTTTTTCGAAACAAGGCTCATTTTGACTTTTCCGAACAAAATATGCATAAGGAATTATTTTAACTAATACATCATTATCAAAATTTACCACCATCATGATGAATTAATTTTTTGAATCATAGATTAAATTTTAACAAGGTTAATTTAAAATAAAATAAATTCTTTCATAAATGCATGGCTTTTTAAATTAATGATTACAAAGTGGTAAGGGAAATTTATCACACTTTTTACATTTGTAAGATAAATGTCATATTAACTGCATATTTATTTTGTGTGGTGTATCTACAATCCCTTTTGATATTTCATAACATGAATCCATTTATATTCATGATATTAAATGTTTAATTTGATAATTATTTACTTTTATGGGGATTATGTTTCAAATATTTCAAAGTGGTATGAGACACTTTAATTTAAACATATCTTTCTAAATCAATTGTTTGATATATGAGGAATGATTTGGACTAGTATTTCATATATTGGGGACCATTTAATGTAATACCTATGGGTTGGGGACCATTTGATGAATTACCCTCGATGCATCAATAGTTTCTTGAGATGATATATATTGGAAAAGGACCCTTCGTGTTTGTTTCAAAGAAGTTTTAAATTGTCAAAAGGATAGATCTTGACAAATATTAGACAGGTTTCTACCCACATACTTAAACTATCGTTAGGATAGATCTTTATAGTAAATATCTTGAGGATATATATTGATAGTGAAAATATACAACATTATGTGTTCTATCATTATTGTTATTCCATGTGGTTATTTTATTAGTTAGAATATCCATGGTTAAGTTTCCTAGATCATGTGATTATTTAAATGGAATGTGTATCCATTATTTACATTTTCACATTGTTTATACCATATTTACTCATAGATTATATTATATTCTTACCCTTAGTTATCATTTGATCTCACCCATTTTATATGTTTTATTTTTTCCTAGGATTCAATGAATTGTGTTATGACAGATATGAAAGGTTACACAAAAGAGAAATAATGAAAAACTCAATGACATTATTTGTGTATTTTAGGTTTCAAAGTGTATTGTGGATTAAAAGTATGTATCTACTATAACAAGACTACTAAAGTGATATGCACCTTGTTATGTAGTTCCATGTATCTTATTCAAATATATTAAAGTAATACACTAAATCAGTGATACCAGGGTTGGGGTCGGTACATATATACCAAACCTAGGAAGTACATAGGATAACCTTATCCCTAGAAAATACTATGATAAAAATCTCAATAGTTAGAGTGTAAAATTATATAAATATATATACATATATATATATTCTTAAATTCTTAAATATAGGTAATATATTATATAAAATGGATGTTATAAAGAGAATAAAATATAAAAGAAGAAATCTTTATACCATAGAAAAAATAACTATAGAAAAAAAAGGAAAGAGATGAGTAATGAATAATAATAATTTCTATAGACATACACATTGAAGAAGAGTTTCTT
This sequence comes from Viscum album, assembly GCA_963277665.1. NCBI lineage: Eukaryota > Viridiplantae > Streptophyta > Magnoliopsida > Santalales > Viscaceae > Viscum > Viscum album. Next base: position 1,562,208,359 of record OY728123.1, read on the forward strand.
TATAACAACAAAGTGAAGATATCCCAATTCCAAAACAAGGAGGTGAAGGTAACTATTCCCTGAAAGAAGAAGGTGTTAGGAATTTTTTAAAACAACCAGCCAAAATTGAATGTGAATACTTGATAACTCATTAAATTTTACTATTTAAGGGGAGTTTCATAACATATTTTTAATGGATAAGCATAGGGATAAAGATAAAAACCCTGTACTCAATTCATCCTGAAAATCATTTTCTATATTATTCTTGTCTTGCACGCCAACTTTTCTTTTCCATTTTGATTAGTGAGAAACTGATAGAAGTGTGAGGAATTTATCCCATGGTTTATGTAAAACAAACATAAATATTTTTATTGTTAGTGATCCTAGGTAGGAATGACCTTGACGAGAAAACTTTGGTATTAATAATAGAGATTCAAGTTCTCTAATACATTTTTGGCTATATGCTACTTGGATTAGATCACTATGGTTAACCAAGTAAAAAAATTCCATGTCATGTTTGATTACATGTTTATTTTCTACATGAATTTAATTGATTTAGTGGGTGGATATAATCACATTAAAACATAATTAAAGTGGATGGTTAGTAAATTGGATCAACATAAAATTTGTGATTATTATTATTATTGAATTTATAATTATGTATTCAACATCTATTGTTATAAATTATATGAATAGGCTGTAGAAAAATTTAGTAGTTTACATGAAATAATATCCATCACTTTAGGGACCATATGATTAAAAAAACATGAAATGATAATGAAAACATGATATCTTTCACAGTATGATTTAATGTAATGTTTTGATGGAGTGGAACATTTTTCTATTTTTTGTTTGGAAACTATAAAGTAAATAAGTTAAAAAATTTATTTTTACCTGAAAGAAATATATTTTCATTTTTTGAGTTTTCATTTATAATATTAGAGGGAACTCTTGTAAAATTGAATTATGTTCTTTCATACCCGCATACCCTAATTCTTATGTGTGGAAAAAATTTAATATGCACACACACATATAAATACACCTATATATACATACATAAAGTTAGATACAAGAATATATACACATATATGTACATATATATACATTCATACACATGAAAGCATTCATACACAAACTTATATACTTAAATAAATGTATATGATTGTGGATATATGTATTATTTTACATGTATATGAAAAAAAACATTTTTTGTAAATACACATATACAATAATAGTAACATATACATACAATAATGCATACATAATGATATATATGTTCATGTGTGTGCGTGTGTGTTTGTGTGTGAAGTCACACATGTACATGCATTATATATGTGTGTGTGTGTGTGTGTTTGTATAAACTTATAATTTCACATGATTATTTATATATATAAAAACCCTAACACATAAACATTGAAATATAAATATATATGTACGCATAGATACACGTATAGACATTCACAAACATATTCATATATATAGAAATAAACATTTCTCAAGTTCACGATAATTTATGTAAATATGTATGCATCTACATACATGCCTCTATATACATACACAGACGGTTACATAAATTATATACACATACATATATGAACACATGCATACCTATATATACATACACATGAAAGCACATGGAAGTGCATAAACATACACACATATTCCCACATGTTCATTGTCCTAGGAATGTGTACATTTGGACAAATTATATATATATATATATATCTGTGTGTGTGTTTGTGTGTGTGTGTGTGTGTAAATATGTACACACATGATTTTATGTATCCTTATATATGTATACATATGTACGTACATGTTTAAATTATATTTATATATATTTATACTTTTTTATATACATTTATATATACTTATACAAATAAATATATAAATACATCCCCATATGAATACACACAGACAAACACACACCCACCCACCCACCCACACACACACACATATATATATGAATACACTCAAATATTTATTTTTCTAGCATGGTTTTCTACAAAATAATTCAAGTGAAATAAAATATTATTTACTTTGAATATTTATTTCATTTCAACCATAGACTCAATATGAGGTGCATTCCCCATTCACATTCGGTAATCCAACAAAAAGATATGTCTCTTGTGGACATTGTATTTACATGGAGAAAGATAATCCACCAAAATACATAGGGACCATGTGAAACTCTCCAATGGAATATTCACCTAAATTATCAACTATGGTGTCTTTTTTTCATATTCCATCATGAAGAACATTGAATATATATAATTAAACCTTCCCATATATTATAAAAATCAAATTTATTTTCAACCTCTGAAGATACAGTGCCATTAAATGTATGTTCTCAAATATATAAAGCTTGGGAAATTAAATATACATATAAAATTTAATATTTTAGTATTACATTTTTTAAATATATTTTGGTGGTTTCTCATGCATGAAAAACGATGAAAATAATTATTACTCTCAAATAATCACTATTTGGGCCTTATTTAAGGTCTGGATAAATATGTTTGTTTATTTCAATATATGCCCTCCTATGGATCTAATGATCTCTCCACCTATATGATATTTTTATTTTTCCTAGGCCTTTTGTGATTCATTGATCATTATCACCACCCCATTTATATGGACCATCTACATGGTTTCTCCTCACTACTTATGTTGTTTAGTCGGGCCACATAGATTGGGATGGTTAGTTTGGGTTGTTTCACTACCTATTATCTTTTTATTCCCCTTAGAGGAATATATGACTCTATGTTGGGGATGATCCCATTTTCAAAGTGGAAGTAGTAAAAAACACCATAAATAACTCAATAGAAGAAATTTTGTCACCATAAGGAATTTCTATCCTATATCTCTGACAGTTGGAGGAATATATCTCACACTTGAAATATTTTTTTACAACACACCCTTGAAAGTACCATTTTTTTTACCACTGATTGTCACAACCAGGACAAGATTTTTGGCATTCATAACCAAGATGGATTTCAAAATATATATCTCCTTTTATGTTATCTTTGAAAACGTAGTCACCACCACCTCTTTCTATAATATTCACTATCACTTCGCATGAGATATAAAAAAAGGTAACCCCCCAGATTCTTTCATGCCCTGACTACATTTTTTACTACATATTAGAGGGAATATCTTCTCTATAAAACCTTGATATTTTATAAAATATATTTTTTAAAATAAATTTATTTTCTTTTTATAGATTTTGTTACACTCAACACAGAGTTTAAACCAACCATGATATACTATTAAAATATTATTATTTAAAGTAAAAATTAAAACAAATAATTTGGATTTGAGGTTATGAATATGGCTAGCTAAATTATAAAAAATTTAAGGTTACTAATTTATAAAATTAATTCATTGGTAATCAATTTATTTCGTTTGAAAAAAATCATTTTAAATAAGGATAAATATTTTTCTAAAAAACTATTTTTGTCCACACAATTTATTTTTATCTTAATAAATTATATTTATCACTATTTAAGCATTATTTTAGTGAAATATATATATTATATATACAATAATATTATTTTAATATAAATTTAATGTTTTTTTTCAAGCATGATACAAAAAGAAACCATAATATATGCTTAAAATGTAATTTTCTAAAGCGGTTTTCATGGAATGTTTTGTGATTATTTTAAAATAAATTTCTGCCACTTTTATTATTTAATTTGATTTTATAGATTCTATATTTATAATCAAGTGGTAAAATTTTTGTAAATAATTATATAGGATTTTTGGTCAATATGAATAGTAACCATAGTAAAATTTATCACCTAAGTAAAGGGTAAAACAATATAATCTATGTTGAAAATAAGTGATATTGCCATAATTTTTCATCATAATTATTATTGGATGAAGTTAATTTGAAAGTTATCATATTAGGATCAAAATTGAATTTTATTTAATAGACACTTTGCTCATGAAAATGACCTCTATAATATTTAATCCAAAACAAATTACATAATATTACTCTCTTAGTTTTAAATATCTCTTTTATGTCATCTGATTATCTATAATAATATATATATATTTCTATAATTTTGTTAAGTATTATCTATTTTTTTACTAGATAATTCACTAGGTATGTGTTTTTATTACAGGAAATGGGTTTTTAAGGTTTCAAAGGAAAATCTAGAAAATTTGAAAAAAAATGCCCATTACAGATCATAAAACACCATTAAATGACATATAGTGAACTTTTACAGCATTAGGACTATCCATGAAGAAAATATTAAAAGAATTTCATACCATAAAATAAATTCCATGATGGGATTCCCTAATACACATCATGTAACTCCCAAATTCAGTTCCCACTCTCAAGATACAAATTGAAGAAATATATCAGTCATGAAGCCCAGATACACATCATGAAAGGAGTCTGTTAACAAGTTCAAAGATTTCAAATGATATTAATGCAGATTCAAAAAATTTGGGGAAAACCTAGGATCAAGATTAAATATTGTGAATAAATATTACACATCGTGTAATATCCCAATTATTTACCCATAGAAAGCACATCGTGGACCGAACAGTGATAAATTGTTTATTTTTTTCTCGTATTCTCTCGTATTCTATCTCAAATTTATTCTATCTTTTATATAAAAAACTCATTTTTTATTAGTTTTCATCATTTTCGTATTATTACTTAATCCATGTGAATCAATTTTCAAATCATTCTTCATGCTTTATGCATCACCAATACCAAGATACGTGTTTGTTTTCATCTCGATCATCAATCTATGATAAACCTATGTTGTGTTTTATATTATTCTTATTCTAGTTATGTATTTGACTATAATTGTGATTGATTCAAGGATGAAATTTCTTATTATTGATTGCATGTTCATTAATCAGTTAATCTTAGTCCTTTCATGTTTTTTGATAACTTAATCTCAATCTGTGTTGGCATGTTGACCATGTGGGCAATTCATTATCTATTTTAATAGATTTTATCATGATCAGCTAAACCACTTAGGGTAGGGATAGAGATTATGGGTGTTTGAATTTAATCAACATTAATTCTCAACATGGTAATCTTATGGAATAGTAATCAAGTTAAATAAAAAAATATCCAACTCTTTTAAACAACTTCGACCATGAGAAGTTTGAATGAATAACCCTGATATGATTTGAGTTGAATAGGCTAAGAACAATAGCCTATGATACATTATACTTTTTAAGCTTAGCTTAATGCATCTAGGTTGAAGCTATCTTTAGACCAAGGAATAACTATATCATGGATAGATATATTTTTTTCGATGATTTCCAACTAGTGACCTCTACTTTCTCCACAGCATTAGCCATAAGACCATACCAATTTATAATTAGGATCCTCATTTTTCCTAAACCCTGAAATTGATTGTGGATCCTACTTTATCACTAATCTTAAACCATGAGTCGCATAGAATTTTTTATTCCCAAGCTCAACCATATTTTGGGGAATCCTTCCCTAAAGTGTTCTACTCTTTAGTTCTTACTATCAAATAAAAATCCTCATGGGATTGACCCCACACTACCACTACATTATTCCCTAGTAGCAAGTGTAGTTTGGGAAAAAAATATAATTTGATTGTAGTCTACATGAATAAAATGATGCATGTGGGACATCAAATTTTAGCACCATTTTCAGGGATCAATAGAAATTTGAAATAGTGTTGTAACCTATGATTACATCTCCCTTTATCCTTTATCTTATATTTTCAATTCCCTTTTCTTTTTTATTCCACTACATCCTTCTTCTTGTAGCCCAATGCATGCATCAGGTCACTGTTACTCATTCAAGGATCCTTGATGCACAAAAATATCATTCCTTCGAACCAAAAATCGAATTGTATATCTCTACACATTTCCATTTAAAAATGGAAGACCACAACCATCCTATAGTCCCCAAACCAATGAACATGAAATCTATAATACATGGAGATCATCCAATACAACAAGAGTGCACCATCATGGATTATAGCTTGTCTTCAATCCGTGGTGCCATGCGTAGTATGGTACACCCTTCTATACAGGAACATACATTTTAAATCATGCATGGACTCATTGATATGATCTAGAATACATACCAATTAAATGGGATTCAATGTGAAGACCCCAATGAGCATATCTCTAACTTTTTTGAAGTATGTGATACCTTTTGCAATAGGTGAGTTTCTTCTGATGCCATAAGAATTTGAGTATTTTAACATTCCCTATGAGACTAAACCATGGATTGGCTCAAAATTAAAGCACCTGATTCCATCATGACATGGGATGATTTTGCCAAAAAAATTAGCTAAAAGTACATTCTTCCAATTCAAGCTTAAAATTTTGGAATAAAATCCAGAATTTCACTCAACTAGGTGGAGAGTCACTATGGGAATCAAGAGACCGTTTTAATGATCATACCCAAAATTTCCCTCATAATGGACTCGATATGTGTATTCTACAGTAGACATTTTATCAAGGACTCTAACCATATGCTCGCATGATCATTGATAGAGCAGCTAATGGAGGGTTAATGTTTAAAACACCTGAGGTGGGAAGATCAATTATATATGAAGACTCTCATAATTCCAATATGTGACAGGACGATTGTGGACCACCCAATGTGGTATCCATAATGTTGAAGAGCATACTCAACTAGCTACAAAAGTAGAGGATTTGACTAAAATATTGGAATAATTCAATATAACAGCTTCATCACCTCGCCCTCCTACTCCAGTCATGGAAATTCAATCTTGCAAAATGTGTGGCATCCCTCACCATTATTATGACTGTACAATAGGTTTTAAAAAAAACCAATCCATGGTTGTAATTAAGTTAATTATAATTAGAAAATTTAGGAATTTCACCAACCGCAATAATACTTTCAAATAAGGCTAGTCCAACAACAACAACCAAACCGTCAAGGGTAAAACCCGAAAAAAAAAGTATGCAGACAACATTCATAAACTAAGGACCACCAGAATATTTGTCGATTAATCCTTTGTCTCATTCACAATAACATGAAACCCAACAACTCTTCCCTCCTAGATGCCAACAAAAATTTCAAACATCTCCACCAAGACATTCACAACCATCCATACATTTATAATAAAATTTGGAAAATCTACTCTCAGCCTTTTTTGAAATGGTATATTAGAGAATTACCACCCAAGAGACAAAAATGCAGAACATAAGGGAAGCACTGTATAACCTTGAGCATCAAATGGGACAGATCTAAAAAACCTTATCATAGATCTTTCAAGTTACTCTACCATGTAATACAAATAAGTACCCATGGGAAGTGGAAAAAGCATTGTTTGTAAGGAGTGTAAAAGAGATAGATCTTTAGAAACCATGTGTATGAGAATTAATACAAGTTTATGAACCCAAAAATAATTCAACAATCATAGAATATGATGAAAAGATAATGTAACTGCTCAAGTGACACATCAAGATCTTCCACCTTCTACCAAAGCCCCAAGAAGAGAGAAACCTAAGGAAGAAATCTATATTTCTACACACCCTTATAATACACCACTTACTTTTCTAGAATTATCCAGGATATAAATAATTTAACGGTAATATATTCAATTTTTGGAGATGTTCTAGAAAATTCACATCAATATTTGTTTTGTTGAGGAAATCACTTAAATACCTTTCTATTCAATATTTCTAAAGGAACTACATTCTAAATAAATAAAAATGAATGAATTAGGAGTCAAATCACTGAATAAAGAGTTTTCTGATCTTTTTTATTAGAAAAAATCATTGAAATTGGGATATATTAGAAGTTTCTCAATCCCATGCACAAATGGAGAATGTTGCTCTGGAAGAGCCTTTTATGATTTAGGACCAAACATCAACCTCATGTTGATGAGTGTATTTAGTAAGATGGGACTCAAAGAACCCAAACCCATTAGATTAGAACTCTAATTGAATGACAAATCATTAAAATATCCCCAATGAATTATTGATGATGTCTTAGTCAAAGTCGGTAAGTTGATTTATCTAGAATACTTCCTCATTCTGGACATGGAAGTGGAAGGTGACATTCCAATAATCTTTGGCCGACCATTCCTAGCCATTGGGGTGGAATTGTTCAATGAAAATTAAGAGTGAAACATATTATGAGTTGGTTTATAAGAAGTTTTGTTCGAACAAGAAAGGTAGAATAAAAAATACATAACTCATTAGACTGCTAAGTTATCTTTCTCATAAACGAAAGATATGGATATATAAACACAATAGAAGAGAGAAATAAAATATTCCCTGATGAGGATAAGGAATATGACTTTGTGGAAGTAAACAATATAGAGACTATAATAAGGGAAAACATCCCACCTTTCATACCCTCAGTCATTCAGTAACCAAAATTGGAAGTGAGACCCCTCCCCAGTATACTAAAGTATTCCTTTCTAGAAACTGATACAACACTACCAGTTATCATTAACACCAACCTATCTTAGTCACAATATAAAAAAGATATAGAAGTATTGAAAAGGAAAATGAAATAAATTTATTTGGGAGTATAAGATATTAAAGGGATTAATACTGCTTTATGAACCCATAAAATTATTCTAGAATAAGGTGTAAAAACTAAATGTAAACCACATAGGTGAATCACATAACCAATGAACGATTTTTTAAAAAAAGGAGTACTAAAAAATATTGATTCTTGAATAATATTTTCATTCTATGATAGTGAATGAGTGAGTCCATTATAGGTAGTTCCCAAGAAAGGGGGCCTCACAGTGGGAAAGAATGATAAAGATGAATTGATCTCAAATCGCACCATTATTGGATGGTGAATATGCACGGACTATTGAAATATAAATGCAGCAACCCAGAAAGATTATTTCCCCTTTCCATTCATGGATCAAATGTTGGAGTGACTAATAGGACATGACTACTACTATTTCATGGATGGATATTTGGGATATAATAAGATTATATTCAACCAATAAGATTAATATAAAACAACATTCACATGCCTATTTGATACCTTCACCTACAAGCACATGTCGTTTAGTATGTTTAATTCACCAAAATCTTTTTAAAATGTGCATGACACATATATTTCAAGATATGGATGAGGAATTATTATGAATTTTCATGGATAATGTTTCAATAAATGGAAGATGTTTTGAGGTATGACTAAGAAATCTTGAATTTTTCTTACAAAGTTTCAAAGAGATGTACCGGGTTTTAAATTGTAAAAAATGAAATTTTATTTTTCATGGATGAATAGTCCTCATACATATAATTTCCAAGATTTCATGGAAGTTTATCCTGTAATGATAATAGTGATTAATGATTTACCTGATCCTTGAATAGTCAATTTCATAGAGTTTTCTAGGAAATGTTTCATTGTATCAGGGATATATAAGAGATTTTGGGAATGTTTCCCAACCTCTAATACACTAGTTATAAAAATAAACTCTTTTTGAACTCCCTAAATACTTTCAATGGACATTTAACACTTTAAATAAAATCCTGATACCTTCTCTAGTTATTATTTCACCATATTGAAAAAATGAATTTTATTTGATATGTGATGCCAATGAATTTTCTATTGCAACTATTTTTTGACAACAAGTTGATCTCATATTTTTCTATATATACTTTGTTAGTCACATAATGAATGAACCAATGGATAACTATACAACCATTGTGATGGAGCTCTTACTAGTTGTTTTTTCTTTTGAGAAATTTATCTTCTATCTAGTTTTGTCATGAACACAGATCATGCCATCCAAAAATACTTGATCAAAAAAAAATGATGCCAAACTAAGACTGATATGGTGGATCATATTGCTAAAATAATTTGATATTTTCATCAAACATGCTAAGGTAAAGGAAAATATTGTCAATGATAATCTATAACGACATCAACTACCCCTTGTAAAAGACAATGATGATCTTTATATTGAAGTGGACTTACCTGATGAAACACTTTTCAACATAAATACTAAAGAAAAACCATGGTTTTATGATATTGAAAATTATCTATTAATGGGATATCAATATCTATACATATCATATTAGGAAGTGAGAATATTTTAGCTCAAGCTTAAAACTACTACAGGGATAAACCACTCATTCCCAAGTGAAGTGCTGATGGTTTGTTATATCACTACATTTCAGAGGATGAAATCAAAACTATTATAGAAATTTTTCATGCATCACCAAATAGAGGACATCATGAACCTGAATACACAATGATACAAATTATAAAGAGAGGACTTTTTTGGCCAACACTCCACCATGATACAAGACATTTTTTTCAAAGATAATAGAAATGCCAATGGAATGGACACATAAGGAAGAGGAAAAAAATCCCCACAAACATGTCATAGAATTAAATATCTTATATGTGTGGGGGATAGATTTTGTAAGACAATTTCTCAATTCAAATATAAAATATTATATCCTTGTTGGCATTGACTACGTTTCTAAATTGGTTGAAGCTAAGGATACAAATCATGACACTACAAAGGTGGTCATAAATTTCTTAAAGAAAAATTTGTTTTGAAGATATAGATTTACTAGACTAGTAATTAGTGATCAAGGAACACATTTTTCTAATAATTTTTTCAAAGGATTTCTTACAAAATATGGCATTTGGTACAACATAGGAACTCCCTACCACCCACAAATAAGTGGAAAAGTTTAATTGAAAAATAAGGAAATAAAAAACCTAGAAAATACCATGAGTAAAGGTCGAAGTGATTGGAGTATAAAATTAGATGATGCACTTTGGGCATACAAAACTTCATTCAAAACACCCATTGGAACCACACCATTCTTATTGATATATGGAAAACCATGTCATTTGCAAGTAAAAATAGAGCATCACTAGTATTGGGATATGAAAAAGAACAATATATATTTTCAAAAATTTGGAGAATACAGGATTCTACAATTTGATGAATTCAATGAAATCAGAAATGATGTTTATTAAAATGCCAATATATAAAGAAAAAAACAAAAAAATGGAATGATCAACACATTACAAGATGAAAATTCATCCTAGGTAATGATGTTTTCTTATTCAACTCATGTTTGAAATTGTTCCTTGGGAAGCTCAAATAAATATGGTCAAGAAAATTTATCTTTAATCACGTATTTCCTTATGTATTAAATGAGATTTAAAAAGAAGCCACACCCCAATTCAAAGTCAATGGTAAAAGGATTAAAACATTTAAGAACCATTTTAGGAAGGTTGTGTCATCAGTTTGAAATTCGTTTGAGCATCAAATAATTAATATCTCAATGTTAAATTAAGTTTTGACTGTTAGGAAACCCAGTTCAGGTCACCCTAGAGTAGAATAAGTCATAATAATATTATGATAATATAGGGAATACTAGGAGCAAAGTAATATGGTCTGATTTTAATCGAATAAAAATGATCCAATTACACATCGTGTAAATAATAATTGTGATGTTTATTTTCACGGCCAAATTTTTTAATGAAATTTTAAAATACATGATGTGAAACCTAGTTACACGTTGTGTATTTCCCTTCTTCTGTTTTAAAAAAAGTTCATGAACCTAGGTTTCATGACCCCGCACCCCCTTTTTCCTCACCACTCGAGATCATGCACCACCCTCCTATGATACCTCCTTCCTCCCCCTTTGTCAGGCCTCTCCCTTCCTCACTCCACTCTTTTTTCCATCTCTACACCAAAATCTATGCCCAAACTAGCTCAAAACAAAGCTTTTTGACCCCCTCCTTCCGATTTTTCACTTGAACAAGATGATTAACCACCCATCAAATGAAGACTATGATTCAGAGCCCTAGCACCTCTAAAACCCTCCATCTAGACCTCTGTTGTGGTCCCTAACCAACCTATTATCCCAAAATGGACCACTCAAGATCCAATGAGTTTTATGAAAATATAAATACTCATTTACACTCTATCCTCCACTTTTTAGACCTAAAACATCATGTGACCATGAATAGATTGTAGGAAAAGCTGATACAGACCCACAAGACTATCGATATGGCCATCCTCGCTTTCCTTAATATAATCTAGTAGGTACTTCAGCACCTTGAATCTCTAAATATTTCATCCATTATTGAGGTACATGAGGAAATTTATAGTGGGATATTTATAGAGTTACTTTCCTCATTTTGAGGTCACCATTGATAACCTCTTCTATAGACTATGCCGATGACATCATGATATTTCCTTCATAGAATTAAACATATGCCTTGGGATTTACATTGGTGATTTCTCCACATCCAAGGTATTTACTACCCTATATCTTGAGCCATCAATTTTCCATTCAAAGAAGCTTTGGAAGATAATTTCCAGGGATTCTCAAACTGAGCATGATCCCAGGATCACAAAGCCCACCCAGCTCTATGGACCTACACTCTAAATTCTAAAAATGGCCATGATGCATACTAGGTTTTCTCGAACTGAGACTCATGGAAGCACTAACCATATGGATGTCATCATCTGAGCTGCAACCATGGGAATCCCTTCCATCAATATAGACAATTTGTTCATGTTATATTAGAGATCTCATACATGGAGGACATGAGGCATGCTGATGGGGGATCTATCATCAAACACTTGGCATGTCATTGCTACATTTTTGACTCTGCCATTCCACTCACCTCCGTTGATCTGATGGAATCCATTGATTTCCTTTTTTTGCAGAAGATACGACTACTTACCAAGGATAGAGACCAATACTGGTGGGAACCAAGAGTAGTGGAGGCTACTAATGAGGCACCCTATGATCATGCTGTAGACCTCACACCACATAAAACAACCACCTCCACCCTAAACCCTACACCTTTCATTCCCACCCCTAACCCCACCCATTTTCCTTCATCCTCCACCACATACCCTATTGATATTCCCACCCATTCTTATCTAGCAGATCTCTATTCCATACCCCTATGGATCCTGGTGAATCTATGATGCATCTCCCAACACCTCCATATTCCATTCATCAAGTTCTATAATTTTACTACCCCTTCATCACCAGCATCATCCCATCAAGCATCTCAGCCACCACCAGTCTCTACCATCCCTTCATCATCTACTACTCCTTCCCCATCCACTGCCCTGACCAATTTACTATCGAAGCCAAAAACCCTACAACCCAATTGGAATATCTAGATGAGTAGGTCCAGAGGGGAAAGGGTCTAGATGTCACCCCATATACTAAGGTATCTTTTGTTGACCCAATTTCAAGACCCATGGCCACACTCTGGATCAGTACCTACCCACCAAACACCACTAAGATAGCTTCCAGCACCGCGACACCACACTTCATAGCTGATTAGTCATCCCCTTCATCAATTTTATCCATTGACTAGGTAGGGAAGACAGAACCACACTCTTTTTGGGAGTATAACATAGATTATTTCACTGGTGACATCGATTTTTATTAGTCTACCCTTGTCCCCTCCCCTGACTTTTATATGATTCCAGGGTGTTCATTTTTATATATTTCATTTATTTCCTTTCATCATTGAATCATTACACTTTATTTATATATTTGGGATACTATTTTTTCTCTATTTACTTATCTTATTTGTCAATTCATTATACTATTATAGTAGCCACATCTAGATCTACTTTTTCATCTATGGTCATTGATGCACATGTGACGCCAAAATCCCTTTTTTGAAGAATGAGTCCACACATGGATAAGGATGAATGTCAGCTTCACGAGCTAGAACATGAGATTCATGCTCAATAGCCACCACCATGAGAAAATATACATTTCCTTCCGCATCAAATTTGTGCTTTGTATACTCCCGATGTGATCAACCCAGCCAAAAGACCATGAGAGATAAAGGATATTGCTATCAATAGATAGGTAATATATAGGAGAGATGAGCTGAAGGATGATATTGATTGATACAGTGGTCTATCCGTTTGGATGATAATGCCAATGTTAGCACCTTAGGGGAGGCAACCCATATTTTATCTTTTTTCCTCATTTTTTTAAGTTATGATTTTTTCCTAGTCGTCCTTTTATTTTTTTAATTTTTTCTCCACCAGTCACTTTGAGAATTAGTGTATACACATACCTTCATTTATATCACATGTATTTTATTTTTATATACTGTGTGAATCTACCTTTTTTACTACTTACAGTTTTCTTAAACCCTATAGGCCAATGTTTTATCCAATGTTAGATTTATCTTTCTCGCAACTTTTTTAGGTAGCCCAACATCAAAAGTTAATACTACTAAACAATTATCCATGGCACACCACTAATCAGAGGGAGCTCTCAATTCCTTAGTATTTAATTTTCCAGTTTCAATTTCCTAAATTTATTCTTTATCCATTAAGCCCCCCCCCCAAGTAGTAGTTCCACCAATAGTGAGTACATTGTATCATTCTATGTTGGGGGAGTTTTACTTGAGTTTCAATTTTGATAAACTTGAATTATTTATTATTTTCATTTATCTAGGAGGAAATTTTCATTCAAAATCATTCTTCAAACTTGAAACTCATTACACTCATTTAAGAAAAATAAAAAGTTTAGATGGAAATTGTTGGAATTCTATATTTTTTTATAAAAATATTTTAGTAGTACTTTTTTTAGTAATTTAATTCTAATAAAAAAATTGAAATTACTTTTATTTGACTTATTACATGGTTTTATACCCTTAGTGATTTCTAGTTTTCTAAATTTACTCCCATTCCATTGAATATTATAAGCCTACAATTGCATGTTCTCTTATAAGCATATTTATTTGTTGACACCTGGGACATGTGAACCTAGCAGAACATTCATTAATCGATTATTGAGGCTATCACTGAAGGAATCCAATTTTAATAATATTGAGTAAGTTTTTGTTGAGATACTTTTTTTCCTAAGACCTAATATACATCATTCCTTCAATTAAGCCCATAGTTTCCTTGAATGACCATAATATGATGTAAATATTTCAATATGATTATCCCTTCTTCCCCTGCTCTTTGAATAATGCATGACTTCACTTTGAATAAGTGTGAGGGAAGTTTTTCAGCCAGTAGAAATAAGATGATTTTACCAAGGAGATGTATTGTGGTACTCGTAAGACTATTTTACAATGATCTAAGTGTACTTTGCAGTATTTTAAATTTATCCCATTATTCTGAAAAATAAAAATTCAATAGGTGATTGGTTTGTGTTTTAGGAAGGTACAAAAGAACCATTTCTTGAATAATGAGTCCCCTGAAGGATCACATTTGGTTAGGGGATGGATGTGAGATCTAGCCTAGATATGACATTAAAAAAATAAAAGAAATATAAAGGAATAAGATACATTCTACAAACATTTGATATATTTATGGTTCTACGTTGAGCTATTGGGAGTATGGACTTCATTAGCTATAGAGGAGTCATTTCATTACACTTTTCATGACATTAATTCATTATAATTCATAGTTTTACCTCCTTTTTTATATTTCTTTTCACTGTTTACAAACATTACACAACCTTAAATTCATTTCAACCAAATTGTTTAATCCCTCAAGATAGATTTTTTACTTTTATTTAGGAAGTAGAGATGATATAACCAATACAAGCCTATGGGTTGGAACATTTACTCAAGGTATGAGTATAACTTCTATTTCCTTTTGCCCTGAGTGATGCGAGAAAATTCTATTGGAATCACCTATTTTGATAATCCCAAATCTTGTTTCATTTATATAAATCATCTTGTTTCTCTTACAAGATAATCATTTATATTAAAATCATGATTATATCAAAGTGATAACTATATACGTTTAATCTCACTAATCTCTTGTTGAAAGATCATAGTGCAAAATTTATCCAAGTAAAAAAGATCATTGATGAAAGGTCACCAATGCAAGGTCACTGATTCAAAGGTCTCTGATGAAAAGGTCACCAATTCAAGGTCACTGATGCAAAGGTCACTGATGCAAAGGTCACTGATGTAGAGGTCCCAGATGCAAAAGTCACTGATGCAAGGTCATCGATGCAAATGTCACCGAAGCAAGGTCACCGATGCAAAGGTCACCAATGCAAGGTCACTAATGCAAAGGTCAGTGATGCAAGATGGTTGATGCAAAGGTCACCAATGCAAAGGTCACTAATGCAAAGGTCATCGATGCAAGGCCACTACTGAAGGCTACCACTGAAGGTTACCGTTGAGAAGGTCATCAATGGAGGCTACCGAAGCACACCTACTGTTGAAGCCTATCGTTGTGTAGGATACCATTACCAGTCTACCAATACCTAACTTTCTATACTGTTAGGTCCACAAGGCTGAATACCATGAGAGGGGGGTGAATCAGGGTATGACTAATTTAAAATTAAAGCTCGTTCTGATCTTGTTTCGCTATTAAGAAAATCACTCTTCTCTCTCTTTCCTATTGCACAATATAAACAGAAAGTAAAGAAAGAACGGGAAACAACTATTTTACTTGGTTCACCGATAAGGGCTGCGTCCAAGGAGCATATGCCGACAGGTTTCCGGTCGTACCAAATTCCATTATACTTCACTAGCTGTGGATTACAATGTTCGGGCATAGTCCCTCTATCCTAGGCTCAATGTCTTTACAAGTTTTAGGGTCAGCTCACTGCTTACCCAAGGTTCACTCCCTGTTTCTGTCTCTCTATCTCAGTGCCGGTGGAGAGGATCACCTTCTTCCTTTTCCTAAGCTCACTGTTCTGGAAGGGAATCCACTCCCAGTTTATAGACCTGTAGGTCTCTTCATTATCACTAATGAATGCATCCTCAACTGTTGATAGATGCTCTGTTGAAGTCCAAATTTCATCCACTGATGAATACCTCTTTGCCTCTTAAACATCGGGCAATTACTTTTGGAAACACCTTCGCAATGCACCCTACTTCGCGAGGCTCCCAATTTCGCGAAGCTCAAACAAGCCTTCGCGAAGCTCCTGCCTTTTCGCGAAGCACTCTCGCAAAGCACTTTCACATAGCACTCTTGCGATGCTCAAGCCGTCACAAAGAGACGTCCCTCACGAAGCTCATAGAGCCAACGCGGAGTTCAAAACTTTCGCGGAGCTACAATAGCTGCCGCTAAGCTCCTCTTTCGCGAAGCACACTGGCTATGCGAACAACCTTCGCAAAATGAGAGAAAAAGATCTTCTCTAAAAATTATCTCTACATCACTCGAGGGGGTTGACCTCTATTTATAGGCGATTCCACCGACCCTCTAACTTTCTACACGAAGTCAATGCCACGTCATCTCAAATCACAAAGCTCCGAAGTTCACGCCAAAATTCTCTCAAAATCACGAAGCACCCCGGAAATTTTCCGATCACAGAGCTCGTCGTAATCGCGGAGCATCCCATCAATTACTTCACGCCTTCGTCATGAAGCTCCCTTGCAAAGCCCTTCACCGCCGTGATGTGCTTCAGCCTCTGCCATTCGTGAAGCTCTTCGTAATCGCGAAGAATCACCGCCTCCATTCTTCTGGTCTTCATGAAATCCTAACTATGAAGCTTCTCTTCATGAAATTCATGGATTTTCCATATTTAATTATGATCTTCATGGAAATATTATTTTCACGATGCTCACCAACCTCAAAATTTTGGACCCAAAAAATTTGGTGAACACTGGAAAACGGTGCCACCTTGTACTACTCTTTTGGTACTGCCTCCAGATCGTCCGTTCCTTTGTCATTGTTCTTTGTCAATATGGATTGTCAACAACTTCTATGGAACTCGACAATTATCCATGGAAACCTGATTTTTCAACAAACACAATCAACTCAAAAATGCTGCAATGTTACCTTGAGGGATTTTTTCCCAACATATACTTTCTCAAATTACTAATATTATTCTAACTATCATATTTGGTAACTTTAATGCTTCAAACATTAATAAATGATGATTGTAGACATATAAAGAGACCGTATTTGGGGATAGTATGAGGTACAAGAAAGATCACACATGATGTACTTATTCCTATTGTCAGACCTCAAATATAAAAGAGAAGATCAAGGAGGAAAAGAAATAGGGGAATGACAAGCACAAGTCCAGAAGTTAAGAAAGAGGAATACATGAGAATTAACTTACTAGAGACCAAGGAAGAACCATTCAAGCACCTTTACTATGAACCCAAGAACATCAAGAATATTATTTTAGGAGAAACATTTCAAGGCTACCTTGTGTGTATCATAAACTATCGATCAAAATAAGAAGTATAACTCTCAATTCCTAAAATTTATAACCTAGAGTTGCGAAACTCTGATTTGGAGACAACTTCCAAATAAAGACTCGAACTGAAAATTCTTCACTTTGAGGAGTTAATAGCTGAAATGAAAACATATAGATCTTTCTAAACTCAAACTTATAATCTTATCTCTATTCTGTTCCCTCATTTTACATTTCTGAGAAGAGTGTGTAAATTTGTTACACTCTGTCTCATGTGATTGAACTAAAGGATACTGAATATCCTCACATCAAACATCACTTAGATCTTGTTTCCCACGTATAACAATGGAAGAGACAATGTGTGGTTTGTATTGTTGGTTTTTTCCCACGAAGAATTGTGGTTGAGGGTGTGAACACTAGACAGTTTGTGAAAACTATTTTAAATATCGATACGGGTTGTGTATCAAGTTTGTTGTTAATATAAACTGATTGGTGGCAGGTGATCACCAAGTGGGGGGGATTAAATACCGCCTTGAGACTGAACCTCTTATTTAACTTTTCTGTGCACTATATTTTTTTATACAATGTTTTATCTATTTTCCACTTCTTATAATTTCTAAAACATAAAACTATTTTCCATTCACTTTGATAGTTAATTTTGGTGAGTGTGTGTATGTGTTTAATTCCGTAAACTTGTTTCAAAAGTTGATGAAGCGTTTTACACTAATTCAACTGAGGACTAATCGCCCTTTGAGAAAACTATTGACCAATTAGACATCTATATCACTACTACCTTAATTAACTGGGCCGTTTTAAAATTTGGGGGATCTTTAATATAATGTTTTTAACATAAATTCTGAGTAGGAACTCAATTCACCCCCCCCCCCTCTTGAGATTCCACTCCGACCAACATTTGGTATCAGAGAGACTCTTTATTACTACTACCTGAACTGTTGTGAAATTTGTCAAATTCTTAAACTATGATTTTAGATGTATCTTAAATATCTTAAAATTTCTGTCATATTTAAATTTTTTGTTCTTTAAATATTAATTAAAAATGGATAACAGAGTTGAGGTTTCTCCTACTAACATGCCACCTTTATTTAATGGTAATAACTATGCTCAGTGGAAATTAAAAATGAAAATGTATCTAGAGATCACGGGACCTGAAATCTGGGACACAATTAAAGAACAACATGTATTTCATGCTACTACTAGGGACACATGGTCTCAGTTGAGTAAAGTAACATATAATAATAATTGTAAAGAAATGAATGCATTGTACTATTCTCTTGGTGATGAAGAATTAAATATAATATCTTCTTGTAAAACTGCATAAGTAATTTGGGATACATTAGTGGTTTCTCATGAGGGAACAACCAATGTTAAAGAAATGATATTAAATACTTATAATATTAAATACGACAATTTTAAAATCAAGCCTGATAAACCTATCTCTTAAATGTATCTCAGGTTCAATGAAATAGTGAATACCATGAGTCTTCTTGGGAAACTAGTGGACATCAAGGATCAGATTATGAGATTCCTTCGATGCCTACCTTACATATGGAGAGGAACTTCTATTTCAATCTGATAATCGTGTGACATAGGAGAGCTACCAGTGAATGAAATAATTTGAAATCTTATGATGTATGAAGAAGAGATTAAGCTAAATCAAGAAGCAGATGAAGAACCCAAAAAAATATGTAGCATTCAAGACTGCTACCTTAAGGATAAAAGATAAAAAAAATCTCTAGCTACTGTAGAAACTTCCACCAGTAAAGATTCAGATTCTGATAGTGATGATGAGATGGCTCATCTTTCTAGGAGATTCAAGAAGTTCTACGATAATAAAAAGTTCTTTTGAAAATAAAACTACAAAACAAGGTATGATAATAAAGGACAGTGGAAAAGGGACATATAATGGAATGATAACGCAAATGAGATAGTCGGTTATGATTGTAAATGAAAAGTTCATGTGAAAGCTGATTACCCTAAGCTGAAGTTTAAGAAGAAGTATGAATACAATGGAAAGGAATATAAAAAGTCTATGAGAGATACTTTAATTGCCTTAAAAGATATCTCAAGTGTATCTGACACTTCTAATATTGAAAAGAACAAACATGAAAACCTATGTTTCATGACAGAAACATCTGAGGTAACACACAATTCTCTTTTACATAATGGGATCTATTCTGGGAATGAAAGTTAATCAATCAATGATGAAAATATGACTAAGGATGAACTATTTGAATACTATAGAATAACTGAGTAATCCTTTAATGAAATCAAGGATAAATATAAATTATTGAAAAGTCAACATGGTTTAAATTCTAATTATAAGTCTGATCTAGATATTGAAAAATAAAAATGTGCTCATCTGTTAAAATAAAATATTGAGCTTAAATTATCCAATGAGCAATAAAAAAGATATCTTGAGAAGTTTACTACAAGTAGAGATACCTTGAATCAATTTCTAGGAAATAAAATATCTCCAAAATACACAACTAGTATAGGATATCAACCAGGACATAGAAGGATTATTAAAACAAAATTTGTTCCAAAATTTGGACAATTCACTACTAGTTCAAATTCTAGACAACCATTTGAAAACAAATTCTCTAAAGGACCAAACAAAGTGTTCATGTGTTAAAAAATATCTTTTTATTATATGAAACCTATGAGACAAGTATGGGTTCTCAAATATTTACTTACTAAACTCTCTAGGCCCACAAAAATATGGGTACTAAAGTTACCCAACACTTAATCTATTTTACAGAAAAACTTTTTAAAGAGATCCTCTAAAAATCTATGGTACTTGGATAGTGGATGTTCAGGACACATCATAGGAGAAAAATAATTCTTCAAGATCCTAATTAAAGTTTATGGTGGGCATGTTACGTTTGGTGATAATGAAAAAGAAAATATCATGGGGTTAATAAAATTTGGTAACCCTAATACTGTATTAATTTCAAAATTGCATTTTTTATGGGTTAAAGTACAATTTACTAAGTATCTCTTAGTTGTGTAATGATGGTTTTAATGTTAAATTTGAAAATGATGCATGAAATGTTTTTAATTATTAAAATGATTTAATATTCACTACTATTAGAAATGAAAATTTATATGATGTTGATTTAAATTCTTTAGCTAAGAAAAAGGATTCATGTTTAAATGTTATTCATAAGTAATTTTAGTTATGGAACAAAAGACTAGGACACTACAATGTACACTCACTTAGGAAACTAACTTGGAAAGGTTTAGTAAGAGACTTACTGAAATTGGAATTCCCACATAACAAAGTTTGTAATCCTTGTCCAAAGGGAAAACAAAACAAAGATTCCTTCCACCCAAAAAAATAAGTTTCTACTTCTCAACTGCTTGAGTTGGTTCACATGGATTTGTTTGGACAAGCTAGAGTTTTATGTTTAAATGGGAAGCACTGTGTTTATGTTCTTATAGATGTTTCTTCTAGATATACATGGGTATACTTTCTATCTCACAAAATTGAATCATGTTCTTACTTCATTAAATATTCCAAGTCTGTAGAAAATCTTAGTGGACATAGAATTAAGACCTTGAGATGTGATCATGGCCGTGAGTTTAAAAATAAGGAATTTGAATATTTTTTCTCACAAAAGGGCTATACTAACAATTTCTCTTCTCCTAGAACACCTCAAAGAAATGAAGTTGTATAAATAATAAATAAGACACTTCAAGAGATTTCTCGGACTATGCCTAATGATTATAATCAACCTCTCTATTTTGGGATGAAGTTGTTAATACAGCTTGTTATTATCAATAGAGTCTTAATTAGACATTTTCTTAAGAAGGCCCCTTATGTGCTCTAGAATAATTAGAAGACAAATTTTAATTAATTTTGAGTTTTTGGTTGCAAAGTCTTCATCCTTAACACTAAAGACAATCTTGACAAGTTTTATTCCAAAAGTGATGAGGGAATTTTCCTTGGTTACTCACTCACTACTAAAGATTATAGAATATTTAATAAGGTATCCAAATGTTTGAAAGAATCAGTTCATGTAAAATTTGATGAGACTGATCCACATGAACCCAAAACATTTGTTTGACTCCTTGAGGAAGATATGTAAATTCTCGACCATAATGATAAAGACAGTGAGCCCTTAGTGAAAACAACTAGTTCTATAAATTCTTCAGAAACTGTGCATGGTGAATTTTGACCTATAGACATTCATGAGGAGTCTAGTTCTAATCTTTCTAAAGGTATTAAAACTATAAATAATTATCTTTTAGATTCTGGAGTGGGTGAGTAAAATAGTAGAACACAAACTAGAGCTTCTCTGAGAAAACATGTCGAACATCAAGACTTTCCTTCACAGCTTAAACCTAAAAATATTGATGATGAAATCAATGATGAATTCTGGGTGATAGCCATTCATGAAGAATTAAATTAGTTTGAAATAAAAAATCTTTGTGAATTGGTAGAAAGAAATAAAGACACGTTGACCATAGTCACTAAATGAGTGTTTAGAAATAAAGTTGATGAATCTGGAAACATAGTTAGAAACAAGGCTAGACTAGTTCCACAAGAATATAGTCAAGAAGAAATAATAGACTATGAGAAAACTTTTTCACCTGTATCTAGACTAGAATCCATTAGGATACTACTTTCTTATGAAACTCATCTAAAACTCAAACTTTATCAAATGGATGTCAAAAGTGCACTTTTAAATGGGTACATAGTTGAGGATGTATTTGATGAACAACCCCCTAGTTTTAAAAATACCCACTTATCAAATCATGTCTTTGAACATTTAAAATCCCTATATGGTCGAAACAAGATTCAATAGCTTGGTATGAAAGACTTAGTTCTTTACTTATTTCAAAAGGTTTTACTGATGGAATAGTGGATCCTACTCTTTTTATTAAAAGTATTTCCAAAGATGTTTTAATAGTACATATTTATGTAGATGACATTATTTTTTTATTCTCTAATAATTATTTATGTACTGATTTTTCAAAAATGATGCAAGATGAATTTGAAATGAGTTTAATAAGGGAACTTAAATTTTTCCTTGGATTTCAACATTTTGAATATAAAAATGGTATTGTTTTAAATCAGATTAAATATAGCAAGGATCTTTTGAAACGTTTTTTTACCATAAAAAAGGTAGTGATACACCTATGAGTACCACCTGTAAGTTGGATGCTGATAAACTGGTAATTCAGTGGATCAAAACAATTACAGAGGTATGATTTGAAGTCTTCTATATCTTAATTATAAAAGACCTGATATTATGTTCAGTGTATGCATGTATGCTCACTTTTAATCCAATCATAAAGAGTCTCATTTAACTACTGTTAAAAGGATTTGTAAATATTTGAAGTATACTACATACTTAGGACTATTTTACCCAAGAGGATAATAATTTTATTTAATAAGTTATTCGGATGATGATTTTTCTGGATGCAAGTTAGATAGAAAGAGAACCTATGGAACATGTCACATTCTAGTTAAGTCACTAATATCATGGTGTATTAAGAAACAGAATTATGTGGCATTATCTACTACCGAAGATGAATATATAGCTGCTGGAGGTTATTGTGCTAAAAACATTGTGGATGAAACACACTTTACTGGACTATGGATATCAATTCAAAAATGTATCTATAAATTGTGATAAAAAAGTTCTATTAACATCTCTAAAAATCCAGTATCACATGCTTGGACAAAGCACATTGATGTGAGACACCACTTCTTGAGAGATAATTATCAAATAGGTGATATCACTCTTCAATTCATTGGTATTGAACACCAATTGAATGATATATTCACAAATCCTTTGAATTCTGAGAGGTTAAATTATATCAAACATGAGATAGGTATGATAAACTTTAAGGGTTAGAAATATCACCATTAGAAACCTCACCATTAGAAACCTCACTATTAGGAACCTCTCTGTTGGGCCTCATCATTATAAACCTCACTATTAGAAACCTCGCTACTAGAAACCTCACTGTTAGGAACCTCACCGTTAGAAACCTCACCATTAGGAACCTCACTGTTGTACCTCACTGTTAAGAACCTCACAGTGGGACCTCACTGTTCATAACCTCACCATTGGACTTAACCATTAATAACCTCTCTGTTGGACCTCACCATTAGGAACCTCACCATTGGAACTCAGCGTTGAAACCTCACCATTGTTACCTTACATATAGTTGATGTTTTTGGGACTTAGTGTTTTATCTTCTGGATCTAAAACGTTTTCTTCATTATTTATTTATTTTATCTAATTTGTTTTTCGATCACTAAGTGATAAAATTAAAGTACATAATACATTTTGATCCACCTCAAACTCTCTCCTGAATCGCTTTCTCCCTAACCTTAGAACCTAACCCTCTTCATAAACCCTTGAACAGCTTCAGATTGAATGGAAAGAGTGAAGAGACCATTTTTCAGTGATGATGAGGATGAGAAAAATTCAAAGAGACTTCGAGATGAGTTGAGTAGTGGAAGCAAGGCAGTGACAAAGCCGATCAACCCTCATCTGTCAAAGAGGGAAATCGTAGTTGAAAAAGAACTTAGTTATGAGTGGTTACTGACGAGAATATCTTTTGTGCTGAAGGCACTTGAATTTCAAGGATGGGTTGGATGATTTTTAAACAACAATGGACCCTACTACCCGAAGTTTGTGAAGGATTTTTCTTAGTTTTTGAAATTTGAACAGATTGAGGATGAGAACAAAATTTCTTCAAGGTTGAATGGTATGAGTATGAGTTTTTCCTATGTTGAATGGGCTGAGTGTCTGAGAGTACCACATGAAGGGATTTATGATTACTACTCAGGAGTGGTGCCTCCCACTACTGAGTTATTCTGTTATGAAGAAGACTTAGCTGAACTGAAAGAGAGTGGGATCCCTAGGAAATTCATTGCTACTGATATGGAAAGAGAAGACAAGCTATTGTTTATGTTTTTCCAGCATGTCTTGAGTCCCAGGAGATGAGACTCTACTACATTGAAATTTCAGGATGTATATATTTTATATCTATTGAAATATGGAAATAAGATAAAATTGTGTAGGATTTTCATGATTCAATTAGAGGATATGAAAAAGCCTAGTTCTAAATCCAATGCCTTATTTCATGCTAAATTGATATCCTTTATGTTGAAGGTGGAAGGAGTTTCTAAAGATAATGAGGAAACAGTGGTATTAAGGGACAATTTCTGCATTAAAAAGGTAATTTTCATGTTAATGAATATAAATTGGAACCCCTAGAAAAGAAGATTTGTACATGATGAGGCTAAGCTATATGGGGAATTAAACCCTATCACTCATTCTACTAGGCCTATGGATAAGATAGATCTTGGTCTAAATCCTGGTGATGTTTAGCATGCATATTCAGATGAAGAAGGAGAAACTACTTTTGTTCTAGAAAGAGAGGCTTCTCCTATAGATGACATGATTTATCTATACCTTCTCTCCAATACACATGCTAATATTTTATCCTTTGGTGATCCTAGTCCAAAAAATAGATTGCCTAGAAGGGATAAATTCCTAAGGGACAATGATGATGAAGAGACCAGGGAAGAAGAAGAAGGGCCAAAAAAATGTCTTTAGAGACACTATAGAGACCTCAGATGGGGGTAAAGTCATTAAATCTAATCATGCTGACTTTGAGAATTCTACATATGTGAGTGAAAGAAGAATGCTTGAGTCGCAATCCCTTGATATGGAATACAAAAATGCTAGAAAGGATAGATTAAGAGGTTTTTGATTTAGTTGATGGTAGAATTTCTTTGGAAGTAGTTGAAGATTTTGTGGAGGAAGTGGCAGTGGACCCCCATGTTAATGATGTTGCTCAAATAGGTATGGCAGAGATGGATATGGTTGATCAGGAAAATGCTCCAAGTGAGTGGAGGAACTTTTTGCCACATGTTCAATTTTTATAGCTCTTGGAATGGAGGATTGGTCAGAAGACCTTGGATTTGTGGTCTTAGGCTTAGATTATGGAGACTTTTATGTTGACAAGCGTATCCGAGGTCCTCCAATTCCTACTATTTTAGATACCAATATTGTGCAGCCAATGGTTCTTTTACCTCGAGACTATTTGAAAAAGGATGATTTAGAATCAATGATGTCGGATATAAAGAGCCACTTTTATGTGAGATTTTTTGGGTTAGAGAGGGATATAACTCACATTCAAAAAGATGTCACTTATATAGTGGAAAGGCTATTTTTTCCTCTCACTAAATCCTGCTAGAGGAGGTAAAGGAATGTCAAAATTAGATCAGAACCTTGAGAGATTCTATGGAATCTTTGAATAAATCTATTACTAGATTATAATCCTTCATAGTTTTAATGGTGCCGATGTACAATGATCTCTGATATGTTAAAAGTGTGGTTCAGAAAATTTTCACTCTATTTGAGGACTTTAAGAAGTCCATAGAGACACTTGTGAGTGGCCAAGATGATGAGGTGAAGAGGTTGATCAGTGGGCTGACTAAATCTTTTAATGTTCCATTAGCTTTCACTATGGCACCTTTTTGTAAATCTACTTCATCTTCAGCTACTCCACCTGTTGATCTAGAGGCTTTTAGGTGGTTTGTTTGAGAAGAAGTGGAGAAATTCTTTGGTAAAAGTACCTTAGACCCTCAGTATATGACTCAAGTTATTTCCACTACCATATAAATTCATAACCTGGTGGGGAATTATCTAAGGTAAGCTTCACAATATCAAAAAGACATCAAGGAACAAGTTGATTTCTACTACAAAAGGGAATACACTAAGCATTAAATGGATGGTAACTTCAAGTTGATGTTGGGAAACTTGAGGATTCCACCTGTAATTCAAGAGTTTAAGGATCAGGTAAGTAGGCTTAGAGAGTTGACTCTTGACATAGAAAATTTATGGATAATAAGGATGATTATATCTTAGCTATAGAGAGAAGAGGATGCATTATTATGGATTTCAGAAATCATCTTTTACCCTTACTTCATATAGATAGCACTCCCATCATTATTCCTCCAGCCTTTCCTTCTACCTCAGGTGCCTTAGGATCTTCCTATGCTACTCCATTGATGACTCCTTCATAAGCCATCAGAAGCTTAACCCCCACCATTCCTTTGAGATCTAATCACTACAGGTCTACTGATGCTTCTGTTGTAACTCATCAAACCCTGCTGACTGCCATCCCTCGGCCTATCCCTCCATCTTCAGAACCTACTTTATCAACTCCCAATGAAAAAACTTCATTATATATCTTTTATGTGGATTTAATGTGGGATTTCTTAGTTGATAGGGATCTTTGTAACATATTTGTATATTATACTTTTTCTTTATTACTATAAAATCCTCTTGTTTCTATTTTTCTTCTTGTCTTTTTGTTATTCACAAAGGGGGAGACATATTTAAGCTTGAATCTAAATGTTACCCAAAGGGGAAGAAATATTTAAATTAACTGGAATATTTTCATATATATATTCCATATACTTTCCCCTAATACTTTTGGTTCAATTTTATGAATACACATCTCTGGAGATATTAGCAAATGTGCTTAACCATAATTCAAAAAATACAGACATAATTTGTTATTATCAAAAAGGGGGAGATTGTTGGACTCACCTGTTTTGATAATCCCAAATCATGTTTCATTTATTTAAATCATCTTGTTTCTCTTACAAGATAATCATTTATCTGAAAACCATGTTTATATCAAAGTGATAACTATGTATGTTTAATCTCATTGCCCTTTGGTTTAAAGCTCACAATGAAAAATTTCTCCATGTAAAAAGGTCACCGATGAAAGGTAATTGATGCAAGGTCACTGATGCAAAGGTCAATGATGAAAATGTCACTGATTCAAGGTCACTGATGCATAGTTTTCCGATGCAAAGGTCATCAATGAAAAGGTCACTGATGCAAGGTCACTAATGCAAAGGTTT
This sequence comes from Viscum album, assembly GCA_963277665.1. Classification (NCBI taxonomy): domain Eukaryota; kingdom Viridiplantae; phylum Streptophyta; class Magnoliopsida; order Santalales; family Viscaceae; genus Viscum; species Viscum album. Next base: position 1,562,236,365 of record OY728123.1, read on the forward strand.
CCGATGTGATGTCATCAATGAAAAGGTCACTGATGCAAGGTCACTGATGCAAAGGTCACCGATGAAAGGTCACTGATGCGAAGGTCACCAATGAAAAGGTCACTGATGCAGAGTTCACCGATGCAAGGCCACCGTTGAAGGTTACCGTTGAGAAGGTCATCGATGAAGGCTACCGATGAAAACCTACTGTTGAAGCCTATTGTTACGTAGGCTAAAGTTAATAGTCTACTGATTCATACCTTTCCAATGTTTCTCAAATTCTTAAGATAATTCTAACGGCCATATTTGGTAACTTTAATGATTTTGAAATTAGTTAATGTTGATTGTACACATATCAAGAGACCATATCTTGGGATAGTACAAGGTATGAGAAAGATAGCACGTGATGTAATTATTTCTATTGTTTGACTTCAAATATAAAAGAGAAGACCAAGGAAGAAAATAAATAGAGGAATGATAAGTACAAGTCTAAAAGTTGAGAAAGTGGAATAAATGAGAAAGAACTTACTAGAGAACAAGGAAGAACCATTCGAACACCTTCACTGTGAACCCAAGAACATCAAGAAGATTATTTTGGGGGAACAATTTCAAGTCTGCCTTATGTGTCTCATCACATCTTGATCAATAGAAGAAGCAGGAAACTCAATTATTGAAAGCTAAAACCTAGAGTTGCGACACTCTATTTTGGAGACAACTTATAGAGAAAGACTCAAACTACAAATTATTCACTTCAAGGAGTCAAGAGATAAACTGTAAACAAATATAGATTTCTAACTAGAACTTATAATCTTACCTCTATTATGTTCCTTCATATTATATTTCTGATAAGTGTGTGTATGTCTATTACACATTGTATCGTGTGATTGAACTGAATGATACTGAATATCGTCACATTAAACTTCACTTACATCTTATTTCCCATGTATAACTGTGGAAGAGACTGTTTGTGGTCTGTATTGTTTTTTTTTCCATGAATAATTGTGGTAGAGAGTGTGAACCTTGGATAAATTGTGAAAAATGTTTTAAATCCCGATACAGTATGTGTATCAAGAATATTTTTAATATAAACTGCTTGGTGGAAGGTGATCACCATATAAATAATATTAAGTCTTTTCTTGAGACTGGACCTCTTCTTAATCTATTCTGTGCACTATATTTTTTTATACTCTATTTTATATATTTTACAGTGCTTATAATTTCTAAAACAGAAAACTATTTTGAATTCACCTCAATAGTTAGTTTTGGTGAGTGTGTGTATGTTTTTAATTCAGTAAACTTGTTTCAATAGTTGAAGAAGTGTTTTACAATAATTCAACTGAGGACTAATCACACTTTGAGAAACTCATTGACCAACTAGAAAACTATATCTCTACTTCCTTAATTTTCTAGGTCATTTAAAAATTTGGGGGATCTTTAATATAATGTTTTTAACAGAAACATTATGTAGGAACTCAATTCAATCCCCTCTTGAGATTCCACTCTGTCCAACAAATTCATTGGGAGGTTAAATGTGAATGAGTGTATAATTTAAGGAACCATTAAAAAATAATAATTATAAGATTAATAATTTTTAAAAAAACCGAACAATGAGGCATGACTTTTTTTTTTGCAGGGATGACTCTGGAGACTGACTTTTTCTACTTTCACATAGTTTTATTTACCTAGATATAATGAATGTGTAAAATTTTAAAAATTTCTTACCTTCTAGAATCCCTATTGAGAACTTTTTTATTGAGGATAGTCAATTGTTCAAATTTGGGGGAATTTGATAAGCTGAAATCACATATACATTTTACAATCATTTTGTTAAGGAGTATCCCTGATTTCACTCACTAATACACTAGGTATATGTTTTATATTATAGGGAATAGTTTTTTAATGGTTCAAAGGAAAATATGAAAAAATGAGAAAAAATGCTCAATACTTGTCATGAAACTCCATTACAAAATGTATATTCAACTTTCCCAATATAAGGACAAGCCACAAAGCATGTCATGAATGAATTTCAATACATAAATTAATTACACGATGTGATTTCTTAATAAATATCATGTTACTATCAAACTAAATTCCTAATTTCAAGATATAGAGTGAAGAATTATACACATTGTGAATCCCAAATACACATCATGAATCCTAGATAGACATAGTGAAAGGAGTCAGTTTCCATGTCCAAAGATTTCATATGAGATTCTGATGAGACTCTCACATATTAAAAAATCACAGGGAAAACCTTGGATCAGAATTACATGATCTGAAAACCAATTACACATCATGTAATATCCTGATTATTTACCTACAACAGATGAACCATAGACACAACATTGATTAACTTATGATTTTTCTCCCATTTTCTCACATCTTATTTCTCGAATTTCTTCTACCTTGTCTCCCAATAAATAGTTCACATCAATTTTCATCATTATTTTATAATTAATCAAGCCCCTTGGATCTATTTTCGAAGCGTTATTCATCATTTTTACCTTACCAACACCTTGTTACATTCATTATTCATCTCAGTAACCAATCTACGACAAATCTGTGCTACACTTGTTCTTATTCTTAATTCAAATAAGTATTTGATTAGAATTGTGATTAATTAAAGGATTATATTTATTATTCTTGATTTTATGTTCATTAATGGGTTAATCTCAATCCTTGTCTGTTGTTTAATTACATAATATAAATCTATGTTGTCATGTTAACCATGTTTATAATTATTTATCTATTTTTAATCGATTCTACCATGAGTAGCTAAACTAATTCGGGTAGGGATCATGATTAGGGGTGTTTGAATTTAATCTATATTTAATTCTCAATATGATAACCTTAAGGAATAGTAATCAGGTTAAATAAAATTTGATTATACAATTCTTTTAAGTGACCATATCCTTGGGAATTTTTAATGAATGACCCTCACTTGATTGGGATAGAATAGGCTATGTCTAATAGCCTATGATATTTTTTACTTTTGATGATAGTATTAATGTATCTAGGTTGGATATATCTCCAAACCAAGGATGGTTGTCTCTTGGATAGATCTAGTTAGCTTGACCATAGCCACCTATTCTTTCTTTATATCCTAAACCTTATAACCATACCATGTTTGAATTAAGATCATTATTTTTTCAAAACCCTGAAATTGATCATAATCTCTTCTTTATATCTGATCATAATCCATGAATCCCTTAGCATTAGCTATTCCCAAGCTAAGCCATATTGTAGGGAATCCTACCCCAAATGGTTATAAGATTTAGTTCCTACCACCTAAGAGAAATCTTGATCAGACCGACCCTGCACCACCAATGCACTTCACCCTAGTAGCAAGTGTGTTTTTGAAAAAAAAAAACTAAATCTGATTGTTGCCCACATGAATTAAATGATGCATGTGGGCACATAATACTCATAAATAAAATAATTAAATTTTTTCATGAATATAATTGTCAATATTTATATTAATTAAAATATTTTAATGAAATAATTATATTTCTAATTTTTTTCAATTATATAATTACTTTAAATTCACATGCAAAACTGATGATGTGTCTCTCCAATTAATAAATAAAATATCATAAATGATTTTTAAAATATAAAAGGTAATATAATTTGAGTGAGTTAATGTGTAATATGAATTTTTTAGTTGAATATTAAATATTAGTGTTATGTTAATGTATTAGATTCAAAATAACATTTTTCCATGATGTAATTAAATTCAAATTAAATGAATAGTATTAAAAATGACATTTGTGATATTTTATAATAAATTATTTTTTATTAAATGGTATAAAATTCAAAAAAAATAGATTCATCCAAATGAATGTGATATGATTATAAACACCAACAGTGGTCCATTTATGGGTCATTTGGAAATTTTTAGTTACATTATTAATCGTTAAATGGTAGAAAACATTAATATTAAAGTAATTTTTAGAATGGTTAATGAAGGTTTATAAAAAAAGGTAAAGGAAATGATGTCATAAAAACCAATCCAAATTTTATTATTTGAGAGAATTTTGACTGATTCTCATATTATTTTGGAATATTATCAGTTATTATAAATTTTTATATCCAAATTAATTTAAATTAATTTAATATTTTAATAAATTTGAAGATTTTACCTCTTATAAATTATAAAAGGGAACCTCTTCTTTCTCTTCTTCCCACTACATTGCGCATTCTGGCTCAAAAAAATCAACCATGTTCTCTTCTCAAATTTCCTAGACACGTTTTGGAGGAAATTATCTTTCCAAATCACAAACCCTAGATCCCTTAAGATGGTATCTAAATGATTTGTTTCAAAGAAGAGGTGGATCAAAGACATATGAGGGATGTCGAATCTGATGTAAGGGGTTCTTATATCACTTTTATTTCAATGATATACATGAAATATTCAACAAATATTTATTTTATGTGGTTTATATACTACCCATTATTTTATTTTATGATTATTCTTTTGAAAATAATGGGTATTTACATATCTATATAAGGTTATTTCTTTCTTGGAGTTATTAATCCAAATGTTACAAAAGTGGTAAATGGTTTTCTATTACAATCATATTATTAGCATGATTCTTTATGGTTATTTTCAAATGATGAATTTTTTATCTAAAACTCAGGATACTCATTAATTTTCATCTCATCATGATATTTAATGAAAATAAATTGTATTGTATCATTTTCCTCCCCTTAATTACTCATGAGATTGAAATTATTTTTTCAATGAAAATCGACTTAATTTTTATCTTCGGTCGGATTTCCACTCTCTTTCATATCCATGTTTTTGGAAAAAAAATCAAAAATGAGTTTACTATTCCCTAATGATTTTTTAAATTTTCTTTCACCATTGTATGACATTATTCAAAATGGTTTAAAAAGAATCTTCTTTTCGTTTTCAAAACATAGTACTTTTTGAATTTTTACAAACATGTGGAAAGAATGTATTCATTAAACTTATATGGAATGATCATAATTTACCATTGTAGTTACCATTAAAGGATTTAAATATTCATCTACAAGTTTCCATCTTAAATTTTAATTAAAAATATTTCCATACTATTTATAAAATTTTTATTTTTTAAAGATGAGATTTCAAAATTGAAATGTTATTTTCCTTATAAATATTATAATGATCTTTTAATGGTATTTATATTCATCGAAGACAAACATAGTTGATTTCACTTATTATTTACTAAGTATATGATATATTTATACCAGTATTATTATTTCTTGGGATGTTTTATCTTTATGATGATAAAATATTTATGAAATCCATTTATACTACATGGGTTATACAATGATGAAATGTTTATAAAACCCATTTATTTTCATGGATTGTGATATGATGAATTCTTAATGATATTAGGGAACAAATATTTATTATTTTAATTATGTGACATGTGGGACCAATATCTCCCTCCAATTAATTGGGTAATGTGATATATCATTTGAGATAAATAAGATTGGAATGTGGAGGGAACATAGTTCATTTTTGGACACTATCCATTACGATAGTCCAGTGAGTGGACCTTCACTACAATGATGGTTTGGGGAGTGAACCCAATAAAATATTATAATCTTTTAAATGAGACTTTTATATTGAGGAAATGATTTTATAATATTATGTGTATGTATCAATTCCATGTCTTATGCCAATGTTATGCACTCATCATTATTATTCTTTGATTCTCTTATGATTCGTGTCTTATGAATGGGCATGTTTTATGTTATGACTCAATATTATGATATATGATATAGTGGGTATGGATTTAAAATGTTAATATCAAGTTAAAATAACCTTATGATCATGTTATGTTTTTTTTATCATTGATATCTCCATTTTTTACCATTACAAAGTATCTGAGTTCACCCTTTATAATGATTCCATTCCCCAGGTTAAGGAGAGTGGTTTTAGGAATTAAATGTCTAAGAAAGGTTATAATTATGAATAACATAATGGGGGTTATTTTGAACTAGTTTTTTATATGTCCATGTTTCCAAATATACCAGACGTATATGATTCTGGAATAGATTGTTATGTTATGTAATGAATATTCATCTATTCAAAGGAGGCATATTTGTTTAAAAAGTAATGGTCTATATAATTGGTATTATAGAATTGTTTATTTACCCTTTTTAAATTAGGATGAGATAACTTTCATGATAACCCAATGGATAAGTATAACTATAGTAAAAAATCCAAATGTTTAAGTAATGATATTGAATGACCTATGTTAAATATAAGGTTTCAAAGGGAAATGTTTTATGATTTAGAAATTTCAAAAATGTTTTTTAATTATTATTTATATTAAAAATATGGTTACTATTTCCCACACTATGATTTCAGTTTTCATCAATCGCTAGAACTCAAATTTATAATGTTAATGATGAACGCAACAGAAAATACAATGATTGCCCTCCTTAAAAATAGAATGTTATGGGAGATAGAATGAAAAATCATATTTCTATGCTCAAAAAAATCTCAATCTATGTATCATGATGATATTCCAAATGTGTAAATGAGGTAAAAACAATCCTTTGAGTCCTTCATTAGAAAACATCTAACTTCTTTTTGTGGTTTTTAACGTCCCGACCCGGCTCACCCCTAAACCAGTGGCTGGACCAGTCACCACATGACCTCAAGCATGTCTCCTCATACACTAGAGGATGCTGACTAGCAGAGTGGTTCTAAGGATAGTTAGTGGGGAGACTATACCAAATTATCAGAGTAAAAATAGAGGTAAATATCATAAAATGGCGAAAGTAGTGTGAATGATGATAAGTAGCAGAAGAGATAATTTTTATAAATCTTGTATAAAACATAATGGTCAATGGAAATGTTATACAATGCATTCATGTTATGATGGTACAACTATGAAGGCGATAAAAAATACATCTTTCTTTAAATATCAACAAATAAATAAATAAACATTAACTCAAATCCCTAAAGACAATCTCCTTGAGCATCCTGAGCTTCTGCTCAGTCCTTTTCTCCTTTCTCCAAGTATATGCAAACAGTAAAATCCTGCAACCAAATAGAATCTACTCGGGTACCCCAGTGCAATAGAGGACCGAGTAGGGTATGATATATAAATCTTAGTAGGCCAAGACCACTGGTGTCTACACCAAATCAATAAATTCAATAAATAATTTAAACACTGTGAAATCATGCATAAATAAAGTAAGTTTTACAATGTAACTATATACCCAAGTACCTGCTTCCGCCCTCAGCTAGTGTCTGAACTTGTATTATACATTTTTCATGAATACACAATAGTCATCAAACATCCATTTTAATTTATAAATTATTCAAGCCTCTATAATTTATATAAGTCCCAAGATCCGGCCAAAGCCCAAAATCCCCCACATAAGTCACTCACAACAAATGTATCTAAAGACCATCTAAGAAATCAACGTAAAGAAAACATCCAAGCTTGTGATTTGGTTTGGATAATTAATCATATGATATTCAATTTAATCTTCTATATACTATGTTCAATAATGTCCACTAAAAATAGTGATTCTCCCAACTAATACCAAAATCTGAGCCCATCAACTAAGTAATGTGATTTTCTTTTAGGTTCAACCTCTAAAAATAGTGATTCGCCCAATTTATAAAAATGTTTGTGCTGGAGCCTTTACACAAAACATATTGATTCTCCCTTGGGTCTGTCCACAAAACAATGATTCACCCAATTCATTAACAAGTCTAAACCCCTCCACTCAAGTAGTGATTCGTCCAGGACATTAACAATAAACATGCATGTCATAAACATCTCATGCCAAACAAGCTGAACAAGGCTTAGATATTTAGAAACCATCTCACATGGAATATCATATATTTAAACAACTCCATCTTAAACAACTTAAGGCATGGAAAACAAACAAGCATCTTAAGGAATTCATGGCCCATTCGGCCTTAAATAGACAAACCGGGGAAATGTACCCATGGGGTTGTCCCTTAATCAAAATAAACAACCTTTAATATTTACAATAATGCATATTAAAATCATTCAAATATGAAACACATATCATAATTAATTTAAAAAATTAATTATCTCATTCAAATTTCAAATCCCGCAATTAATTCCCACAATTAATTATCCAAAATATCACTGCAAAAGCACATCATTAATCTATCATTTAATATCTATATTTAGATTAAACAACATATTGCAATTAATAACCAGAAAAAATTATCCCATTCAACTAAATCAATATCTTATAATTAATACTTTGATTAACTATTTAATATTCCAGACTCAAACACATAATTAACTCATCATCAATTATCTCAAGATTAATCAAATTAACTACTCATAATTAATCCCTCAATTAACTATCATCTAAAACAAATAATTAATTCATAATTAATTATCTCGACTCGACTAAATTATTTACTAATAATTAATGGCCCAATTAATTATCTATTTTACAACTGCAAGACATATAATTAATTCATAACTAATTATCTCATTCCCCTATTAAACTATTTAATCCGACATTGCAGTCAACATTATCAAAGCAGTAAAACAACAAAACAATATTTGATTAATTAGTAAATGTCAAGAACCCTACTTCAATGAATATGGTTGATCCAAAGCTTCATAACTCAACCATGATCCTCTCGTGTACTCGTACCTCAAAAAAAGTGCATGCGCATATGGAATATATCTTCACACCCAAACAACCATTAACCAGCACCTAAAAATAGTGTGGTGGGGACTAACTCACACCTAAAATATTAACTACAACATAAAAACGCCATAAGAATCCAATTCATAGGGTGATAAAACAAACAACGAGTTCAAACCCACACTCAAATATGGCTGCAATGAACCAAAACTGAGCCGAAACACTTCCCCCTTGGAGGAGATAGTTAGAATACGGACCAAAAGGTCTAGAAGACCCCCTTTCACAACCTGGAATTGAAGAAACCAAAAAACCCAATTAAACCCAAACCTTAGGGTTTCACCGGAGAAAATAGGGCATGATAGGAGTCAAACAGATTATGCGAATCACAAAACATATGCAGACAGACTCACTTTGATGAGGTGGACATGACTCGTGAAGTGACGGGATGAGTCCAAGCGCGGAAGAGGGAGCTGAGGATGGTTGTCATGTATGCTACAGGGAGGGCCTAGGAGGGGTTCATGCACTACCTGCATGGTGGGCCTCCCTCTCTTTCCCTCTCTTACCTTTCTACCTCCATCCTCTAATTAACACCCTTTTAAACTAATACTTATAATATAATAATAATTACATTTATTATTCTCATTAACTTATCCTTTAAATAAAAGTTTTATAATTAATTCTAAAACTCCCCTTTAATCATCCAATTAATTTCTTGTAACATTTATTTAGTTAAATACAAACAATAATAATAATTACATCCTTATTATTATTATTAAATCTTTCTTTTATTTAAAATAAATATAAATTGATTTAAAAAATCAGGAAATCGCATAGCTAACCCGCACGATTTGACTAATTTTGCACAACCTGATATCTACATTTAAAATGGTCCCAATCACATTTCAAATTCAACTTAACCATGAAATTTAATTAAATAAAACCTAAATTCCACAAAATTAATTAAATTCCTCATTACCTTGAATTAAATTAAATTAAACCCAACTCCACTTTTATTCCACATTTAATATTACCATTTAATGTTATCCTTCTTCGATAACACCCAACTCCTCATTTACCTGTCTTTTAATATTACCCTTCATTGATACCCTCCAACTCCAATTTATCATGTTATTTAATTAAATTCCTTAACAAAATTTCATTAAAAAAATTACCCACTTCATTTTATTTAACTAAATTCTCTCAACACAATTTAATTAAATTAAAAAATCCAACTCATTATTATTTAATTAATTATCTCAATGGGAAATAATTAAATAAAACCTCCTCTCTGAAATGATTATATAAATTTTTATTGAACATGTATTTAATTAAATGAAACCCCAAATCCTCATTAAAATATCATTTAATGAAATTATAAGAACTTTAATTTAACAAAGAAACCCCCCAACAACACATTTAATTAAATTCAATTCACCCTAAAATTAAATAAATGAAACTGCCATATTAATAACTATCATTATTATTATCATCTAATAAAATGCTTTATTAATAAAACCCAATAAAATCTGTTCTACACAAAATTTAGTTAAATTTAGTTTAACTCAATTTAATTAAATGAAACCATTGTTTCGCAATAATAAATTAAATACCACTTTTTCATGGATTTAATTAAAAACCCCCAAAATCCATTATTATTATTATTCTTCATAATAATAATAAAAACCATTATTAATAATAAATTTTATAATCATAAAACCATAATAAAAATCGCATTATTATTATTATTTAACCGTAGATAAAACCCAACACCTCTATTATATAAAATTACTTCTTTATTAATTTCAAAACTCCTTATTTAATTAAATGAATCTATTGGACTCCTCATGTACTAATCATTCTTTAATAGTAACAAATACTATTAAACCGGGTTAAATCCTGTAAATTATATCAAATCAAGTGTATTGTTGTTTAAGTATTCTCATGCTTTAAGAAGAGCCATTCAATATATTAATTGATCTACATTCAGTTTAATTACTTTATAATATACTTGATTTACTTTTATAATACCTACTTTGAAAAATGATTAAGTCTAATCTATTCTATGATCGTCATTTCTTAAGTCTGAAAACAGTTATTTTGAAAAGTATGAGACACCGTGAGTCTGCCATTGGTTATGTATTTCTGGAAAATTAAACCAGACACTGTGACTTCAAGACACTGTGAAAACCAGACACCATGAAGAATCAAACACTTTGACAAGTAGAAACCGTGAGCATGATACACCGTGACCATGAGACACCATGACCATGAGACACCGTGACCATGAGACATCATAACCATGAGACACTATGAAAAAGACACCATGACATCCAGACACCATGAACATGAGTCACCGTGAACAAGACACTGTGACATCCAGACACCATGAACAAGAATCCATGAACAATCTAGACACCGTGTGAAAGATACACCATTTACATGACATACTACATGTCACCTGATAGTACGAGGTACAAGGTGAAAAATACATGCAACATGTCAGCTCCAACACATGCAATCTGAGATAAAAGTGATGTGCGTCCGAGAAAAGAAAGTGTGTGGCACTATACTAAAAAGAAGCACAACAACATAGAACACACATGTAAAATTCTTGAAGAAATAACTGCCTCATTAAACATGACACTACTAAGGAACCCACAAAGCATACTAGAATCTCGAGAACATCCTCACACTATCAAACATCATGAAAAAAACAAGCTAGATCTGTCTGACTTGTGACACTCTATTTTCCCGACGAGGACTCGAGTTTTACATCTTCTTCATCTCATGAAGTCTAGAACTGAAAAGACTAACACTCAAAGACTAATGCTCAAAGCTTTTCTAAACCTATCTCAATATTTTTGTTATGCTGTGTATCATATTATTACCTTTCGAGCAGTGTGTGTTTCTTTATATAACACACTATGTCTCCTACATCAAACTGAAGGATACAATATATAATTACTCAAACATCTATTTACTCTTGTGTATAAACATGAATAATTGTGGAAGAGGTCCCTGTGTGGCATGGCTGTTTGTACCCACGAAGAACTGTGGAAGAGGTCCTTGTGTGACCCGGATAGTCCTGTGTACTATTGTTTAACCCTAATTCAGGGTGTGGAACAAGTTTATTTATATAAAATGATTGGTGGCCGGTGATCACCAAGTAGATTGGATTAGTTCTCAGCTTGAGACAGAACCACTTGCTTCATATCCGTTGTGCTGCTAAATTTATTCTTTTCTATTTTTACTACTCTACTATATAATTCAGAAATCACTAAACTAACTTTGATAGTTAATATTTGAAAGAAGTTATAATTGTCTTTTTTTATTAAAATATCTTCAAAAGTAATATTAATAACTAATATTAAGATTACTGAGAATTAATCAATCTTCTAAGAAGTTATTTACATAGTCCAACCTTTATAACCACATTATATTGATTAACAGGGTTGTATTTAACCAGAAGGGGAAATCCATTTAAGAACACTTTTTAAATAGAACTTTTTTATAGATACTCAATTTAACCCCTCTTTAGTATTCTACTCTGGCCAACATTTGGTATTAGAGGTGGTTTATTAAGCCTCTGTATTAACCTACCTCAACTGTGATTGTAGTTGTACATTAAATATCTATAAATTTCTGTCAATTCTAAATTTTTAGTTATTTAAAGCTATTCAATTATTATGGATAATATATTGGAAGGTGTTGCAACCAACATACCACCATTCTTTAATGTAACCCACTATACTCAATGGAAAATTAATATGAAAATGCATTTAGAGAGTATAGGTTTTGATATTTGGTCTTTCATTATAAAGGAATATAAGATTCCTGTTACTGATATAATTACATGGGATGAACTTATCAAAACTGCCTACAATAACAATTGTAAAGATATGAATGCTTTATACTACTCTTTAGGAGATGAGTAATTCAATAGAATTGTTTCTTGTAAAACTGCCCATGAAATTTGGGATACCCTGTCTGCTTCACATGAAGGAACATCTAGTGTAAAGGAAATGAGACTTAATAATTATAATATTAAATATTATAACTTTAAAATGAAACCTGAAGAACCTATATCTGACATTTATCTTAGGTTCAATGAGATTGTCAACACAATTATTTCTCTTGGAAGAGAAGTCACTGTCAATGAATAGATCATGATAATTCTCAGATGTCTACCTGACAGATGGAGGGGAACCTCTGTCTCTATTAGAGAATCATGCGTCATCCGCAAGATACATGTAAAAGAACTCATTGGGAAATTGAAGCTGTATAAATAAGAGCTAAAAGTCAACAAGGAAGAGGAGGATGTACCAAAAAGAAAATCGGTTGCATTCAAGACCACAACCCTCAAACACAAAGAGAAAGGGAAATTGGAAGATTCTATAGAAAGTTCTAGTTGTGAAAAATCATCACCCGATAGTAATGATGAGATGTCTCAATGATAAAGAAGATTCAAAAGATTTTACAAGAAGAAAAAAATTTTCAGAAAGCCTGATTTCAAGGAAAAATATGACCAAAAAGGAAGTTGGAAGGACTAAAAAAGAAGTGACAAGACTGATGAGATTGTCTACTATGAATGTAAGCACAAGGGACATATCAAGGCTGACTGTCCAAATCACAAGTACAAAAAAAGATATGGGGACAAGGACAGGAAGTATAAAAAGGCAATGAAAGAAACCTAGAGTTCATCTAAGGACATTTCAATAGACTCAAAAACATCACATGATAAATAGGCTAACAAATCCAATATGTGTTTTATGACAAACACATCTGAGGTAACACTAGATTCTCCTATACTTAATTGATAATATTCTAGATATGAGAGAGACTCTGAAAATATAACTAATGAAGAAATGTTGGAATACTGTAACATTCTTGAATAAACATATAATGAACTAAAAGAAAAATATAAATCATTGAAGAAACAAAATGCTCTTACTGTGACTATTAAATCTGAAATCACAACTAAAAAGGAAAAAAAAATGCTCAACTGCTATAAGGCCCCAGCCTTAAACCTTACTTAATCTTGAGTTATTAAAAGATTACACATTGAGGATCTTTTCAGGTTTAGAGTTTTAGAGAATTAGATCATGAAACTTGCATTACATTCCACATTTAAACAAAGTGGTTACATAAAAGGCAATATTCATTCTTCCCATCATCGGAAACCTATTTAAAATAAAACACGGATTCTTTCTTGACACATCCTTGACACTATCATCACATCATGTACCTTTCCCTTGACCTGTGAAAAACATTTCAAAAACTTGGGATGAGCATAAAAAGCTCAGTAAGGGTTATAAAAACATGAGTTCATAAATACATAAGAATGAAATCATGCTTTACCCATAAAACATAGGCATATCAAATCATGAATAAATCATAGAAAACATAATACATAAAGGTAACTTGAGGCATTCATAACATTCTTACGTAGGGAGTAACCCTCTTGGTTACGTTTGGAATAACCATCACAGTATATTCCCTAAAATCTCTTCGGAGAAACCTTAACGTTTCACTCCTTCGCGTTACCCAATGCATTGGAGAGCTATAACGGGCTCACCCGCCCTTAGTTTATCACGGAACCACCCGTCTTCATAATAATGCCCAAGAACCATAACATAATCATATCACATAAAACATGCATAAAGGAAACATAACATTTCCACATTTCAATCACGAGATATCAATACAACACATTGATATAATAAAAACATTATGAAAACCATTTTCAATACCAAAATAAAAGAAAAGTAAAACATGGTATTTATTTTTCTTTTAAAAAGAAGGTATGGCTTGTAGAGGAAGCCAAAACTCAAATAACGGTTACGACGGCGGAGAAGTCGTTGTCGCCGCATACGTACGACAAAAACATTCCCTTTTGTCGTTTAGTAAACGCTTCGTATAAAAAAGATTCCTTTTGAGTAAACGTAAAAGTCAAAGGGGTTTATACACCGTATAAAAGAAAGTTGTGTATAAAATAAAATATGCCTCAACGAAAGGAGATTGAGACGAAGTCCCATACCACCTTGAAGCTTTTAACATTTTAAACCATTAATATCCATATAAATAAATCCTTAAAACCATTTTGAAAGCATGGATATTAATAAGAAGAAATAATTAAAACATTTAAAACGATATTCTGGTAAAAGGGGGTTTACCAAAATTAGAGACACTTGAATACAATAATCGAGGAATAACATTTAGTCAGAACATTATAATATCATGAGAATAAAAGGATTCATGATATAATACTCCAAAGGAAAGTATATACACCATATAAGAGTGAATTGGTGCATAACAACAATGAACCCTCAATAGAAATTTCAAATGTGATGAAATCCCTTATAAAGAAGGTGTCCTTAAAATAAGGACAAATCAATCTCAAAATATGTGTGAAAAATATAAATACACCCAATATAAGTGGATATTAAGTGTAAAACAATAAAAGGTCATTCACACATATTCAAAGGATGACATATTCAATAACTACATGTTGAACCCAAAGAAATCGAAATTGGGTTAAGAAGTTCCCTTGACAGCCTAACGGCGTCACATCAAAATGAGTTGATGAGAGATAAAAAGAGTATCTCATCACTTGGACACAAAATTTACATCATTAAGGATATATGAGAACATATCCCAACATAACAATATGTAAATTAAAATACCCAATAAAAGAAGTCTTTTAAAAAGAGGAGGGTGAAAGGTTCCCTTACCGACTTGGGTATCTTTCAAAACTTACCCCCATGAAAGAAAGTCAATAAATCATTGATGTAAATACTCATAAACGAAATTATATTACACAAATAGTAGAATAATGGGCAGCACATACACCACTCAAAGGAAATTGTGGCAAATGTAGCATAAATCTCATGGGGATAAAAGTGAGATGAAAAAATCCCTTACGAAAACTCGGCAGCCTAACGACGCCACACAAAACTTCCAAAATGGATTGATGAGAGAGAATAGGGTCTCTCATCACATGAACATAAAAATTACAGTAAGTTTAATATAAAATATCATCCCAATAACAAGTAATATGAGCTTTAAAAGGAATGACATAAAAGTGTATACTTAAAAAGAAAGAGAGGAGTAGGATCCCTTACCTCGGGTCCGACTTGACTCGATCGTTCTTTAATCTCCTGAATAATAAACTTGAGTTAATTTCTAATTCCTTAAGAACCCTTTTTCAAGTTCATTATTACTTTTATACCACTTGTTACAATGTCACAAACATTATGTAATCATTTAAGTTAATAATATTTGTTTTGCCGATATTTGGTTCTTAAGTCGAAAGTGGTCTTCTTACAATTACATGTTGTTCGTGTGGCCAAATGTTTATTATATCCAGAATTGTATTCATTATGTAGATATCATATATTTCATATATATCCAGTACATGCATGCATTTATAACATTACATAATCATTTAGAGGTAAGAAATGAAATGCACCGTTCATGGAGACGGTAAGCCGTACGTACGCATGAACGCTACTTTCATTTCTATTTCGTATTTTACAGAATAGAATAATAATGATATAAAGGTATATTATAATTCCAGTATAATATCATATATAATATCATATTTCCATCCTTTATACATCCCACATATGGTATTTAACGAATCAAATCACTTTGAGGGGGCGGTAGTCCGCACTTCCTTAAATGAAGATATCGCGTATACCCATAATGGAAGCCATAAAGGTAAGACAAAAATGAAAAATACAGAAGCATAAATATAACATAAACATATTATATATCATATATAAAAATAGTGACATCATAATGGCCACCTTTGAAGGTGTTAAATGAGTATTGAACAATCATCGTTTCGGGAGGCAGAATTTCGCCATCCACGGAAACCGTATGTTCTTTAACCATTTGATGCAGTTGTGTGAGAGTGTAGCTCAAATAAATATTATAACAACATCCTAGTATATTGAAGATACTGGTGTTGTTACAAAAGAAGTAAATAAAAAGAGTTTAGGGGGTTGGAGAAGCAAAATAAAACAAATGAACATGAGAGAATGAATTACCTTTAAAAGTGTAACTCCTTTTGATTTAAGCCTAAAGGCTTCCTTTGAAAGGATTCTGCCCAAAGGGAGTCCTATAGGATGAGGAGAGGGATGTGGAGAGAGCAAATGGGCAGGGGTTGGCCGAGCCAAAGGCTTGAGAAGTGTATGGAATGAGGTAGAGGTGGGGGCCTTTTATAAGAGGAGAGGAGGGGCACTTTTGGGAAGTAAAGAAATATTACATTATTTGAAAATGTGTTTCGGTTTCAAAAGGTCCCACATTGATAGAATTCGTGGCTAAGGTGATAAGGCTTCGAAATCCACTCATCCAATTGTTTTTGGACATGTGTAGTTCATAGATTTTACATTATCTTTCCATTTTATTTAAATCGTCAAATAATGATGTCATCGTTAAATCATTATTATGTAATAAATAATTTAATTTATTTAATGTCTAAAAATTATAAAAGAAATACTATGATGTAGGAAATCTCTTTAGCTTTCCAATGACTATTTATAATCAAAATTTGGACTTGTGTAACCCCACTTAAAAATTGTTTTAGTAAAACATATCATGTTTGTGTCAATTTTTCTTTTACATTAAATAAAATGTTATTTATGTCATTTCCCAACAAAAGTGGATCCATGGGGTCCCCAAGTTGACCCATGGCTTGTCTTGGTCGGCCATGACACAACCAATGAGGTTGGGACATGTGTCATGTTCATTTCATTTTATTAAAGCATTATTTTTACCTTAAACTACACTAATTACCACTAATCGCGATTAAGAACTTAATGAGTTACTATTCACCAAAAAATTATTATAATCTCATTGAACCACATTTTACTTCTTAATGACAACCATGTATGTCGGATTTTCAAAATTCAATACACATTAGTGGTAAAATTTCATTTAACTGAAAAATCAGTTTGCTTGATTACCACTTAGTGGTTTCACTATTCATCAAAAATTGGAGTTTTTCAGAAAATTACCAAAAATTCACCCTAAGCTATAATTGATATTCCGAATTCAAAAATGAAGTCCATTTTACAAAATTCAAAACATATTAGTCACATTAATTAATTTAATAATTAATTCCCGCTGTCAGCGCAAATAGCGTGTTTTCATAAAACAATAAGTATCAAAAGATTGACACTAGTTTACGTCTGATTTCAAAGTGAAATTAATTCCAACGACCACTATTGGATTTAATGGTAAAAAATATTTTCAAATTTCACTTTAAAAACAATTCAAAATATTATCTAATCATATAAATAAATTAGATTAAAAAGTGGTTTTGAACTAAAATACAACATTTTACACTATTCATTAAAAAAAATGAACCTTATCGGAAAGATACCAAAAAATTACACAAAGTAAAATTTGATGTCCCGATTCTTAGTAAGAGTTTTATTTGGTCCAAAATAATGTTTAAGAGTGAACAAAACTATATTTAATTATCGTTCAACATCAAAAGGTGACAAGTGAACCTTTAGTGAAAACTAGGGCATATACGCCTAAAATTGAATTCTTTCCGTATTTTAAGCCTCTATCCTTTATTGGATAAATGTAAAAACATATAAAAACATATATAAACATATCTTAGTTATTTCTATCCATTCCCGCCAATACAATGGCTACATGTTAACTACCATTTAAAATAATATTATTTTATTATTAGAGTGCAACGTAAGATTCCCAAGAAACTCGTTGTTGCGTGTTGGGTACGCCATCGAGCATAGCGTCCCCTTTAAAGTCATTTAAATATTTTATTCACAAATATGGATAAATATGAAATGTCATATTCTTTATTTACCTGGGATGTTACAACTGCTCAAAGAGAACAACGAATTAAAAATGTCTAATGGGCATTTGGATAATTACCTAGAAAAGTTTACCAATGGGAAAAATACCCTTACCCAAATTCTAGGAAAACAAATTACCCCTAAATACAACACTGGCATTGGTTATCAACCAAGAAAAAGAAACCTTGGTAGAACAAATATTGTTTATAAATCAAGGAAATACAGTTTTACTTCTAATTCTGGACACAAATTATATAATTCAAGTTATGATACACTGTATATTGTTTCATGTTTTTCTGGACCAAATAGAGTTTATTTTTCAAATACTTTACTTAATGCTTATAAGAAACCAATGAGACAGATATGGGTTCTTAAAGCACTTATTACTCATATTACTGGACCTAAACGAGTATGGGTACCAGAATCTATATTTTCTTGGTCATTTTGTAGGAAATATACTTAAAGATTTTCTGTAAAAGTCTGTAGTACTTGTGTAGAGGATGTTCAAGGCACATGACAGGATACTACTCATTCTTCAAGAACCTAATCAAAATAGATGGAGGACATGTCACATTTGGTGACAATGCCAAAGGAAAGATTATTGGCTCAGCCAAATCGGTAACTCTAATTGAGTATTGATTTCTAAAGTACTATTTGTTGATGGATTAAAATACAATCTGCTTAGTATCTCACAATTATGTGATGATGGATTTCATGTTAGATTTCAAAATGATGCTTGCAATATCATTAATTATAAAGAATAATTAGTATTTTCTATATTAATAAATGAAAATGTTTACTCTGTTAACTTAGATTCATTAGCTTCTCAAAATGATTCATGTTTAAGTGTATTTTATAAATATTCTTACCTTTGGCATAGGAGACTAGGAGACTGTAATATTCACTCCATTAGAAAGATAACTAGAAAAATCCTAGTTAAAGACTTACCCAAACTTGAGTATCTAATTGAAAATGTATGTAATCCCTGTCAAAGGTGAAAACAACACAAAACATCCTTCAAACCAAAGAAAGAAGTGTTAACTTATCAACCTCTCGAACTTCTTCACATGGATTTATTTGTACCATCTATAGTTTCAAGTTTAAATGTTAAGCACTATGTTTATGTTCTTGTAGATGACTTTTCTAGATATACCTGGACTTTCTTTCTGGCTCAAAAAAGTGAAGTCTGTTCTTATTTTTCTAAATATTCCATTTTTGTAGAAAATATTAGTGGACTTAGAATTAAATCCTTAAGAAGTGATCATGGTTGTGAGTTTGAAAATCAAAAGTTTGAATCCTTTTTCTCACAAAATGGTTGTAATCACAATTTCTCTACCCCTAGAACACCATAACAAAATAGAGTTTTAGAAAGGATAAATAGAACCTTGCAATAGATTTCTAGAATAATGCTTAGTGAATATGACCTGCCTATTTATTTTTGGGCTGAAGCTGTCAATACAGCATGCTAAATCATCAATAGAGTTTTGATCAGACCTATTCTTAAAAGGACTCCTTATGAGTTATGGAATAATCGAAAACCCAAGGTTAACTACTTCAAAGTTTTTGGTTTCAAATTTGATATTATTAATACTAAGTAAAATCTTGACAAATTTTCATCCAAAATTGATGAAGGTATCTTTTTAAGATATTCCATGTCTAGTAAAACCTATAGCGTGTTCAATAAAAAAACTAAATGTTTGGAAGAATATTTCCATGTCAAATTTGATGAAACAGATCCATATGAGCATAAAACTATTCCACAAAACCTAGAGGATGATCTATCGAATATGAACATTAATCCACAATCCTCAAACCATTCTGTGAAAGAATCTATGAAAACTTCTCCTTCTGTAAATTCCTTAAACTCAAGCCATAAATAACCAGAACCTGTTGATGAACCTCAAATCACTAGTCCCTCCTTTGATAGAACTATTAGAACTCTTAAGAACCATCCTTTAGATGTTGTTGTAGGAGTCATAGACAAAGAAAAACAAACTATAGATTCTCTTAGTAATCAGTTTGAACATCAAGTCTTCTTGTCACAACATGAACTTAAAAACATTAATGATGCTATCAATGATGAATTTTCAGTGATGGCTATGCAAGAAAAACTTAATCAGTTTGATAGGAACAAAGTTTGGAAACTTGTTGAAATACCCAAGGACACATTCACCATAGGCACTAAATGGGTGTTTATAAATAAGGTAGATGAAGTTGGTAACATAGTTAGAAACAAGACTAGATTTGTTGCACAAGGCAATAGTCAAGAAGAAATAATTGACTATGATGAAACCTTTGCACTAATAGCTATACAAGAAGACATCATAATCCAGCTTTCTTATGTTGCACATCTGAATTTCAAACTATAGAAAATGTATGTTAAGAGTGCATTCTTAAATGGGTATATAACTGGGGATGCCCTTGTGGAACAACCCCCTGGTTTTACAAAACCCCATTTTCCAAATCATATTTTTAAATTATCAAAAGATTTATATGGTTTGAAACAAGATCCAAGAGCCGTGTATGATAGGTTGAGTACTTTTCTTATTTTATATGGCTTTACAAAAGGAATATATAATCCTACCCTTTTTATAGAACAAGTTTCTAATGTTGTTTTAGTTGTTCAAATCTATGTAGATGACATTATCTTTGGATCATAAATAAATTATTTATGTGTTGATTTTTCTAAAATGATGAAAAATGAATTTGAAATGAGTTTAATTGGTGAACTAAAATTCTTTCTTGGATTTCAAATCTTTGAAAATATGTTGGTATTATTTTAACTAAAAGTAAATATACTAGAGATCGTCTAAAAAATTTTGGATTGGATAGCACTAAAAGTAGTAACACTCCCATGAGTACCACTTGTATGTTGGATCTTGATAAAGATGGAAAATCTGTTGATCAAACCACTTATAGAGGAATGATTGGAATATTCCTCTAATTAACTTCTATTTGACCTGATATTATGTTTAGTGTGTGTATGTGTGCTCGTTTTCCATCAAATCCTAAGGAATTTCATTTAAATGTTGTAAAGAGAATTTTCAAATACCTCAATAATACACCCAATCTATGATTATTCTATCCTAGTGGACAATCATTTGAATTAGTTAGTTATTCTTATGTAGACTTCGGTAGTTGTAAGTTAGATAGGAAAAGCACATATAGAACTTGTCACTTTTTAGGCAAGTCACTAGTATCATGGTGTAGTAAGAAACAAAATTTGGTTTCATTAGCTACGAAAGAAGCTGAATACATAGATGCTGGCAGTTGTTGTGCACAGATCTTGGGGATGAAACACACATTACTAGACTATGGATATCAATTCAAGCATGTACCTATAAATTTTGACAACACATGTGCTATTAACATCTCAAAAAACTCATGTTTTCTATTCTAGGACAAAGCATATTGATGTAAGACATCCATTTTTGAGATATCATTATCAAAAGGGTGACATCACTATGGAATTCATTGGTAATGAGTATCAGATTGCTGATATATTTACAAAAACATAAAATTCTAAAAGAATATACTATATCATACATGATTTAGGAATGATAAATCTTAACTAAATGCCCCACTATTTTATATCATGATCGTTTATGTCTTATTGTTGTACATCTTACTGTTTACAGTCTCACAGTCAGTATTTTAATGTTTATTGTCTCACTGTGAAGTCCGTTTAGTGTCTTACCATGATGTTCGATTACTGTCTCATCGTCAAGTTCATTCATTATATCACAGTAACATTCTTTCACTATCTCATTGTAACTTTCATTCATTATCTCATCGCAAAGAACTAACATGGTCTCACGGTAAAAATTATTTATGATTTTTTTAGTAAAAATTATATCATGTTAATTATCCTTTTCACCTTTTTGTTTCCCGCACCTTTACTTTTGTGATGTTTGGTATTCCAAAAATGATAAAATAAATGAAGAATCACTTTTCCTTCACTCGAGATTCTTTCTAGTCACTCATTTTGAAACCCTTCTTCAATCCTTCAACACCTTATCTCTCTCGAAACTTTGGTGAATGCCTAGGATGAAACTCCCTTGATCATCGACTCCTGAGAAACGTAGCTCCTAGAAAAAGAAAATCTCACCCAATCTAACACCTGAAGGTCCCCTAAATCCAAATCTGGTGAATCGATTTGTAGTTCCTAAGAAAGCGATATTCCCTAAGTTGCTTCTATTAAGTAAGTCTTTGTTCTTGAATGTCTTAAAAGAGAAAGGCTGGATAGAATGGTTTTTGAAGAAAGATAGACCCATCTACCCTAAGCTTGTGGAACGGTTTTACCAATATGTTCAGTTCTCCTTAGAGTCGGAAGATGGATAAGTTGTGAGAAGATGGATCAATGGGTAGAAATGATCATTCTCTTCAAGGTTATGGATGGGATGCCTTAGGATACCTCATGAAGTCATCTGTGAGGACTATTAAAGAGGACCTCCATCTTCCAATGAAATCTTTGATTTAGAAGATACTTTGAGAATCTTAACATGAAATGGTACAAAAAGGATAGAAATTACTTTTGAACTAGATGGAGAATAAATAATTTTGTTTAAGTTTATACAAAACCTGATTATCCCAAGAAAAGGTGATTTTTTTGTACTGAAATATCAGGATGTGTTTTTTATTCAACTTATGAAAAATGGGACTAAGATCAACCTTTGAAAGTATATCATTCACCACATGTGTGAACTGATCAAAGCCACATCCATGTCAGCCTCCCAGTTTTAATATCAGCTTTTCTCAGCCATGCTTTTTGCCAAAGGTATAGTAGGACCTAATGAGGAAGTTATAAAGGATTATGAGTGCTGCCTTTCAAAAGTCACTATCAATAGGATGAAAATAAATTGGAATCCTTGGAAAAAGGCATGGGTGGAAGAAAATGATAGAATTTATGAAAAATTCGATCCTGTGGAACATCCCTCAAGACCAAGAGATATTTCTGATCCTGGTTTGGAACTAGATGAGGTTGTTGAGTATTCTAATAAAGAGGAAGAAGAGGTTGTTGTGCCCCCAAGGGAAACTGTTTCTGTTGAGGAAGACAATACTCCTATCCCTCTTGTGGTAAGTGAAAAAGAAGTCCCTGCACCTATAGAAGGTGTTACTCTACAAGCTCAACCCGAGGCTGAAACAAAATATGTTATCAAATAAATTGAGAAGAATTTTTTGGAAGATCCTACTGAAGAATAATTACCTATTATGCAAGGAGCAACCCTTAAGGAAATCCTAGTTGTCCAATCTGTTCCTTAATTCATTCCTTCGGCTGAGGAAAGGTTGGAGCTAGATTTTTAGTTGTCTAGGCTGAAAATGGGTGATGAACCAAAAGCTGACTTTGTAAAAATAGATCAAGTCCCTGATCTTCTCAGTCCTAAGATTGATGCAACTGTTGAGGGGGAGAAAACCCCAAATCTGGAATCTATCGAAGTACCAAATCTGGTTGATCTAAGCCCTGTAAGCACTCAGTATAAGTTCCCCAGTTTATATGATGTGGATGACTCTCAGAAAGTTTCAGTAAAAGGCATTGACCTTTCTACTATGTTCCAACTAAAATATATCTCTAATAATGCTCTTGAGAAGTTACCTGAGCCTGTATCAATCCCTATTTCTGAACCTTCATCAGAACAACCATCCTTTGTGAGTAAAGATGATCTAAAGAAATTTGGTGCTACTATTTTGTCTAGTGTAGAAAAGGTCCTGAATTCCCAACCTCCTCTTGTGACACATCTAAGTGAGAAAGATGCCTCATTATTGTTGGAGAAAGTTTTTTGGAAAATAAAACCCAAAATGCTTCATGAGATTTAGAAAGTAAGAGTTGATAATAGACTTCTTAGTGATGAAGTGAAGACCCTAATAGGTATGATTAAAGACATGCATAAAGACATGCATTCGAGATCAGAGATTATTTCTCATCCTATAGAACCTGATGTTCCTCAAACACCATAGAATGTTGTTTCTGAGATTCAGCCACATTTAGCTTTTTTAGCGGAAAAGGTTGCTGAAAGGAACAAATAGATTGTGAAGGAGATGAGAGAGATAGTTTTTAACCATAACAAACTCAATGATGAGTATACTAGGTGTCTTAAATAGGTTATAAACCAACTGAAATCTCTAACCATAGCTATAAATTATTTTAAATCACCTGGACAATCCTCTCAACCTTCCCTGGAAAGTGACCTACTCAGATCAGTTTTCAAAGTAGATCGTGAGTCTGTGCTTAGTGGTCTTAACAGTGATTCTCTATCTGAAGTTATCAAGAACAGTGATAGGGTTCTTGACCTGGTCTAAATCCATTCTAAAATTGACAATGATACTGAGCAAGATATTGCCAAGAAAGTGGATTTCTACTTCAAAAGAATCTTCTCCAAGACTGACATGAATAATCATTTCAAGTATCTTGTGGAAAATCTATGGATTCCACCTATTACTCAAGCTTTAAAGACTCAAGTACAAAAGCTCATAGAGTTCACTCGATTGTTGGATATGTTTATGGAAAACAAAGATGATTTTGAAAAATCCATGTAGTATGGTGGAGAGATCATTGCGGATTTCATTACGCTTCTGAGGCCTTACTTCATGTACAGAGTACAACCATTGTTTCTCCTGCAGCTGCACCTCTAAGACATGGGTTTCCTACTTTCACATCTTCCTTAGCCTCCACTACTATATCTATCAACCAAGTACTAAGTCAGGTCAGGCATGTGATCCTTGATCAATAACTACCTCGATCTTCTACTACTCCTACTTTGGCTCCATCATTTTTTGAAGGTCTTCCTTTACCTTATCTATCGACCACCTCACTCCCTTATTCTACCTCTACCTATGCTCTTATGGCTTCCTCTTCTTCTACTACTACTAAATAAAAAGATAAGTCCAACCCCTGAATAAGAACAGTGATTACTCCTTTTTGATAGGAATGATGTTTCTTTTGTTTTTCTCCATTCTTTTTGTACTAGACCTTATTTTCTTTAATGAAATGTGCACCTTTCATGGCTTCTCTTATTCCATATTTTTAGTAATCCCAAAAGGGGGAGAAATCTCTATATGTTAGATATTTATCTCTATATATATAGTTGATCAAATATAAAATTTAAATCTATATGATTTGTGATTATCAAAAGGGGGATATTGTTGGAATCCTCATGTACTAATCAAGTTTTAATGATCAAAAATCCAATTCAGCTTGGTTAAATTCTATAAATTATATCAAATCATGTTTATTATTGTTTAAGTATTCTCATTCTTTAAGAAGAGCCATTAAAGATCTTAATTTCTCTACATTCATTTTAATTACATTATAATATCCTTGATTTACTTTTATAATACATTATTTGACAAATGATTAAGTCTAGTCAATTCTATGATCATAATTGGTTAAGTATGAATACAATTATTTTGAAATGTCTGAGGCACCATGAGTCTGCAATTGGTTATGTCTTTTTGGAAAAGTAAACCAGACACTGTGAATTCGAGACACCATTACAACCAGACACCATGGAGGATTAGACATCATGACAAGCAGACACTGTGAACAAGCAGACACCGTGAGCATGAGACACCGTGACCATGAGACACCGTGACCATGAGACACCGTGAACAAGAAACCATGACATCCAGACACTGTGAACAAGACACAGTGACATCCAAACACCGTGAACAAGACACCATGACCAATCTAGACATCGTGTAAATGAGACACCATTTCCATGACATACTACATGTCACCTAATAGTACAAGGTATGAGGTGAAAAATACATGCAACCTATCAGCTCCAACACATGCACTCCGAGATAAAAGTGTAGTGTGGCCTAGAAAAAAAGGTGTGTGGAATGATACTAAAAATAAACATGACAACGAAGAACACACTTGGAAAATTATTGAAGAAATAATTTCCTCATGCAACACGACACTGCTGAAGAACACACGAATCATACTGGAATCCTGAGAACATCTTCGCACTATCAAACATCACGAAGAACACAAGCCAGATCTATCTAACTTACGACAGTCTTTTTTCCCAACGAGGACTCGAGTTTGGCATCTGTTTCATCTCAAGAAGTCCAGAACTGAAAAGAATAACACTTAAAGCCTAACACTCAGATCATTTCAAAACCTATCTCAATATTTCTACTCTATTGCATATCATATTTTTACCTTTCGAGAAATGTGTGTTTCTGTATATAACACACTCTGTCTCTTGTATAAAACTGAAGGATATAAGATATCCTAACTAAAACATCTATTTACTCTTGTTTATACCCATGAATAAGTGTGGAAGAGGTCCTCATGCGGCCTGGCTATTTTTACCCATGAAGAACTGTGGAAGAGGTCTTTGTGTGACTTGGACAGTCCTGTGTACTGTTTTTTAACCCCGATGTAGGGTGTGGATCATGTTTATTTATATAAACTTCTATGTGTGAGGTGATCACCAAGTGGAGTGGATTAGGTCTCGGCTTGAGACTAAACCACTTGTTTCATATCCACTGTGCTTCTAAATTTAGTATTCTCTATTTTTACTACCCTAATATATAATTCAATAATCACTAAACTATCATTGATAGTTAATCTTGGAAAGAAGTTATATTTGTCTTGCCTTAGTAAAATAGTTTCAAAAGTAATATTAATAAATGATATTATGATTATTGAGAATTAATCAATCATCTAAGAAGTTATTTAAATAGACGACCCTTTATAACTATATTGCATTGTTTAACTAGGTTGTATTTAACATTATGGGGAAATTATTTTAAGAACACTTTTTAAACAGAAATTTTTTATAGATACTCAATTCACCCACCTCTTGAGTATTCTACTCCAACCAACAGAATCTTTGAGATACCCAAAAGCCTCATCAATTACACATAACTATTACACCCCATTCAGTATTCACTTAAAAGTATTTTAACATCAAAATAAAATAATAAATTTCATAAAAACAATGACATTATTATTATTATTATTAAAACATTCCGTAATTTAAACACAAATCTCCCATTTAATCTTATTTAATTAAAATAAATAAAAAATTAAACTGGGTAAACTATACGATTTGGACCGCAACTGTACATAGCCCATGCAGATCTGTTAAAGTGAATTTTTCCATATTTTCTACTCCCATGACTCTTTGGGACACTCATAAAAATTATCAAGTATTCACCCAAGTCTAAAAAATGACATCTTTATGTGTTCCAACACCTGTAATAATGTTCTAGAGCTCAGTTTTAATATTGACCCATTGATAAACAAATGAAAATTCAAAAAACTTCATATTTAAACCTGGTTAATAACAAGAGACTTTACAATCTACCCACTTTTAAAAATTATCATCCCAGAGAAGCCATCAGAAACTATTACATCATATTCGTAGCTACCATGGTCGAGAGAAAAAAATTTGTCTGAACAACCAAGTTACGTTTCCAAATGCCCAACTTACTTTTAACTAAAACATAATTCCAACTTCTTAATTATTTAAAAATTGATCCAAATATCTTTTTACCATTTAAACACCAAAATAGAGATTACATCTGAGTTCATTACAGGAACCTGACTGAAAATTAATTTTTTATTATTATTAAAAAAAACTTTTAAGAAAAAAGTGAGAAACCACAAAATTTAACTGAAAAACCACGAACACCTTGAGAAAACAACCGGCCCTGCCCCACCCAGAAACTATTCCATGATGAGAAGCCTCTAGCGCTGAAAAACCTTCAATAGACTGTCCCATGTAGAGATGCACGAGCACGGAACCAATGGCAATGCCATACCCTCTCAACATCCCAATCCAAAGGTCTGCCTCGATGAAGACTTCATGCTCTGATCCTCTTCTGGAGTAGGTCCAAGCTGGATGCAGGGAATGAGATCAAACTCACAACAAAATTCAAACAACAATAGATCCAAGAGAAGCATATACCACAACCATTACCCTCAATCCATCCACCCGAGGTCAAAAATGTAAATATAAGATTTGAAGCTAAATATGATGTTACCTGAATCAATTTTTCTAAATAGATTCCATGTTAAGGATTCCATCTGTAAATCAGCTCCTTCTAATACCAGCTTCTCAAACTCTAATGTCAGCTAGTCCCAGAACTTAATGTACTCCTCTACACTGATATTTCCTTGATTTATGTCTCCAACCAAAATTGAGTCATGTTTTTCAAACCATGCATATTTCTCCTCAATGAGAGGAACCTCAAGAGATCACTCCATCATTTTAGCTGCCTCCCCCTCAGTTGCATTGAGCAATAAAGTCTGTTCTATCATTTGGTCAGCGGATCTTAAGAATAGTTCCATGGGATGATCATCATGTATCTCAAACTTCTGGTGACTCAGATCATCCGTGTCCATATTCTTCTTTCTCATTTTCTTTGCAGAGCGGGTCTCCAAAGGAGGAGGTAATGAGGAGTGTTCCTATATCCCCTTTATTCTACGAGAGTCTCTAACACAATTTATGCTTGATTCCTCATCTGTTGAGTGAGAGAGTTCATGAACTTTGGTAGCCAACACATTGGCACTAACATCCAGACCTGGAATAATGGAATCATAACTCAAATCAGCATCTGGGAGATCTTCTAACCTATTGTACAAGGGAACCGTCAACTGAAATGAACCAGAATCCCCCTTCTTCTCACATCAGGTTGTAACAAGCGCAACCCAATCAGGCCCTTGCCTCCCCTTACTGAAATATGCACTGCCCTTCCATGCCTTCTCAGCAACCAATCCAGACAACTCTGTGTGCTCACTGCCCGAAGAGTGATCCAAGGACTAATTTCCCTCATTTTCCTTGCCTTCCACCTGCACCTCCACATGCTGGGATTTGCCCTCTCCAACCTGCATCCTATATATGGGAGGACCCGCGAGATACCCCTTCAGCCTGTTGAACACATCCGACACCTTCTGATTAAGGTGTTGAGCCACCAATGCAGTTTTAAGGGGACCCAACCCCACCGCATTACAGTCCACTTACTCTCTTATAGGATGTTCCTCCTCGATTAGGCACCGTGGCAGAGGTCCCCCAACTCTATTCTCAACACCCATGTCCTTCTTTCCAGAGATCAAATCCTCACAAACCATTGAATACTTGCCATTTCCACTGTCGACCATCTGATTCCCGACCTTCCCACCCTTGTGCGAAGCTCCCCTTGATTGGGAGCTAACACTCTTAACCGCCATCGAAAAAGATCCATGCCGACACACATTGGAGTCATACCCTAGTCTTTTACAAGTAGAAAAATAGTTCTTCCATCACTCATACACAACCTTTTGCTTATACCTATATTCCTCACCAATTGTAATCGAGACTAAATCAAAGGGAACCTTTGAAACATCCATCTCAACACAAAACCTCAAGTAAACAGGATGGAAAACTGCTTCCGTTTGGCTATCCGAACAAAGGTGTTGTCCAACGAGGTTGCCGAGCATCCTTATGATTGAGGGGTTTTGGAATGGTAAAGGTAGATGTGGAAAACTAACCAAAATTGCCATAGATAGTGGGTCGTGGTTCATCTGGAAATAAAATGACCAACGAAACATGTAGAAGTAGCAGCCATTGCTGCTTCGGGGCACCCTTGACCAGGCAAGAATGAGATCCTCCTCTGAAGAAAAACAGATCATGATATGCCTATCATCGAGCAATCTAACTATTGCCTGCTTTTGGAGGACCCAAGCATCGAAGACGAACCTGTCAAAGGAATCAACAGATGGTCTTTACTGCTTAAACCATGCAACCAGGGTGAGCTTCAGGAGGGCAGCAGAATTAGTGAACTCCAAGTTTGAAATTTGGGTATTCGGGCAACCCTCAATGAGTTCTGGAGACTTCAGGTTTAACTTAATTTTTAGAAATGAAGGAAGATTGTCGGGATTTGAGAAAGGACGTAATGAATGTGTTTTATTTTCGATGATAAATCCCTCCCCCGAGAGAGGGGGATGGATCTTCGTAGCCGCCGTCGTTATGCGTTTAAAAATACTATGGACCCAAGACCCACACTCACCCTTAAACTGGTGACGTGCCTTTAAACAATCACATTATCAACTGAATATACAATTAAGTCTTTACTCAACCTCCGGTGACATTCCCATGTAAATAATTCTCAAGGATATTAAAAACTATTGTTCCCCAGCACAAATAAAGAAGTATCCCAAAGGAACCATGTAGCACGCGTATAACCTGGAAGAAGATCACAAAAAAAAGCCACAACCTTTAAATTTTACTGCGTAGTATAACTGACGCAATCTTAGTTCCACCGTGACTAGTTCATTATAAGGAAATATTCTCAACGCATTTGGAAGAGCATGCTAAGAGAAAACCAAGGTCATTAAAAAGATTAGTCGAACTACTACCAGACAACTCCTTTAAAAAAGCCTGGTGTCACCTTATTACACGTTTACCAAAATTTATGCGACACTATCCACCTTAAGATTTTTCATGATGCTGAAATAAAAATTTATCCACTTACTGGTGCGCTATTTCTAAACCACCTTAAACACACATGTGATGTTCCTAAAACCATGATCACCACGTCAAACATTCTCTCATGAAAGCCAAAATTTAAGCCAACCGGTATGTAAAACCACCTAAGTCCCACAATCTAGTCTCTTACAAAAAATAAATGTTGACCGTCTCTTTCGGTCACACAAAACTGATAACACTATTCTCAAAATCCCCTTGTTTCATTTTATCCATTAATGTAATTCGTCTCAACCTTTAAAAAATTAAATTAATTTCAACATTACCACAATAACTTTTCCATAACATGTACCTTGGTTTTTAGAACAACACCCTACTAAAAAATTGGCATCCTATCACAAACATCATTTTTAATCATCTAGAATTCAATGTTATTCAAATATAAACATGCAATTTTGCATATAAATTCCTTATACAAAAATGGTGACCTCTAAAGGGCCCATTTATTCAATTTGTGTTCATCAAAAAGAAACCCAAGAATAGTTAATTACAATCAAAACTCATCAATTTTACATACATAACCATTTTTAATCATACTATGGTTATATGGTTCAGTCACATGGATGTCCATCTTGCAGTCGATAAGGTGCTGATTCACCTTACTGCTAGAATTTGGATCTGATTTAATATATCCAATTTTCATTTTACATTTTAACTTTAGCATCCCATTTAAATTATTGGAAAATACATGTTACCATTTTTTATGGTTATAGGGTACCCATAAACCTTACAATTGAAAACCAGTTCAATCGTAATTTCCACCAAATAAATTTATCCAAAAAACCCAACCCTTTTTCAGGAAGCTAACATGTCACTAAAAGTAGCTAACACTAATCAAAATGCTGAAACCACTAAAACATATTATAACATAGAATTATGGCCCATAATCATTGCATATTATCACTCATGAATATTAATTATAACACTGAAACATTCTATCTAAAAAGGCATACAAAATAAGTACAAGACATGGCATATATTCAAGGCATACAATGCATATTCTCATACATCCTACTAATGCAGCTACATGACAAGACATATATGCATGTAATGTTAATATCTAAGTGGCGAATATGATTAATGTAATCAAAATTCCATCCCATAGTAGGATAAAGTAAATTTTTCAAAAAATTTATATTCAGAAAGAAGCAAGAAATAAACCAGTCACTCAAGGTGAAAACATTTCAATTGTAACCTCAAATAGTATAAACATCAATACCTATCCTTGGACACTTGGTCATTTCCCATAAATGGAGTGATCAATGCCAAGAACAGTATATAATTGAGTGCCTACACTTTCATAGTCTCCAGTGTACCAACCCAAAATAGAAAGACAAATTAAAAAGATGAAAACCTAAACTTCTAATACCACATTTTAATGTTCCGACCCGGCTCACCCATGAATGGGTGGCCAAACTAGTCAACACATGACTTCAACCATGTCTCCCCATATGCCAAAGGCTACTGACTAGAAATTAGGGTCAAAGAAGAGTCAGTTGGGAGACTATAACCTCTTATCAGAGTAAAAACATAGGTCAATATCATTAAATGGTGGAATTGTGAATAACGATAAAACTGCGTAAGACTTAATTTTTAAAATATTGTATAAAACAAAATGGCCAATGCCAATGTTATAAAATTCATGCATGTTATGATGGTACAACTATGAAGGTGATAAAAAATACATCATGATTTAAATATCAATAATGAAATAAATAAACAATGACTCAAAGTCAAAAAGGCAATCTCCTCAAGCATCCCGAGCTTCTAATTGGTCCTCTTCTCCTATCTCCCAAGTATATATAAACAGCTCAATCATGCAACCAAATAAAACCTACTTGGGTACCCTAGTGCAATGGTGTCTTGAGTAGGGTGTGAGATATAAATATTAGTATTTTGGGCCTACCGGTGTCTACACCAAATCCAAACATTCAAAAAATAATTTAAACAGTGTAAAAGTATGCATAAATAAAGAAAGCAGTAAAATGTAACTATATACTCAAGTACCTGCTTCAGACCTCAAATAGTGTCTGAACCAGCATTATAAAATTTTCACTCCTACAAAACAGTAATCACACATTCATTTTAATTTATCAATTATTAAATCCTTGTTAAATTATATAAGTCTTGGGATCCAGCCTAAGCTTGACATCCCCAGTATAAGTCACTCACAACTGATGTCTCTAAAGACCATCTAAGAAATCAATGTAAAGACTGAATCCAATCTTGTGATTTGGATTGGATAACGTGTCATAAGATATTAAATGTAATCTTTCATATACTATGTTTGATCCCATCCTCTAAAAATATTGATTGACCCAACCAATACAAAAATCTGAGCTCGTCCACTAAATATTGTGATTCCCTCTGGGGTTCATCCAAGAAAAATAGTGATTCAACCAATTCATAAACAAGTTTGAGTAAGACCCTTCCCACTAAACACAATGATATGCCCCTGGGTTCATCCATTAATTAGTAATACACCCAATTCATTAAGATGTCTTAACCCACCCACTCAAGTAGTGATTCATCTAGAAC
Organism: Viscum album; assembly: GCA_963277665.1. Classification (NCBI taxonomy): domain Eukaryota; kingdom Viridiplantae; phylum Streptophyta; class Magnoliopsida; order Santalales; family Viscaceae; genus Viscum; species Viscum album. Next base: position 1,562,269,843 of record OY728123.1, read on the forward strand.
ATTAATAATTAACATGCACGTAATAAACATGTCAAGTCAAACATATTGAACATGGCTCAAATATTTAGCAACTATCTCATATGTCATATCATATATTTAAATCAGTCCATCCTAAAAAACTTAAGGCATGGAAAACAATCACGCATCAAAAAGAATTCTTGGCCCAATTGGCCTTAAATAGTCAAACTAGGGAAACGTATCGATGGGGTGTCCCTTAATCAAGGTAAACGACCTTTATTATTTACAAGAACACAGTTTCAAATCTTTCAAAATAATCATCACATCTCAAAATTAATTTATAGAATTAATTATCTAATTCTAATTTCACTTCCCATAATTAATTAAAAAATTAATTATCCAAAATTTCACTATAAAAGAAAATTATTAATCCATAATTAAATATCCATATTTAGACAGAACAACATGTTGCAATTAATCGTCGGATCAATTATCGCATTCAGCTAAATCAATATATCATAATTAATCCTTTGATTAATTATTTAATATTCCAGTCTCAAGAACATAATTAACTCATAATTAATTATCTGAAAATTAATAAATTAATTACTCAAAATTAATCTCTAGATTAATTATCTTATAAAGCACATAATTATTCCACAATTAATTATACAACTTGACCAAATTAGTTACTAATAATTAATTTCCCAATTGATTATCTATTTTACAACGATAATAAATATAATTAATTCATAACTAATTATCACATTCCCCAATTAAACAGTTTAATCCAACATTTCAGTTAACATTATCAAAGTATTTAAACAAAAAAACTATATTTGATTAATTAGGCAAGGTGGAGAACCCTACATCAAAATATTTGGCAGAGAAAAAGCTTCATAACTCAATCGTGATTCGCTCACATACACGCACCTCAACAAAATAGAATTTTCATCTGTAATTTATCACCGCACCTGAACAACCATTAACTAACACCCATAAATAGTGTAGTAGGGACCAAATAACACCCAAAATATTAACCGCAACACAAAAACACCATAAGAATCCAATTTATAGGGTGTGAAACCAAATAATGGGTTTAAAACCTTACTTGAATATAGCGGTGATTAACCAAAACTAAGTAGAAATGCTTCTACCTTAGCGAAGGTAGTCCGAATAAGACCAATGGGTCTAAAGGATCCCCATTAACAAACCTAGAATCGAAGAAATAAGAAAACCCAATAAAAACCCAATCCTTAGTGTTTCGGCCGAGAAAACATGAAGAGAGACGAGTCAAATGGCCGACGTGAATCACAAAACATATGAAGATGGACTCACCTTGATGAGCCAAACCAAATTCGTGAAGAGACAGGATGAGTCTGAGCACAGAAGAGGGAGCTGAGGATGGGTGTCGTGCGTTCTGTAGGTAGATCCCAAAAAGGGGTTAGGCACTGCCTGTATGGTGCGCCTCCCTCTATTTTCCTCTCTTGCCTTTCTCCATCCAACCTATAATTATCACCCAATTAAAATAATATATATAATATAATTATAATAACATTTATTATTCTAATTAATTTGACCTTTAAATAAAAGATTCCTAGTTAATTCTGAAACCCCCAATTAATCATCCAGAAAAATTCTTATAACATTTATTTAATTAAATAAACACAATAATAATAATAAAATCCTTATTATTTTTATTATAAAATATTTATTTTATTTAAAATAAATATAAACACATTTTAAAAACTGGGAAACTGCACAGCTAACCTACATGATTTGACTAACTGTTCACATTGTGATATCTACATTTATAACGGTCCCAAAGTGCATTTAAAATTCAACTTAACCATGAAATTTAATTAAATAGAACCGCCATTCTGCAAAAATTAATTAAATTTTTCATTACCTTGATTTTAATTAAATTAAACCCAACTTCACATTTCATCCATATGTAATATAACCATTTAATATTACCCTTCTTCAATAACACACAACACTTCATTTATAAGCGTTTTAATATTACCCTTCGTTGATAACCACCAACTCCTCATTAAAACATTGATTATTTAAATTAATTATCAAAATTTAATTAAATAAATTACCCACTTTGTGTTATATAAATAAATTCTCTCAACACAATTTAATTAAATTAAAAATTACAACTCTTAGTTATTTAATTAATTATATCAACATGAATTAATTAAATAAAACCTCAACTTCGTAGAGATTAATTAAATTCCTACTGAACATGAATTTAATTAAATAAAACCCAACTAATCATTTACATGTCATTTAATTAATTTATCAAAAATGTAATTTAACTAAAATAATCCCCCAAAAAATAATTTTATTAAATTCAGTTCAAGCTCAAATTAAATAAATGAAACTGCCATAATAATAACCATCATTACTATTATCATCTAATAAAACTCTTCACTAATAAAACCAAAAAATCCCAACTAAACATAATTTCATTAAATTCATATTTAACTCAATTTAATTAAATGAAACCACTTTTTGAAAAAAAATTAATTAAATCCCCCTTTTCCATGGATTTAATTAAAAAACCCCAAAATAAATTATTATTATTCTTCAAAATAATAATAACATTCATAATTAATAATTATTATACTCATAAAACCATAATAATAATAATCACATAATTATAATTATCCAACCATAGATAAAACCCAACACCTCTATTAAATAAAAAATCATTCTTTATTATTTATGCAACTCCTTAATTAATTAAACATTTCATTAAGATACCCAAAAGCCTCATTAATTTCACATAACAATTACACCACATTAATCATTCAATTAAAAGTATTTTAACATAAAAATAGATTGATAAATTCCATAATAATAATAAAATTATTATTATTATTAACACTTTCTTTAACTTAAATAGAAATATCCCATTTAATAATATTTAATCAAAATAAATAAAATATTAAACAAGGTAAACTGTATAGGTTGGACCACAACCGTCCGCAGCCCATGCAGATCCATTAAAGTGGACTTTTCTAGATCCGGTGCTCTCGAGAATCTTTAGAACACGTGTGAAAATTATCGGGTATTTCCCCATGTCCATAAATGACATCTTTAAGTGTTACAACACTCATAATTAAGTTGTGGATCTCAATTTAAAAATTGACTTGTTGATAAATCGAAAAAATTCCAAAACCATTGTATTTAAACTGAGTTCAAAAACATGGGACATTACGATATACCCACCTTAAAAACTTATTTTCCCTTAGATTTCATTATAAACCATTAAAATATATGCTAATCTACCAAGGTCAAGAAATTTTTTTCATTTGAACAACCATGTTACATTTCCAAATGCCAAACTTACTTTTAACTAAAACATATGTCCAGCTTCTTAATTCCTTAAAACCTTAGCCAAAGACCATCTTACCATTTAAAAACTGAAATAGAGCTTACATATGAGGTCATTTTAGGGACCTTATCAATGAAAATGTTGGAATCTTGATTGAATAATATAAATAGGTTTTTCATTCTTTCCTCGAAAAATACCATGGATCCAAAACCCACACTCACTCTTTAATTGGAGACATGCATTTAAACTATCCCATTATCAACTACATGGACACTAAAGTCTTTACACTATATCTGGTGACCTTCCCAAGTTAATAATTTACAAGGCTATTAAAAACTACCATGTCCCAGCATGAATAAAGATGTATCCCAAAGAAACCATGCATCTAGCATACAACCCAAAAAGAGATCACAAAGCAAACCCAGAACTTTAAAATTTTAGTGCGGCATATAACCTATCCAATCTTAGGGCCTCCATGAATATTTTATTATTGTAAAACATGATCATCGCATTTAGAAGAGTGCACTAATAGAAAACTAAGGTCACTAAAAAGATAAGTTGAAATACTACCAAATGACTCCATTCAAAAATCTCTACATCACCAGCAGACATGTTTATCGAAATTGATGTGACACTACCCACCTTATAATTTTTCATGACATTGAAATAAAATTTTATCTGATTACCAGTGCTCTATTTTTGAAAAACCTTAAACATAAATGTGACGTTCCTTGAACCATGATCCCCATGTCAAACATTCTCGCATGAAAGAAAAAATTTAAGCCAACTGGCATGTCAAAACACCCAAGTCCCACAAGCTAGTCTCTTACGAAATATATACGTAGACTCTGTCCCTTAGTCACACAAAACCGATATCGATATTAAAAAAATTCTCATCTTTCATTGTATTCATTTAAGTAATTCAGTTCTAATTTTAATCATTTGAATTAATTTCAACACATACGTAAGTACCTTTTCATAACAGTTCACTTGGTTTTCAAAATAATTCCTTACAGAAAAATAGACATGATATCACAAACATCCTCTTTAATCATTTAACATTTAGTGTTATTCAAATATAAACAAGAAATTTAGCATATAAATTTCTTTTTCCAAAAAGACAACCTCCAAAGGTCCCATTTATTCAATCTGGGTCCTTCAAAAAGCAACCCCACAACAGTTCATTACAATCCAAACTCAGAAGTTTTACATATATAACCATTTTTAAACGTACTATGGTCATATAATTCAGTAACATTGATGCCCATATTCCAGTGGATAATGCACCCATACACCTTACCACTAGAATTTGGATCCCATTTAGGATATCCAATTTTCATTTAAGATTTTAACTTTATCATCCCTTTTTAAATTTTTGAATACTTGGGTTTCCCTTTTTCACAGTTATAAGGGGTATATACACCTTAAAACTAAAAACCAGATCCATCGTAATTGCAAAAAAATAAATTTAAACAAAGAAACCATTTATTTTTCAACAACCTAAAATGTCACTACAAGTAGATAACACAGATCAACATACTGAAATCACAAAAACATGATATAACACAAGAATCATGGCACATAAGCATTGCATATTATCACTCAAGCATGTTAATTATATCACTGAAACATGCTATCTAAAAAGGCATGCTAAATAGGTACAAGACATGACACATATTCAAGGGACACAACCCATATTAGTAGGCATCATACTAATGCAATAGTATAACACGACATCTATGCATGGCATGTTAATATCTAAGTTCCTAATATGATGCATGTAATAAAACTTCCTTACCATATCAGGCCATGGTAAATTTTTCAAAATTTCCATATTCAATAAGTAGTGGAAAATACACCAGTCACTCAAGATGAAATCATATCGACAATAACCCCAAACATTATAAATATCAATTCTCATCCCTAGACACGTGGTCATTTCCCATACATGGGGTGATTATTCCCAAGCACGACTATTAACTGAATTTCAACACTTTCCTAGTCTCCAATCTACCAACCCAAAACAGAAAGACAAATGAAAAAGATTAAGTCCTAAACCTCTGATACCACTTTGTAATATCCTGACCCATCACACCCCTAAATCAGTGGTTGGACCGGTCTCCACATGACCTCAAGCGCGTCTCCTCATATTCTAGAGGTTGTTGACTATAAGTTAGGGTCTAAGGATAGTCAGTGGGGAGACTATACCCTCTTATTAGATTAAACACAATGGTCAATATCAGCAAATGGTGGAAGTAGTGTGAATAAGGATAATGAAAAATAAGAAATAAGTTTTATAAATCTTGTATTAAAAAAATGATCAATGCCAATTTTATACAGTGCATGCGAGTTATGATGGTACCAAAATGAAGGCGATAAACAATACATCATGATTTACATATCAATAAAGAAATAAATAAACAATAAAGTAAATCCCTGAAGGGTATCTCCTAGAGTTTCCCTATATTCTGCTCAGTTGTCTGCTCCTATCTTCAAAGTATATAAAATTTCCATAATCCAGAATCCAAATAAAATATACTCAAGTTCCCCAGTGCCATGGTGTCCCATTTAGTGTGTAAGATATAAATCTCAGTAGGTTGGGACCACCGGTGTCTTCCCCAAATCTATATATTCAATAAATAATTTAAATAGTGTGAAAGCATGCATAAATAAAGAAGTAAAATGTATCTATATACCCAAGTACCTACTTCAAGCCTCAACTGGTGTCGGAACCCGCATAATAAATTTTCTATTCATACACAATATTCATCACACATTCATTTTCATTTATTAATTATTCAAGCCCTGTTAAATTATATAATTCCCAACATCCAGCCTAAGCCCGACATCCCCTGTATAAGTCACTCACAACAGATGTCTCTAAAGACCATCTAAGAAATAAAAGTAAATACTAGATCCAAGATTGGGCTTTCGCATGGATAACACGTCATAATATATTCAATTTAATATTTCATATACTATGTCTAAACCTGTCCACTAAAACAAGTGATTCTCTAAAACAATACCAAAATCTGGGCTCGTCCACTAAATATAGTGATTCTCTCCTGGGTCTGTCGACTAAAAATAGTGATTCACCCAATTCAAAAAAAATTCTGAGTAAGAGCCTGTCCACTAAACATAGTGATTCTCCCCTGGTTCCATCCACTAAATAGTGACTCTCCCAATTCATTAATAACTCTGTACCCATCCACTCATGTAGTGATTCATCTAGGACATTAACAATTAACATGCATATCATAAACATCTCAAGTCAAACAAGCTGAACAAGGCTCATATATTTAACTACCATATCACCTAGAATATTATATATTTAAAAAACTCTATCCTAAATAACTTAAGCAGTGGAAAAATAACACATATCAAATGGAATTCTTGGCCCAATCGTCCTTAAAAAATCAAATAAGGGAAACGTACCCATGGGGAGTCCCTTAATAAAGGTAAACAACCTTTATTATTTAAAAGAACTAATATTCAAATAATTCACAGTATGATTCACATCTCATAATTAATTTACCATATTAATTATCTCATTCTAATTTCACTTATCATAATTAATTCCAAAAAATTAATTATCCAAAACATCACTACAAAAGCACGTCAGTAATCCATCATTAAATACCTATATTTAGACAAAAAAACATATCACAATTAATCACCATATCAATTATCTCATTAAGCTAAATAAATATCTCATACTATATCCTTTTATTAATTATTTAATATTCTAGTATCAAGCACATAATTAATTCATAATTAATTATCTTAAAATTAATAAAATTAATTACTCCGAATTAATCGCTCAATTAATTATCATCAAAAGCACATAATTGATTCATAATTAATTTTTTCAACTTGACCAAATTAGTTAATAATAATTAATGTCCTAAATAATTATATATTTTACAAACAAAATCCATATAATTAATTCATAACTAGTTTTCTAATTCCCTCATTAAATAGTTTAATCCAACAGTGTAGTCAACATTATCAAAGCAGTAAATCAACAAATCTATTTTTGATTAACTATGCGAGGTCGAGAACCCTGCTTCAAAGTATTTTTCTAAGACAAAGCTTCAAAACTCAATAACAATCCACTCATGTACACACACCTCAACAAAATTTCTTGTGCATCCAGAATTTATCGTCGCACCCAAACAACTATTAACTGACAACCATAAATAGTGCGGCAGGGACCAACGCACACCCAAAATATTAACTGCAACACAAAATCACATCAAGAATTTAATTAATATGGGGAGAAATAAAATGAAGTGTTTAAAACCATACCTCAATATGGAAGTGACAAACTAAAACTGAGCTGAAATGATTCTCCCTTGGCAGTTTTAGTCAGAATACAGACCAACAGGTCTAGTGGATCCCCTTGGACAACCCTAGAATTGAAGTAACAAGGAAACCCAATTAAACCTGAACCTTTGGGATACATACGAGAAAACAGGGCGAAAGAGGAGTCAAAAGGCTAATGAAAATTGAAAAACATATGCAAGAAGACTCTCCTTGATGAGGCGAACAAGATTTTTGAAGAGACTGAACGAATCTGAGCATAGAAGAGGGAGTTGGGGATGGGTGTTGTGGGCGCTTAGGGAGAGCCCATAAGGGGGTCATGCACTGCATGCATGGTGCGCCTCCCTCTCTTTCCCTCTCTTACCTTTCTCCCTCCATCCCATTATTAACACCCTATTATACTAATAGATATAATATAATAATAATAACATTTATTATACTCATTAATTTAACCATTAAATAAAATATTCATAATTAATTCTGAAACCCCCTTTAATCATCCTATAAAATTCATATAACATTTATTAAATTAAATAAACAAAACAATAATAAGAAAATATTTATTATTATTAATAAATCGTTATTTTATTTAAAATAAATATAAACACATTTTAAAAATCGGGAAACCGCATAGCTGACCCGCACGATTTGACTAACCATGCACAACTTGATATCTATATTTAAAACTGTCCCAAAGCGCATTTCTAATAAATATTAACCCTAAAATTTAATTAAGTAAAACCAATATTCTGCATCAATTAATTAAATTCCTCATTACCTTGAATTTAATTAAATTAAACCCAACTCCACAATTATTCCTCCTTTAATATTACCATTTAATATTACCCTTCTTTGATAACACCCAACACCTCATTTACATGTCTTTTAATATTACCCTTCATTGATAACCACCAAATCCTCATTAACACATTATTTTATTAAATTAAAAAATCCAAATCATCGTTATTTAATTAATTCTATCAAAACAAATTAATTAAATAAAACCTCCACTTCGTAGTGATTAATTTAATTCTTATTGACCTTGAATTTAATTAAATAAAAGCCTAACTTCTTATTTACGTGTCATTATTTTAATTATCAGAACTTTAATTTAATTAAAAGAAACCCCCAATAATTCATTTAATTAAATTATTTTCAACCTCAAATTAAATAAATGAAACCTCCATAATAATAACGATCATAATTATTATCATATAATAAAACACTTCTTTTATAAAACATAAAAATCCCCACTACACATCATTCAATTAAGTTCTATTTAACTCAATTTAAATAAATGAAACCACTATTTCACAATAATAAATTAAATCACCCTTTTCCTTGTACTTAATTAAAAAAAACCAAAATCCATTATTATTATTCATAATATTAATAACAACCATAATTAATAATTATTATTATACTCATAAAACCATAATATTAATAAATGAATTATTATAATTATTAAACCTTAGATAAAACCCAACACCTGTATTAAATAAAAAGGCTTCTTGATTAATTATACAACTCCTTATTTAATTAAATGTATCTTTGAGATACCCAAAAGCCTCATTACTTTCACATAACAATTACACCCCCTTAATCATTCAATTAAAATACCTTTAACATCAAAATAAATTATGAATTCAATAATAATAATAATAACATTATTATTATTATTAACACTTTATTTAATTTAAACAAAAATATCAAGTTTAATCTTATTTAATTAAAATAAATAAAATATTAAACTGGGTAACCTACACGGGTTGGATCGCAACCGTGCACAGCCCGTGTAGATCGATTAAAGTGGACTTTTCTAGATTTAGTGCTCCCGGGACTCTTCAGGACACCTGTAAAAATTATCGTGTATTTTCCCAAGTAACAAAATGGCATCTTTAAGTGTTCTAACACTTGAAATTATGTTCCATAGATTGGTGTAAAAATTGACCCATTGATAAACTGAAACAAATTCAAAAACCTTTATATTTAAAACCTGTTTAAAAAATAGGACTTTACAATCTACCCACCCTAAAAAATTCTCTTCCCTGAGAAGTAATCAGAAACTATTACAACATCTGCTGAGATACCAAGGTTGAGAAACCAATTTCATTTGAACAACCACGTTACATTTCTAAATGCCAAACTTACATTTAACTAAAACATATGTCCATCTGTGTAATTCTTTAAAACCCGATCCAAATATCATTTTACCATTTAAACACCAAAATATATCTTACATTTGTGGTCATTATAGGGACCTCTTAAAAAACAGAAAAATATCGATTAACCAATAGAAACATGTTTCACCTTATTTCCTCGAAAAATACCATGGCACCAAAACCCACACTCTCCCTTAAACTAGCGACGTTCCTTTGAACTATTACATTATCAACTGTATGTACAATAAAGTCTTTACTCAACCTCTGGTGACATTCCCAAGTTAAGAATACTCAAGGTTATTAAAAACTATCGTGCTCTAGCACAAATAAAGATGTTTCCCAATGAAACCATGCATCGAGTGTACAACCCATATGTATTTCAAAAAACAAAACCAAAACATTTAAATCTTAGTGTGGTATATAACCAACGTAATCTTAGTTCTTATATGATGAATTCATGATAGAGAAGCTTTCTCATCGCATTTGGAAGAGCACAGTAAGATAGAACTATGGTCACTAAAAATATTGGTTGATCTACTATAAGACGACTTCATTCAAAAACTTATATGGCACTAGTCGATGTGTTTACCAAATTCTATGTGACACTAACCACAAGTTATTTTTCTTAATAGTGCACTATTTCTAAAACACCTTAAACACATTTCTGACATTCCTCAAACCATGATCACCACATCAAACATTCTTTCATGAAAGCCAAAATTTAAACCAACCGGCGTGTCAAAACACCTGGATCCCACAATATAGTCACTTATGGAACATAAACTTCAACCCTCTCTATCAGTCATGAAAAACTGATATCACTATTCTAAAAGGCCCCTTTTTCCATTTTATCCATTTAAATATTTCATTTCAACCATTAAACATTTGAATGAATTTCAACAAACCCAAAAGTTATTTTTCATAACAATTCACTTGGTTTTCAAAACAGCAGCCAACTAAAAAATATGAATCCTATCACAAACATCCTCATTAACCATTTAAAATTCAGTGTTATTAAAATTTAAATTAGTAATTTAGAATCTATATTCCTTTTACTGAAATGGTGACCACCAAAGGTCTCATTTATTCAATCCAGGTTATTTAAAAAACAACCCCACTTCAATAATTTACAATAAAAACCCAGTATTTTTACATACATAACTATTTTCAAACATACTATAGTTATATGGTTCAATTGTATGGATGTCCATCTACCAGTCGATAAGGAGAATATACACCTTACCACCAGAATTTGGATCCCATTAAATATATATAATTTTCATTTAACATTTTAACTTTAGCATCCCTTTTTAATTGTTTGAATACATGGGTTTCCCTTTCTATCAGTTATAAGGCACCCATACACCTTAAAACTAAAAAATAGTTCCATCATAATTGCAACCAAAAAAATTATCAAAATAAACCAATAAGTTATCAACAAGATAACAAGTCGTTACAAATAGCTAACACAGAAAAAAAAAGTTGAAATCACTAAAACATGATATAACACAGAAGAATGGCACATAAGAATTGAATATTATCACCCAATCATGATAATTATATCACAAAAACATGCTATCTAAAAATTCATGCTAAATAAGTACAATACATGGCATATATTCAAGGCACACAATCCGTACTAAATGGAATCCTACTAATGAAACTACATGACATGAAATATATGCATGGAATGTTAATCTCTATGTTCTTAATATGATGCATGTAATGAAACTACCTTTCCATATCATTCCAACATAAATTTTTCAAAAATTTCATAATGAATAAGCAGCAAAAAATACACCAGTCACTCAAGGTGAAATGATATCAATTTTAACCTCAAACAGTATAGAATTCAATTCCCATCTCTAGCCACTTGGTCATTTCCCGTATATGGGTGAGATCAATCCCAAGAACGACTATTAACCGAGTGCCAATAATTTCCTGGTCACATGTATACTAACCCCAAACAGAAATTCAAATAAAAAAGATGAAAACCAAAACCTTTGATACCACTTTTTAACATCGCAACCCGGATCACCCCTCAACCGGTGGCTGGACCGATCACCACATGACCTCAAGCACATCTCCTTGTATGCTAGAGGTTTCCGACTAGTATTGAGGGTCTAAGGATAGTTATTGGGGAGACTATAACCTCAAATTAAATTAAAAGAAGTGTTCAATATTAAAAAATGTTAGAAGGAGCGTGAATAATGACAATGTAGCAGACGACGTAATTTTTATTAATCTTGTCTAAAACAAAATAGCCAACACAAATGTTTTACAATGCATTAATGTTAAGATGGTACAACTATGAAGGTTATTAAAAATACATCATTCTTTATATATCAATAAATAAATAAATAAATAATGAGTCATTACCCTAAAGGCCATCTCCTCAAGCATCTCGGGGTTTTGCTTAGTTCTCTACTCCTATATCCCATGTATACACAAATAGCACAATCCTGCAACAAAATAGAATCTACTCGGGTACCATATTAAAATGGAGGCCGGATTAGGGTGTGAGATATAAATCTTAATAGGTCGAGACCACTGGTTTCTACCCCAAAACCAGACATTCAATAAATAATTTAAAAAGTGTGAAAGAATGCATAAATAAAGTAAGTAGTATAATGTAACTATATACCCAAGTACCTGATTTAGCACTCAAGTGGTGTTTGAAACTGTATTATACATTCATGCATACACATTAGTCATCACACGTGAATTTTCATTTATCAATTATTCAAGCTGTCTTAAATTATATATGTATCGAGATCTGGCCTAAGCCCGAATCCCCCATATATGTCACTCACAACAAATGTCTCTAAAGAACATCTAAGAAATCAATGTAAAGACTGAATCCAAGCTTGTGATTTCTCTTGGATAACGCATCAAAATAGATTCAATTTAATCTCTCATATAATATGTCTAATTCCATTCCATAAAAATAGTGATTCACCCAACCAATACCAACATCTGAGCCCATCCACTAAATATAGTGATTCGCTTTTGGGTTCGTCCACTAAAAATAGTGATTCAACTAATTCATAAATAATTATAAGTAAGATCCCATCCACTAAACATAGTGATTCTCTCCTAGTTCCATCCACTAAATAGTGATTCACCCAATTCATTAAGAAGTCTGAACTAGTCAACTCAAGTAGTGATTCATCTAGGGTTTTAGCAATTAACACGCACGTCATAAAAATCTCAAGTCAATCAAGATGAACCACACTAATATATTTAGCTACCATCCTAAATAAAATATCATATATTTAAACAACTCCATCCTAAAAAAATAAGGCATGAAAAAAAACATGTATCAAATGGAATTTTTGGCCCAATCATCCTTAAACAGTCAATATAGGGAAATGTTCCCATGGGGTGTCCCTTAATCAAGGTAAAATACATTTATGTTTTACAATAACACATATTAAAATCATTCAAAATATACGCCACATGTTATAATTAATTTACTAAATTAATTATATCATTTTAATTTCAATTCCCATAATTAATTTCCAAAATTAATTATACAAAATATTACTTGAAAATCATATCATTAATCAATTATTAAATATCACTATTTAGCCAAAACAACATATCACAAATAATCGTCAGATCAATTTTCTCATTTTTCTAAATTAATATCTCATAATTAATCCTTTGATTAAATATTTAATATTACAATCCCAAGAATATTATTAATTCATAATTAATTACCTCAAAAGTAATCAAATTAATTACTCATAATTATTCTTTCGGTTAATTATCATCTGAAGCACTTAATTAATTTGTAATTAATTATATCAACTTGTCCAAATTAATTACTAATAATTAATGGACCAATTGATTATACATTATACAATTTCAAGACATATAATTAATTCATAACTAATTATCTCATTCCCTTATTAAATAGTTTAATCCAACATTACAATCAACATTATCAAAGTAGTAAAACAACAAAATAGTATTTGATAAATTCGGAAAGGTTTAGAACCCTACTTCAATGAATTTCACTGATAGAAATCTTCATAACTCAACCATGATCCGATCGTATACACGGACATCAACAAAAGCGCATGTGCATCTGGAATTTATTGTCTCACCTGAACAACCATTAACTTGCACTTATAAATAGTGTGACAGTGACCAACGCACACCCAAAATATTAACTGTAACCCAAAAACACCATAAGCATCCAATTCATAGGGTGAGAAACCAAATAATAGGATGAATACCTTACCTGAATATGGTGTCAATGAACTAGAAATTACCTGAAAGGCTTCCCCTTTTGAGGTAGTAGTCGGAATATATACTAACGGGTCTAGAGTATCCCCTCACACAACCTAGAATAAAAGAAACAAGGAAACCCAATTAAACCAAAACCGTAGGGTTTTGACTGAGAAAACAAGCAGAGAGATGAGTCAAACTTATGATGAAAATCATGAAACATGTGCAGATATACTCACATTGATGAGGTAGACAAGATTCATGAAGAGACCGGACGAATCAGAGCACAGAAGAGGGAGCCGAGAATGGGTGTCGTGCACGCTGTAGGGAGATCCCATGAGGGGGTCACGCACTTCCTGCATGGTGGGCCTCCCTCTCTTTCCCTCTCTTAACTTTCTCCTTCCATACTCCAGTTAACAACATATTAAACTAATAGTTATAATATAATAATAATAACATTTATTATTCTCATTAATTTAACCTTTAAATAAAAGTTTCATAATTAATTCTAAAACCCCCCATTAATCACCAAATTAAATTCTTGTCACATTTATTTAATTAAATAAACAAAATAATAATAATAACATAATAATAATTATTATTAAAAATATATCTTATTTAAAATAAATATTAACACATTTTAAAAATTAGGTAATTGTGCAGATGTCCCGCACGATTTGACTAACCGTGCACAGCCAAAAATCTACATATCAAATTGTCCCAAAGTTCATTTCAAATTCAACTTAACGATGAAATTTTATTAAATAAAACCTCCATTATACATTAATTAATTTAATTCCTCATTACTTTTAATTTCATTAAATTAATCCCTACTCCACATTTATTCCTCATTTAATATTACCATTTAATATTACCCATCATCGATAACACACAACTCCTCATTTACATATCTTTTAATATTACCCTTTGTTGATAACCACTAACACCTCATTAAAAATTATTTAATTAAATTAATTCACTAAATATAATTAAATAATATCTCCAATTTGTGTTATTTAATTAAATTATATCAACCCAAGTTAACTAAATTAAAAACTCTAACTCATCATCAACACGAATTAATTAAATAAAACCTCCTCTTCCCAACAACTAATTAAATTCCTATTGACCTTGAATTTAATTAAATGAAACCCAACTCCTCATTTATATGTTATTTTATTAAATTAGCACAACTTTAATTTAATTAAAAGAAACCCCCAATTACTCATTGAATTAAATTCATTTCAACCTCCAATTAAATAAATGAAACCTCCATAATAATAACCATCATTATAATTGTCATTTAATAAAGTGCTTCTTTGATAAAACACAAAAATCCCCACTAAATATCATTTAATTAAATTCTTTTTAACTCAATTTAATTAAATGAATCCACTATTTTGCAATAATTAATAAATCACCCTTTTCCTTGGATATAATTAAAAAATACAAATTCCATTATTATTATTCTTCATAACAATAATAACTACGATAATTAATAAATATTATTATACTCATAAAACCATAATAATAATAATCTAATTATTATTATTATTCAACCGAAGATAAAACCCAACACCTCTATTAAATAAAAACACTTCATTATTAATTCTAAAACATTTTATTTAATTAAACATTTCTTTTAGATAACCAAAAGCCTTATTAATTTCACATAACTATTACACCTCATTAATCATTCAATTAAAATTCTTTTAACATAAAAATAAATTAATAAATTCCAAAAAAAATTATAGTAATATTATT
This sequence comes from Viscum album, assembly GCA_963277665.1. Lineage (NCBI taxonomy): Eukaryota > Viridiplantae > Streptophyta > Magnoliopsida > Santalales > Viscaceae > Viscum > Viscum album. The sequence continues at coordinate 1,562,285,632 of OY728123.1, forward strand.
ATTTTTATAAAAAAAATCATTAATTTAAAAACAAATCTCCCATTTAATATTATTTAATTAAAATAAATAAAATAGTAAACTGGGTAAACTGCACTGGTTGGACTGCAAATATGTGTAGCCCATGAAGATCCATTAAAGTTAACTTTTCTAGATCCGGTTCTCTAGAGACTCTTTGGGACACATGTAAAATTATCGAGTATTCACCCAAGTCAGAAAATGACATCTTTAAGTGTTCCAACACACAAAATTATGTTACAGAGCTCGGTTTAAAAATTTACCCATCGATAAACCAATTTTTTTAAAACCTTCATATTTAACCCTGGTTAAAAAACATGGGGCTTTACATTGTTCCACTGATACACTATTTTCTGAAAAATGGATCAGTACCATTGAAAATATATTTTCTATTATCTCGTGTTTGGATCATGGAAAATTTATTATGGTTGTTTATCATTTGGAAGAAGAAGCAAATAAATGGTGGTATCTTATCAAAAACAAAATGAAATAGGTTGAAATTTTCTTCTTAGAGTGAGACGATTTTAAAAACTTATTTATCATTAAGTAATTTTCTCGAATTCTTCATATGAAAATAAAGAAGGAATCCCTTCATCTAAAATAGAATGATGATAAATCTATTGGTACCCATGAGGAAAATTTTTCTAGAATTTTAAGGTAAAATTATAGTATTATTATCAAACCTAAATTTATTATTCATTGATTATTTGGTTTCTTAAAAAAAGTCTCTGAATGGTGTTATACATAATGGAATTCAACAACTATAAATAAATCATATGATGTTCTTTCAATATGGAAATTGAAATTAAATTTATACATCAACCTCATAGTTCTAATAAGAAAATAATGACTTAATTCAAATGGATGTTTAAAAACAAAAGAGAGAAGAATATGAGAATTCATTTATTCTCAAAGCCTGGAAGGACACATAGAGAAAATTAACTTAATGTAATGGTTAAATATTTCATGTGTCAAAGAGAAAGTCACCATGACCAAGAATTATAAAGGGATAGGGAGAAGCTAGCTAATGACATGAATGAAGAGAAAGCTATACGGAATGCATTAACCATACCACAGTGTTTCAAATACAAGGAGTATGAGAATTTTACAAACCAGTTCCCAAATATGATGGTTAATGATGATTATCAACATAATAAACATCTTAAACCCAAAGATAAAGTAATATATCATTCGTTCACTATTTTTGATAAGAACTATGATAATAATGTGTTGAAATTTACACTTACCATCTACTATACAATTGATAATGTCTTATTTTAATATCGAACAACCCACTCTTTTATATCTAAATAATTTTATTATGGTATCGTAAAATGAATTTTAATATTAGATGTTGATTTTTTAGTTAAAAATCATTATGGTACAATGATCACATCTCATGTCTATGATTCTTCTCTGATTAATGTTTTTAGAAATGTGCTTCTTCAAAAACATATTATTCTTCCATTGGTAGAGTTCGATGTTATTTTGGTCATGGATTTATTATCTATACATAAAACCCACATTAATTAATAATTATGAAATGTAATGTATGATATTTTTAACAAAACTATATTTTTCTATTAGGTTGATGATAAATATGAACTTCTTATATAAATAACATCTATCGTATGGGTCTTGAATCCTATTCAGAAGGAGATTTTATCATAGATGCTTGAGGATAAATTCAACTTGAATGATATACCCACTGTGTGAGAGTTTGGAATTGTATGTATGAAGTAATTGGTAGGTATTACACCAAATCATGAAGTTAAGTTCTCAATAGAACTCATACAAAGGTGTAAACCTATTTCAAAACTCCATAAAGAATTTCATCAATTAAGATGAATGAACTAAAGAAGAAACTCAAATAGAATCTCAAAAATGGATTCATTCATCAATGTGTATCACCATGGGGTGTACCTATTCTTTTTTTAAGAAATAATATGGATTAATGAGACTCTTCCTTGATTATTTAGATCATAACAAGATCACTATCTATAACAAGTATCCTGTTTCCCATACTGATGAATTGTTTGATCAACTTCAGGATCTCAATACATTTTCAAGATTGATCACCATTCTATATATCATCAATTGAGGGCCAAGAAAGAGGATAAACCCAATGCATTATTCCATATAATGTATGGACGCTAGTTATTTATAGTGATTTAATTTGGACATACTAATACACATTCTATATTCATGCATTTAATGGATAAAGTCTTTATCGATTGCCTATATTAGTTTGTAGTAGTATTGATAGAATATATTATTATTTATTCAAATGGAAAGGAATAGGACCTAGATCCCTTGGGAATTGTGTTGATGAACCTAAGTAATGAAAAACGTTATAAAAAATTTAGCATGGGTGAATTTTTTATTTGGAAAGATTCATTATTAGATCATATAATCTCAATCAAGGGTATATTGTTAGATCCATCAAATATGGATGTTATTGAATATTTTCCTAGAACCACCTCTATGTCTTTGATCCTTAGTTTTTTTTGGTTTGTATGGATACTATTGGCACTTTTTGGAGAATTTATGTAGACCTTCTAATCCACTAACCAAGTTAACATCAAAGGAATATTTGCTTATTTTGACATATGATTGTGTATATAATTTCAAGGAATTGATGATATGGTTAGTCAGTGAACATGCGATTACATTACCCTATAGCAAATAAGGGTTTATAATATATACTGCTGCATAAATGAAGGAATTAGGATTCGTTCTCATATAGAATGATATGGTGACTGATTATACCTCATAAAAAATGATGGTTCAAGAATAAAATTACCCAACCCATGATTTGGAGTTTGTTATGGTAATTTTTTCGTTAAAGATATAGAGGAATTATCATTTTGGAGAAATGTATGATATATATACTAAAAAAATTATAATGTATATATTCACTCAGAAAGAGTTGAATATGTGCCACTGAATTTGGGTGGAGATGATTAAATACTATGACAGTTAAATACATTGCCACACTAGGAAAGTGGACAAGGTGGATGATTCTCTAAGTCGAAAGAATAATATTATCTTATATTCCATGAATATAACAAATGCTCTGATATTTATAGATTTTCAATTGTTGGATATGGACAAATTGAATGAAGGGAATAGGTCTTATCTTTTCCAAATGAGTTTCCAACCATCTATCTAAGTGACAATTAAAGAGGAATAGAAGGATGATATAGAAATGAAGAAGATGTTTAGAAGTGTTCCAATGTTTAAAAATTATTTTTATGTAATAATAAGTTTTAGTAATTTTATTTGTGACCCATCCATACAATATTTGATTAAGGAGCTATTGGATAAATCTCACAGATCTTTATTCCCTATTCATCATGGAATTATGAAGATGTATATATATGGTAGAATATTTATAATGGGTTGGTATAATGAAAAATATTTTAAGGTTTGTATCTCTGTGCTTGGTATGTCAGCAAGATAAGGCTGGGAGAAGAAATAATAATATAATGCTTTAATGATTACCTATACAAGGATAAAAAAAGGGAAAATCACCATGGATTTTGACTTCGGACTCCTGAAAACATTTATAGGAAATAATTTCATATTTGTTATAGTATATCACCTTACAAAGTTATAACACATCATCACTATTATGGAAGAATTCTCTCTGGATTATGTTTCTTCTATATACATTAAGGAAGTGTTAAGTTTTCATGGTGTACCATGATTTACTGTATCTGATTGAGATATGAGATTTACCTTGATATTCTGGCCAAGTCTCCAGCTAACTCTGGATGTAGATTTGTATTTTAGCACAACATATCATCCATATATAGATGGTATAATTGTGATAATGATTCATACCATAGAGGATATGTAGGTATCTTGTTTTATGGATTTAAAAGGTTATTGTGATAAAATCCTTCCACTAGTTGAGTTTTCATACAATAATTTCTCTCACTCAAGAATTCATATGGATCCTTATGAATCCCATATGTAAATAAGTTCATAAAACCATAATGATGTGATTAAATTGGATAAAAAGTTATTTTTACCTGATCTAGCTAAGGAAATGATAGAGAAAGATATATTCATTCCTAAACATGACAAGGAATATTAGAGTCGATAGAAAATTCATGATGATAGTCAACAACATGATATGAAATTTAAAGTTGGTGAGAAGGTTTTTATAAATATTCCCCCATGAAAGAAGTTCATGATATTTATACAGAATGGAAATCTTAGCCCTAGATATTTCTTCCCTTTTGAGTTTCTTGATTGGGTAGAGAGGGTATCTTATCTCATTTTTCTTCCACTGAACCTCTCTCATGTTCACAATGTGTTCTTTATATCTTTCATGAGGAAGTACATACCTCATCTATCACTCCTAGTAAGATCATTGGTCACATGGAATGAGAATTATATTTATTATGAAAAAAACCAGTAGAAATCATTGATCCTTGAGATAAAGTACTATGGAATAATACTTCTCACCTGGTGAATGTTTTCTGAAAAAATCACAATTTCTAAGAAGCTACATTTTAACCCGAGGATACAATAAAACAAAGGAAACCTCAATTTTTTTCTTTTACAATAATGAATTAAGAGTGTGAAATTTATTTATATGAGGGTATAATGTAACACATAAAGATTTTATAAAATATTTTTTCAAATAATTTTAATTTTTTGGTATATTGAGTTAAACACAACATCGAGTTTAAATGAACCATAATATACTATTAAAATATTATAATTTAAATGGATAGTTATCACCTAGAAATCATATTTTTTTGGTATTAATAAGGCTAAATAAATTATGAAAAATTTATTTTTACATATGTATAAAATTGATTCATTTTTTATTAATTGATTATAAATGAAAATAAAATTCACTTGAAAGAAAAAAGGAATTTTTTTTAAAAAAAACTCTTTTTATGAATGCAATGTATTTTTATATTAAAAAATTTATTTAATAACTTTTAGAGAATTATTTTAAAGAAAATTATACCTTGTTTAAACAAGAAAATGTTTTAATACATATTTTATTTTTTTATATTCATAGGACAAGAATGAAAGATGTTTTATGCTTAAAAATGTATTTTTTCTAAAAAGTGTTTTTCATCATGTGATGCATGGTTATTTTAGAACTAAAATCTTATAAATTTATAAATTTAATTTTATAAAATGGATTCCATATTTGGAATCAAGAGGTTAAAAAATTTTAAATAGGATCCACTAATTTTTTATTAATAGGAATATTAATCATGAAAAAATTTATCACCTTAGTAAAAGGTAAATCAGGTTACTCTTGGTTGAAATCAAGTGATAAGGGCATAGGTTTTAATGATAATTCTTATTTGATGAAGTAAATTTTAACCTTATCATATTACAATTGAAATTTATTTTTTTAATGGACACTAGTCTTTGAAAAAGGCCTATATAACATTTAAAGGAATGAAAGATTCAAAATGTCCCTATGTTAGTGTTAAATATCTCTTATGTGTCCACAAGAAAAATACCACAATTTGAATAAATAAAATTTAATATAGTGATATTATTGAGATTTTTTTTATGAGTGAATGTAATTTCTAATTTTTAGTAAATATATAATTATTTTAAATTTTTATACAACACCAATGTAGTTTTTATCTAATTAAAAAATGTATCATAAATGATTTTAAAAATATTAAAAGTAATATATTTTGTGTGAGTTTATGTGTGACAGAAATTTTGTAGATGAATATGACAAATTAGTATTATTTTGAAGAATTATATTTATAATAACCATTTTTCTTGGTGTATTTAAATTCAAGCTAATTTAATAGTGTAAAAATTGAAATTAATGATATTTTATATTAAATAATAATTTATTAAATGATATAAAAATCCTAAAAATATCATATTTGGATAAATTCATTTCTTATATTATTTTAGACATAATTAATGGTCCATTAATGGGTATTTTGGAATTTTATAGTAATTTTATTAACCCTTAAAGTCTTGAAAGCTTAATTTTTTTGATAATTGTCAAAATGGTTAACAAAGGGTTAAAAAATATATTGGTAAAAATATGATTCAAAAAAGTCTAGATTTTATGGTTTTAATTTATTTTGACTCATACTTGTATTAGATTCGAATAATATTGATTTGGGACCATTTAGACATCAAAATTAACATATATTTATTTATTATTTTAAGAAATTATAAGATTCCCCCTCCCCTCAATTGTAATAGGGTACCCCCCCTTTCTCAATTTTACATCACATTAAGCCATCTAGATCAACTAAAATCTACCAATTTATCTTCCAAAAATTCCTAAGATAAATTTTAGAGGGTCATTTGTTATTTAAATACCAACCCTATATCCCTTTAGATGAGATTAAAATGAGTTATTTTAAAGAATAGGAGGATTGAACAAATACGAAGGATGTTAAGCCTGATTTAAGAATTTTCATACAACATTTATTTCTTTGAGATAAAAAATTCACAGATTATTTATTTAATGTGGTGTATATAATAACAATTAATGTATTTTATAATGATTATTATGATAATAATCAAGATTTATATATCTATCGAAGGATATTTCATTGAAGTTTCTTGTGATCCAAATGTTACAAAAGTGGTAGGGGTTTCATGTTAAAATTTTATTCTTTATCAGGATGTTTATGATAAAGTTATGATAATCAAATAAAATGGAAGACCACTGAATATAATAATTAATTTTCTTATTCTTTGGTTATTTTATGAAAAGAAATGTTTTACGCTACTTTTTCCACCTTAAGTACTCAATAGATTACAAATATGTATTTAGGGAAAATCGATTTTATTTCTCACTTCAGTTGAATTTCAGTTCTCATACATATCCATGTTTTCTAAATATTTTTTCAATTTTTTGTAATATTCAATTATGATTTTTTAACTTTATTTTTACAATTTTTTTTACTTTTTTTATGTTATTTAAAGGAGACATCTTGTTGTTTGTGGAAAAATTTACTTTTTTACTTTTAAAAAAAATTGGGATGAATGTTTTTTATTTTTAATTATATAGATTGGTTATAATTTTCCTCTATCCTGAGAATGAAATGATTTGATGTGTATTTTAAAGGTTTCCATTGTTATTTTAAAAGAATAATTTTTTCCACGGTGTTTTAAATTTTAAAGTAGTGGTTTCAAAATTGAATGGTTATTTTCCTCAAGAAAAATTTAATGGTATTTTAATGGTATTTTTATTCATCAAAGACTACATCCATTGATTTCAATTAAGATTTACTTAAGATATTATCCATGTATACTATCCTTATTATTTTTTGGGATGTTTTATGTGTATATTGACAAATGTTTTATGAAACCAATTTATTTAAAATGGATTATGATATGATGAAATGCTTATAAACCTCATTTCTTTTCATGGGTTCTGATATAATGAATTTATATGGATCTTGTTTCAAATATATTAATGATTATAATTATATTATTTATGGGAATTATATATACCTCCAATACATTAAGTAAATATGTATATCTAATGGGCTAAATAGGATTGGAATAGGGAGTGAACCTAGATCTGTAAGGATTTTTGTCTACTATAATAGTCTTGAGAGTGAACCATGATTTATATGATGGTTTGGAAGTGAACCCTATCCACTATGATAATATTGGAAATGATCATTGACTACTATGGATATTATTTTATATTCTTATATGTATGCCACAATTCCTTGTCGTATGACAATGTTATGACCTCATGGTCCATATTCATTGATTCCCTTATGATTCATGTCGTATGAACTTCCAATATTTATGTCATGAATCAAGATTATATTCTATGATATTTAGGGTATGAATTTAAAATGTTAATTTCATGTTCTCATGCCATCATGTTACACTTATGTGAAAATTTATATCTCCCTTTTTTTAACCTTACTAAGAATATGCGCTCACCCTTTCTTATGTTTCCATTCTCTAAGTAATGAAGAATGGTTTTATGAATGATGTGGATATAAAGGGTTCTAGTTATAAAGAACTTAATTCGAGACTCTTATGAATGAGTTGTTAATATGTTCATATTTCTAATGATACTTGGGATATAAAATTTATCTATGAAATATTTTTTTATATAATGAATATTCATCTACTAATTTGTGATATATATGTATGAAAACTCTTGTTTCTATATTCTATCGACAGAAAACCATCACACAGGTAAGCATTCCCCTCTTTATTCTCACTGCTAATTTTTAAAAATTTTATTTTCTATAAATTAGAAGGCACACACCCCTTTTCTCCAATCAATGTGATACCCCACATTTACATGGATAAAATGATACTATGATTCCTTAAACTATTGGTTTCATTCAAATTTAAACCAACAAACTATGGGGATTTCATTATGCTGCATCCATCCATTTTGAATCTTTCTCCTCAACATTCTTTCTTTTGGTCCGACATCAGCGTTACCCAAGATTTAAATTAGAGAATATTTGAATTCTTATATATATATATATATTGTCAATTATTTTTTGGTAGTTATTTTACCACTAATCTATCATCCTTGATTAGGTTAGATAAAATTTACACTTTTAGTGTCAATATGATGATCAGATTCATGCCTGGTGTCTTTAATGTGCACTCTTTATATCCAATTATTTAATCTTAATCTTATGAATCTATAAATAATAAATTCCAAGAAATGGTAAATTATCCGTACAATAATTTATCATTTCACATTTAATTTTATTTTAGTTTTAATTTTTTTATTCTTATTTTATTCGATTATTTCTTCCCATTTATCAATTGTATTTTTTTTATATTTATATTAATAAAATGTGTGATTGGATGGTTTTATTTTCATTCATATAGGATTAAAAAATATTTGAATAAAATAAATCTTTATGTTCATTTACATATTTTATATTTATTTTCATGCATCTATTTAACTTTCCTATCTCTGGTTTCATCTCATCTTGATTCAACATGGTTTTCCCTATTTCTTATGTCTATTATTCTCATCATGTTTCAATATTCTATATCAAATTCCAAGTAGAATCTCATTTCATATTCAGTGGCCCTTGGAATTTATTCAGGACTTATCATCCAACTAAACCACTATAATAACTTTAATCTATTGAGAATCAATTTTTGATCCCTACATATTTCGTAAAGGCTCAATAATTTATTACATAGCCCTAAAAATCCTATTTTAACATGATTTGATGAATATCATACCATTAATATCATTGAATACATCTTCGTTGATATACTAGTTTGAGTAGAAATATCCCTATTATTATACTTCGATTATAAATTTTGTTGGCTGGTGGCTTATGAGTCTTATACAGATAGAATTTGGTTTAAACATGATAAATTACATGTGAATTTTTCATAGGATGGTCTTCTTTAGAAAATTCTTAGAATTTTTAACATTAATATGTGTTACGAAAATTTAATCAAAGCTCGTGATTATATAAGTTTTATCTAATTTTAAATTAATTATTCATCATAAAGACCAAGCCCTGATTCTTTTTATTTCTCTTGATAATTCATATATTACTCATATTTAAACCATAATCTATGGTTAAGACTCTTTATCCTTGTAATATTGTAAGTTATCATTTTTATATAAATAGTTTCATAATAATTCCAGGATTATGAGTGAGCCAGGGTGTTTATTCACTAGGGGTATATCTGAGAGAAAATGAAAAGAAAGACAATAATAAGGGTAATTGAAATAATAGAAAGAATACTAGATGTAATATATATATATATATTAAATTATAGTATTGTTTCCTTCTAAAACTATGGTAATCATAGATATTTTATTCCAAAATGATGCAAATAAAAAAGAATAAAAATCCTAATGAACATATTGATTAGTCTTTATTTGTTGATGTTGGTGATGATAGGGTAGATGTTATTAATGTGTTCACATGCCTTTTCTTGTGAGTGGGTGTTAAGATCGTGTTTTTCATTCGATATGTGTTAGTATATAGAGACCATTATTTAATTAAATTAGAGTGTATATGGATAGTATATTCATAGAAACAACAAGAGGTGTCGGGCCTAGGGTAGAGGTTATATTTCATTATAGCTCCATGATCATTCAGTTTCAACCTTTAATAATGTTAGATAGGTCCAACACCTATTTAGGAATATAATCTCCATATATATTTTACACTAGAATGGGTTTTCCTTCACATCTAATTTAGGTTCCCTTAAGATATTAAATGTTTCTAGAATATTCATGAGATGATCTCCTATTAATGGTATTTATGTTTTGGATTGGAAAACTCAGTGTATAAAGTTAGGTAAAATATATGTAACAAATATTGATGGAATAATGATTTGGAATAAGATAATTGGGAATGTGAGCTCCAAAGGTCTTGAGTAATTCAGGGATAAAGGGGTTTTGAATGATATCAAACTAAAAAAATATTTGATTTTTTTAAGATTATTCACTCAGTAATTCAAATAGATTAATCTTCAATAGGACTTACATTAATGATTTTTATCCCCTAGAATATGACTATTCTGATTGATGGGTTCCTTCTAGGACATCCTCCCATTCTTTGGAATCACAATTTATGATCTTTATTGATGAATTTTATAAAAAAAATCATTTATATCCTTTAAAAGAAATCTTATGTTTTTGAAACCTTCAAAACCTAGAAGTCCCTTGTTGAAAATAAAACTATAATAATAAATGAGGTTATGATAATAGATAATGATTCAAAGTTCCTATCATCTAAATTTATAAATTTATGTGAGTTTATGGCCATTCTTAGGCACGAAATTATCATGGAAACTCCCCAAACAAGTGTTATGGCCATGTTGATGAAACAGAATATAATTGACTAGGTTTGAGAAATATTTCATGCTTTATCATATAAAAGTCATTATATCTTATGATAGAAACTAATACTATAAACCTCAATAACATATGTCCTTCAACAAAAAATTAGTAAAAGAGACTGGAAGACTGTTTTTAGAACCAACACCATTTTTTTAATCACTTCAGTTTTTTGGGTTTATAACTTATAAAAAAGATAGAAATAACAAACTTCAACCAAAATCACTGAGAGGAATCATCGTTGGCTACTCTATAGAGGTAAAGGGTATAAATAGTGGGTGTACAAAAAAGATACCAAAAATGTATAACAATTTTACATGTTTTCTTCTATGAATCAATGTATCTTAAATCCAAATTTATCACTGAAAGAAGTGATAATACACCTCAAATAGAGAGTATTTATGATAATTATCCAGTTCATTTGAGGCTCATATATAGCTTTAAACACCTAAACCTCAACCAAAAACCCTATCTTAGTCCTAAATAGATATTCACTCAGACTGTGATTCTTCATAGAGAACTAATAGTTGTTTGGATAAAATATAGAAAGAGGGGTTTGGGTGAATCGACATTTTAACAATTTAATGATGATGATGAAGATAAATTTATATATAATTGATATTTTAAATTACAGTATATGGATCAATTGATCAATATGTTATAATTTTTATCAGAGTTAAAAATTTAATACCAATATTAAGAACAAAAATTTTATAATCAAATTAAAGTAATTATGAAAATAAATGAAAAATGATGCAATAAATAAAATAAAATAGATGAAAAAATTGTTGATCAGTTCGAATAAATATTGATTGGATCCCCTATGTCTCTACCCCTTGACTCGAGAGGTCTTTATTATTAATAATTCTTTTATTAGGGTTATGAGAAAGAACCTCATCCCATACAATTCTGGTATGTGAGAACCCTACAAAGCTTCAATGATAGAGAAAGAACTTGTCCCTAACTTTTTTAGAGTGAGAACCTATAAGAGAAAGTATATGAGAGAATAAATATTTTATTTAAGAAAAAAATATTATAATTACACTTACAAATAACTTTTATGGGAGAATACAATTGGGGATCAGAAATTTGAGGTAAATATTGAGAGCCTTTGAGATATAGAGAAAATGATGTTGTCACTTTGAGAGAATTTGAGAGATCTTGTGATTAAGAATCGATTCATATCAAGAGAGTTTTATTAAAAAAAATGGTATTCCTTTCAAGGGATTAAGGGAATCCTTTTATATTCCCCAAGATGATTAGGGAGTTTCTAAAATCCACCTAGGGAAATTAAGCTATAGAATACCATCATTATGAACATTTGACCATAAGTAATTCGGGCTTAGATAAGCTCTCTTGATACAGAGGATATCCAATAGCCACCACCAGGTAGTCGGTGGTTGGGAGAAAGGGGATTCTTGGAAATTGACACCACAAATCCACTACTTACCGACGGATGGCTGGTGGCCTTTGAATAAAAAATTGAACAACTGAGAGAGCCATCAGTGGGAAAGTGCCCCACCACTTACTAGATGGTGCTTCTTCTTGGAACTTGATTCATATACCATCATATGATCAATTGGACGGTTCTCTACACCATTCATTTGGTTTTATTTTCCACTTTATGAGCTTTAATAGTGGCTAAATCAACTTTTATTTCCTTCTATGGATATTAAAACTTGTTTCTATAAACTTAAATCATGATAAGAGAAATGAAAAATCCACTAAAAGGCTTCAAATAGTATTCCAGGTGTCATGAATTCCATATATTCAATCTTATTAAAAATACTAAAACTCACATAAATGAAAATATTAAAAATATAGGTGAGGGTTTTTTATCATACAAACACTATGATAGAGAGTTGTGAAATAATATCCACCTTTTTGATGATCACAAAAACTAAACACATAAAGTTATATTAGGTGATAATAATGAGATAAAAGGTAAATAAAAGTTATCAATGTAAATAAATATATTAAAAATACATTTTATTAAGTTCAATAATTAAACATATAAACAATAATAAATATTATTAAAAAAACCCCTTTGGAATCCAATAAAATCATTCCACCTTTGTGATAAAATAATCATGAAAGAATCATCTAAAAACATCTCCTTATTTCTGATTATAAAAAATAAAACCAATGAGAGAAGGTTGAAACTTTTAAGGTGGAAAGATTTGAAGATAAATTTAGGTGATATCCTATAAAACAATATAGATTTAGAATAGAAATTTTTAAGAGATAAATATTTTGAAAGAGGAAAATAAATGAGATTTTGAAAATAAATATTAACTACCAATTAACCATTGTAATAGGAGTATTAGAGAGATAGATATAAGAAATATAAAATAATATAAAAAAGAAAATAATAGAACAAATGGAACAAATGAAGAAAGAATTAAAAAAATGGAAAATAAAAGAAAAATATAAAGAGGTAAATGATTAAAAAAATGAAACATTAAATTTTTACATAAGATTTATATCACAAAAACATTCTCAAGTAATATTTTTACATCTATTGATTTATTTCTCCATTAAAATATTTTTTTATGTGAAACAGTCGTAGGAAGTATCCTTCAATTTCTATTTCAGAAGAGGAAACTTAAAAGTAATGTTATAAAAACAAGTATATGTAGAATATTTTTAATCTCTTTCTTCTCTAAAAGAAATATAAACAAAAATTTAGAGTATATGTTTATATAATTATTGAAACAAACTTAATCTACAAACTAGTATTAATACTTTTTAAATATACTTATTTCATAGAAATAAATTTTGAAAAACCAAAGAATAAGATTTGATTTTTTTAAAAATAAAATATCTCTCTTAGAGAACATTTCATAAATAGAAAAGTAAAAACAAAGAGTTAGGGATCCCTCTAAAATGATAAAATGGGTGAGATAAAGGTATCATTGCACAAAGATAATAAATAAAATGGAAATTTTAAATTTTAAAAAGTCCCAATATTTTAAAATTATTTTCAAAGAAATGGAAAGATAACAGTAGGTCAATTCAAGAATTTCTCAAGTGAACCATTCCTAATTCACCATTAATAAATTTGAAATATTCAAGAGATATAGGTTTAGTGAAAATATAAGTATGTTTATATTATATTAGGACAAATTCCAATAAGATATTTTCAATTTAGGAGAGATCTATTATGAAATATTGTTGATGGTCAATTTTTTTAGTGTGAGAGTGCTGGATATGGTTTTTACAGATATTAATGGTACTGGAATAGTTAAACTTAATTGGAATATATTCAAATGTAATCATATATTTAAGAGAGTTTGTTGCATCTGTGGAATTTTAGCACAAAAATCCCATCCTCTATGTATTTTTTCATCTTTAGGAAGAAAAAATCAATTATGATTCTCACTACTCTATAAGTTAAGTGATTGTCCATGTATGTGTAATTTCCCCTTGTACAATTCCTATAAAGTTGGCATCATCCAAAATAAACATCAAAAAAATAAGTTAAATTCAAAATAGATTTCTTTAAGGTAAAAAACATAGGATTTTTTTATACCTTTTAAATACTGATAAATAATTTTGGTAGATTTGAAATGGGATTCTATTGGATTTGATTGCAAATAATAATAAACAGAAACATTTTCCATGATATCATGCAGATTTATAGTAATTTAAAGTAGATTACAAATCATACTTTTATAGAGTTTTCTTTCAACTAGATTACCCACTCCATCCAATGTCATCTTATATGATACACTCATGGGAGTAATGATTAACATAGAATGATCTATCCCAAATGATTATATGTTTTTATTCGTGTATTTTCATTGATTTTAAAATATACCAACATTTTATAAGAAATTTGAAAACTGAGAAAAAAAATTAGCTCATCTATATTTCTCTCTCAAATTAAGTCATCATTAAATCAGAATATTCAAAACAGATAGATTCGTCAGTAAAGAAAAAAAATCACTTCATTAAAGATAATTTTAAATAGTAATAAACCATTTGGGATATTTTTCATAAAATAGAGTGGAATCGTCATTTTCTATTTTAAAAATAATTGGTTAAAGAAAGTTTTACATTTTTGTATACCTAGACTAGGGGAATGATTTAAACCATAAAGTTATGTAGATAATTTGATAACATAATTTGGAAATAGGATTTTCATAATTATGTGGTTTTTCTAGAAAAACATTTTTAGAAATAATAACATTTAAAAATGAACATTTGGCATCCATTTGAAAGAGGTATAAATTTATATGAGAGGAAAATGGTACAAATATTTTAGGACTCTATCAAGGATATGGGTTCCAAGGATTCACCATACTCGATTCCTTTTTCTAGGTTATAACCTTTGGCAACAAAATAAGAATTATTTTTATTGATATTACCAGAGTCATCATACTTAGTTCTTAAAACCTATCTGGATTCTAACAAGATGGTCATTAAGTATTTCCATGAGATTCTATACATCATTTAAATTGAATTAATTTAATTCTTCTTTCATTTAAGGGATCCAATTTTTATCGTTAAATGCATCCTTATGGTTTTGGGGTTCAAGTTTAGAGAAATAGAAAATATGTTCAACCACATTTAAGACAAATCTTATAGTATAATTTCCCACTGATACATCTCTAATTAAAATTTTAATGGGATATAATTTAATTTTTTTTGAAATCACTGGAAAAATAGTATGAATGAGATTACTATTCTTTAACTTCATTAGTTTGAAAATATTCCTTTAAAACAAAATTATCAAAAACATTTCTAGAAGAATAGTTTGTACAATTTTCAACAAAAACAACATGGATTAATTCTTCAACCATTTTAGTACTTTTTAAAAAAACATGGTAATACTTTCTTGAGTTGGAGTATGCATGAAAGGTATCCTCATTTGATTTAGAATCACATTTTCTAATATTTTATTTGTGTTTAATATAGTACATTTGAAAAAACTTTTTAAAACGGACTTTAGGGTTTTTATTATTGAAATTTTCATAAGGGGATTTCATATGAAATGATCGTATGAGAACATGATTACTGATATATCATGATTTACTCAATTCCTTAGACCAATTACCTTTTTTATGTTTAAGAGAGGATTTTTTTTACCATATAGGCTTTCTTTATAAACCATGTCATCTTTAAAATGAAATTATGAAAATCTCATAATAGTTGTCAATAGTTGAGTTTTACAATAGATTGTGTGATACAATTACCAAGCAATCAATGCTAAAGTTATTAATAACTAACTTGTGCACCAAAATATTGGATATTTTGGATATAATGATATTTTAAACTAATTTTATAAAAATTTTGAAATTTAGAATCAATAAATAATTTTTTCCTTTTTTAATAAACGTTCAAAAATAACATTCCAATGAGATTTTAAAACCACTACACTACCGGAAAAATAGCTTTTTGCGACGGGATTTTTGCTACAGGATTAATTTCCATCATAAATAGCATGTCCCAGAGATTATTTGAAATGGGGGATTCTGCCCATCACAAATAATTGGTTTTTTGCGACGGGATTTGGGGTCCCGTCACAAAATGTTTGGCACGGTTTGCATGCCAAACCGCGGGGAGATTATTTGCGACGAGGAGCTCCCCAGTCGTAAATACTCGGTGGCGGTAAATAGGTTTTTGCAACGGGATGTTGTCCCGTCGCAAAAAGTGTGTTGGCAGGTACCTTTTGTGACAGGTCCCGTTGCAAATACTCTTTTAACCACCGACTGTAATTAATGCGGGTGAAGGTTTTTGTGACGAGTCTCATCCCAAAAAATACTATTTGTGACGGGTAGCCGTCGCAAATAGTCTTGCCGCAACTAATCCAACCTATATATACCCCCATCCATTTTTTCAAATCCTCTTCTCAATTCTC
The DNA here is from genome assembly GCA_963277665.1 of Viscum album. Taxonomy (NCBI): domain Eukaryota; kingdom Viridiplantae; phylum Streptophyta; class Magnoliopsida; order Santalales; family Viscaceae; genus Viscum; species Viscum album. The sequence continues at coordinate 1,562,302,341 of OY728123.1, forward strand.
ACACTCTCTCTCTCTCTCTCTGAACTCTATTTGCAAAGTGAAAATTTGTGTGAGTTAGTTTCTTTCACAAAAAAGTTGTGAAACTGTCTGCATCAATGGGAGATCAAGTTTAAAGGTATTTATATTTTATTTTATTTAGTATTTATTTCATTTTTAAATTTAATTTTAATTATTTTTGATTAGTTGTAATTAAATTAGATTTAAATTGTTTTATTATCATTATTTATTTGCAATAATAAATTGAAATTATTAGTACTAATTTTTAATAATTAGTAATAAATAAGAATAATTAGTAATAAATAGGAATAATTAGTAATAAATAAGAATAATTAGTAATAAATAGGAATAATTAATAATAAATAGTAATAAATCGGAATAATTATCAATAAATAGGAATAATTAGTAATAATTAGTAATAAATAGTAATAAATAGGAATAATTTGTATTAAATAGTAATAATTAGCAATAAATAGAAACAATTAGCAAATAAATAGGAATAATTAGAAAAAAATATGAATAAATAGAAATAATTCGGAATAATTCGGAATAAAAAAGAATAATTTGTAATAAATAGGAGTAATTAGTAAAAAAATAGGAATAATTAGATTTAAGTAGTAATAAATAAGAATAATTTCTAATAAATAGGAATAATTATTAATAAATAAGAACAATTTGGAATAATTTTGGAATAATTTGGAAAAATTAGTAATAATTATGAATAATTAGGTATAATTAGTAATAATTAAGAATAAATAGTAATAAATAGCAATAATTATTAATAAATAGAAATAATTAGTAATAAATAGGAATAATAATGAATAAATAAGAATAATTAGTAATAATTAGTAATAATTAGTAATAATTAGAAATAAATAAGAATAAATAGTAATAAATGTAAATAAATAGTAATAAATAAGAATAAATACTAATAAATAACAATAATTACGAATAAATAGGAATAAATACGAATAATTAACAATAATTAGTAATAATTAATATTAATTAGCAATAATTAGCAATATTTTAAAAAATTAGCAATAATTAGGAATAGATAGGAATAAATAGAAATAATTAGGAATAAATATGAATAATTAGGACTAAATAGAAATAATTAGTAATAAATAAGAATAATTAAGAATAATTGGTAATAAATAAGAATAAATAGGAACAATTAGTAATAAACATGAATAATTAGTAATAAATATGAATAATTATGAATAAATAGGAATAATTTGGAATAATTAGTAATAATTAGTAATAATTAGTAAAAATTAGTAAAAATTAGTAATATTTAGTAATAATTAGTAATATTTAGTAATATTTAGTAATATTTAGTAATATTTATTAATATTTAGTAATAATTAGTAATAATTAGTAATAATTAGTAATAATTAGTAATAATTAGTAATAATTAGTTATAATTAGTAATAATTAGTAATAATTAGTTATAATTAGTAATAATTAGTAATAATTAGTAATAATTAGTAATAATTAGTAATAATTAGTAATAAATAGTAATAAATAGTAATAAATTTTAATAAATAGTAATAAATAGTAATAAATTGTAATAAATAGGAATAAATACGAATAAATATGAATAAATAGGAATAATTTGGAATAAATAGAAATAAATAATAATAAATAGTAATAATTATTAGTAATTTGTAACAATTATTAATAATTAGTAATAATTAGTAACAATTAGTAATAATTAGTAATAATTAGTAATAATTAATATTAATTAGTAATAATTAATAATAATTAGTAATAAATAGTAATATATAATAATAATTAGTAATAATTAGTAATAATTAGTAATAATTAGTAATAATTAGTAACAATAATTAATAAATAGTAATAATTAGTAATGAATGGTAATAATTTGTAATAATTAGTAATAATTAGAAATGATTTAGAATAATAAGAAATAATTGTAAATAATTATAAATAATTTGAAATAATTGTTAATAATTAGTAATAATTAGTGATAATTAGTAATAATTAGTAATAAATAGGAATAAATTGAAATAAAGAGGAATAATTAGTAATAAATAGAAACAATTAGTAATAAATAAGAATAATTAGTAATAAATAGAAATAATTAGAAATAATTTGTAATAAATAAAAATAATTAGTAATAAATTGGAATAATTAAAAATAATATCAACTATAAAAAATTGTAATAACTTGTAATATCTTTGCATGATTTCTAGTGGATTGACAACACTCCTTTTACTCGATGACTCTTCTTCTTTCAACTTTCACTAACTCAAAACATTGCGAAAATTATGCTTCGACGTATGCATATCTAATCTTGTATGCATGAGTTTGAATATACATTCGTAGGAAAACATTTGTTATAATGTTTTCAAGTGGTGATAGTTGCAGGAAGATGATTCATCGATGAAAAGGGGCCTCTTTTTTCCGACGTCTCATTTACATGCATCTTTCTAACACTGAAATCACAATGAGGAATCTTCTTGGAGGTATGCATATTCATTCTCAGGTATACGAGAATGTATAAGCATACCTCTGAGGAGATTCTTCAATGTGATTTCAGTGTGAGAAAGATGCAAGTAAATGAGCCGCCTGACAAAAGAGGAGTCATCAATCCACTTGAAATTGTGTCGCCCAAAATTATTGGTAATTATTAAGAAGTAGTTGTAATTATTTATCTTCTTTTTTCAGATAGTATTTTTATAATTTCAATTTATTCAAAAAAATGATGATTTTATATTTTATAGAAAACTCAAGAATAAAGAAATCGACATAGTCATTTTTAGATGATCGTTCTTGGACAAATCAGCATATAAAACGAAACGGTTCTAGTTTAAATCTTATATATATTGAGGGTGTTGAAGCTTTATTATCATTTGCATCATCAAAACTATAATATGTTTCATAAGGCATAATTAAGTGTCCTTGTAAAAAATGTGCCCTGAGAACGTTTCAAACATTTGACAAGGTTGGGGGACATCTCTTGTGGTTTGGTTTTCAACCAGATTATATTTTTTGGTTTCAACATAGTGAAGTCACTTCTCGATAAGATACTAATAACTTGATTTCGGATCCATCACGGTTTCAAAATTTTGTATATGATGTTGCAGGTCCATCTGTTCGACAAACTGAAACTCAAGATGATAATGATTTAACTCCTAAGTTGGCACCATTATAATTTTATGAGTTGTTGAGGTCTTCTAAGGATGAATTATATCCTGGTTGCAAGATAAGAAAATTAGAAGAGATTTAAAAATTTATTCCTTTTAAATAAAAAAAATTCAATGTCAAAAAAATGTTTTGATCAAATATTTTATTTGGTTAAAACACTGTTACCTAAAGAAAATGTGTTGCCTGTAAATTACTATGAGAGCAAGAGGTTGGTTCATAATTTGGGCCTTAGTTATTGGAAGTTTGATACATATGCAAATGATTTCATCTTATATTCTGGTGAGAATGGGTCATTGGATAGTTTCCCCATATGTGGAAAATTGAAGTACAAAGTAGCTCAATCAGGGAAGTCTAGATCGATTCTTGTAAAATAGTTGAGATATTTTCCCCTTACACTAGGGCTGCACAATTTATTTATGTCTTAGAACATAGTGTCAATGATGTCAGGGCACAAAACCAATATTTCAACCGATAAAAGATTGAATCGTCAATATGATGGTGATTTATGGAAACATTTTGATCGTTTACATCCGTCTTTTTCTTTAGAAGCCTAAAACATGTGATTGGGTATTTCTACTAATGTTTTCTGTCCATTTGGTTCTTATGGTAGTCATAATTCATGTTGTTCTGTCTTTATAACTCCAGAAAATTTACCTCCATGGATGTTGATGAAAGAGCCCTATATCTTTTTGACCTTATTAATCCCAGGTCATCCAAAAAATAATATTGATGTTTGTTTGAAACCATTTATTGATGAGTTAAATTCCTTATGGAGTAATTGTGTTAGTACATATGATGTTTCTACAAAACAAATTTTCATATTAAACATTGAAATGATGTGAATGATTAGTGACTTTATGGCATATAGCATGTTATTTAGATGGAGAAAACATGGTCCGAAATCATGTCCTTACTGTATGAAAGACAAAAAAATCCTTTATGCTCCCCAATGGAAAAAAACCTTGCTATTTTGACTATCATCGCAGATTTCTTCCAACCGATCATCCTTTTCAAATGAACAAATCTCATTTCAGAAAAGGTACAATTCAAAGGGATGAACCTCAAAAAATGATCTCAGGTACAGAGTTAAAATCAGTTGTATTTTCATTACCTCCCATCATAATTAGGTCAAATGTAAACCAACAAAAAATTCAGGGCTTTGGGAAAGAATATAATTGGATAAAATAGATCATTTTTTAGGATCTTCCATATTGGTCTGATTTGTTGGTCCCCCACATGTTGGATGTCATTCATATTTAGAAAAACTATTTTGATAATTTATTTCATACAGTTTTGGATACACCAGGTAAGACTAAAGATACTGTAAAAGCACGATTAGATCTTGCCCAAATTTACAGGCAACTAGTACTTGATCTATTTGAAAATGTCAGATCATAGAGGTTAATGAAGCCAAAAGTAGATTATACATTGTCCAAAGTGAGTCCCTTATTATTTTGTTAGTGGATTATAGATTTGAGACTTCTTGATTGATATGATTCTAATTTGGGTCGATGTGTTAAGAATGGTCACATTACTCGATTAAAAAGTCAGGATTGTCATGTTATAATGGAAAGACTTATGGAAATTGGATTCATAGGTTTGTTGAATTATAGGATTTGGGATTCAATAAAAAATATATTATATTTTCTTCGAGATATTTGTGCATTAACAACAGACTATGATGCACTAAGAAAACTGAAAGAAGTTGTTGTTGTAATTATATGTAAACTAGAAAAAACCTTTCTGCCGACTTTCTATGACTCAATGGAATATCTGATATTACATTTTCCAAAAGAAGCTAAATGTGGAGGTACAATACAGTTTCGATGGACGTAACTATTCTAGATATTCATGTAGAAATTTAAGAAAAAATTATTTTACAAAGTATCAGTCGAAGGCTCAATTGCTGAATCTTATTTGTAAGAAAAAATTTCTTTTTTATGCTCTCACATTTTTGAATCTGAATATCCCTCAAAACAAAAATTCATGGTATGGAATGAGGGAAATGTTAATAATGAAATGGAAAATAAATTATCAGTTTTTAATTTACCAAATCATGGCTTTAGTGGAGTTCAAGAACGATGGATTTCAAATGATGAACATCATAGAGCTCATACAGATGTTCTAATCAACTGTGAAGAAATGACATCATTTTTAATGTGAGTGATTCTATAACTTATTCTATAATTTATTTTATAGTATGAAAACTTATTTTATTTATAGGTTATATGAAAATAATAGCAAGAAATAACTTCCACAAATTACATTAGCTACTCTTGAAGAATGCAGACAAAAAAATTTCTCAATGGTTTCAAAAACTGGTAACATAAATTATTGATGGTTTAAAATCAATTCAGTTTACTATTTATTATATTGATAATTTTTTTTACAAATTTTCAAGTTTCTCAACATGATGATAAAATTGATAAGTGACTGTGTATATTGAGTAACACATCATCCAAAATGGTTAAATATTATAATGAATATGAGGTGAATGGTTTTCCATTTCATACACGTTCATATGAGGTATAAAAAAAACAATGAACAATAGAGTTTTTTTGAGAGGACCGCATCATAGAGAAACTGAAGTTGACTTTCATGGAATGTTGGATGAAATTATTGAGTTGTGTTATCTAGGATATAATTTCATAACGATGTTTAAATTTTGGTGGTTCAATACTGAGAGAGGCTTGCACGTTCATCCGACACATGGAATTGTCGATATTAAATATAAAAGCCGTCTTGAAGTAAATGAACCATTTTTACAAGCTCAATAGGCACATCAAATTTATTATGCAAATAATTGTGCTACTTTAAGTGACCTGTGCGATTGGTGGAGAATAATAAAAATAAAATCTCGGTAAAATCAGTTTACTCAAACTGAATGTGGTTCCTCTGAAGTGGAAAGAATTAAAAAATTTCAAAAGACTACTAAAAATCCATCTTTTTCACAAAGTGACATGAATATCGATGATGAGACCACATAATTAAGGGTCGGTTGTGATGAAGATGTTAATGATGTTACAAATGAATATGAAATGACAAGGGATGATGAAACTAAAACTCATATGGATATTGATGATGCCAAGGAGGAATAAGAAGACATTGACATCGTTAGATATGAAGATGATGATGAAGGTGTACATTGACATAGATAAATTCTGGTTATAATCATAACTAATATATATCTATATATAATAGTTATTTACAACTATCTGTTAACAACAATCATTTTGTGTTTCTGATGGACCCAGATCTATTTTTTGAGTTACAGGAGGCTAAGCTACCTTTGGATGAGGGGGGTTTGGGATCATCTGACCCTCAACCTACTGGTGGTTCAGGGGGGTACGTGGAGGGGGTATGGTCTTGCGCGACTAATGATTCCTGACCCTATCCCCGAGCGACATCCACGGCTTGGCATCGATCCACGCACAAAGAGGTATGGTAACCTATAAATTTTTGTTATCTTTCATTAATTTATTTATATATATACAAATTGTTTGATTATTTATTCTTTTTTCATAGTTTTTCACATGTAGCTATTGGACAGGGGAGCGCTATCTTGTACAATTATTTTTCTTATCAATAGATCACATGGGAAAATTTTCCCGTTGATGTACAGCTTGGAATGTTCAATCATTGGCTTGTACATAAATAAATAATATTTATTTTTAAATTTATTTTCTTAATAACTTTTTATTATAAATTATTTGTATGGTTTATGGTATCCCATCGATGATATCATGTGTGACGCTATCCACGTAGCATGAGAGGCATCTATGTGTGACCATTTCCGTCAGTTTTTGCACAATTTGAGAAGGATGACAATTAAGAAAGCAGGTGTGACAGATTTTGATGAGTCATGTAGAGCCCACCGACCAGAGTATATTTCATCTCATGTTTGGGTTAGATTATGTTTACACTGTTTGGGTGGTGGATTTCATAGGAGGTCTGCAGTGGGTTGGCAGAACCGGGGGAGACATGAGGTGACCTATCGAGCTGGTAGTCGTACATTCAGTACGCTTAGAGAGCATCTAGTAAGTATATTTTTAAAATATTGTATATAACTTTAAATATAAATAGTTTCTTTTATATTTTTATAGTCATTCAAGCATCCCAATATTACAGAGTATGATGTTTATCGGAGGATGTACAGTGATTCAACCACTAGAGAGATTAGAGGTGATCACCAGCGTCAGATTGTGGTTAGTTTTATTTTTTTAGTTTGGTAATTAACTACATATAATATTTTTAAAATTTTAATTTCAAATTGATATTGAAGGATTCATATAAGGCTATGGCCTCTAAGACATAGGATGGGAGTCAGGACTAGGCGACTGATCAGACCATTTCCCACCATTTCGATGAGGCGTCATGGATGCAGGTGACTTAGTATGGCTTAGAGAAGGGCCGAGTAGTTGGTATTGGCACTCATGTGACTCTTGGTACTTATTATGGTACTATTGTGATGTCAGTGTCTAGCTCGAGAGGGGATCGTGGAGAGGAATTATCTTCTTTCTCACAGTATCAGGAGAAGTAGCGAACTCAGGCTGAGCTTATAGAGAGTTTTTAGAAGTATCATGAAGAGATGTGTCAGCAGTAGCAACATCACGGTGAGGAGATGCGTCAATGATTGCAGTAGCATCATAAGAAGATGGAGTACATGCATCATCTGACTCGTATTATAGGGATAGAGTTTCCTCCACCATCTCCTAGAGCTCCTCCACCTCCTCCAGAAGATGACCCCCCAGTGATTTTTTTATGTTAAAAACATTTAAATTCAAGATTTGTTGTAATACAAACAATTTTTAGTTTCTGTCTTTTATATTGGTGCGAATATTGCATAATTTATTTATTTTTATACTTAATATATTATTATTTATTATTACTATTATATTTTTTAATGTTTTTTTATTTTACTAATAGTAATAATAATATTTTATGATTTTTTTATATTTTTTTTAAATATTAAGAATTTTAATATTTTTTTATTATTTTAATAATATTAATATTATTTTATCATTAATCATAATTTTATTAAATATATTTTTTAGTATTATATTTTAAATGTTTTATACTTTACAAATAATAATAATAATAATATTTTATGAATTTTTTATATTTTTTATGAATATTGAGAATTTTAATATTTTTTATTTTTTTATTTTTTTAATAATATTAATATTATTTTTTCATTAATTATAAATTTATTAGTTTTTTTGGTTATTATTTGTGACGGGACCAATTGCGATAAGATCCCATCACAAATAGATTAAATATATATTTTTAAATAGTATTTGTGACGGCGCTAAGGGCACGTCGCAAATACTATTTTAGATGGGCCCATCGCAAAAGGTTTATTCATATATAATGTATATAATCGGTGACTTATTTGAGATGAAGAAATTCTTCATTGTAAATACTATTTGTGAAGGGCTCATCACAAAAAATATTTTTTGTGATGGGCTCATCGCAAAAAAAGGTATTTGTGACACCGTTTTCTACAATGGGTTATTTGCGACGGGACCCCGTCGCTAAAACTTATTTGTGAAGGGATCTAGTTGTAAATAGCCTGTTGAAAATAAAACAAATTCTAGTAGTGATATTACATATTTGACTATAGGTTATCAAATTTTGTTTCGATCCTTTTAAAAATAAAACAATTTTTATAATGGTTTAGTTATAAAAACTAATGTTACCTTCACTAATTATCTTACCATTAGAGTTATCACCAAATATGATGTGTGGTCTTCCTCATTTACTGATTTGATTTCATACAGATAGGTTAACAAACATGTTTCTTGATCAACCACTATCTTAATACCTAAAATCCTATTCAGTTTTCCTCAAAATACACTTTTCCAATAGAACTAAATGAATATTTTTTTTGGTACCCACACAAACATGGGTCTTCTTTTTTTAGAAAACAATGATTTTATAATCCATATTATCATTACATGATGTTTTCATTTATATTTTTTTTTTAAACTATGGATTTTTTTTCTCCTATTTCATGTATTTTTAATCAGATTCAAAAATTAAATGAAGAATTATTTTTTAATAATTACAATATTTTTCTTGTAATGATTCTTTTAAAAAATTAGTTTTCATTGGATCTCTTTATGTGCTTGAATGATGAGAGAAACCAAGACCAACCCTTTCTTTCCTATGTCTTTGATAACCCAAAATTTTATTTAAAATATTTTCACGTAGGGTAAATTTGAAAAGATGACTTTCTAGTTTCTTAATGGTGGATTATAATTTCTTGACATTTAGTTGATTTTTGATCTTCATGGATAAAACATCAATTTCTTTATAGATCATTTCCTTTTAATTTTGAATATGGTATTCTTGTTTAATAAATTTCTTATAATTATTTTCAAGATATTTATATAAATAATAATGTTAATGAAATTTATTTTCAAGTTGGCCTTAGGAATACTTTAGGTTCTAAAAATTTAGATGACTCTAGGAGAAAGAATAATAATATGAGCGAGGAAAGAGAATAGGGAGAAATAATAAGATGAGTACTAACCTTGAAATCCTCATCAATATGTGTCATAAGTAACTTAGGGATTGAGTCAATTGAGGTAGTTGAAGGTGTTTATTCTAAGGGTTCATCACTTGTAATCCATGTTGTGACCCTGAAATCCATTTTTTTGTTTTTTATTTTCTTTGAGTTTCTTCTTGTAGATGGTGAACTCAGGTATGATGTGACAATTATTTTTTATATTCATAGCATGTCACTTATAGTTATTTATTTGGATTGGACTTCACTAGTCAGTTCTCTTTCTTGGTAAAATTTTTCTTGTTCCTAGAATGTTTAGCATATTCGATGACCTCACATATGAATAAATCATCATTGATGTCTTTATAGGTGATTTTTTTATAATTTTACTTCATTGGACTCTTTCTATACTTATTGGTTCATTGTAAATTTATATGTCATTATTGAGTCTATGAGATCCTCATCCTCCATATTTTCAAATAATTTTATTCTTTATTAGTTATGACATTTGCAGCCTAGAATCTCATTAAAACCCATATGATTTTGTTTACTATATTTTTTTGTGGATAAATCATCACCAAAAAAGATTTATACCATTTAAAATGTCAGTCAATATGGAAAATATTCTAATAATAGACTTATTAGGATGCATAGATAAATTTCAATTTTTTTATGAAACATATCTAATATTTATCTATCATTATTGGTTACTTCATGGGTAGCTTTATAATAACATACATATTTCATAATACATGTTTCATTTGGTAACATGATTAACCTTATTATAATGAAGACTTCCATAGAAAGAATTTATAGCTTTTATATTATATTAAAAATTCGTTAAATATTTTGGAGTCCATTTTTATCTATTTTATTTACTTAGGAAATACTCATTAATTACCATTTTCTAAATTGTGTAACTAATAATACCTAGAAGATTTAAAATTTTATTATTCGAATATAAATATTTGGCACCATAAAAAATTGGAGTATGAGAATTGGAGTGAGATTCCATAATAAAATAAAACTTTGACATTGATTAAAAATATGAAAACAAAATTTTAAAAAGAAACAAAAAATTTAAAATATTAGAGTTTTTCATAAAAATAAAAAACACTACTTTGATACAATTTGTTTTTTAAATAAATTATTTAAAGATGCAGGGGGATTTCCTATTTACAAATTTAAATCGGATTCTAAAGACAAATTCAAATCTAAATGATATTTAAATTAAAAATTGATAAATTTATTGGGATATAGTTGATAAATTTGATATAAGTTAAAAAGTAAATAACATATTTAAGTGAAGAAATGATCTAATGAAATTTATACAAGTATACAAATTGATGATAAATGATAATATGTATAATATTAGGAGACAAACATATTTGATAATGAGTTTGGATAAAACTCAATGTGAGCCCATACGTCTCCTCCCCTTAACTTGATAGGTCTATATTATTAATAATTCTTTTATCATAGTAGTGGTTAAGAATATCATCCCATAAAATTGTGGTTTGGGAGCACCATGTTGAGATTCTCTAGAATCCAAATAACTCAACCCTAACTTTTATTGAGTGTGAACCCATTAGAGAAATGATATGAGAAGAGATATGTTTTCTTTACTAAAAATTGTTATAACTCTTCTCAAAAAAAAGATTTTATGGATTAAGACTTTTGGTTATTATATATTTGAGAGAAATTTGGAGATCCTTTGAGAAATTGAGAAATTGAAGTCAGATCTTTGAGAGAATTCCAGATATCAACAGATTTAGTGTCAATTCAGAACAAGAGAGTTATCTCTAAGAAAGGTATTCCTTCCAAGGGACTGATGGACTCATTTTATATAATATGATATGAGTATGAAGGTTATATAATTGCATGGGTTTCATGAATCCATATATGACCATCAATATATTCTTTTTACCATAATTAATATTCTCTTAGATATGATGTCTCGACATCATCGGATATGTGGTATCCACCACCGTGTACCCGATGGCCTACCTCGAGTATGAGGCTACTAGAAAATAATGATCTGTGATCACCTACTATCTAGTGACTAGTCATTGTCCATAAAAATAAAAATAAACAACTAATAGATCCATTTACAGGTAGGTATTACTCTAATGGAATTCTAGTGAGTGTTATGGACACATGCTACATCATCCATTAGGTAACTTGCTAGCCCATTATTTGTGCACTTCACCACCTTCAAGAGTGTTCCCATCTTCATCCTTGGAATACATAATATGTATAACTTCAAACTTGTTTCTAAACACTTGAATAATGAAAATATTTGTTTCCAATCCTATAATAAGACTTCAAATGATCTTCTATATGTATTGAATTCCATCACATGGGATTCAATATAAAAAATGAGACTCACTTAAATGAAAACATTATAAACATAGGTGAGTGTTTGTGATCATGAAAAAACCATGACCGAGAGAGAGAGAGAGGTACAACACCAGGGACTACTAAAATACCATAGGTAGATCTAAAATATAAATAATGCCTTCTTATTGGTCAACCAAATAAGATATTTCATTTTCTTCATTCCATATTTCTGAAGTTCTTATTGATGATGATCTAAAAACAAAAAATAAATATATTAATGATAGATATTCTAAGCATTGGATCTTTGATAAAGGTGATGAAATGAATTCCTTAAAGAAAAATCAAACATGGTATGTTGTGATTATACTAACCAATAGGATGGTAGTGGATATTCAAAAGAATGTAATCTAACTATGGAGATGAGAAAATAAAATTCATGTCTAGACATGTAGCTGATGGATTCCATGAAAAATGTGGGAATTTACTACTCTGAAATAATTTCTCTTATTGTAAAATAATTATATATCTAATTGTTTATTTGTTTTTTTTTCTTACAATGAAATTCATACTAAGTTGGTTAATGTTAAAATTATCTCTCTTCAAGGTCACATTGATGATAAATTTTACCTAAATCTGCATGGTGAGTATTTGGATGGGTTAACTCTGAATCAATAATACCTATTAAATATGAATTCATATTGTTTAAAAAGTATATCATAGTAATGATATAGAAAATGTGACTCATTTATTCTTGATAATCAGTTTAGCATAAGTAAATATATTGAATTTTTGTATTTAAAATCTATTAAAAATGGAATACTATATTTACTAATTTTTGTTGATGATATGATGTTGAATCACAATGAAAAAATCATAATTTCTATTAAATCATAGTTTAATAATTCCATTGAAATAAAATATTAAGTGTAGACAAATAGATTCTAGGAAAGGAAATCTTTAGAAATATAAATAAAAGTTTGTTATACTTGTATAAACAAGTTTAAATTTTGAATTACCTTAATAGATCTATTCATGAAACTCTTAAACTGGTTAATATCTCATTTACATAGTTTTTAAAGTTTAACTATATCAAACACTAGAAAATGATGAAGATGTTGACTATATTTATATAATACTACAATATAATATAGTTTAATATATCATATTTACCGTGATCTGCTTTAAAAATGATGTTTCGCTTCATTTTTCCACTCTTATAGAATTCATGGGTAACACTGATAAGACACATTTCCATGCCATTAAAGTTATTTATTGATACATTTTTCATTCAACCATATAATAATTATATTTTTGTTTAAATATTGATACAATTGAACTTGTTACTAGTTTTGTATAATTTTACTATACATGTAATGCTGACACTATAGAATCCCTCACATGCTATGTATTTTCTTCCTGTAAAGGAATAGTTTCATGGAAATGTAATATGCAGTCTGTGGTTGTCCTATCAACCATTGAGGGCAGATAAATTACCTTGACTGAGGCTGATTAGTAGGAAATATGGATTAATGGTCTAATTTCATAACATTCCAAAAGTAGTTCTCTTACAACTATTTATTATGATAGTCAACCTTCTTTACACCTATCTAATAACATGGTTTTCTACGTAAGGTCCAAACTTATTAAAATTAAATTACACTTTATTAGATATTTAATCAAATAAGGTGGATAACTATTTTTCATACATGGCAGTGGAAGATCAGGGTAATAGCATCAAGTGTTTCTCAAACACCCATCAAATGAAACCGTAGGGAGTTAATCTGATTTGGGGAGATAATCTTGGTCTTCATTACTTTATACCTCGCTAGGATATTATATCTTTCCATGTATATGACCTTTTTTTTGTGGGTGTTCTCTTCTTTAATAAAAATTCAATCGATTATGATTAATGTGTGTTAATAATATAAACACTAATAATAATCTAATAGATTATTTGAATAAGGATGTCTCATTATCCAAATTCTACTATTGTCTAGATTTGTTGAATTTGGTTCAAACTAAATAACCATAGATTTAATAACATCATTGATTTAATATGAAAAATTTTGGGATTTTTGAAATTATATTTCCATATAAAAGTCTTTTTCAATTATTCCATTTTTAAAAATACTTTGTCACATTATCTTGTATGAAAAATTATAATTTTTTTTAAATAATCATTGTTTTATGATCCTTTTAGGCCAAATGAATTCATTTGTTTTTTTTGGTGTGTAATGGCCCATGGATATTCTGATCTTTCCACCTTTGTGATCTTTATCTTTTTCCTAGTCCTCATGTTAGTTATTGATCATTCTTTCCCCCCATTCATATGGACCATCCGTAAAATAGATCCTCACAACTTGGGTCATTCGTCCATTCCATATGACTTGCACTGGTTCATCAAGGTCATTTCACCACTTTTCACCCATTGTTCTAGTCAAAATAATTGATGACCCCTATAGGGCCATCATTCTATTACATCCCTATATTTCCTCTATCGTAACACGATATTCCTCCTTTTCTTCCCACTTGATAAAAACCCTAAATCGATGAATAATATCAGTATCAACCTATAGCTATTTTAAAATGGCGTCTGGTTGAGATTTTCTCCCCACTCCATCATCCTATAAGAGATATAATTCTATTGTAAATATCCAATAGAGATCTAGTTATCATCTTCATCTTTGGATTCATCAATGTTATTTCTTCTAATCCCGAGATAGAATCATCATCCACTAAAGCTCCTATAAAGAACTATTAGGCAGTGTAAATCTATCTCACCTGTATGTTCTCCTTTCATCTTTAGTTTTATTTGATATTTGAGTGTTTTGTCTATTATTACTCTCTTGATCTATTTCAAACCATTAATCTATTGTGTTTTTTTATTTTGAGATTAATAAAATGTTTGAGTGGGTGTTGTTCTTTCCATGCGTATAGGAAGAAAAAATATCTATATAGTGTAAATAATTACATCCATTTATTTCTTTTATATTTTTTCTTCCTTAATTATATTATCTTTTTCATTTCTAGTTTAATCTCCTCTAATTTTTCCTTATTTTCTCTATTCCCTGTTAATTTCATTTTCATCATGTTTCTAACATCTATTTCAAAAATAGTGTAGATTCAAAATGAATATTATTTGGTGTATTCTCATCTATAGTAAAGTGATATCTAGATAATGTTAATATAGTTGGAAGGATTTGTGAACAATTTTGAGATAGTATTGTACTTCTTGGAGATCATAACTAAACGTATATATTTGTTACCCCTTTGGAATAAACTCAAATAATAATTATGTAACATTAACTAATAAAAAATAATCAAAATTGAGGTACAATTCAATATCCTAATTATTATAAATTTCATTATCAACATCAATGTTAAATTTTATGCCCTTAGTTAACTAAATTTTTTTCATCAAATGGTTTGATGTTTGATTATTTAGTTAATCGATTAGACATAAAAAAATTAAATTCTATATGAAGTTTTTTAAAATAGATAACTAAAATAAATTTAGTAATACTTTTAAAGTAGGGTCAACTACTACAATACTTCCAAAATTCTATCCCTAGAAAAACACTACTGAGTGGTGGAGAACATACCAAAAATTTGAAACCATATGGAGTGTATCAAACATGTTTCTAATCAATTAACATGTGGTGTAAAACCATAACCTTCATCAGGGTAAGTCAAATAATCTACAACTAAACCCGATTGATATATCAATTCTAGGGGGAAGGTGCACTAGGAAAAGATAACCTGTAAGAAAAAGAAATATCATTGGGGTTTTTTGATCATTTGATTCGAATCTATTGGTATAAAACTATTAAATATTTGAAAAATAAGAATGTAGTAAATAATAGACAAAGAGATATAATGTTCATCGGTCTATATTGGACCTACATCCATGGAAAGACGAGTACCCACACACATGATTTATTATGATAATGAGAAAACGTGTGAACAGTATAGTCTATATATAATGGTTTAAGAAGGAAAATAAACTAGTATAACAAATAACATAAAAAACATAGGAAGGAAAAATATTACATGGATTGAGTTAATTATTCCTCTACAAGCCATATCTCTTGATTATTTTCCAATTAGTTCTTCAAGACTTGCATAAGAGGATCGCATGTACACTGCATCTCTAGAAAATGGGTATGTATGTCTTCTAGAATCATTTGGATCAGTGAACTATGAAAGGAAGGGTTATCATCAAGGATATCCACCAAGAATATCTTATAAGAGGTAGGCAAGGAGGATGATAATATAATTAATTAATCTAATGAACTAAACTCACCCATATGTGATAGGGTTTTCTACATACCAAAATGGAAGCTGAGGACCAAAGTGAAAAAAATGAAAGATCCACACATGGGACTGTATAATGATGGGGTGGTGAATTCGCCTAATAGAGTACAAAACCAAAAAATTTACTAACCAAACAGAATCATCCACATATCCATGAGGAATCAAAAAAAGTGACACACTAAAGTAAAAATATATGTGGAGGTTGGAGATCAAAAGGGTAGTAAAATTAATCTCTGGATAAAAAAATACTACAACAGATCAATGATTCACAAGGTACGGGAGTTAAAAAGAATAACAAGGATGAACATAGTGGCCAAAAAGACAACACACATGGAATCCCAATGAAAAATTATATAAAAAAATAACATTGGGAATAATAATTAATTGGGAACATAAATCCTATTTTTTCATGAATGGTTTATAATTATAAGAATAATAAAACATTTCAATTAAATATGAAAATAAAAGAATTTATAAATATACAACATTTTCAATTAAATTGGATATGTTCTTACACTTAATGTTATTTAATGTGAACCAAATTTATTTTATTTAAATAGTATTTGATGTTTTATAATATCATATCTTTAGTCAAACTATCAGTTAGGGAAATTAGTATGTATCTTATTGACACATGTGGTTCCAAATTAAATAAAATATATAATAAAATATAATCTAATAATGATATTTTTGGAGTTAACAAGGTATGATTTAAAAATAGTTTTTATGCGTTTCAATTTACCATTGATTATAAATGTCTTAAAAATAAAACATTACAATTTAATATGAAAACAACAAAATTCAAAAATAACCTCCATTTTCAATTGATATTGAAGATGTTCATGCACTGAATGTTATTTAATGGGAAACAAGTTTTTTTTATTTAAACAGTATATGAATTTTGATAATACCATATTTTTATTCAAACTATCTACCGGGTTATCATCAGTATGTATATTATTGACACATACAGTTTCAAATTCAATAATATCTCTAATAAAATGTAATCTAATATTTATGTGTTTGGGGTACCCAACAAAAATACACATACCAGATTTAGGATCACATTTATCAGTCTTGAAAAGGTAATATACAAAATACAAATACTTTTTAGTGATTATAAAAAGTTTGTTTTGTATTAAAAAAATTTATAAGGCTTCAAAATGATTTGTCATGGATGGAAACCTCTTTATGAGGTAAAAAATAGTGGTAAAACCTCTACATAGAAATATTTTGGGTGAAATGAGCATGAAATCATTCTTTAGACTGTCTCAAGAATTGTCCTATTCATTCTTTCAAAAATTACATTCTTTTGGGGGGTTTCCATAAAATTATAGTGTCCTATAGTACCCTCAGATTGAAATTATTGAATAAAATCAGTAAAGATATGTTCATAGTTTGAATTTTCTTTCAATTATGATTTTATACAAGGATTTTCCAGGTTTCGAATGTATCAAAAACATCTAATTTGTGTTTGTGTATGTAAATAGTTACCTTTCTAGAGATGTCTACAATAAATTTAACAACATTGAATCCACCTCCATGAGAGTTAGTCTCAGTTTTTCCACATAAGCCAAAATTCATATATTGTAATGGTTGGATAGCTTTAACACAAAACCTATTGAAACTAACACTCTTAGATTTACCCATTACACAATATTCATAAAAAATAAGGTTAAAAAGTGTAATGTTTATTAACATACCTTTCTTATTTAGTTCCTCAAGATCCATTGAGTTTATATGTAATGACCCAGAAATTCCGTATAATTTTTTTTAATTATATGAAAATATCACGAGGCTATGAAATTCGATGGCATGTGATTCCGAGACCCGGAGAACCCAAAGCGTATTTTGAAACTTCTTTTAAGGTGCATTCAGAAAATGTCTAAGCATGTTTTTATATCTTTTGAATCGGTGCTCAGATTGAAAAACTGAGGGCACCGTTGAATTCATAGTGCTGAGATTTGCTAAGGTGAAGCTTAACTTCCTACAGAAAGGGTCGGATGGAAAAGTTAAATTTTGGACTTTTTGGGAAAATAATAGAATAATTAATTGAATTATTTTATTCTTTCTTCAACTGTTGAGCGACGGTTGATAGAACCGTAGTGTAACAATGGTCATTAAAGGAGATTCAATTAATGACCTGTTACTTTGGTTGTGTAGCCGCAATTCTTGTGTATTTAATGGATCATTAATTGAGGTTCATAAGTGAATCACATAAATGATCAACATCAAAGCCCTTTTATCTTTTTTTAAATCAATTTATTGGTGAAAAAATTGGAAACTGTTGGAAACCTTTGAAGAAGGACCGATGATATCACCCTCCAAAGAAGAATGGAGATCGATTGACGACTGTTGAAGGATTCGATCTGAATATTGATGAACGATGATGAATGTCTTCGAACATGATTTATTTCCTTCATCTGTAACTGATTCCACTAAATTCGGGTAGGGGATTACGATTCTCTATTTGTTTAATGATTCATCTTTTCTCATTCTTGAAACAATACAACGAACTCGGATCAACCAACTAATAGTTTTATCTATGACATGTTCGATCTTTTTGGAGGTTGTCATGGGAAATTGATTTGGGGTTTTCTTAATCATTTGATGATATTTATCTTCCCCATGATAAAATTCTAACACAGAGGGTGTTGGCCAATCTGAAAAAGGCCCTGAACATCCACTGATCTTGGATGTTGTTTGTTCTTCTTGGACGACCAAGCAACATGGTGGAAAGGTGATTACGTGGGATTCATAGTGAAGTCGGTGGCCCAAGAGACCCATAGGCATAGACGATATGGAAAATGGACCACTAGAGCATCTTCGGTGGCCCGTGGAAAGTGTTGTCGGCACAGTGGCACTAGCTCTCCCATAATAGCCGCCTGGAAAAAGGCGGAACACATAGATGTTGTGGCAGTAGGAGGCGTTTGGCCCTCACCGGTCGCGCTGGAGGAAAGTGGCATGCTCGTCCGTGCACCATAGCGGTGGAGGACATGATTCCCATCGACGTCGTGTAAAGATGGAGCAACATACTTGGGCCATTTTACTGGCGCACAAATGGTCATCTATGTCGGCCGTTATGAGGAGACCTGGCGGTGCTTGCTAGCCCTTCCAACTGGAATAATCTGACGCCCTACATCTGGTCCCACACTACCGGCCCACACCACGTGGGTGGGGTTCCTCAGTTGGGATGCACCCTACCAAGCAGGCCAAGCCCAACAGAACGGTTGGACCAGGCCCCTTACCGGACCCCCGCCAGACCCATGGGTCGGGTCAGTTTGGTTTGACCATGTCGGACCGGACATGGACTGGACCAGCCCTGTTTCACTAAAATAGATATAACTCACAGACCGAGCATCCAATTTATACATTGTCTACTGCGTAAGGTACCTTGCGATGAGGCAGTCCTTTTGAGATACTCCACTTGAGTTTTGGAAGAAGTTTAAGTATTCCGAGTTGGGTCAGATTTGAATCTAACCAGGGCTTATTTACCTTTTTGCTGATATCTTACTGATCGGGTATCTGATTTATGAATTGTCTATTGAATTGGAATCCTTACGACAAGGCGGTCCTCTGGGTTACTTTTATTTTGGACTTCTTTGTAGTTGAGATACTACTGCTGGCTGGAGAAGTAGTCCTCTAGAAATCAAGCATGTTGAGTAAGGGAATCCAGTGGCTAGCTGTGACACGATGAAGTAATAGATATCCTCTATGGTTCATTAGGTAGTGATCCTCTTTGGTTCAGCTCATAGAGATCCTATGTGGATAAGCATGTAGTGATCCTCTATGGGTCATCACCTAGCGATCCTATGTGGGTCAACACCTAGCAACCCTCTGTGGGTGATCACCTAGCGATCTTTTTTGGGTTAGCACCTAGTGATCATGTGCGGTCCAGCAGCAAAATTCTCTCGACAGAATAAGATGATGTAGTTTTATGAATAATCATCATTATTCATGTTTATTAAGTTGTATACCTGGTGTGATATTTATTTTACTTTGTGCCCTATGATTGATATCATGCTCTGTGGTTATTTCTTTAGGGAATTTTAAGTTACCTTTAGGGGTCTCGAGGTCCCTATTGAGTATTGTTATACTCTCCCCAACATGGGCTTCACCCACACCTTGTAGTGTCTTAGTCAGATGCCAGATATCTTGAATGAGATTTTGGAGAGCTAGGGATACATTTTACAAAAAGGTGACTGATTGACGTGGTGAGCCGCAGTGAAGAGTTGTACCTACCCTTCAGTTAGGATCCTTGGCAGATGATCTCTAGAATCTTTTTCCTTTTTATGCACTAATATTTTAGTTGGGCTTGTATACTGGCCCCTTTTTCTTTCAGTACTTAATTTTAATCTCATTGGTGGTTATTAGTGGTGGTAATACTTCTCCATTTCCATTTTTTTTCTTATGTGCAGTGTTCCCTATCTTTGTACGTACAGGTTTAAAGGCAATGACTTTCCTTTTTGGGTTTCACCTTTCCAGTCCTAGTGACCAGCCCTTTTCCTATGGAAGGATGGCTTGGGGTTGTAAGGTCATTGGCCCTGGTGGATGGGTCGTGAAATTACATTCCCTATTCAACTATGCCATAACAATGTGCTATTGATATTAGTTACATGTACAATACCCAATAATCTAGAATTGGTCTTCCCATTCAAGACATATAGCCCATTAACAAGGTAACCCTTGATGATAATTCTATAGCCTTTAAATTTTTTTATAAAATATAATTCATACCTAAAATCAATTCCATTTTGGCCTAGAATTATAAAGTATATGAGGTTTTTATAGAGGTAAGGAACCCACCAAACATCTAGAAATGTAATGATAGATTGGATATATAGTATTATTAAATTAAAACATCTACACAAGTCTTTACACCTCCTATTATTTCCTAAAAGGACATATCATTATACTCTTTATATCAAAATAAAGAAAGGATCCCTAAAGGGAAATGTATGGAATGATCAAATCAAACCAATACATCTATCATGGTTGAGTGATTTTATTGAACAATTTAAAACTTTTGTAGTTTTATAACTAGAATCCCCTAAAAGGAACTATTCAGTATGTCATTTAGTCTTTGGGTTTAGTTTAAGCTTCCTACATTCAGGTCCATTCTGCCCCATAAAATCACAACGGGAGAAACCAATTTTTATTTCCATAAAATTAGACCTAGACATGGGTTGTTTATTATTCTTAATTTTATCTTTAATATATCATTTCTTAATATAAATATACTATGATCTACCCCTTGTGAAAAAACTCTCATCCTCACCTTCAACTATCGATTAACAATTTAGTTCCATAGAGAGCATAGAATATTTAACCTCTTTCAGGATTAGTGAGTCATGACCTTACATCTATATCCCCACTAATGTATTGTATGGCCTTTTTATAAAATTTAAATAATTATTCCATGATTTTCATGATCAACAATCACATTTATGTTATCTAAATATAGCATGATTTTATTAAAATCATCATAGTGTGGTTTAATTAAAATACCATATTACTTTTTGAATGTAAATATGTGATGTTTCTTTTAAATTTTGTCAACAAGGGAAGTTGTCATATAATTTTTTTTAAAATAATCCATATACCAGTGGTAGTTGTTTCAGAAGATACTTCTCTAAGAACTTTATCACCTATATAAAAAATTAGAGAATAGTGGTCCTTAATAAGAATATTATGGGATACATCTTGATAAATAGTATAGGTATTTCTTGTATTAAATACTATAAAAATAGGTTTCATATGGTCATACATGGAATCAATCAACCCTCAATCACCTAGTCAAACTCTCAACTTAATACTCCATAGATTGAATCCATTTTAACCATTATATATTTAAATTTCAAACCTATTTGTTGTCATTTATACCCTAGGGATCAAATACTAAGTAGTTTATGACAATGTTAAGCTTACACCCACCCCCATGAACTAACCAATATCAACAGGTATGTAGATATATATAATTAGGTATTAGAAATTGAAAAATATTTGAGGTTATAGTGACTAAAATTATAATCAAAGGTAAGGGGAAAATTAAGATGAAATTAGAATAAATAATTAATATAGAAACTGAATTGAAAAAAGAAAAATAGTCAAAAAAATTATACCCAATTAGGTTATGATACCACTTCTTGGGGGGAAGGTTCACTATAAAAAGTTAGTCCGCACAAACATGAATGATTGTTTGGTTGTTTCTTCCTAATATTTGAATCTTTTTTTAATAGAACATTAATACATGAATGGTAAGAAATAATAAAATAATGGATATAGAGATTTAACATTCCTTGGTTCTATTTGAACCTATGTTCATAGAGAGAATGACACCCACACACATGATTAGTTAAGATAAAAAGTAAATAGATGAAAAGTACCATCCTGAGATAAAGGTCAAAGAAAGAAACTAAAATGGCCTATATAAAAACATAAAAAATGCTTGTAATAAAAGGATTACAAGGTCGGAGATAATTGTTCTCCTGATAAAATGATTTGTCCAGGATTTTCCAACTAGTTCTTCAGTACTTTCATAAGGAGCTTGCATGTTTGTTGATTCTTTAAGGAATTGGTACACATATCTCTTGGAATCCTCAAGATCAATAAAATAGGCCTCACATCCTATAAAAATGAATTTTTTCAAGGATCTCTACTATAAATATCTTATAAGAGGTAGAGATAGAGGAATACATTCCAAATATCTAATCTTAAGAAGTAAACTCACTGAGAGGAGCTTGGTTTTTATATATACTAAAATGAGAATCGAGGAAAAATGTGTGGAAATAAAATTATAGCCACATATGGGATTGGTCTCTATTGGGTGATGAATTCCCCTAATAATGTACATAACCCTGAAATGACCCAGCCTACCAGTAGTCACTATATATACATGCTGACAAAAAATGCAACGACACACTCGACTGTAGCTGAATAGGTGGAGGGTGGAGATAAAATGGGAGGAAAAATTTATTGTTTCCCAAAACCAATCCCACAACAGATCAATGATTCACAAGATTTGAGAGGATCAAAATCATAAGAAAACATTACACATTTTCTTAATGACAATCCATGCAAAAATTCATCACAAAAATAAAATCCAAAATTTTAAATTTGGTATAATAACAAATAGGAAAAATAAATCATATTTTTTAATTCAAGGATTATAAATGGAATAATAATATATCTAAGAAATTCTATATGAAAACACTGGAATTCATATCACAAAATGGACTCTCATCAAATAACATCTTGCTATAAAAATTCTACCCTATAATTTCTAGAATGTAAAATAATGTAAAAGAGTTCAAAATAATATATTTTAGAAAGGGAGCCCTATTATCCTACCAAAATATATTCTAGATCTAGGATTTAATCCATTTCAATCACCAGTTCCCAATTTCAAAGTGAGATATATAACTATTTCATTGGAAAGGAAAATGCATATCTGTTGAAATGATTTGTTTTAGATAAAATGGTAAAAAAACAACCATGAAAAGTATTACTCATACAAAGAGAGACCAAATGGAAATGAAATGGAATATTAAATGAAACTATAATAAAATCATTCAAAATATTTATATTGAAAAAACAATGACTCCATAGGGTCATTACATACCAGATAATCTTATATTCTCATAAGGAATAAAATATATAAAAACTAGAAAACATATGATAATAAGTTATGTTAATTTCATTATCACTCCTAAACATTTAGATAAAAACAAGAAAAAGTTCAATATGTCAAAAATAAAATATTTCAATGCTGAAAGAAAAAACATACCAGTACTGAGGAAGAAATGAAAATGGGAAAACTTTTCACCCAAAAAATATGATCTACAGATGATACATTGAAAGAAAAAAGGATTATAAATTATAAGAATAAAACTTATTCATGAATAATATTGTGGTTTTTTAGTAAACTATGTGAGAGTGAGGGTGTAGATTATAATTTTCCCCTCCACTCAAATATATTTTAATGTGCTTACTTGGAGAATATATAATGCCTCTTACCTTTAACGTGGTATTAATTTTTTCATACTAGAATGTATGTATGTATGCATATATATATATATATATAATTATATTTGTGGATATAAGAAAATTTTATATACATGTATGTATATATTTTTTATAATTTATATATGGTAATGTATATATGATTATGGATGATTTTAAAAAATAATTTTTATTTTGTTTCCCCTTTTAGATCAATTTTTTTAATTTATTTTCATTCTTTTTACCTTTAATCTATCACATTGTTCTTATGTGATGGATTCATAATATTAACATGGAATTCTTATAGTGATGTCATGGAATATAATGACATTAACATTGGTTAATATTTATTAAAAATATAATAATTTTTATATGTTTAATTATACTATTGATCTAACTCATTTCACCAAGCATGGTTCATCCTGTGATATTGAATAATCTTGCATTGAAATAATTTACCATATGTTACATGATATAATTTTTTAATACATCTAAATAAAAATCAAAATGAAAAAAATAAAAACAATATTTATTATTCTTTTCATACCCTATCATATCTATGACCACTCTTAAGGATTTAATATCCAATACCATCATATCTTCTTTTCTTCAACGATTAATCTATTTTTTATTCAACATCAGATACATAAAAAATTCAAAATTCACACTAATAATAAAAAAAGAAATGAAACCAAAGTGAGGATTTTGTCTCTAAATAAATCACAACTGGTTAATATCAGTACTCTAATTCTCTAGCCCTAGGTCTTTCAGGACCAACCCATATTTCCTTCTATAGAACAATCCTAAAACCAATGGGTGGCATGGGGAATTTATAATCCAAGATTATATGTTATCAACCATCCTTTGAGGAATCTAATATGGGACTTGGGTTTTCACCCCACAACCCCCCCCCCCTTAAAATTAAATACCATGCAATTGGGCATCCCCTTCAATGATAATCCACCAAATCCAACTATCTTACAAGAATATTTTCTCATCATAGGGACTCACTGCACTATTACAGTTATCATGAAGATTATCAACACAAGGCACCATGGATCCATATAAAGTAAATGGTCCACTATTTTTGTTTTCAAACTTTTTTTTGAAAAACTCCACCATACATCACACTTGGGATGCACCATGAATCTAATACCACCTTTTAGGATTATTTTTCTCTTACCCTAGATCTTCTAATTCCAACACATATTCCCTTATGGGGTTTTATCCTAAAACCCATGTGTAATAGGAGTAATTTTCCATCCAAACTTATATATTATCCACCATCCTTTGAGAAATCCAATGGGGAACTTGGGTTTTTACCCAACAGTTACAAAATATACAGAGTTCATTTCCAATCAAATTGGGTATAAAATAAATGTATAGATTGAGGTATGAGAAGTCACGTTACTAAAATTAGTCATATATTCTAGTTTTTTTCACATGAGGTTTGTAATATTTTCTGAAACCAATATTTTCTACTAAAAAAATGAGTCTAGGACCTTAATTACCTCTTCTAACAAGTATTGGTTATTATATCTCTATTCATCCCACCAATTATTTGTGTCCTAGAATTTCAAAATATTGCACAGGGAGAAAGTAAAAAAATTTACCATTAAAAAAAAGATGATTACATGAATAATTAAATTGGTAGTTAGAGTCTCAATTTTAAACCATTAACAAAAGTAATAACAATAATTGACTAAATATGAATTTAATGAAACTTTTATCAGTTTTTTAAAATATTGATGATAATGTTTTTGTAAACATTGACAGTTTTATAAGAATGTGAAATTTATATTCATTGATATTCCTTTTTTTAATGTGAAATTAACATTCACTGCTTTGTGAGTGATCACCAGGTAAACCCTAACCACATGGAATTTCATGTAAACCACATGTACTAGAGAAAATTATAGGAATTCCTATTTATGAGTTTAACAGAATAAGAATATAATGTTTTCAAACATGGATGTTGAAGTAATCAATAATATAGAAAGTGTTTTTAAAATTGTTAGAAATGGCCTTTTCTAGTGCTATAAAGCACCGACAATCAAAGTAACATTAAAAACCAAGGATTTTATCAGTTTTTATAAAATGTGAATATAATAGTGCTAATAAAGGGAGTATTTAATAGCTCTTTTTTAGAACTAATTAAATATGAAAAAATTATAGTTTTTGGATCACTCACCCCCGACTATGCTCCCACTCCCACACTCCCATGCTCCGTTATTTCTCGGCACTTGGAATGCACCTTTTTTAAAACTTTTCCACTATCCAACAACTTGTTCACCTACACGTGAACCTCGACTTGATCCTTGGATGTCCCTTTTAAATCCCTTTAACACTACCCCAAGATTGTTTTATTCTCTTTTTTTTGGGATGTTTTTATTTATTTATATATATATTTACATACAACTTTTTTATTCATATATTTATTTATATTTATAATTTTTTAAATGAATTTATGAAATATATGTTTGTGTGTGTGTGTGATATATATATAATTAAATTTATTTTAGTATATAATATTTTAAACTTTATTTACATATATTAGAATAATATATATATATTTATTTATTTATTTATTTATGAATACACACACATGTTTATATAAAAATTATATCTATAATGGTATAAGTCTATATATATATTAATATATTTTCATAATGTAAGATAATTGTTAAATATTATTTTAAAATATTTCTCTATATGGTATATTTAGATATAAATTGTATGCATTACATATAAATTTATATATCTATATTTTTATAAATATATTTATACATATTAACATATAATTGTATATTTAGGTATATATTTTTTATAAAGTATTTGTAAATATTTACTCTAAATATGTTTATATACTCTATTAAAAGCTATTATAATGATATATTTCTAAAAATATATTTAAATATGATGTATTTACACAATATTGACACATGGACATACACCCATATTTACACACCCCTACACATTTATATTTCTCACCTATACACAAATATTTACATATATGAATTTATTTACATAGATTATAATATATATATATATCGACAAACATATATTTATATATTAAAATTATTTGTATATATATATTAATGTATTGTTATCAGGTAAATAAACTGAATATTTTTTAATTTAAATAAAATAAATAATAAATATTTATTTCCAAATAGTTTATATGTTTGAAAATATATTATTATACTAATTTTATTAAATATTTATTTATACAATTTATTTATTATTTGTAAATATAATAAAATTTGAATATATATAATTACAAAAAAACTAGAATATAAAAATGTTAATATTTCAAAACTATAATATTTATATATGTTGGAACCAAGGCTATTCATTAGTGGAAAATTATTTTGGTTTGTTTTTATTGTCAATCCACAATGGGTGGATCAAGGAGTTTTCTAGACAAGTGATATTAGAGTAAAGGCCGAAAACAATGTTAAAGGTGGCATCATTTCCCAGTTTTTTCAAAAAAATTGTGCACAAAACACTAAGGATGTGTATATCATCAAGAAGGGTTGTTTTTTAGAATCATCTCTTCATAAATATGGTAAAGACATTGATTTCATGAATATTAGGTTTTTCAAAGATGAGTTTCATGAGTTTGAGATGAGTTGATGGTGTTCTATGTTATTACAAGAATTGGATCCTTATGATTGTGTAATGGTTATATGGAGATCATCATGAGAAATACAAATCTCAAGGGAGCTTCATTAATGGAGGAGAACTGAGAAGATATTTTTGAATAATATGAAAAATGAACTGGAGGGGTGGAGCATCATGAATGGCTGACCCTATAAATATATGGCTACACCCAATTTATTTTAGGTGAAAACATTAAGAGAAAATCAAGAATTTATTTGATTTCATGAAGGTTAGGAGCTTCACAAATTTGGTTTTATATGTGAGATTGAGAATCATGAAAAGAGTTTCATAGTCTTGAATGATTATAATTCTTATAAGTATTGAGTGCTTTATGGTGATGGGGTATTCCACACTGGCTTAGTGAGCTTCATGGACGCAGTTTAATCTATGAAGAAAGGGTGCTTCGCAAAATAGTTGGCTTCATGAAAGTAAATTTTGAACATAAGTTTTCCAGTGAATAGGGAATTCAATGTGAATTAACTCAGGTCTATAGTGCATGAAGGGTATTGTGCTAGTTAGGGATAATGATTTCAATTCCAATCTATTGAAGCGACCTTCAAGTTGATTAACTGAGTAAGACTTCACCAAAGGTAGTGACTAAGGGTGTGTCGATGAAAGTGTTCTGAGGGACATAGAGTTTCATCCCTAAAATTGTGTAAAGTCAATGTGCCTAGAATAGAGTGAATGTTTCTAAACTTCTTTATTCCACAACTAGTGAAGATGAGTGGATATCGGTACACTTGACACATTTTCAGCATATGATCCTAGGATTATCCCTTAATTGTGAACCATGTAAAATTGATGTGTTTTTTTATGCATGTGAATGTTTAAATTACAGAAAATTACCATCATAGAAGTGCAAAAGGTTTCTAACAATGTAGGAACATGATCCATCACTTTAGAAGAAAATGTTCACACCCTGATTATCCCCTCCCCTATCATTGTGTTCTAGGGCCTTCAATATAAATATATACCATTTGAATAAATTATGTCTCTTATGAAAAAGGAAAACAAGACCCTCTTAAACAAAACTAAAATCCCATAAAATATTTAAAAAGCATGGTATCATAACTAAAATCTCATTTTTAGAGTGCTTTCATGCTTTATTTGACCTCAAAATGATAGTGAACTACATCCCCCAATATAAAGGGCTAAGTTCACTTCAGAGGATTTGATTTGATTGCGGAAGAGCTCAAATGGACGCCTAGATCCAATGTTATGGATGTTTGAAGTTCTTGTCATGTTTTCAACATATCTTTTATCAAACATTAATTTATAGAATTTTTATTTCCTTTAATTGTTATTAAACTAAAATCACAGGATAATAATTTTCAAATTATTAATTATTATTAATTTTTTATTATTTTATAAGCAAATTTACAATAAATAGCTTATATAATAAGTATAATTTTATATTTAGTCTACTATATATCTTATTTAATAATATATATTATATTTATAAATCATATTTAAAATATTATTTTTTTAATTAAATTTATATTTATTTTGAATATATCTTTTGTCATCTATAGGAAAAAAATATTGATAAAAGATATCATTTATCAGTGTTTTTTAACCTCCGATAAAAGTACCATTTATCAGTGATTTTTTCATCTCTAATAAAAGTACCCCTTTATCAGCACTTTTTTCCAACACTAATAAATGGTAACGTATGATATTTCATAATATATATAAGTGAATGACTTGAGTTATGAGTAACAAGTGTTTTATTATCACTATTACCATAAAAGGGGCTTTCTCTTTTATATTTCTCATACAGTCTAATACTTCACTTGTATTTTTTGTAAGATTCTGTACACCTCTCTCAATGTATCAATAACCACTATAAATTTCCCACATTAAAGTCTCATAAAAATTAAATATTATATGTATTTTTAAATTAGTATATAGAGCCACAAATTCGACTGATTAAAAGAAATAATAAAAACAAATCCTTATCCACCAGCTTAACGAAATGGTCATTAAATGAAATGTTTTTTTAAGAGATGAAAATGATTTTGAGAATTATGAAAAGTTCATAAGAAAGTAGAATCTTTTTCATTTGTTATTCAATATTTTTGTAAATTGAATCGGAAGTGAAATAAAATACCTTTCAGATGTGAAATAGGTAAATCCTGAGCACATGAATTAGCCTATAATCCATTAGTAATAGAAAATTTCTTATGAAACCCTATAGAAAACATTAAAAAAGAATGAATATACACTTTTTCTGGTAAAAAATAAAACTTGTGTCTTTAGTCCTGAGTGAAAAATGTGTTATTAGTTCTATGACATCAAGAGAACCTTCTGCATTGATATTTCACACCCCTCTAATACAGGACTCCTACTTTTGTAGTATTTTTTACCTTATCCTCAGTGTATTCTAATCCAATATTACATAAGGTACTCTTTAGAATAAAATTCATATTAAAAACATTACATTTCTATTGATTTTTTTTTAAATTACTAAAAATTATTTTCCATAATATTGAATTTATAAAAATTAGTCTTTTTCAAATATTTACCTTAAATAAAATTTTAAAATTTTAAAAAGTTGAAAATATAAATTTTAAATGTCTATAGAACATATTTTATTTCTAGTTTTCATTAGGGGTTCTGCCTAAGTAACATTTTTATTTTTATCTTAGAGTTGTAGATGTGGAAAAAATTACTTAGTAGACTAAAATGCAAAATGGACTGGGTTCTACTATACAATATTTATAGGCCCATAATTATGTTACATTTCTAGAAATCCTTTAATTCTATTTTTCTATTAGGAAGATCCAAAAACACTAAAAAGCAGACCATATCAATTGAAAAAAACCATCCAATTGACTATTCATCTACTTTTTGAAGAAAAAATTTATAAATAAATTGTGGAAGATATGAAACATATAAATCTTTTGATTTCAAGGACCCACTATCCAAAAACTTATTCCACTAAAACAAATATGGTTTTTAGGAAACAAAGGAAATGACTTTCAAGAGAAGCCTATTTCAGAGTAATATTCAGCATTATATTAACACTAAAATTGGATTTTAATAACACTATTTAAAAAATAAGTTACAAATAAACCTCAATTTTTTAACATTTTTAATGTAAAAATTAATTTTTATTTATTAAAATTTAATTAATAATGTATAATATTTTCATCTCATTCTTAATTTGTAATTTTTAATTAACATGTATACAATTTTGATAAGAATTTTATATGACAACTCAACTGAAATTCCTCATATGTTTTAGGGATTCAGAAAACTATCCATTTTAGTTTATTAAAAAAACAACCTTTTGTTCATAGAAATTAAATTTATTCTACCATTATTTAAAAGAAAAATAAGACTGAACATGAAATTGGAACATGTATAGAAGTGATGCTTAGGTATTAAAATTTCAAAACTAATTTCATATTTATAAGCCATAGTCTAGTGTAGGGCCTCAAATATTTCATGTCTTAACATTATGATGTTAGAAATAAATTTATTTCATCTTTCTTAATATTTATTAAATTTCCATGATATATTCAATATGTGAATAAAAAATTTATTTCTTTTTCATTAATATGTGACTACATACACTACATATTTATGCATTAAAACTCATATTTTTAATTATTTATAGAATTATTATTTTTTGGTCAATTGGTGAAGAGTTTAAATGATTCAACCTATGAATTTTACTAAATCAAGAAATAAATATGAAAATGAGACCATAATTTTCAAACATTCTAGTATAAATATGTAGTAATTAAATGTAATGAATTGTATTCAACCAATGTTAGAGTAGTAATCCATTATAAGGAAATTAATTTTTTTTAATTTATTTTGATAGAAAGAACATATGGTCAAATCAAATTACACTTGTTTTGTATAGATCTGATTAGTTTACTATAATCTATAATTATGTACTCAAAAATATTATTTTGATACTATAAATGACTAATGTAACAATTAAAATTAATTATTTAGAATTGAAGAAAAAATTTAAATTATTCAAATTTTGAGTTTCATGTGGTGGTAAATATTTTTTCTAGGTTTTTCAAAAGAATAAATTTATAGGAAGGGGTATATGTTTTTAATATTTTCCATTATATGTTTAATGTGAGTTGAATTCCTCAACAAATTTTGGCAATCTGAAAAATACAGAAAGGTGTTTGATCCTGGATCACATTCGACCTAGTTTGAGGGTTGAAGGTGTTGGAGGCTCTAACACCATCGGGTTTCAAATATATATATATATATATATATATATATATTTTAAATATATTTTTTAATTTTTTATATATAAAACAACAATATTAGTAGAATTCAACTTATTTTATATCTAATGTTAATTTTATTATTTTAATATGAAAATATAACTAAAAATATCACCTAAGGATCCCTTCTATAATAGACGGTTCCCTGTTAATCTATATAGATTTCTAATATGTCATTCAATTTCCCCCTTCCATGCAAAATAATAACAATATATTATTAATAATAATATATTACTAGAAATGATTAATTAATAAATAATAAATATTTTGAAATAATACACACGAAGGATATATATGAATGATCTTAGTGCCTTTTTATTAAAATAATTATATAGGAGGAGATGATAGGGTCAAAAATAATAACATGAACTCACCGAAAGACCAAAACATCATGTCTTGGGTTTCCCTCTAGGGGCCTTATTTTGGGAAACCAAGATATTCCCTATTGATTCCAAACTCTACTTAGGGTTTTGGGTTTTTTATGAGACTCACGGACATCCTTTGATGATGAATCAGAAGTGTGATCTGGAATAAAGAAGATCTTGAATTTCTAAGAAATGTTTTGAAAATACATCTTTGTATTGTGTTAGAATATTCCATCAAATTTGACAGCAATCAATTTTTGGAATGTGAGGTAATATTTGTAAACAAAGACTTCTAGTTAAATTTTTCAAAAAAAAAATGAACTCAAACTAAGAATAAAACTAATATGTAGCATCCTCATTGAGACCTTGGGGGAACATTATATATTTCATACTCTAGAATACTTTTGAATTTTGAGTTTTTGACCTAGGCCTATTTTCATTCCAATAATGAGGCTTTTCCGAAGTGATCATAAAAATATTTCATAATTTATAAAATTAATGGGTAAATGACCATCCATCATTCCCATTTTCTTTTCTCATTATCCTTCATAGAGTGGTGTTTGATAGAGGCTCCACCCCAACAGGTGGTTCAAGAATGACCAAAGTCATGTCACCTTAGGTGTCAACAGGTGAGGCCCATCCAAGCTCAGAAGTAAACTAGTCTGTACTGGATTTCCTATGAGTGACCAATTGTAAACCCTCATCATCAAATGAGGTATTATATACCATGGATGATGATGGTTTCATTCCATTTAGAATTATATTTCTACACATATTTAAGTCCCAGGAAGGTTCATAAGGTAGTTGAGAAGTTTGGGGAAGACCAGTATTTTCCCTGGGAATCTTCTTATTTATCTTAGAGGAAGCCACTCACAGCTTCGATTTTCATTTCACTATTTTTTTTGGATAATGATTATTCCTTCAAAAATTCCATATAAACATTCTCATATATAGAAATTTCATATTCAGGTTATTCATTGGAGAGATCAACATTTTCAATAGAAACATCTGCATGTGTCGACTTCCCTTTGACATACACCCATGTTTCAATATCATCCCATGACATATTGTTCATATAAAAGGAGGTACCATGAGATCACTTAGTACCCAATTTCCAAGAAATTTAATTTGAAGAAGTGATTGTATCCATGGAAGAGTCTTTTTTCCTATCAATAGAGGGATTCCCCCTTTTAAGAGTCTCACCCTTCTCCTTCAGCTTCCTATAAATTTGGGTCTGTTCCATGGTAGACAACACGTAATCCAACATCGCTGGCTGGATAAATCCAATAGGGGTAGTATAATTATACCCTGAATCTCTTATTCTTTTGTAGTGATTGAGTTCATGACCCATATTATGGGAGTTTGAATGAAAACATCTGATCAATAATTAGACATAGAATGTCATATAATTTGATAGACAGAGTTTAAAGGAGTTTCTTTATCAAACTATATTTTAATTGAAAATTCATCCTTGGGAGTACAGAAGATCATTGTTTTCATTAATGTAGAATTTAGGTCTACCTAAACTAGTATCCTCATGCAATGTAGAAAAGAGGCCAGCCTAGTGAAACATTCAATATTAATCGGAAAACCAACTGACGAATCAATATAAAATAAGATCGATGGATTCCATAAATACTAATTCAATCTAAAGAACTTAACACATACAGGTGCATAGGTTTCTTTGAACACAACTGGATTAAAACTAAGACTCCATTCAAGGATTATCATCACACCCGGTTTCAAATAGTATGAACTAAATCCCATTTTCCTTTCTTTTTTTGTTCTGTAGAAGGAAAAAGTAGATGATAAAAACCCCTACCAAGAGAGATGCATTTCCAATAAAAAAATCCATAGATTGAGGATGATTGATGAACCAAATCATGTTGTTACCATGAAATTTAGCACTTCCCCAAAGAAATGTGAGTGAAAATGGGGAACTTACAATGATCCTATATTTCTGTGATGGATACACCACTTTCTATGACATGTTCTACAATTCCCTTTATGAAAATTTGTTGTGAAGATTTACCTTCAAATGAGTTGAATGAACCATCATCCAACTTCCACTCCTCCAACTTCTTTGAATCATCAAAACCTTATTTCATAGAACTGTCAGCCATATTTTAGGGGCCATTGAAGACATCATGTATGTTGAAGAAGCATTCAAGATTTATTTCCATCATTCTCAAGCCCTAATCACCATTTTTACTGAGGGGGGATTCTCATGAGCTGACCTCATCCTCCACAATAAATAATAAATATTGATTTCTAATTTAGAAATAATAAATAATATGAATAATAACGAAATAATAATTAAATATTAATAAATATAATTAAATATAAATAATTTTTAAACAAGTAATTTTTATTTAATTCTTATTGGTTACCAATTAATAATATTTGTTACTAATAAATATTAAATATTAATTAATCATATTAATAATTAACTAATTATTTAATAATAATTAATAAATATGAAAAATAATTATTACATTATATAATTACTAATTATTAATTAATGATGTTTATGTTTTTTTATTAATTTACTATTTTTTCTATTTATTAATTATTAATTAATATTGATTAATATTAAATTATTTATTAATTTTTATCAATTAAAAAGTAAATAATTTATATCTATTAATTATTATTAATAATCAATTAGTATTATTAATTTATTATTATTATATAATTGCAATTCATTAATATAAATTAATAAAAAATAATATATATTTTAATTAATTTTATAAATAATTAATTTTTATGTATTACCTACTAATATTTATATTTTTTTAATTTATTAATTTCTATTCATTAATACTTGTTAATAATAATTGACATTTATTTTTATTATGTGTATTAATAATTAAATGTTATTAATTTTTTACTAACATTTATTTATTATTATTAATTAATTACAAGTCAAAAATAATTGTTAAAAATTATTATTATTAATTAATATATTTTTATTATGTTTATTAATTATTAATAGTAAATATTTAATTAATATTTAAATAAAATTGAAAAAATTTCTAATTAATTGCTGATTAATTAATTAATACTAATAATAATTTCAAATTTTTTAAAATTTTAAATGCTTAATAATTATTATTAACCAATTAGAGAATAGTTACTAATAATTAATTATTTATTATTATTTATTAAATACAAGTTATTTCTTAATTTTGGGTTAATTTCAAATGAAATAATATGTAATTATTAATAAATATTATTAAATATTTACCAAAACATGTTTATTTAATATTAACTAATTATAGTTTATTAAAAATTACTATTAATAATTAATTTTTATTGTTGTATTTTTACTAATAACTAATAGTTATTAATTATTTTTTCATTGAATAATATTTATTTGTAATGTGAAAATACCATGTGGATGGTTGATAGATATGGTTATGTTTGTTGTCAATATATAAGAATGAATCAAAAGTCAACATACAATGATGTACTCTATGATCAGTGACTAATCATAGAAATAGAAAGATTAAAAGAGTTTGAGATATACTCAAGAAGATTAGTGATGGTGCCTAGAGAAGTGTTATGGACTCATTGATTGACATTTTGTTTGAAAATTTTCACGAGTGGTGATGATGCACGTAGAATTATTAAGGATTCATTGAATTGGATGTCAATCTTGAGAAATTATACATATTGTTAACTTTGATGATGGTTGAACTATACATAATTTTAGAGACATGTGCTTGTTATACTTAGAAAGTGAACATTGTCTTTAACATTTGATTAGGTTAAGATAATGAAAATATTCTTTTTCATGTATAATTTATTTATAAAATAATATTTTCCATGTAGATAATTTAAATATTTTAGGAAGAGTTTTTATTTTATGAGATCATGGAAATATTAATTTTCATGATGAATTGACTGTTGAAGGATAGTCTTGCAAAATTCACTTACTTGAAGAAGACAATTTAAAGAAGAGAAGAAGGGGATTTATAATTGTCATGAAAAATAAGTTTTCCCTGAAAAATTTATATATAATTTTCAGGAAGAATATTAGAATAATAGAAGTGGGTTTGATTTTTTTAGGGCTTGAAATTTGGTGATTGTCCTTAATAAGTATGGAATTTATTAGTATTTATGTTATGACAACACTTAAAATATATGGGTCAAGACACTGGCTAACGGAGTCCAACTCAACCACATACTCATCTAGAAAGGGGAAGGGTCCATGTATAATCCCCTAAGAACATTCTCGTGTGTAGGGCGTTCATGGGACGAGCAGGCCCGCAAGCATGTGGTCATAGGACCACACCCGAAGAACTGGTACGTGTTGGTACCAGGAGAGGGGGAAGATATTTATGAGCAGATATTAGCACATTTTGGTAAATATAAATCACCCTAGTGCTTGTGCATTTCTAGGTGAGTTGAAAATGTGTGGGTTCCTACTTCATTAAAATTTTAGATAAAAATATGGCCACTCAATCATCTGATAACGAAATTTTGATCAAGCTAGGATGTTGTCTTTTTTACCTCGACCTTTTTAATGATAACCAACACACTGGAGATGCTTCTGAACCACCATCAAAGATCATCTGGCCATCCCTTAAGGATGAAGTCACGTACGATTGTTTATAAATCATGCATTCAAATTTATCTTTCTTTCATGCTATAAGAAGAAGAATATAAGTTTCAAACAAAATGAAAATGTTAGTTACAGGAGACCACTCATCCATAAGAGATATCGAGTTTACTCATATGTTATTCTAGAGATCATTCTCCCACACAATATAGGACTTTCCATAAATGAGCATTATGAACTCCTGAAGGATGAACTCCATATTTCTTGGCATTTATTTAAATCAAACTAATCAACTCAGGTTTCTTAATGATAGAAATGACATGACATAATTATCAGATATTTTAATGAGATCATTACATGTATTAATATGTGGATTTTAATGTGGTAGGTATTAATGAATCATTTTTTGTAAATACTAAATATCATTGACCCAAGAGGTTTCTACTATTGCCTACTGAGAGAGATCTTGTTTCAGAAAAATAGTTCTGTTAAATACATATGGTTCACGAAGAGGTTATCTTCAAAGCACTTGGACTCAGTGAAGGAGGAAGACATGGGCCTTCAATAGCAGAAAATCACTCTTGAAGGAACCTCATGAAAAATCATTTCCTCAAATAATAAGGGAAAGTGTAAATGAGTCCCCCTTGACTTTGGATGATCTGATACATGATCCTCTTTGGTTTCAAAGTATTTAGATCTCGTGGGGTATTCTACATGTGTATTATACACTCATTCAGTTTTGTGAAGCACTGAGATTCTATAAATCCATTTGGGATCATGATTCCTTCAATATTATTCATTCTGGTTTGTGTGAAGCCTCATGATTCTACACTTTCTTGTCATTCACAAAGGAGTAAATGAATGTTATCATGCCTAAAACACTATCATCAAACTAAATAGAACATTTAGTGTGTGTGGATAGAATTCACATGAAGTCTTATTGATTGGAAAAGGTATCGTTCACACCTATTTGGGTTTATGAACAAGATATGGATAGTGTTTCATGCTTTCATACATGCATATATTTATCAAAGGCATACACTTGTGAATAACTATTTGATAACCAAATCTACACTCATATTGGAACCTGTTAGCTTAAATAATTAATATTGAGATACTTAAAACATAAATTAATAGCACATAATATTAAAATGAAATATATATATATATATATATAGAGGTATTAGTGTTTCAGATTTCTTGCAACACAGAAACAGAGTTGAATTGATATGAAGTTGTGTAAGTCTATTTCTTTCATAGGATAATATTTGATATTATGGATTGTAACATTATTGAGTGAAATAGTGTCTACCCAAGCTCTTGATATATCTAAGAAGAATTCAACCTGTAGTGTGTTGATATATTAACCATTTACTTATTCTGACATAACAAATATGTGGAAGTTTCATCTTGCACTTAATTAAAGAGTGTAAGGTCGACATGCATAAAACAATATTGACTTAGTGGATGTCAAATCCCTTCAGTAGAGGAACAATATTATTCATGTGATAAAAATTCATCAAGTGCAGTAAATATATATTGTTTGGAATGTTTTTTAAAAATCGTTTATACACTAAGGGTTCCAGTATAAACATTGTCATTGAAGACTGGTAAAACCAGTATAAATAACACCACTGACTCTGAAAGATTATTTATTTCTTACATGAACATTTTATGACAATTATAGGAATTTGAAATCACTAAAAATAATAGTGATAATATAATCCATGAATCAACCATAGGTTAATCAGGGCAATGATTCGGTCATTGTACTGAACCTTGTAAAAATATTTT
This sequence comes from Viscum album, assembly GCA_963277665.1. NCBI lineage: Eukaryota > Viridiplantae > Streptophyta > Magnoliopsida > Santalales > Viscaceae > Viscum > Viscum album. The sequence continues at coordinate 1,562,341,317 of OY728123.1, forward strand.
TGTGTTGTTGTTTCCATTATTATATACATTCCACAAAACATATTCATTCTTATTAACTATAAAATATTTTCTAGTGTAGGGGGATTAATTTAATGAAATTAAAATCAAATAAAAATTTAGGTATATTGATTCACCCCACTCTTAATGTCCATGCACGATGCAAATGGGCACTACAAGTGGTATCAGAGCATAGGCCTACCTCCGATTGGATCAATGATTGTGTACCAGTTATTTTTAAAAGTTTTATATAAATTCCATATGTGAAGTTGATTCCGAAGCACCTTATGCATAAAATTTAATCTCCACTCTTTTTGAATAAAACATGAAGGTATCTTCTATAACTCTAAAAAATGAAGATGAAGGAAGTAAAGGGATTAAATAAAATTCCAAATAATGAAGATAAGGATTAATGAAATATTTTCAAATCAGTTGAAAATTATTCTTATGAAAATAATAGTTGAATATGTGGAATGTATGAGGAAGTTTAATTTAACAAAATTGATGAAGGATTCTACACTAATTTTGAAAGATATATGAAGAATTTTTGAGAAGAAGTTATTTCATATATAATTTTTTCATTCAAGAATCTTTTTAATGGAGGAGCATATCATCAATAAGAAATAAATTAATTGGATGGCACACATTCAAAGAAATTTAAAAGGTGAAATATTCTCACAAACCTCATTGAGGCAAAAGAATAACCAGTTACTCTTTTGAATCAAAATATTTAAACAATTGAAGATGAATTAGAATGGAATTATTATGAAACCACATTGATTAAACATGTTTTTGGATAAGTAATCAATGTGATTAAAAATCCACTTTTTACATGAATGTTAGAGATGATCAACATAGAGAAAAAACATGTAAGGTCAAAGAGATTAACATGATAGTGTAATAAAAGACCAAATTGTATGATATGTAAATGTATAAGATCCATGATTTTGAAGAATATAATATAGGTACTATATGTTTCAGGGAATACCAATTGTAAGTTAAAGCCAAAAGAATCAAATACGTTGACAACTATGTGATTGAATATAGAAAACAAAATGAAGATTAGATTAAGAAACTGGAAATTGAATGAGAAGGAAAACTGAAAATAGTTCAAAATGTGATGTTTTACCTCAACATGAAATCTATATAACTAGACATTGAAATAATAAATTTGAGGGATACAAATGTTGGAACTTTCCATGTTTCTAAGAAGATGAATTCTGCAACTGAAAAATATTTAGATAGTCAAGCTCCAAGAAGGGATGTGGATATAAAAACTGTTGAAGAGACTCATATTGGTGGAAAGAAGAATTTAAGATCATCACTTGATCAACCTTCTACATGTTCATGGATCAAGGTAACTCATAACCTAATTAATTTAGTTTCAATTAATGAACTATCATATACTAGTGTATGTTCTAAAAAAGGCTGGGAAAGTATGGGTTAATAAACTTATAGATACATCCACCAAAACACCATGGGTGGATTCTTGAAATATGAAGAGACATATCATCGAACATGACGCTCCAAAGAAGGAAAGTCAAATATAGAAACAAAAAAGGCCCTAATTCTAGAAAAATTTGTACTATAAGTAAAAGAAGGTGATTTTTTTGCTATTGTTGGCATTGCTTAAAATTTTAGAATCATGCCATTTATTGATTGAATAATGTGTTAGCATAAAAAATTACAGAATAACTACATTCAAATATATTAGATGTAAAAAAACGAATAAATATTTAAAATTGAAATAGAAAACACTAATGATGAAGAATCCTTCCATCAAGAACATATTTGGTTATTGGGAATACTTCTGGGATTGTGGAAATATAAGTGGTCATAGTTATGATAAGTTATAGGACATTCGAACCATGAACTATTCATGTCTTGATGAGAATAAAAGTCAATAACAAATGTAAAAGAAAACAAAAAAAGTTAAAAAGTCTTCCTTATGTAATAAACAGAATAATGAAGTCAATGAATCTTTGAAACAAGCTACTCCCAAGAAGTATGATAAGTTGAAATCCAATAATTTCATTTTAACCAATAAAATTTTCTTCTATAGTGAAAAGAGAGGTTGTACTATGGACCACTGCAAAAAGGCAATTGAAATAAATGGAAGCAAGATGAAGTTTAGAAGAAAATTAATCATTGAGAGAAATCGAAAGATAGGATTGATTGAAGACATTCTTTAAGAAGATTTTGATATGTTACCTAAGAAAGGTATTTCAAAATAATTTAATAATCCATGTGGAAACACCAAGATAGAATATGATACAGTGGATTTCTTAATCATCTTCCATGATCAATTGATGGGTTTTACAGAAATATAGAATGATGAGGACACTACTAGAATTAGAGGTATTTGCGACAGGCTATTTTTGACAGGATCCCGTCGTAAATAGGCTTTAGCGACGGGGCCCCGTCGCAAATAGCTCATTCCTGAAAACGGCATCACAAATATTATTTTTTGCGATGAGCACGTCATAAAAAATATTATTTGCAATGGGAAAGTTTTTCATCGCAAATAACTCTATGATTAAATACATTATATATAAATAAACCTTTTGCGATGGGCCCGTCGCAAATAAGCCTCTAATTATATACATTATATATAAAAACCTTTTGCGATGGCCCGTCATCCCATCGCAAATACTATTAATAAAAATTTATATTTAAATTATTTGTGATAGACTCCCATCACAAAAGGTCCTGTCATAATTACTAAACATAATAAAAATATATATTTAATAAAATTATGATTAATGAAAAAGTAATATTAATATTATTAAAATAATAAAATATAATAAATATTATTATTAGTAAAATAAAAAGATATTAAAAAATATAAAACTAAAAATATATATTTAATAAAATTATGATTAATGAAAAATTAATATTAATATTATTAAAATAATAAAAAAATAAAAAATTGTTAAAATTCTCAATACTTATAAAAAATATAACAAATCATAAATTATTATTATTATTATTATTATTAGAAGAATAAACAAATATAATAATAATAATAAATAAAAAAATATTAAAAATAAAAAAATTAAATTATGCAATATTTGCACCAATATAAAAGATAGAAACAAAAAATAGTTTATATTACAAAAAATCTTGAATTCAAATATTTTTAACATAAAAACAATCATTGGGGGTCATCTTCTAGAGGAGGTGGAGGAGCTATAGGAGATGGTGGAGAAACATCATCCCTAAACTACGAGTTAGACGGTGCATGTACTCCATCTGCTCGTGATGTTACTACTGTTACTGCTCCTGCCATCAACACATCTTCTCCTCGTGTTGTTGTTGCTGCTATCGATGCATCTCTTCATGCTGCTTTTGCAAACTCTATATAATCTCAATCTAAGTTCGCAACTGCTCATGATACTGTGAGGTAGAAGATGATGCCTCTCCAATAGCTCCTCTCGAGCTGGACGCCGACATCGCAACAGTACCATAATAAGTACCAGGAGTCAAATGAGAGTTGTTACCAACTATTCTTCCCTTCTCAAAGCTATACAGAGTCACCTGCATCTATGTTGCCTCATCGAAATGGTGGGCACTGGTCTGATCAGTTGTCTCATCTTGACTCTCAGCCTGTGTCTGAGAGGTCATAGCTGTAGCACCCTGAGATTTTATGAGAAATATTATTTTTACTTTCTTTGATGTCTTGTGTTGTATGCTACACCAAAATTATCTTGCGCTATACACAACACTGTATTAGCTTGTATTATACGTAAACACTATTCTTGGTTTGTGTTCCACGCAAGAGTGGTCTTCCTCAATAGCGTGTGTTGTATGCAATACTGAGTCTCACTAAACAATGATACATTGTTAAAATATTATTATGAACTATCTGTTATGAATATTATTAACCACATTTTTAATTTTATAACATTATCATTCATCATACACATTATCTAGAACATGTTATGAGAACAAAATAAATTTTTCGGGTAAAATAAGTATTTTTCAAAAAATGCATTTTTGCCGCCTTTTGATGGCGCATCCACCTTAAATCTATTTTTTTACACGTTTATGAGTTCAATTTGACAAAATAAAGTTATTCATTTCATTAATTATATAAATATTTACTTTGTATAATTTTTTAATATTTTTCTGTTAACTTTCATATTTTGATGAATATTAAAAATACACTAAATTTTAATTAAAAACAAATTTTTTCATCAAGATAATTTATATGGTCAAATTTTAATATTTAATTGTTTTAAAGTGTAAATAGAATATATATTTACCATTTAATATAATGCAATTCATTAGCATTAATTTTACACTGAATTCATGGGTAAAACATTTTAATATTTTGCAATGTGTTAAATTTTAAAAATCGTTTTCTCAACAATGGGATTAATTTTAAAATAAATAATGCAAATTCTGTGTATTTAATTTGGAAAAATTGATTCTATATTTGGAATTATTAGTTTCATATTATGTTAATAGGCTACTTTTTATTTTTAGGCATTACGAATAGTAACTATGGTAAATTTTATTTACCATAGTTAAAGGTAAATCAGGTAATTAAGGGTAAATATAACATTATAAAATTAACATAAAACTTGTATTATTATAATAGGATATTTATATTTCACCCTAAAATATACTTGGGTCGAAATGGTATCTTTTGGAACCCGCTTGTATGTGATTAAGACCTTTAATTTATTTTATTTAAAGAAAGTGAAATATGTCTCACTCAAACTTTAATAATTAAAGTATTTTTAATATAAGGTTATACAGAATATAAATTTGATTATAAATACTCATTTGAAATCTAAAATATTTTTATTTGTTATGGTAATTTATTTTTAATTTTTAATAAATATTTAATAACCTAAATAGATTATACATTAATAATGTAAAAATTATTTATTTAGTAAAAAATATATAATATAGTTTTTATTCAAATACAAATACCCATAAAAGGCCCAAACACCAGACCAAAACTTATTGGTCGTGTATATATAAATCATAATCATCCGATGGTTGAATTTTGGACCATTTGGAGATCTATAAAAGCGATTATGACAATTATATTATTATATTTTAAAAGATGTCAAAGTTGTCCCCTTCATAATTTAATAAATATAAAAATTTAAATGTTGTGATTTTAAGATGATAAATTAGATTAAAATTATTTTTATGAAATAAATTAGATTTATCTTTATCATGGTATTTTTTTATTTTTATGCAACAAATAATTATATTAAATAATTATACATAAATATTGTAATAATTATTTTATTAAGAGAAATATCAAATAAATGGTTTTAAAAACATAAAAATAAATTTTATATTAAAATATTAATGTGTTCCAAGAATTTTTTAGAGGAATATGACATTTTAGGAATATATTAAATAATTTTTTTCGAATATATCTTCTGTGAGTATTTTATTTAAATTCAAATAATTGAATAGTGTTAAAATTGACACTATTGATATTTTATAAAAATAACATATTATTAAATTGTTTAAAAATTAAAAAAATAGTTAGAAAAATTATAACTTGAAATTTCTATGGTCTAAAATATCATAAAGTATCCAATTATAGACAATTCCCGATACATAATTATGTATTTATAACAATTTAAAATTTAGAAAATTATTACCACAAATAAGATTAAATAGATTAAATAAGGATAAATCAAATTGATAAGGTTTAAAATAAATTCCCCACATGAATAAATTTTATTGGATGATGATATTACAACCCTATATCATCTCATATTTTAATTTGAGTCATGTTTGGTGGTTTATAGGTGGGGTTTGAGTTTATTATAAATTAATATTTATGAGGTTTCCAAAAGTACCCCTCTCCTCTCTTAAAAAAGGGTACCTCCTCCCTCTCTTCTTCACAACACTTTCAGCCTTCAATATCAGACAAAACCTATCCAATTATCTTATACACTTCTCTAGAAACATACTATAGGTCCTTGTCTTCTTCAAAGACCAACTTTAGTTCCCTAAGAGGAGGTTTTGAAGAGGCGCGTGAAAGAAGAGGTAATATCCTTTACCGATTCTTTAAAATTTATTTCTTCTTTTACTTCATCTTATTTATTTGTTTCATTATAAATTAATAACATAAGTATAAATAATATACTTATATGTTATTATAAATATAAACAACCCCATTTCACTTTCTATCCATCCTATGGAAAATGAAATCACCGCGTGTGTGTACGTACGGAATACCGTCTCCACGCCATGGTGTAATTTGTTTTCCACCACCACGTTACATGGATGGGTATAATGGTGTAAATGATAACTAGATATTATTATTATAAAATGATATTAATTCTGAGATATTATTTCATCCACTCCAATTCCATTCAATAATTATGGGAACGATATCATTTCTCGTGTGTACGTACAGATTACCGTCTCAACAATCTGATGAGATTCATTATCCATGTCAACCATTAAAGAATGCTTAAAAAGTATATATAATAAGTAATAATTAAATATATGATATAATAATGCTACTGGATTTATGTATATATATATATATATATGTCATTTACTTCGATTCAATTTAATATGAAAATGAAAACAGCGTTTATGCGTACGTACGACCTACCGTCTCCATGAACGGTGTGTTTCATTTTATTTATAGATCTACTATATATATTTATATGCTTAATATATATTATATATAAATTATTTTTTAAATTATGGAATTAATTGATCATGATCTAAGTAATCATATGAATAATTACAAGTTAAAACACGAACAATAAATGAAACGATTTTACCCAAAATGATTCTTTAACTTGGAATTGACAAATGAAAGGGTAATATAAAGTTTTAAGTGAATAATATATGATATCATAAATATTATTATGGTTCTATTATAAGTTAATAATATGTTTAAACCCACTATATCGAAGTCTCGTACACATACAGAAGAAATTGGACATAAGGAAAGGGATTATTTCGTCTCACTTTTATTTCTCTAAGACATATGCCTTAATCACCATCTATTTCATTTATATGGTTTTTATGATTCCCATGAATGTTTTATGATTTTTATTATGAAGGATATGATATTTATATATGCATGTAATTTTCTTTATTTTACGGCACGTATGATTCCCCTGATCATAAATGTTAAGGGATAATTATTCCAATATCATTTTTATATGAGATTATTTATTCGTAACTATTTACTGGGGTTATGTTTATCATCCATGTACATGTTTTCTCAAAATGTTTTCATAAAATGTTTTCTATTATTCCATGTATTACTAAATTCATTTTTACCCTTTTATGACTTTTACCATAAGGTGTGGAAGGAATCTTTCTTTTGTTTACTAAACAAGGTACTTTGCGACTCTTCCAAAAAAAGTACGAGGAGAATGTTTTTTTGACTTATACAGAATGAACTAATATTTACAGTTTTATAATGCCTTATTTTCATGAATCTACCTATACATTATTTCAGGATTATTTTCAAAAAAATCATTTTCTTTTAAAATTACATGGAATTTTGTGAAAAGAAAATGATTTTGAAGAAGAAAGGATATTTCCCTCAAGAACTGAGTTCAAGTGTTTTATCAAAATTATTTTCCATCTATGATGATATAGGGTTATGTTTATATCCCTATTATTACATTTATTTTATTATTCTATGATGGAATTATTTTTATGAAGTCCTTTTATCTTATATGGATTATTTTATGATGGCATGATGATTAAGAATCCCATTTTTATTATATGGGTTATGCTATGATGTATGATTTATGATTGTTTTGTGGCACACATAAGATTGATTTCAATATGGGATGGGTGGGACCTATATCTCCCTCTAATTCATTATGTAAAGATTTATATCTCATGAGATAGACATGTCTAGAACGGAAAGTAAATTCGGTTCAGTAATACAGGGCTAGAACGACATGTAAACTCAGTTCAGTAATGGACTCTATCCACTATGATGGTCTTGGAAGCAATGCCTTGGATACTATGGAAATCATATCATGTTCTTAATGTTTTTACACAATTACATGTTTTATTACTATAAAATTTTATCATGATTTATGTTCCATTATGATCTATGCCTTACGTAGTGCCAGGTTTTATGTCATTGCTCATGATTTAGATGTTTAAACTTTACGTCCATGTTTTTAAGTTTCAAATGTATATGGTTTTTTTATCTTTCTCCATGCTTAACCTTACTGAGAATTTGAGCTCACCCTTTATATGTTTTCTTTTCCCCAAGATATAAAGAAAGGTTTTAGGTAAAAAAACAAAAGGGGAAGATCTTTATGAGAGATATTGATGGTCTTTCACCATGATTAGAAGATTATGTTCCGAGTTTCCAAAGACACTAAACTATTACGGTCCTTAGGTGTCTGTGTTTGTTATGTATTAAGTATTCTGCAAAAGTAATGTAATGTCCATGTACATAAAGCTTTGGGTCACTACAGTTGGTATCAGAGGGAGGTTTAGTTAACCTTTGGAAACTAGGATGCGAAAACTTTTGTGAGATCCCTAGAGATATTTCTAAGTTATGTCTAGGGATATCCCTAAAGTCAAGTATAAGTATAGGTTACAGTCCTATAATTATGATAATGATCATGAATAACCTAGGATTAAACCTAAGATATTAGATATTGAAAATACTTCCTTTTATTATGTTATTATCCTAGTATGATGTTTTCCTATCACACTATTCTTTTTGGATTTTTGGGTTTTAGATAATGGCTAGAACCGAAGGAACCATGTTAATGATCAATGCACAGGCAATGCAATGATTGTCCTTCTGAACAACCAAATGTTATGGGAAATGGAGTGAAAAATCTTATTACCATACTTAAACAAGCTATAAATCATTCTAGACTACCAAATGAGCAGAGAAAGGAACGATATTCTATTAATTCCCTCATGAGGCAACGTCTACCTTCTTTCAGTGGGTCTTCTAATCCACTTGTTGCTGAACAATGGATCAGTACCATTGAAAATATATTTTCCATACTTCGCTGTTCAGAACATGAAAAATTAATTTTGGCTATTTACCATTTAGATGGTGAAGTAGACCAGTGGTGGACTCTAATTAAGAATACAAGGCCCCAAGATTAAATTGAATCCGTGGAATGGGATGAGTTCAAGAACTTATTTTTCAATAAGTACTTCTCTAGTATTCTTCAAACAAAGATGGAAAAGGAGTTCCTTGATCTTAATAAAAAGGTTGATGAATCTATTGGTATATACGAGGTGAATTTTACAAGTCTTGCAAGGTATGCATCTGGCTTTATCATCCAACCTGAATGTAATGTTGATCGATTCTTAAGTGGCTTAAAACCAAGTCTTCGAAGGGCGTTAACTATAAGAGACCTCAGTAGCTATGAAGAAATTGTGCACTGTGCTATCAAGGTAGAACTTGAAGTTGGTTTTTCATATCTATCTCATAGTTTAGACAAGAAACAAAAGATGGAGTTCAAGGAAAAATCTCCAAACAATGGTCAAAAAAAGTCAAATTTTTCGTTATTTCTCAAAGTGTTGAAAGAAGCATGGTGGAGACTGCCTTAAAGGGATAAGGAAATGTTTTAAGTGTAGAAAATAAGGTCTTCGAGTAGCTGAGTGTAAAAGTAATGGGAAAAAGGTAGCTAATGATGTGAATAAAGAAAAGACTACATAGAACGCACCACCAACACATCAATGCTACAAGAGCAAGGAAATTGGGAAATATGCAAACCAATGCCCTAATCCAATGGTTAATGATGATCGACATCAACAACCACTTAAGGCAAAGGACAAAGGGAAGTCACATGTGATCACTATTGGAAATGTAGAATATGAAAATGACGTGGAGGAATGATTAAGTGTTTATGTAATGGGATTCCAAAATAGTGTTGTGGAATCTCTTTTATAGTATCATGGAATTTTGGAATATCTATGTATTGATTTACTGTTGTTTTCAATAATTATATGATACCGGTAACCATGAAAAGTTATTGAAATATTATTGGAAAGCAGATGATATGTTCATAATGAAGGGATAAGGAGAAAATAATATGTTTGATAGTATTAATGAGATAATGACTGATATAAGGACAAAGTGACATCATGGTTTGAGTATATAGAATTTTTGGGATTTTAGTATGTGGAAAGATTTAACGTTTGAAAGTATTCATGTTTTCACTATGGTTCAATGGTATTTCATGTTTTAATAGAATACAGGATTAAGGTATTCACATGTTTCGAATATGGCCAACAAGATATATCTTATGATATATGGGGGATAAATGATGGCATACACATGCATGTTATATGAAATTTCTAGTAATCGTTTTCTTTATACTATGAGTTTGGACAGAAGTATTTTCGATAAGCCTAAAGGTTGGAATGGATTAAGTTGGACATCAGATAGTATTTTTTAAGGCTAGAAATTTTTTATATTATTTCTAAAATGTTAGAAAAGTATAGTTTTAGAAAAAGGACAACCCATAGGATGACCGACAACCCATCGCATCGGACAGGGATGCGGGAATCGAACCCACAACTGAAGTGCGACATGCCTTTATCGTATACCAATGACCTACTGTAAGTCTCAGTTTAGTAGAAATTAGTTTTATTTTATTAGGCAGTATGATAGTTAAATTACAAGTCTATTTTTTGAATCATATGTGCTTAACCTCAGTATAGATGGACTTATATATATTTTATAACTTTTGCTAACCTTTTTTTTGGGACAGATGGAATGACCCATCATTCCATCACATGGTCTGCTAACACTTAAAGAATGAAAAATTCAACTTCATTTCTTTAAATAAGAGATGAATTGGAAATTTTTCACATAATGACCAATGATGATATTACACTAAAATCAAGTAAGTATTTATCCTTTTGCAGAAATTCATCAACTTTAGAGAAATGGCCTGGAAAAGCAAAAATGTTGTCCCAGTACCCTCATATCCGATGAATTAGATGATACCTTAGATCATCACAAATTTATGGCTTTGTGATTGTTGTCTTTTTCATAGCCATGTTCTCTACCACTCTCTATCAGAACTTTATGGTTATATTTCTCTTCCATATCAATATTTTCACCTATGTTCTCCTATATGGAAACCCAGTGATGGGTTAATTTGGGTAACCATTACATTTCATATTTTAGTTATTAAAATTAAGTTTTAGTATTCCTTTTTACGATGTGGGTTTCTATGAAAGAAACTTTCAAGTAGTAAACCATTAATAACCCTAACGAATTTCGAGGGTGTAATTCATTTTAAGGGGGGTAGAATGTAACACTCCTAGATTTTATGAGAAATGATATTTTTACTTTCATCGATGTCTTGTGTTTTACACTACACAAAAATTATCTTTCTCTATACGCAACACGGTATTATCTTGTATTATACGCAAACACTATTCTTGGCTTGTGTTGCACGCAAGAGCGACCTTCCTCAATAGTGTGTGTTGTACGCAATATTGAGTTTCACTAAATAATGATATATCATTATAATATTATTATGAACTAGCCATTATAAATAGTATTAACCAAATTTTGAATTTTATAACATTATCATTCATCTTAAAAATTATCTATAACATGGTATGAGAACAAAATAAATATTTTGGGTAAAATAAGTATTTTTCAAAAAATGCAATTTTACCGCCCTTTGATGGCATACCCACTTTAAATCTAGTTTTTGACACGTTTATGAGTTTAATTTGACAAAATAAAGTTATTCATTGCAATAAGTATTTAAAAATTTACTTCGGATAATTTTTTAATATTTTTCTGTTAACTTTCATATTTTGATGAATAGTAAAAAGACGCTAAATTTTAATTAAAAACAACTTTTTTGATCAAGATAATTTATATGGTTAAATTATAATATCGAATGGTTTCAAAGTATTAAAAGAATTTATTTTTACCATTTAATATAATTTAATTCATTATCATTAATTTTACACTGAATTCATAGGTAAAAACATTTCAATCTTTTGCAATGTTTTAACTTTTAAAACTCGTTTTCTCAACAACGAGATTAATTTTTAATTAAATACTGTCACTTCTGTGTATTGAATTTGAAAAAATGGATTCCATATTTAGAATCAGTAGGTCCAAATTATTTTAACAGAACGCCTTTTATTTTTAGGCATTATGAATAGTAACTACGGTAAATTTTATTTACCATAGTTAAAGGTAAATCAAGAAATTAAGGTTAAATATAATGTTATAAAATTACTATAACACTTGTATTAATATAATTTGATGATTATATTTCATCCTAAAATATATTTTTTTCGAAATGGTATCTATTAAGACCAACTAAGATGTGATTAAGACCTTTAATTTATTTTATTTAAAGAAAGTGAATTGTGTCTCACTCAAACATTAATAATTAAAGTATTTTTAATATAAGGTTATACAGAATAAAAATTCAATTATAAATATTCATTTTAAAGCTAAATGTTTTTCTTTGTTATGGTAATTTTTTTTAGTTTTTAATAAATGTTTATTTACGTAAATAGCTTATACATTAATGATGCAGAAATTATTTATTTAGTGAAAAACCAATAATATAGTTTTTATTCAAATAATAATACCCATAAAAGGCCCACAAAACTGACCAAAACTTATTTATCGTGTATATATAAACCATAATCATCCAATCGTCAAAGTTTGGACCATTTAGATCCTTATAAAAGTTATTATGATACTTATATTATTTTATTTTAAAAGATATCAAAGTTGTCACCTTCATAATTTAATAAATATCACATTTTAAATATAGTGATTTTAAGATGATAAATTTGAGTAAAAGTATTATTATGAAATAATTAGATTTATCTTTATCATTGTAATTTATTTTTTATTTTTATGCAAAAAATAATTATATTAAATAATTATATATAAATGTTTTAATAATTATGTTATTAAGATAAATATCAACGAAATGGTTTTAAAAAAAATAAAATAAATATTATATGAACATATTAATGTGGTAAATGAATTTTTTAGATGAATATGACATTTTAGGAATATATTAAATATTTTCGTTCGAATATATCTTCTATTTGTATTTTATTTAAATTCAAATAATTGAATAGTGTCAAAATTGACACTTTTGATATTTTATAAAAATAACATATTATTAAATTATATAAAAATCACAAAAATAGTTAAAAATTATAAATTGAAATTTATATGGTTGGAAATGTCATAAAGTATCCAATTATGGACAATTCACAACACATAAGTAAGTATTTAAAACAATTTAAAATTTAGAAAATTATTACCACTAATAAGATTAAATAGATTAAATAAGGATAAATCAAATTGATAAGGTTTAAAATAAATTCCAAACATGTATAAATTTTATTTTATGATGAGATTAAAACCCTATATAATCTTATATTCGAATTTGATTCATTTTTGGAGGTTTTTAGTTGGGATTTGAGTTTATTATAAATTAATATTTTAAGGGATTCCAAAAGTGCCCCTCTCCTCTCTTATAAAAGTGCACCTCCTCCCTCTCATCTTCACAACATTTGGAGCCTTCAAGATCGACAAAACCCTGTCCATTTCTTTTCTCCACTTCCCTAGAAGTATACTAGAGGTTCTTGTCTTCTTCAAAGACAAACTTTAGTGCCCTAAGAGGAGGTTTTTAAGAGGCGCATCAAAGAAGAGGTAATATCCTTTACCGATTCATTCAAATTTATTTCTTATTCTACTTTCTATTATTTATTTGTTTATTTATAAAGTAATAACATCATTATCACTCATATAATAATATTTTATTATAAATATAATACATCCCTATTTGACCTTCTATCCATCCTACGGAAAATGAAATCACCGTGCGTGCGTACGTACAGAATACCGTCTCCACACTGTGGTGTAATCTGTTTTTCACCACCACCTTACTAGGATGGGTATAATGTTGTGAATGATAACTAGATATAATTATTATAACATGATATTAATTCTGAGATATTATATCATCCACTCCAATTCCATTCAATAATTACAGGAACGATATCATCGCTCGTGCATACGTACGGATTACCGTCTCCACGATGCGATGAGATTCATTTTCCATGTTAACCATTCCAGAATGCTTATAAAGTATATATAATAAGTAATAATTAAATATATGACATAATAATTATACTTTATTTATTTATATATATATATATATATATATGTCATTTACCTCCATTCAATTTAATAATGAAACGAAAACAGCGTTCATGCATATGTACGGCCTATCGTCTCCATGAACAGTGTATTTCATTTCATTTATCGATCTACTATATATATTTATATGCTGAATATATATTATATATAAATATTGTTTTAAATTATGGAATTAAGTAATCATGATCTAAGTAATCATATGAATAATTACAAGTTAAAACACGTATGATAAATGAAACAATTTTACCCAAAACGTTACTTTAACATGGAATTGACAAATGAGAGGGTAATATAAAGTCATAAGTGAATCATATATGATATCATAAATATTATTATGGTTCTGTTATAAGTTAATAATATGTTTAAACTCACTATACAGGAGTCTCTGACACATACGGAAGAAATTGTACATAAGGTAAGGGATTATTTCGTCTCACTTTTATTTCTGTGATACATATGCCTTAATCACCATCTATTTCTTTTGTATGGTGTTTATGATTCCCATGAATGTTTTATAAATTTTATTATGAAGGATATTATATTTACATATACATATAATTTTCATTATTTTATGACACGTATGATTCCACCGACAATAAATGGTAAGGGATAATTATTCCAATCTCGTTCTTATCCTAGATTGTTTATTCGTAAGTATTTACTAGGGTTATGTTTATCATCCATGTCCATGTTTTCTCAAAATGATTTCATAAAATTTCTTCTATTCTTCCATGTATGATTAAATTCATTTTTTCCCTTTTATGACTTTTACCACAAGTTATGTAAGGAATCTTTCTTTTTTTACCAAACAAGGTACTTTGTGACTCTTCTGGAAAAAGTACGCGGAGAATGTTTTCTTAACGTATACGGCATGAATGGATTTTTATGGTTTTATAATGCCTTTTTTCGTGAATATTCCTCTACATTATTTGATGATTATTTTCAACAAAATCATTTTCTTTTAAATTTACATGGCATTTTGTGAAAAGAAAATAATTTTGAAAAAGAATGGATATTTTCATCAAGAACTGAGTTCAAGTATTTTATCAAAATTATTTTCCATCTAAGATGATATAGGGTTATGTTTCTATCCCATTTATTACATTGATTTGATTATGGTATGATGAAATTATTTTTATTAAGTCCTTTTATCTTATATGTCTTATTTTTTGATGGCATGATGATTAAGAATCCCATTTTTATTACATGGGTTATGCTATGATGTATGATTTATGATTGTTTTGTGGAACATGTAAGAATGATTTAAATATGAGATTGGTGGGACCTATATATCCCTCCAATTCATTGGGTAAAGATTTATATCTCATGAGATAGGCATGGCTTGAATGGAAAGTAAATATCGTTCAGTAATACATGGATGGAACGACAAATAAACCCGGTTCAGTAATGCACTCTGTCCACTATGATGGTCTTAGCAGCAGTGCCTTGGATACTATGTAAATCATATCACGTGATTAATGGTTTTCCACAATTACATTTTTTATTCCCATGCTATTTTATCATGATTTATGTTTCATTATGATCTATGCCTTACGTACTTCGATGTTTTATGTCATTGCTCATGATTTTGATGTTTAAACTTTACGTCCATGTTTTTAAGTTTCAAATGTATATGGTTTGTTTTATTTTCCTTCATGCTTACCCTTACTAAGAATTTAAGCTCACCCTTTATATTTTTTCTTTTACTCAGGATATAAAGAAAGGTTTTAGGTAGGAAAACAAAAGGGTAAGATCTTTATGGGAGATATTGAAGATCTTTCACCATGATTAGAATATTATGTTTTGAGTGTCGAAAGACACTATACTATTATGGTCCTTGGGTGTCTGTGTTTTTTATGTATTAATTATTCCACAAATATTTAATGTAATGTCCATGTACGTCAAGCTTTGGGTCTCTACAGTAGCCTCATATGACTCTTTCAATTCAAATTTGAAATTAAAATTGTGAAAATACTATATGCTATTAATTTTCAAACTGAAAAAAATACTAACCACAATCTAACGCTGGTGATCACCTCTAATCTATCTAGTGGATGGATCCCTGTATATCCTCCAATAAACGCCATACTCCATAATATCGGTATGCTCTACTAAATACATAAATATAAAATAAACTTTTTATATTTAAAGTTATCAATAATATTCAAAAAAGATACTTACTAGATTCTCTCTATGCGTACTGAATGTATGACTACCAGCTTGATGTGTCACATCCTATCTCCCCTTGTTCTGCCATCCCACCGAAGATCTCCTCTGAAATCCACCACTCAACCAGTATAAACATAATCCATCCCAAATGTGAGATGAAATGTACTTGAGTCGGTGGGCTCTACACAACTCATCAAATTCTGTCACTCCTACTTTCTTAATGGCTATTCTTTTCAAATTGTGCAAAAACTGATGGAAATGGTCATGCATAGAAACCTACCATGCCACGTGGACAACGTCACACATGATATCATCGATGTGATGCCATAAACCCTACAAGTAATTTATAATATCAAGTTATTAATAAAATAAAATTTAAAATACATATTATTTATTTACGTACTAGCCAATGATTGAACATGTTGAGCCACAAATCAATTGGAATATGTTCCCATGTAATCCATGGATGAGAAAAATAATTGCATAAGATAACTCTCCCCTATCCAACAACTACGTGCAAAAATCTGTGAAAAAGTAATAAATAACCAAAAAAAGTATATATATATATAAATAAATTAATGAAAGCTAACTAAAATATACAGGTTACCATGCCTCTGTGAGCCTGGATTGAAGCCAAGATGTGGACATCACTCGAGGATAGGGTTAGGAATCATCAGTCACACAAGACCGTGCCCCCTTCACATACCCCTTGAACTACCAGTAGGATAAGGGTCAGATGATCCAAAATCCCCTCCATCCAAATGTAGCTCAGCCTCCTACAACTCGCGAAATAGATCAGGATCCATCTAAAACAAAAAATTATTGTTGTTAGTAGATAGTTGAAAATAAATATTGTATATATATATATATATATTAATTATGATTATAACTAGCATTTAATTGTGTCAATTTCAATCTTCATCCTCATCTCCATAACAATCAATGCCAATGTCTTCATCTTCCTCCTCAGTATCATCAATATCCATTTGAGTTTCAGTTTCATCATCTCTTCTCATTTCAAATTCATTGGTATCATCATTAACATCTTTTCCATCATCAATTCTTAATTTTGGGGTGTCATCATCTATATTCATGTCTCTTTGTGTAAAAGATGTATTTTGAGCAGTCTCTTTAAAAATTTCAATTTCTTCCACTTCAGCAGAACAACATTCAGTTTGAGTAAACTGATTTTTCTGAGATTTCATTTTTATTATGCTCCACCAATCACTCAAGTCTCTTGAAGTATCACAATACTTTTTATAATAAATTTCATGTTCATGTTGATCGAGTAAAATGGTTCATTTATTGAAAGAAGACTTTTATATTTAATATCGACGATTCCATGAGTCAGATGAACACACAATCCTCTCTCAGTATCCAACCACCGATATTTAAACATCATTATATAATTCTGACCAAGATAACACAGCTCAATAATTTCATCCAGAATGCCATAAAAGTCAACTTCAGTTTCTATGTGATGCAATCCTCTCAAGAAAACTCCACTGTTCGTTATTTTTTTTGATTCACCATATGCACGTGTAAGAAATCAAAAAAAATTCAACACATATGCATTATAAGATCTAACCATTTAGGATGGTAGGTTACTCAATATACACAGTCGCTTATCAATTGTATCAGCATGTTGAGACATCTGAAAATTTATAAAACAATTATTAATATAATAAATAATAAACTAAATTGATATTAAACCATCAATAATTTATGTTAATAGTTTTTAAAACCACTGAGAATTTTTTTTTTTCTGTGTTCTTCAAGAGCAGCAACTGTAATTTGTGGAAGTTGTTTCTTGATATGATTATCATATAACCTAAAAATAAAATAAGTTTATATACTGTAACATAAATTATAGAATAAGTGATAGAAGCACTCACAGTACAAATGATGTCATTTCTTCACAGTTGAGAACATATCAGTACTGGAAAAATACCTAATACCAAAGGTTTGGAACCATTGGTATAGGCCTCCAAATCGTTCGTATAGCCTATACAAACGGTTTAGAGGACTGTGGCCATGTAACCTATGAGGATAGGTCTATACCAATGGTTTTCAAAACCGTTGGTATAAGTAATATTAAAATCTATACCAACGGTTCCATAAAACTGTTGGTATATGTATTTCAAAAAAAACATTCGGTGGTATTTGATCCTAGGACCTCTAGTTTATTATTGAATGACCAAACCACTTACCTAACATGATTTTTGTGCAAATAATTTCATAAATATATATATATATGTATTATCATACATATTTTAAATTTTGATTTATTTAATGTTCTTCGTAAGATGATTCTATTAAAAATGCGTGTACCTATACCAAAGGTTCTAAAAACTGTTGGTATAGGTCCATTGATTTTGGGACCTATACCAATGGTTTTGGCCAAACTGTTGGTATAAGGGGGGCCTATACCAACTCTTTGGCCAAAACCATTGGTATAGGTCTATATAAGTGACCTAGACAACCGGTTTTGGTCAAACCGTTGGTATAGGTCCAAATTAATGAACTATACCAACGGTTTGGCCAAAAACGTTGGTATAAGTCATATTTCTAGTAGTGTATATATGAGCTCTGTGATGTTCATCATCTGAAAGCCATCGTTCATGAACTCCACCGAAGCTGAGATTTGGATGATTAAAAATAGATAATTGATTGTCTATTTCGTCATTAACACCCCCCTTGTTTCATCCCATGTGATTGTATTTTGAAGGATATTTAGATTCAAAATAAAGAGAGAAGAAAAAAGAAATTTCCTCTTGCAAATAAGATTTAGCAATTGAGCCTTCAACTGATGCTTTGTTTTGTATTTTTTTCTTCAATTTCTGCATGCATCTCTCGAATGGGTACATACATTGAAATTGTACTGGACCTCCACATTTAGCTTCATGTGGAAAATGTAATATCAGATGTTCAATTGAGTCAAATAAAGCTGATAGAAATACTTTTTCTAGTGTACATATAATTAGAGAAACATCTTCTTCCAGTTTTCTTAGCACATTGTAGTCTGTTGTTACTGCACAAATGTCTCGAAAAAAATATGATATGTCTGTTATCGAATCCCAAATAATATAATTCAACAAACCTCTAAATACATCATCATAAGTCTTTCCATTATAAGATGGCAATCAAGACTTTTTAATTCTGTAATATAACAATTCTTAACACATCTGCCCAAATTGAATGTATAGCCATCTGGATGTCTCAAATCTGCAATCCACTAACAAAATAATAATTGAATCTCTTTGGATAGTGTATATGTTTCTTTTGGATTCATTAACCTCTGTGATCTGACATTTTCAAATAGTTCAAGTTATGGTCACTTGCAAATTTGGGCAAGATCTAATCATGCATTTACAGTATCTTTTGTCTTACTTGGTGTATACAAAAATTTTATTAATTAAATTATCAAAATAGTTCTTCTGAATATGCATGACATCCAACATGTGGAATACCAACAAATTAGACCAGTATGAAAGATCCCCAAAAATTTTTTGTTTTATCCAATTATGTTCTTTCACAAATCCATGAATTTTCTGTTGGTTTACTGTTGGCCGAAATTTGTTGGGATTTAATGAAAATACAACTTATTTTAAATTTGTACTTGAGATCATTTTTGGAGGTTCATCCCTTTCAATTGTACCTTTTCTGAAATGAGATTTGTTCCTCCGAAAAGGATGATCGGTTGGAAGAAATTTGTGGTGATAGTCAAAATATTAAGGTTTTTTTTCATTGATGAGCATAAAGGCTTTGTTTTCTTTTATACAGTAAGGACATGATTTTGGATCATGTGTACTCCATCTAGATAACATGCCATATGTTGGAAATTCACTAATCATCCACATCAATGCTGCTTTTAATATAAAATTTTGTTTTACAACAACATCATATGTACTAACACCATCACTCCACAATGCATTTAACTCACCAATCAATGGTTTCAAATAAACATTGATATTATTTTTCAGATGTCCTGGGATAAATAAGTTCAAAAAGATATAAGGATATTTTATCAACATCCATAGTGGTAAATTGTACGGACTTAAAAAGACAGGCCAACATGAATACTGACTACCATAAGAACCAAACAAATATAAACTATCAGTTGAAAGAGTCAATCGCATGTTTCAGGATTCTAAAGAAAAATACGGATGCAGACGGTCAAAATGTTTCCATGAATCCCCATCAGATGGATGAGTCAATATTTTATCAATTGAAATCTTGGTTTTTTGCCATGAAATCATTGACGATGTGTTCTGAGACATAAATAAACGCTGCAACCTGTGTGTAAGAGGGAAATATCTCAATTGTTATACTGTAATCGATCCAGACTTCCCTGGTTGAGCTTTTTTATACCATAATCGTTCACATGTGGGACAACTATCCAACGAATCATTTTCAACAGAATATAATATGCAATAATTTGGACATGCATAAATCTTCTAATAACTAAATCCCCGATTACGACCCACCCTCTTTCTCTCATAGTAATTTGCAGGCAACACATTTTATTCAGGTAACAGTGTTTTAGTCAAAGAAAATATCTGATCAAAACAGTTGTTTGACATTGCATTATCAGATTTAATAGCCATAAATTTTGCAACCGCTTCTAATTTTCTTATCTTACAACTAGAATATAATGCATCTTCAGCAGACCTCAACAACTCATAAATTTTGGATGGTGCCAACTCAAGAGTTAAATCAATATCATCTTGAGTTTCAGTTTGTTGAACAGATGGAGCTACAAAATCATGTACTAAATTTTGAAATTGTGATAGATCTGAAATCAAGTTATTAGTATCTTCTCTGGAACTGCATTCACCGTGTTGATACCAAAAAACATAATCTGGTTGAAAACCAAACCGTAAGAGATGTCCCCCAACCATTCAAATGTGTCAAATGTTCTCAGAGCACATTTTTTACAAGGACACTTTATTGTGACTTCTGAACCAAATTCTGGTTTTGATGATGAAAATGATAAGAAAGCTTCCACACCTTCAATATATACAGGATTTAATCCAAAAATATTTGGATTTCTACAATGATTTATCCAAGCTCTATCATCAAATAATGATTGTTGTCAACTTCCTTGTTCCATATTTTCTTTTACAAATTGTAAAATCATTAATGTTTTTCAATAATTTGAGATTATAAAAACGTAATCTGAAAAAAAAAAACAGATAAATAATTACTACAACTTCTTAATAATTACCATTACTTGTGGGTGAAACAATTTTCAGTGGATTGATGGCTACTCTTTTGTGCGACGGCTCATTTACATGAAACTTTGTCACAAAAAATCACAATGAAGAATCGACTGGGAGGTACGAATATTCATTCTTGTGCATACGAGAATGAATATGCGTACCACCAAGCAGATTCTTCATTGTGATTTATGTGTGAGAAGGTTGCAAGTAAATGAGTCGTCACACAAAAGAGCCCCCTTTTCCTTAATGAATCGTCTTCTTGCAACTGTCACCGCCTGAACACATTATGAAAAATGTGGTCTTAAAAATTCATATTCAAACTCTTTCATATGATATTGGATATGAATACGTAGAAGCATAATTTTTATAATGTTTTGAGTTGGTGAATGCTGAAAGAAGAAGACTCATCGAGCAAAAGGAGTTCCATCAATCCACTAGAAATTGTTCCAAGTTATTAAAAGTTATTACAATTTATTACAATTGGTTTTCTTCCTAGTTGTTCTTATTTCTTACTAATTATTACTAAATGTTACAATTTATTACTAATTGTTATAATTTATTACTAATTGTTACAATTTATTACTAATTGTTACTAATTATTTCAATTTATTACTAATTGTCACAATTTTTTACTAATTGTTAAAATTTATTACAAATTGTTACAATTTATTACAATTCATTACAATTTATAACAAATTTTTACAAATTGTTACAAATTTGTAATAAATTTGTAACTTGTTAGAAACATGTTACAATTTGTTACAATTTGTTACAATTCATAAGTATTCGTAATTGTTACTAATTATTCTTAATTATTACTAATTATTCTTAATTATTACTAATTATTACTAATTATTACTAATTTTTCTTAATTATTCTAAATTATTACCAATTATTCGTAATTATTTGTAATTGTTCTTAATTATTCCTAATTATTCCAAATTATTCCGAACAATTCTTAATTATTACTAATTATTTCTAATTATTACTAATTATTACTAATTATTTCTAATTATTACTAATTATTCTTAATTATTCTTAATTATTCGTAATTATTTTTAATTATTAATAATTCTTCTTAATTATTCCTAATTATTCTTTATTATTCTTAATTATTCTTAAATATTCTTAAATATTCTTAATTATTACTAATTATTACTAATTATTACTAATTATTACTAATTATTACTAATTTTTATTAATTTTTACTAATTATTACTAATTATTACTAATCATTAATATTTATTACTATTTATTACTATCTATAACTATTTGTTACAAATTATTACAAATTATTACAAATTTTTACTATTTATTACTAATTATTACTAATTGTAACTATTTATAACTATTTATTACTATTTATTACCATTTATTACTATTTTTTACTATTTATTACTATTTATTACTAATTATTACTATTTATTACTATTTGATTACTATTTGTTACTATTTATTACAAATTGTTACTATTATTACAAATTATTACTATTTATTACAAATTATTACTAATTATTACTAATTATTACTAATTATTACTAATTATTTGTAATTATTACTACTTATTTCAAATTATTACTAATTATTTCTAATTAGTACTAATTATTAATAATTATAAAAAATTATTACTAATTATTACAATTTGTTACTAATTATTAATAACTATTACTAATTATTCCTAATTATTTCTAATTATTCCTAATTATTCCTAATTATTACTAATTATTCCAAATTATTCTTAATTAATACTAATTATTCCTAATTATTACTATTTATTACTTTTTGTTACGATTTATGACTATTTATTACTTTTTGTTACTATTTATTACAAATTATTACTATTTATTACAAATTATCACTAATTATTTCTAATTATTACTAATGATTACTAATTATTACTAATTATTACTAATTATTCCTAATTATTATAAATTATTACTAATTATTCCTAATTATTCCTAATTATTTCTAATTATTCCCAATTATTACTAATTATTCTTATTTATTACTAATTATTCATATTTATTTCTAATTATTCATATTTATTACTAATTATTCATATTAATTAGAAAATATTCTTATTTATTAGTAATTATTCTATTTATTACTAATTATTCCTATTTATTAATAATTACCCGTAATTATTACTAATTAAACATAACAATAACTAATTAGCGTTAATTGATATTAATAACTACAACTTAAAACTACTAATTACTAATTACAAGTAATTATTTATATACAATACTAATTTTCGTTAATAATTATTAATTATTACTATTTATTAATTATTACTCATTATTAAGAATTAGTACTAATAATTTCAATTTATTATTACAAATAAATACTGATGAAAAAACAATTTAAATCTATTTTAATTACAACTAATCAACAATAATTAAAATTAACACAAAAAATAAATAAATACTATATTAAAGAAAATATAAATACCTTTAAACTTGATCTCCTATTGATGTAAGCGACTTCACAACTTCTCCATAAAAAAACTAACTCAAAGAAATTTTCACTCTAAAAATAGAGTTTAGAGAAAGAGAGGAAATAAGAATTGAGGGGAAGAGAAAGAAAACGCAAGGGGGTATATATAGGTTAGATTTGTTGCGACAAGAATTTTTGCGATGGGAATACCGTTGCAAAAGGTTCTTTTTGCGATGGGGCCCGCCGCAAATACATTTTCTTGCATTAATTGTTGTCGGTGGTTAAAAGAGAATTTGTGACGGGGCTCAGCACAAAAAGTGACCTACCGACACACTTTTTACGACGGGACAACATCTCATCGCAAAAACCCATTAACTACTACCGGTATATGCGACGGGTCCTGTCGCAAATACCCTCTGACCGACACACTATTTGCGACGGGGGGATTCCCCCGTCGCAAATAACATTCTCGCGCTTTAGCGTGCATCCCATGCCAAACCGCGCATTACTTTTTGCGACGGGACCCCAAATCTCGTCGCAAAT
Source organism: Viscum album (assembly GCA_963277665.1). NCBI lineage: Eukaryota > Viridiplantae > Streptophyta > Magnoliopsida > Santalales > Viscaceae > Viscum > Viscum album. The sequence goes on from OY728123.1 coordinate 1,562,365,857, forward strand.
AACCTCTGGGATGGACTATTTGTGACGAGAATTAATCCCATCGCAAATAGCCCATCACAAAAGCATGTTTTTTCCGTAGTGGGATGAAACACTAGATAATGCAAAGGAAAAGGTAAACACGGATTGTTCCACACTAAGATATAGAATTTCATGAGACGCTTTTCTGACATGAAAATTCATGTGTGTCACAATTATTATGTGGAAAGGTGCAAGAAGTGTGGACACAATAAAAATAATTTTGTAAATGTTTTAGAAGCTCAAAGCGATATGTTGAAGATATAAAAACAAGTGTCATGGGAAGCTATGACATGATTGGAATAAGTGAGGATAAATAATCAAAACAATATGAATGTTAATGGAAGTACTGATTCCATGCTTTCAAAGAAACCTCAAAATGTGAAATATAAATAAGACACAAACATGAAGAGTTCCATACACATTACAGCTACAAGGAAAGGAGTTTTGGGTTGAGAGGAAATTCTCACCCTGAATTCTGTTATTAAGAAGATCACAAGTGTTCCATGTTATTCCCTTATTTCATGTACATTATTTTTGAATTGCATTATAGGGAATTGAAGGTTTTGATCATTCTCTATAGGAGAACTTTGTGAACAAAGAGGAAGATAGAAAGTTGGAATGTCCATTTATGATATGATAGAAAAATTAATTGTTCCAAAATGGGGTATTATCAACCTGAATATCTTGAAGATTATCTTATCAAATTTTCCACCAGGTCAAATCAAATGGAGTTCACGCCTTTACTAGGAGTAAACTTAAACTAGATGAAATCAAGACTTGTTTCCTGAATATCTGGAAGATGAGGTCATCTCTACAAAATTTGAAGATAAAGGTAACCCAATTAAAATTCTTAACCATGTTTTGATTATATGAAATTTTTGCATTAAGGGGGACATTTGGTTGATGAATAAGATCATGGAAAAGTGGAGTAAGATATCATTACACTTGAAATTTCTGATGTGTTTACTAAAGTGTGTATGAAAATATATTACATGATGAAATTTTTTGTACAACCCCATCTTTGAGAAATGAATATGTTAGGAGAATGATATCACATGCATGATTGTTAATGGGAAACATAGACAACCTTGGTTGTATCTCTCTTTTTTAATACAATGGGTTAGCCCATGTAGACTTAGTGTATATCAACTAAAGGCTCTTTTCCATGTAAACATATGGTACCATCCTTCTTTTATAAAAATAAGAAGTTATTGTTCTAATGCCTTGAAGGGAAAAAGGGAACTGTTGAATTACTCCTTTGGATTTGTTGTCAATAAGGGGGAGAAGGAACATTTAATTTAAGGAAATGGGTTTGACAACAATGAAAAGGGGGGGGGGTTGAAAAGCCCACATGGATGGTTCATAAATATGGTTGTGTTGGTTGTAAATATATAATAAGGAATCAAAAGTCAATGTATGACGAATTCCTCTATGACCAGTGATTAATCATGGAAAAAGAAACATGAAAATATTTTTGATATATACTCTAGAAGATTATTGATGATGCCTGGAGAATTGTTACGGAATCATTAATTATCATTTGGTATGACAATTCTCCATGAGGGGTGATGATGCATGGAGAATTGTTATGGATTCATAGCATTGGATATCATGCTTGAGCAATTCTTCTTTTTGTTAAATCTGATGATTGTTAAACTATTGTTAAGTTCAAAGACACTTGCTTATTGTACTAGGAATGTTCACATAGTCCTCAAAATTTGATTGCATGAAGACCATGAAAATATTCATTTGAAAGTATCATTTATTTGTGAAATAATATTTTCGAGGAACAGAAATTAAATATTGAATGAGGAGTTTGTATTTGATAAAGATCATGAAAATATTATTTTTATTTATTGATTTATTATTTAAGGATGTCCATGAAAAATAAACATTCATGAAAAATACAATTGAATGAAGAGAAGAAAGGGGCTTATGATTTCCATGAAAAAATATATATTCCATGAAAAATTTATATATATATTTTCCATTAAGAATATAAGAATAAGAGAAGTGGGTTTGAGTTTTTTTTGGGCTTGGAAATTGGTGATTGGAATTACTAAGCTTAGAATTTATAAGTATTCCATGTATTCCAGCCATTAACAAAAAATAAGAAGCAAACCCACTAGCTAACAGAGGCCAACTGGCTAATTTTTTTTCTGGTTTTTTGAAATTTGTTTTTTCCTAAATGGGTTTGGCATCATAATATTTTTAAAACTGAGTCTCAAGATGCGTGAACCCCGTTCACGCATCATCCTGCTTCTGGGATGCATGAACGGGGTTCACGCATCATCCACTGAGTCTGGGATGCGCCAACGTCGTTTGTGCATCCTTCATATATTATATGAAGGATGCGCAAACGGCATTGGTGCATCCCACCATGGTCTTTTATAAAAAGGACCCCCCCCCCCCCCTCAATTCTTGTTCTTCTGCTTGGTTTTTTTCTACGAAGCCCTGCTGAATATCTTTCTCAACAAATATTTCCTACTTTTAATAAGGTAAAATTTCTAAATAATATTTTATTTTTTTAATTGTGTTTATTTATTTCATTTTTTTGATTTATTTATTTAATTTTTAATATGTAGAAATTAATGTTTGTGTGTATGGTTTATTTATTTCATAGTATTGATTCATGATGTGTAAATTAGTTCTGTTCTTTATTATTTAATTTTTGAATAGGTGTATGTTGTATTTGAATGTTTAGAAAAATTAATCATGTAATGTCTAAAATGTTGTATGAATTTATATTGAATGTTTGGGAAAATTATGTATGTTATTTTAATATTAAATTAAGTTATAATATTTTTACACTAGTTATATAATTTAGAAATAATAGATTACTTATATGTATTATTTATAAATTTTATTAAAAATTATATAGAATTATAGTAATTTAATTTACTAATAATTATTATAATCGATGAAGTATAAAATAAATTAGGATTTGATTGTCTTATTGATTGTATGTGGTTATTTAATTTGTAATAAATTCATTTCTTTCATATTGATGACCTGCGAGTCATCTCACTGGGTATATATGGACCTGTGTTTCTGCATAAAGAACGTTTTGTATTTAAGACACCCCTTGACCCCCTCATATGCATGTGAGTAAATTTTTAATTATAAGAAAATCACCAATAGGCGTCCCCAAAGAGCGTCCCTGAAGAGGCATCCCCGAAAAGACATCCTTGAAGAGCGTCCCTGAAGAGCGTCCCCAAAGAGGCGCCCCATAGAGACATCCCCGAAGTGGTGTCCCTGAAGAGGTGTTTGAGAACAGATGTTCAAATGGCGGTTGGTGATTTGATAATAGAGACTCCAGAATTCTTCCAGTCATAGGTTTCGTTTAGTTTATCAGATAATGATAAACTAATCGGAAGTCTCGAAATCAAGTCATGAATATTTATTGAAAAGTAATTAATATTTATGAAACATTATATTAAACATTGATAAACTTATACATTAAAGAAATCTCGTTATAAAGTCAATTATGCAAATCCAGTTAAAATAATTTAAAATTTTGATGTTGTATATAATATTTTTGTAATTATTTATTCGAAAGTAATTAAAATTTATGAAGCATTATATTAAATCTCTTATAAATCAATTTAACTAATTTAATTATTTATTCAACAACAGTTATAATTTATGAAACCGTATATTAAAGCTCTGATAAACTATTGCATTCAAAAAATCAATTATTCAAAACCAATTCAACTAATTAAAAATTTCGATGTGGTATTTAATATTATTTGAATCATTTTTATAGGTAATCATGTCTGCACAAATATGTTGCAATGGTGTGGTCATTTATACCGAGCAGGGTTTTAGGTACTGTGTGCCACCTTCTAAAGTGGTAAATCTATATGGTTGTATGACATTGGATGTAGTTCGCAATAAGATTCATTGTCGGTTAAAACTGAGAGTTGATCAATCAATTACTTCAATAAACTATCGGCATCTTCAATATGTTGAATGTTTTTGGCACACCGAGTACCCTATACTTGATGATAATGATTGGATGGATGCTTGTCTGTTATTCAGGCAACAACATAGTAATGGTTTAATAGAATTGTATGTGGTGTTTTCTGATATTGATGTGGTGCAAAGGAATACTATAGATCCTTGTTTTATGAGCTCTGTAGAAGTCGGTCCTTCAGAACACTCTTATTCATTACCTCCCCATATAACTCCTATGATAGAAGCAAATTATGAAGAAGATGATCAAAATTTGGAATGAAATGTAGATAACATTCATTTGTGTGCTGATATAGTAAATGAAAGTTTATCTGAGGAAGAAGAATCTGGGGAGTCATCAGGAGATGATTTGGGTGGGGGTGATGTGGGGAAAGAAACTTCTGAAATTCCTTTGAGAGAAAAACATGAACGACATCCATCAGTTAGTAGTACTCATCCTTCAGTATTGAGATCATTAGTTGAAGGAATGTCTCGTGAAAAACATTTTGATTGTAATGTCATTACACTGGCTTCTGAATTCCCTAGCATTATAGGGAACAAGTCTGTATCAAATGATAATGTCATATATGTCATGTAGGAGTTTGAAAATAAACCGGTCATGAAAAATGTGATAATGAAATACCACATTGAGCGGAATTTCACATTTTTGGTTGAGAGTCAAAGAAGACAAAATATGTCATTTGTTGTGAGAAATATGGGATAGAATGTAAATTTTGATTAAGGGAGATATTTGATTAATTTTTTGCATGTTGGAAGATAACCAAATTAGAAGGTCCACACACATGTGTGAATCCAAGCTTGTCGTAGAACCACTCTTCCCTTGATGTAGAGTTTATGTCAACTATTATTTGTGAGATGATACGAACATGCCAAGATCTTCTTGTTTCCCTTGTTCAGGAAAGAATTCAATAGTTGTATAACTATAAGATATCATACAACGAAGCTTGGAATACAAAACAGAAGGCCATTGTAAAAGTGTATGGTGATTGGGATGAGTCTTATGCGATGTTTCCATAGCTTATAGATTTGTTGTCTCTCTACAATCAGATTTTTTATCAGTTGGACACTGTTGACTATGTATCCCACACTCACCGAGTTGATCGATCAAAGCTGAAGTTCAATAGGTTGTTTTGGGAATTGAGGTCATCCATCACAGCCTTTTCCTATTGTAAACAATTTATTCAGGTAGATGGAACTTTCCTTTATGGCAAGTATAAAGGTGTTCTACTCATTGTTGCCACATAGGATGGTAATCGTGCTCCTCTGTCACTTGCTTTTTCTATTTTTGAAAAGGAGAATTTTGAATACTGGAGCTGGTTTTTGGCATGTGTGAGCATTCATGTAGTAGAGTGGCACCAGACTGATAGAGTCATGAGGCGGTTTGGATTTTATCAGCTTGTTCCTGGTATACCTAGTCAGTTAGATTCATTGCATTCCCTAAAGATGTCAGGGAAGAGAGATTTTGATTGGAGGAGATATCATGCCAGATATATTGGGTTATGGGACAGATTCCAGGAGTCCAGGTTGCGAGGGGCGGGGACGGTATGCTTTCAGATGGTGGACCAGATGGATTATACATCATGGTATATCAGGTCCCCACACAGATTTCTGACAAGACACGGACGGGTCTTTCAGGCGTTGGTATACATTATTTATTCCACTATTTATCAGATTTTTTATTCATATTACATAACAACAAAATTTGTTTTTGCAGGATGCTCGCATCTGTCATCTACTTCACATGGCTGATCCAGTTGAGGGAGCCGCATTTGACCCATCATATTTTCACAGCATCGTCGCATCTCTGCTTCCTTCGATGGACGAGATATATCATGGTATTTTCTTTGATCCACCACATGCTGCGGTGGCAGTTGAGCCTCATATAGATGTACCAGGGGGTGATGACCCTACTGCTGTTCCACAGGAGGAGGGGGTTCGACTTGATCAGCCATATGTCGTTGTTCTACATAAGGAGGGTGTTCTGCATGATCAGTCAGATGCTCCTCTTACTTCTCAGGCACATGCAGAGGTAGATCTAGCCATTGATTGGTCAGATCTGGATGCATTGTTATAGTCATCCACTGCAGAGCAGCCATCTTCTTCCCATATCAGTGAGAGTTCCAGCCAGCTTCCACTGTTTGCCACACAGGAGGATGTGGATGTGGCTGCTGATGATGATGTGCAGCGTACGCCAGAGCGCATACAGAGACAGACACGACGTGGATGCATCCTGTATACGCCTGGGTGTGGGAAAGAGGAGCATCCACGCTAGAGGCATAGATTAGGCTGATTTTTGATTTTTGATACATTTTGTTTGAAGATCAGAAGTGAAAATCTGAAGAAAATAGTTAATGGATCATTTTGTTTTCCGAGCATGATTTCAAATGAGTGGTTGTTTATGGATAACGATTGAAGAGATGGCCCTAGCATTGAACCCCTTGATCAAATATCTCTTATTTTCCGAGCATGATTTCAAATGAGTGGTTGTTCATGGATAACATTGAACCCCTTGATCAAATATATCTTGTTTTCTACACCAGCTGAACCCAAGTAGACTTAGATTTGATTAACTGAAGAATATTTGCAAAGTTATCCATGTGACTTCATCCATCCCTCAGAAACAGTCAAGATGATATTCTTTAGAGGGATGAGAAAAATTTATTGACATATCAACATAAAACCATTTCATTTTGTTTCCTGAAGCCTTGAAGAATTGTTGTTGATTCAAAGAATTGAATGCTACATTTGATCAGTTCTCCATAATGATACAATCCAAATGATTGAAGATTTGGTCCTAGCATTGAACCCCTTGATCAAATATCTATTGTTTTCCGAGCATGATTTCAAATGAGTGGTTGTTCATGGATAACATTGATCCCCTTGATCAAATATCTCTTGTTTTCTACACCAGTTGAACCCAAGTAGACTTAGAGTTGATTAACTGAAGTACCTTTGCAAAGTTATCTGTGTGACTTCATCCACCCCTCAGAATCAGTCAATAAGATATTCTTTAGAGGGAGGAAAAAAAGTTATTGACATATCAACATAAAACCATTTCATTTTGTATCCGATAATAGGGAAACAAATCGGCACACATATTGACTATTTATGAAGTGTGCTTCATCTATTGACAACAAAATACAAAGGGGGAGATTGATGTGCATAATTGTTGCATTTTTGGTCAATAAGAATTCAATATGTAAATAAAAGATATTGATGAATAAGTTCTTAAAACCTTGAATAATTGTCGCTTATTCAAAGAATTGAATGCTACATTTGATCAAATGAATAACTTCCTGAAGCCTTGAAAAAATGTTGTTGATTTAAATAATTGAATGCTACATTTGATCAATTATCCATGATGATACAATTTAGACAATTGAAGAGCTGATCCTAAGTTCCAATATCTTGTATCCATGAATGATACATTGACTACACCATCATGAAAAAGACCATGCAACACTCAATTGCATGAGGAGCTGGAAGATACATCCATTGATCTTAAATGGATTATGTTGAACAACTTAGATGATTACTTGTGCTAATCCTCAACATCCATGACTTGTGTTAAAAGGAGAAAACATCACCCAAAACCCCATCCTTGGATTGATTTTATGGTTAGTTCTTCATTATTGGAAAAGGAATGTTTTTCTAATATATGCATTATGAAATAAAATTGGATTACTATTAATGATAAGTGAATTAATTTTCAATTTATTTATATTATTAATTATTTAATTAATATTCACTATATTTTTTAATAAACATTGATATTGTTAGAATTAATAGGGGCCTATATACCCTGAGAGGGGGGTGAATCAGGGTATGGATATTCTTTTTCAAAGTTCTTCCTGCCCCACTGGATCTTGACCTCTTTGTTACAATGGTCACTTTGTTTGCACTTGTGTGTATGTTATGATCACTTACTTTCTCCTTTATCTGATGATGATGCTTTAAATGCAATGCAGGCAAATTAGCAGGCAGACGCAGAGATTTTTACTTGGTTCACCGCAAAGGGCTACGTCCAAGGAGCATACGCCGACAAGTTGCCGGTCGTACCAATTCCACTAAACTTCACTAGCTGTGGAGTACAATGTTCGGGCTAGATCACTTCTATGCCCAGACTCACTGCCTATACAATATTTAGGGTCAGCTCACTGCTTTCCCAAGGGTCACTCCCTGTTTCTCTCTCTTTGGCTCACTGCCGGTGGAGAGGATCACCTTCTTCCTCTTCCTAAGCTCACTGCTCTTGGAAGGGATTCACTCACAGTTTATAGACCTGTAGGTCTCTTCATTTCCATGAAAGAATGCATCCTTAAATGATGATGGATGCTCTTTTATAGTCCAAATTTCATCCACTGATGAATACCTCTTTGCTTCTGAACACTGGGGCAATTCCTTTGGAAAGACCTCCGCAAAGCACTCAACTTCGCTAGGCTCCCAATTTCGCGAAGCTCAACAAGCCTTCGCGAAGCTCCTGCCTTTTCGCGAAGCTCTCTCGCGAAGCTCTCTCGCGAAGCTCTCTCGCGAAGAACTCCCATGAAGCTCAACTCGTTGCAAAGAAACTTCTCTCGCGAAGCTCACTGAGCCAACGCGGAGCTCACGCCTTTCGCGGAGCTAAAATAGCCGCCGCGAAGCTCCCCTTTCGCGAAGCACACTGTCTTCGTGAACCACCTCCGCGAACCGAGAGCAATGGATTTTCTCTGAAAATTCTCTCTACTTCGCTCGAAGGGGTTGGCCTCTATTTATAGGCGATTCCACTGACCCTTGAACTTTCCGCGCGAAGTCAACGCCACGTCACCTCAAATCGCAAAGCTCCAAAGTTTCTGCCGGAATTCTGTCCAAATCGCGAAGCTCCACGGCAATTTTCCATTCGCGGAGCTTGACGTAGTCGCGAAGAATCACCGTCAACATACCTTCGCGACTTCGCCGCGAAGCTCCCTCGCGAAGCCCAACATTCCTTCGCGCCTTCGCCGCGAAGCTCCCTCGCAAAACCCTTCACCGCCGCGATGCGCTTCAGCCTCCGCCGTTCGCGAAGCTTGACGTAATCGCGAAGCATCACCGCCTCCATTCTTCTGGTATTCGCGATTTCCAAACCATGCATCCTATCTTCGCGAAATCCATGCCTTTGCCATATGAAATTATGCTCTTCATGGAAATCCGCTTTTCGCGATGCTCACCAAACTTCAAATTTTGGACCCCAAAAATTTGACAAACACTGGAAAACGGCGTCACCTTGTACTGCTCTTTTGTACCGCCTCCAGATCGTCCTTTCCTTTGTCATCGTTCTTTGTCAACAAGGATTGTCAACAACTTCATGGGAACTCGACAAATATCCATGAAAACCTGCTTTGTCAACAAACACAATCAACCCAAAAATGCTGCAATGTTACCTTGAGGTATTTTTGCCCAACAGATATCTCATGTTTTTTTTTAATTGGTATATACATGTTTTAATTTTTTTTCCCTTTAGCCTTTCTGTATGTTGCGTCCAGTAAAAACTTAATAAGGGATGCACGAACCCTGTTCACGCATCCTTACGAGGGAATATGCGTGAACAGAGTTCACGCATCTTGAGACCCATTGGCCAAAAATCCTGCAAGCACGTGGGCGTAGGACCGCACCAGCTCAATTAGTACGCGGCAATACCGGGAGAGGTGGAAAAGATTTATTAGAGTACCTTAGCACGCTCAGGTTAATATAGCGCACCCCAGAGCTTCTGCGTTTCAAGGTGGGGTAGAAATGCACGGATTTCCACATCAGTTGAATGTTAGATAAATTGCTGGACGCTCGATCATTTGTTAAAGGATGTATCAAAAAGAGGGGTAGTTGTGTCCTTTTTGCCTTGTCAATGATCACCAGCTTGCTGAAGACGCAAACAAATCACCGTCAACAAGCAACTGGCTATCGTCTATGGTGATGCGAAGGATTAAGGATCATACAATTGTCTCAAAATCATGTAAGAAATTTCATATTTCATGCATGTGATAAGATAGAGAAGACGAGTTACAGACGAATTGTAAACGTTAGTTATAGGAGGCCACTTGGACATGATAAATCGAGTTCTTCCGCAAATTTTATGCAAGGGATCCTTCTCCATATTTCTCATCATTCATTTAAATCAACTCGAACTAATCTGGTGTTTGAAGGACATCCATGACACGACTTAATTATCAGAGCTTTGAATGAGATCCCAATGAAGATTAATATGTGGATCTCAATGCGGTACGAGGAGAAAAATATTTTCCTATAAATACTCAAGACCCTCAAACCAATAGGTTATTGCAGCTGCCGATTGAGAGAGCTCTGGTTTTCAAAAAATAGTGCCACCACGAATGTCTGTTTCGTAAAGAGGTGATCTGCGAAGCACTTGAATTTTGTGAAGGAGGAAGTTGTGGGCATTCAACCGGTGAAAACTACTCTCTAAGGAGCCTCACAAGTAACCATTTCGACGAAGCATAAAGGACATCCCAAACGCATCTATATGGATTACGTGATGATCTGATTCGCAAGCCTCTTTGGTCGTGAAGAATTTAGATCTCGTGGGGTAGTTGACATGTGTATTCCACACTTGTTCTATTCCACGAATCCCTCGGATTCCATGAATCCATTTGGAAGCACGATACCTTCATGTGTATTCCTTCTGGTTTGCGTGATGCTGCAGTATCCTGCTCCTGCTGGTCTTTTTCAAAGGGGTAGTGAATGTTATCATGCATAACACACTTACATTGAACTAAAGAGAACTTGAAGTGTGTCTCGAAAGAAATCATTTGCTGGATTCATGAGGAGGAACAAGTAGAGGAGGCTGGTGCGCCGCTAGGGTTTCTTGGGGGTTCTTCGTAGGGGGAGGCTGGCGCGCCGCTCTCTGGCCTCGTCCCCCCCATCTCCCTTCCTCCTTCTGCCCTCGGCCTGTGTTTTTTCTTGGGGTGGTGTTTTTACTCTCTCTGTTGCAGGTTTGTTTTTCGATTGGCGGCGACTTCATTGGAAGGGGTGGGTGGATCTGTTGCAGGTGAGCCTCTCAGTTGAAACCTGGACCAGTTTCATCGCTGCTCTGGCCTTCAGATCCTATATGGCTCTCCTTGTTGGTTCGCTGCGGTGGTTGCTCGGAGGCTTTGGGTTTTGCGGGTCGTCTGGTCTTCGGTGTCCCAGGAGGTGAGTCTTATGCTGGAGTTCTTCGTTGGTGGTTGTTGTGTGCGGTGCTCCTCTACGCTGGTGAAGGCGTCTTCAAACCGTGGTGTGGTTCTGGTGGTCGTCTCTCCGTTGAAGCCTTGTATGATCCTTTCGCTGCTCTGGCTTCACGCTCCTCTCGCTGCTCTCCCCGTCGGTCAGCCGTATGGGAAGCAAGCAAGCTCTGGGATGTGCGTTTGTTCAGCCTTGGTGTCCCAGAAGACGGCCCCAGCTCCTCTCCCGTGCTGCGGTGGTTCCCGGTTGATGGTGCTCTTCGAGGTTGGTGATGGATTGAGGTTTGTTTCTCTTCGTGTTTCGCAGATCATTCGGCTCCCGTGTGTGTCTTTTTGTTGGCGGCATTTTCGTTGTTTGTGGTGGCGACGTGGATTCCGGTGTCTGTTTTTTGTTGTTCTGGGGGAGACGTCTGTGGTCGTCCGGCGCACGGTGGATCGTCGTTCACGGTTGTTTCGGCGTCGATGGCATTGGTCCTTGTTTGAGTCAGGTGGTGGTGAGGCGCGGTGGCGGAAGTACGTGATGATGCATTGCTGTTGATGATCTGATTTTCTGGACGCTGGTGACAAGCGACGAGGACCGCGAAGACGGTGATGGAAGCTCCAGCGACGCTGGTGAGGAATCTCTGGCGGCGGCGACGGTGGTGGTTCTGAGAAGCAAGATCGAGGTGTGTGAGTGATTCGGTGTTTACGCAACTCGAGGTGGCTCTTGGATCAATTTGCAATGATGACGGCTGACACGTGGACTGGAAAGTGGAAAGCGGTTTATGTTTGTGAATTTTGAATTTGAAAACTCTGGTAGTGGTGTGGAACTTTAGCTATGGAGAAGGCCCGATGTGAGTTTTTGAATTTTGTGATGTACGGTTACCACTTTTCCTTAAAGTGGCTCTTAGAAAATATCAAAAAAGGATTTGGAGGTCTCATGAGGAACAAGTACCATGAACACCCATTGAGGTTTGTGCACAAGACATGGATAGTATTTCATGCTTGCATGCATGCATATGATTATCTAAGGCAAGGATATGTGAACAAATATTTGATAACCAAAGATACACTTATATTGGAACCTTGAATTTTGAAGGATTGATGTTGAGATACATGAAGCATAAATTAATAGCACATAAAATAACAACGGAGAATTTAAATGGATGTGTTAGTGTTTCGGATTCCATGCAACACATGAACAAAGTGGAATTGGTGTCAAGTCATCTAAGTTTGTTTCCTACATAAGATAATATTTGAGATTAAGGCCTAAAATTTTGTTGATTGAAAAAGTGTCTACCCAATATCTTGATATATCGAGGAAGAATTCAATCTATAGTGTGTTGATATATTCATCAGTTGCTCATTATGACATAAAAGAGAAGTGGAAGTTGCATCTTCCACTTAATTAAAGAGTATAAGGCATGCGTGTATAAAACATTGTTGATTCTGTGGATGTCGAAATCCATTAGTAGAGTAAAAAAATTATTCAAGGGATTTAAAGTTATCCAGTGCAGTAGAGATATAATGTTCATAAATTTTATTGAACATCTTTGAAGAAGTGGTTGTGCCAGTATAAACAACACCACTGCAGACTAGTGGAACTGGTATAAAGAACACTAATGACTTAGGAAGACTGTTTGTTTCATGGATGAACATTGTATGCCAATTCAAGTAATTTTTAATCACTATAAATAATAGTGACTAGAGAATCCTTGAATCAACCATAGGTTGATCGTGGAAAGGAGAAGGTCTTTATACCGAACCTTGTAAAAATCATTGTTTTCTGTTGTGTCCATTATTATCTACATTCTGCACAATAGATCAATTCTCCTTGACTGGGGAATAGGTTCAAGAGTAGAGGGGTTAATTTAAATAATGTAAAATCCTGTAAAAAGGTGGGTACACAGATTCACCACCCCCTCAGTGTCCCTGTAGGATCTATTTGGGATATACAATTGGTATCAGAGCATAGGTCTGCTTCTCATTAGATCAAATCTTTTCCCCAGTTTTTTACATGGTTTATATGAAGTGTAGATTTAAATCTAATTCTGAAGCACATCAGGTAGAAAATTTAATCTCCACACCTGTTGAAAAAAACATGAAGTTATCATCCAAGACTCTAAAAAGTATGATGAAGAGGGAAGCGAAGTTATTAAGGAAAATATCAAAAGTAATAAGATAAAGATCAATGTTCTCTTTTAAAATCATTTGATAATGATTCTAATGAAGTTACTAGTTCAATCTGGAGTGAGTATGAGGAAGTTGAATCTATCAAAATTGTTGAAGTCTTCTACTCTCAATTCGAAAGATATATGACGAATGTTCTTGAAGACATGATTTCATATATACTTTGTTCATGCAAGGATCTTTTTGATGAAATAGCACATTTTGAAGAAGAAATCAATAAATAGGAGGATGCACTTGTAAAGAAATTCTAATGGTGAAATATTCTCAGAGAACTTATTGAAGCAATAGAAGAATTTGAAAATAGTTTCATTCAAAAGATTTCAATAAAATAAGATGAATTGAAATGGAATTATTATGAAAGAACTGTGATTAAACATGTATTTGGAGAAGTAATCCATGTACATAAAATAATTTTCAATGTTTCTATGAATGTCATAGATGCTCAACATGAACAAAAAACATGTAAGGTCAATGATCTTGACATGTTAATGGAAGAAAAGAAAAAGTTTCATGATGAGTATATGTCAAAGATCCATGATTTGGGAGAATCACCTATAGCTACTATATGTATCAAGGGCGCCCAATTAGAAGTTAAAGACAAAAGAATTAAAGTTCTTAACAACTCTGGGATTAAAGGTAACAAATGACATGAAGATCAAATTAAGAAACTGACATGTGAATGGGAAGAAAAACTTCATGAATATGATACATTTCACCTCAGTATGAAATGTCTAAAACTAGTGATTTAATTGAGAAATTTTAAGGAGACAGATGTTGGAAGTTCTCAAGTTGTTGTGAAGATAAATTTGACCATCCTAACATATGAAGAGAGTAAAGCTCCAAAAAGAGATGTTTCTATAAAAATTGTTGAAGAGACTCATTGGTGGAAAGAATAATTCATTATCATCACATGATAAATCTTCTACATGTTTATGAGGAAGGTAACTCATAACCCAGTTAATTCAGTTTCTACAAATACAATCTCATCTGCTAATGGGGGTTCTAATACAAAGGTTGGGAAAATGTGAGTTATTAATATTATTGATACATCCACCAAAACATTAAGAGTGGGTTCTATAATGATCAAGAAACATATCTTCCAAAATTATGCTCCAAAGAAAGAAAAGAAAATACAGAAACAACAAGGCACTAAGTCTAGCAAGATTGGTACTAGAAGTAAAAGAATGATATTTTTTGGTTATGGTTGTTGTTGCTAGAAATTTGGGTGTCATAACATTGATTATTGTAATAATATGTTAGCATATGAAAATTATATATGGACTGTATTCATGGAAATTTTATGTGAAGAAATTAATAAACATGCAAAACTGAAATAGAATATACATATGAAGAAGAATCTGTCTATCAAGAAGAAAATTTGTTATCTTGAAGACTTCTATGATTATTTCAATATAAGTTGTCATAGTTATGATATGTGATGTTATATTCAAAAATTCACTATTCATTTGTTGATGATAAGAAAAGACCACAAAAAATTGTAGATGAAAAGAAAAAAAGTTAAGAAGTCTTCATTGGGGAATAAGCAGAATAAGGAAATCAAGAAATCTATAAAATAATAAACTCCCAAGAAGTATGATAAGTTGGAATCCAAGAATTTCATGTTAGCCAATAAAATATACTTCTACTTTGGAAAAATAATCCATAATAAGGACCACAAAAAACAGGCCATGAAAATTAATGGATTCAAGCTAAAATTTAGAAGAAAATCAATCAATAAAAGAAATTAGAAGATAGGATTGACTGAAGACCATCCTGAAGAAGATTTTGATAAGTTAAATAAGAATGATATCTAAAAAATCACTGAAGATTCTATGTGGAAACTCCAAGATAGAATATATTAAGAAGGAGTGCTTAATCATCTCCCCTAGTCAATTGTAAGATTCTAGATAAATGAAGAAGTATAAGGATAAAGGACTAGCTAAATAAAAGTCAAAGGGAAAACATATTGTTCCACATAAATATCTCAAATTTCATGAGAGGATTTCAATACATGACAACTCAGGTGTATCAAAATTATTGTGTGGAAGGTGCATGAAGGATGAAAAAAATTTAAATAATTGTATAACTATTTCACCATATCAAAGGGAGATGTTGAAGATAGAAAAAATATCACCAGGGGAATCTAATACTTTATTGAATAAGTGAGGATAAACAATCAAAATAAGATGAAGGTGAATAGAAGTAAATTTCCACTCCATCAAAGAAATATCAAAATGTAAAATATATTGAAGACACAAGCATAAAGAGTCCCAGAAACATTAGAGCTACAAGGAATGGAGTCTTTGGGTTGATAGGAAATTCTCAACCCTATTTCTCTTATTAAAATTCTTACAGGTGTTTCATCTTATTCCCTTATTTATTGTGAATTGTTTGTGTTATTAAATTGTAGGGAAATGAAGGAGATGATCATTCAATAGAGTATAACATGGTGAACAAAGTGTAAGACCACATGTTGTAATGACTTTTCATGATCTATTAAAAACATGAATTTTTTCACAATGGTGGATTATCTATATGAATATCATGAAGATTATTTCATTAAATTTTCCAATAGTTCAAATGAAAGGGGGTGCACCCCTTGAGGGGGAGGAAGCATAAAAGAGATGAAATGGAGACTTTTTTCATGAATATCTAGAAGATTTGTTCATATCTACATTAGTCAAAGATAGAGGTAGCATAATTACACTTCTTTACCTTGTCTTGATTGTATAAAATATGTTCATCAAGGTGGAGTGTTGGTTGGTGAGTAAGATCATAGAACGACGGAGTAATATATTATTGCACGTTAAATTTCAAATGTTTTTACTAAAGTCTATAGGAGAATATATTACTTAATGAATCTGTTTTATACAGCCCCCCTATTTGAGAAATGAATATGTTATGAGCATGATATCACATGTATTATTGTTAATGGAAAACATAGACAACCATGATTGTATATCTCTTATTTTCTACAATGGGTTAGCCCATGTAGGCTTTGAGAAGACTAACTACATAATATTTTCCAAGTGAAATATGCGGTACCATCCTTCTTTCGTAAAAGAAGATGTTATTGTTTGAATTATTTGAAGCGAAGAAGAGAAATCTTTTATTAATATTTTTGATTCATTGTAAATAATGGGGGGGAGGAACATCGAATTTAAGGAAATGGTATTAACAACAAAGTCAATGGAGGAGGTTGAAAATCCTTTGTGGATAGTTGATGAATATGGTTGTGTTTTTTTAATATATAAGAAGGAATCAAAATTCAATATATCATGAAGTCCTCTATAACCAGTGATTAATCATGGAAGGGAAAAGATGAAAAACATTTGATAAATACTCTATAAGATTAGTGATGATGCCCAAAGAATTTTTATAGAATCATTGATTGTCATTTGGTATGAAAATTATTCATGAGTTGTGATGTTTCCTGGAGAATTTTTATGGATTCCTAGCATTGGATGTCACTCTTGACTGATTCATCTTATTGTTAACTTTGATGATTGTTGAATTGTTGTTAACATTAAAGACAAGGGTTTATTGTACTAGGAAGGTTCACATTAACTTGAACATTTGATTTGGTGAAGACCATGAAAATATTCATTTTCATTAATCATTTATTTATAAAAGAATATTTTCCATATAGAGACTTTAAATATTTCATGAGGAGTTTTTATTTGATGAAGATCATGCAAATATTGTTTTTCAGATGAATTGATTGTTGAAGGATATCCATGGAAAATAAAATTGCCTGAAAAATACCTTTGAATAAAGAGAAGAATGAGATTTTGGATTTCCATGGATAATATATATTCCAAGAAAATTTTATATATAATTTTCATGAAGAATATAAGAATAAGAGATGTAGTTTTTAGTTTTTTTAGGACTTGGAATTTGCTGATTGGCCTTACTAAGCTTGGAATTTCCAAGTTTTCAAGGAAAGCCAATTCTTAATAAAAAATTTGGGGACAATCTATTGATAACTAAGGCGAACTCAACCATAGGATCACGTGGGAACGATGTCTACAATGTTTAATGGGAGCCATCCCCGAGCCATCCAGTAAGCCGCAGGGGGGGTAGGTATAATCCCCTGAGCACATGCCCATGTGTAGGGCATCCATGGGCTGAGAAAAAGCACAAGTAGGTGGGTGTAGGACCGCGCCCTTAGAATCGATACATGGTGGTATCAGGAGATTGGGGAGTGGTTTATGAGTGGCAGTTAGTGCTGGGACTATAAATGATTGGCCCACCCGTGGAATAATAATTACGAGATAAAAATAAAGTGCAAAAATGCGGAAATAAATGAACAATAGATGTAACGTGGAAAAACCCCCAAATGGAAGGGGTAAAAAACCACTGTAAAATAGAAGGATCACTATGAGGTAAAGGTGGGTACACACTCCCTCACTATTACAAGGAGAAAACCTTCGTAATATTCTCTCTTGAATAAAGGGGAAAACTACCTCACTAAATACCGCTCAAATAGGATATGCTAATGCTGATGAGGTGAAATGAAGAGATTGCTGAAGCTGATGAGATGATGAAGGGAGAGGATTCTTATGCCTTTTATAGTAAACCCTCACCCCTGATCCTCCTTCTCCAGCTGGAATATTGGGTGGGTTGGCCACCCACCATCTACTACCAGCCCACCTCCATTGACACACAAGATTAGAGGCACCGTCCTCCAAATAAGCTGCTGCCAACACATATCACACTTGGAGTTTTGATTGAGAACCAATCACATCTCCACATCCTTTCTATCTACCAAAACTTGATTCTAATGTCTCTATGAGGCCGCTCGAGAATCTACACCATCTGAACTTATGAGAGTTAATTGCCTTCGTCAAGAAATCTGCCATATTTTCTTTAGTGTGAATCTTATGCATTTCCAGACTTCCTTCCTCCACCACATCTCAGACAAAGTGATACTGTACCCCAATGTGCTTCATCCTAGAATGAAAAAATGGATTCCTTGCAATGAGAAAGGCACTCTGACTGTCACAAAACAATGGAATTTTCTCATGCTCCCACTGCATGTGCAATGTCTGGTCCAATAAAAATCATAGAAAACATCAGACTACCCACCACTGATGCATATGGTACTCGAGACATTTCCATCACAATAGGAGAAAATATTTCATTGAAATCAATACCTTCCTTCTGAGCAAATCCTTTGACCACCAATCATGCATGATATCTTTACACCTGGTCTTTTCTATCCCGTTTGATCTTAAAGATCCATTTTTTCCAATAGCCTTCCTTTCATTAGGTAATAGAACAAGATCCCAAGTCTTGTTCATGTGTAGGGCTTCAAGTTCCTCCTGCATTGTCTCCATCCATGAAGATACATCTGGACTCTGGGTCACCTGCACAAAAGAAGATGGCTCTCCATCCTCTATTAATAAGCTGTACACAATATTACTCTTAGTGACATAGTCTGAGTGACACACTGGTGCCCTTTTCTCCTAAGTTGGCTGTCATGGTCAAGACTCAACCGATACTTGATCATCATGATCTGATAATGCTTCAGAGGAAACTGATTCTTCCTTGGACTTGTCCTCTACATCGAATGTTGTAGTATTTCTATTCTCCTTCTCCATGTCTCGATCAACTGTCATTTGCACCTTGTCTTCTGCAAAAATTACATCTCTGCTGATGATAAATTTGTGGGCAGTGGGATCCCAAAAATGATACCTTTTTACACGATCAACATACCCCAAGAAGATACATTTCCCGGATCTCGAATCCAACTTTCATCTTTCCTGGTCATTAAACATTGCATATACAGGACTTCCAAAAGTATGTAACCGAGAATAGTCAATGGGTTTACCAGTCCACATCTCCATCAGTGTCTTCAGATCAATCGCCATTAAAAGAGATCAGTTGATCACATAACAGGCGATATTCACTGCTTCAGTCCAAAAAGTTTTGGCAATACCTGCAGTCTTCAGCATCGCCCTAGTTCTATCTAACATGGTTCTATTCATCTGCTCTGCCACTCCATTCTGCTGAGGAGTGTACACCACTGTGAACTGTCTCTTGATCTCTTCATGTTGAAAAAAAGTATCAAACTCCCCTCTTGTATATTCTCTACCATTGTCCGTCCTCATACACTTGATATGCTTTCTAGAGTCAGGCTCCTTCCGCGCTTTGAATGTTTTGAAGACTTCAAAAACATCCGCCTTCCTTTTGATTGGGTACACCCAACATCTCCTGGAATAATAATCAATGAATGATATAATGTACCTTGCTCCTCCTAGGGATATAACGGGTGCTTTCCAAACATCGGAATGGATCAACTCCAAGATCTCCTGACTTCTTGCTGTTGATGTCCCGAACATTAAACTGTATTGCTTGCTCAAAACACAATGCTCACAAAATGGTAAGGATAACTTTGTCAGCCCAGGCAGTAACTTCTGATCTGCAAGAGTCGTCAGGCCTTGTTCTGACATATGGCCAAGCTTTTGATGCTATAATGTCGTTAATGCTTTTTTCAAGGTAGTTGATGCAACAACTATCTCTGCTTCCTTGTACGTTTCACCCATAAGCATGTACGTGTTCTTTGAGATCTTCTATGCCTTCATTACCATAAGAGTTCCCTTCATGTTTCTCATCACTCCATTCTAGGTGTGAGTCTTGCATCCGATGAGATCAAATTGTCCCAAAGACAATATGTTCTTCTTCAGGCACTTGACATGACGTACTCCTTGGATGGTTCAAATAATACCATCATGCATCTTCAGTTTGATGGTACTGACTCCAATGATCATCAGAGTGTGATCATTCCCCATATATACAAGTCCTTCCAGGATGGTTTCATATTGTTCACACCATTCCTGTCGAGACGTCATGTGCCATGTTGTTCCTGAGTTGATAATACATGCATCGTCGAGATGCTGCCTGCTTCCAGTAGTCGTCACTGCTTCACTGACTAGTATATCTCCTCATTCAGAAGTACTCACCACATTTCCCTGAGAGATCTTTTCACTAATCTTCCTATTCCAACAATCCTTCTTAATGTGTCCCTTCTTGCCACAATTGAAACATGTTACATTCTTATTCTTACTCCTTGATTTGGACCTGCCATGATTTTGGCTCCCACTGGAACCACGCTCCATCATCCTTCCTCTCTCCATTGACAGAGCTTCTGCTTGGTGAGAAGTTGTCTATATATCCTCCTTGTTCTTGAGCTTACTTTATTCTTCAAGAAGCGCGACTGAAACATCATTGTAGGCCAACATATCTATCAGGATAATGTTGGTGAGGTTGATGATGAGTTGGTTATATGAATCTAGAAAACTCTGGAGTAGAATCTCTGGACGTTCAGTATCCACAATTTTATAACCCAACGCTGTGAGCTGAGAAAACAGGGTATTGAGGTTGTTTATGTGGTCAGTCACTAATGACGACTCCTTCATTCGAAGAGTGTACAATTTTTTTCTTCAGGAAAATTTTGGTGTGCAGTGACTTGGCCTCGTATAGCTTCATCCGAGTATCTCATATTTCCTTTGCCGTCTTTTTATCTGCAATGCTTGATAGGACCCCATCTACCAAAGCCAAATGGATGTTCGCAATAGCATTCCCATCCATATCGTTCCATTTCTCCTCCGTCACACCTGCCATCATTTCTCCAATTTCGAGTAGGCAATTATCCTTCTGCAGCACTGCCTGCATCTTCATTTTCCACAACGAAAAATTATTCCCGTTGAATTTTTCGATCTTGAATTTTGCCACCATCTAGACATGCTGTCAGTCCAAAACATCCTCCATTTCACAATGGTGTATTTAATAATCTCAATAATTTTTTCTGATGTGATAGATCCACCGGAGTTGCAACCATAGAGCATACTCAAATTTACGAGAATTATTAATACCCTAAAATGTGAACCGCACCGGGCCAGAACCTTCCCTCTGATACCACTTGTTGGGACCGTAAATTATTGGCACATCAGTGCAGTGATAATTATGAGATAAAAATAAAGTGAAAAAATGCAGAAGTAAATGAACACCAGATGTAACGTGGAAAAATCCCCAAATGAAAGGGGTAAAAAACCACGGGAGAAAATAGAAGGATCACTATGAGGTAAAAGTGGGTACACACTCCATCACTATTACAAGGAGAAAACCTTCGTAATATTCTCTCTTGAATAAAGGGGAAAACTACCCCACTAAATACCACTCAAATAGGATTTGCTAATGCTGATGAGGTGAAATGAAGAGATTGTCGAAGCTGATGAGATTATGAAGGGAGAGGATGCTTGTGCCTTTTAAGGCAACCCTCACACCTGCTCCTCCTTATCCCACTGGAATATTGTGTGGGTTGGCCACCCACCATATACCACCAACCCACCTCCTTTGACAAACAAGAAAGGGAGGCACCGTCCTCCAAATAATCTATATCCAACAGTAAGCATGCTCATGTTAATATACCGCACCATAGTGCTTGTGCATTTAAATGTGGGATGGAAATGTGTGGGTTCCCACATAATTTAAATGTCAGATAAAACACTTTCCTCATGATTATTTGATCATGTCTGTCTGATCATGTGGGGACATTGTATCCTTCCTTTAGCCTCATCAATGATAACCAATACACCTGAGACACATCCAGACCACCATCAATGAGAAACCTTCCATCCTCTATGGTGATACTGAAGGAGTAATGCTCATACAATCATCTCAAAATCATGGATGCAATTTATTCTAGCTTGCATGAGATAAGATGAAGAATATGAGTTACGACCGAACTAAATGTTTTAGTTGAAGGATGCCAAAAAAACATGAGATATCTTGGGATTCTGCAAATTTTATGTATGCAATCCTTCTCGCATACACCAGAGGACTTTCTGCAAAAGAACATTGTGAACCCATAAATGAAGAACACCATCTTTCTCAACATTCATTTATATCAACCTAAACAACTCACTTGTCTAAAGCAAGGTAGTCAAACTCAGCGAGTTTACTGTTCATGATTAGTAGAAAACTTGTAGACTCGTGGTAAACTCATGTGAAAAAATATAGACTCGGTGTAAACTCACCGAACTCACTGGGTAGACTCATACTGTAGACTCACGATTTTGACTACCATGGACTGAAGGACAATAATGACACTGGATAATTTTCATAAATTTTAGTAATATCTTGAAGCAAAATACTATGAGGATATTAATGTAGTGTGAAGCAACAAATATTTGCCTATAAATACTCAAGTCCCTCAACCTGATAGGTTGTTTCTACTGCTGATTAAAAGATCTCTTGATTCCAAAAAATATATCCACCACAAAGATTTGTTTCATAAATAGGTGATCCATGATGCACTTGGATTTCATGAAGGAGGAAGCCACATGCAATCAACAACTGTAAGGAACTCTTGTAGTAGCCTTACGAAGAACAATTTCTGTGAAGCATAAGGGATAATGCAAACATTCCTACCTAGCTTTCACGGTGATCTAATTAGTAAATATCCTTGGTCATGAGGCATTAAGATCTCTTGGGGATGTCGACATGTGTATTCCACACTCGTTCTGTTAAGCTGAGCACTAAGATTCCATGAATCCATTTGGGAGTACGATTCCTTCACGTGTATTCCTTATGGTTTGCATGAAGTTGCATGATCCCTCACCTACTTGTCTTCTGAAAAGGATTAAGTGAACATTATCATGCATAACACAAATACATTGAACTAATGATAAATTCAAGTGTGTGTGAATATCGTTCTCTTGAATGATTCTTTAGGAGGAACAAATATAGTAAACTACCCATCCGGTCTTGAGTACAAGACAAGGAAAGTGTAGCATACTAGCATGCATGAATATGATTATCAAAGGAATGCATATGTTTAACAACTATTTGGGAACCAAACTTACACTCATATTGTAACCTAGAATGTGAAATATTGATATTGAGATACCTGAAACATAAATTTATAGCACATAAAAAAATGGAGAATAAAAATAAAGGAGTTAGTGTTTCTGATGTCATGAAATAGAAGAACAAAGTGAAATTGGTTTGGAGTAATGTAAGTTTGATTCTTTTTTATGATAATATTTGAGATTAAGGACTTTAACTTTTTGACAGAAAGAGTATCTACCTAAGCTCTTGATATATTGAGGAAGATGTTAACCAACAATGTATTGATAAAATCATCATTTTCTCATTTTGACATAGCAGAGAAGTGGGAGTTTCATCTTCCACTTCATTAAAGTGTATAAGGCTGAAATGCATAAAACATTTATGATTCACTTGAAGTTGAAGTCCTTTAGTAGAGTAGCAAGATTATTCAGTTGATGCAATGAAATCCAATGCAGTAGAGATATCTTGTTCAGAATGTTTATTGAACATCTTTGAAAAAATTGTGATGATAGTATAAAGAATTTGATTTAAGACTAGTGGAACAAGTTTAAATAAAACCACTAACATAAAAATATTGAATATTTCTTACCTGAAAATTATATTCTAATTCTAGGCATTTGTAATCACCAAAAATAGTTGTGATAAGAGAATCTATGAATCAACCACAGGTTGATCGTGTAAAAGAGTATGTATTTGTACCAAACCATTTAAAAATATTTATGTTCTATTGTTTACATTATTATATGTATTCCAGACAACAGATCCATTCCTATTAATTTTGAAAGTAGTTCAAGAGTAGAGGGGTTAATTAAAATAAGTTAAAATCTGGTAAAAAGATGGGTACTCTGATTCACCCCCCCTCTCAATGTCCCTGTATGATCCATGTAGGCTCAACAAGTCATATCAGAGCATAGTTACACCTCTGATTGGATCAATGTTTTTGGTCCCACTAATTTTTACATGGTTTATATTAAGTGAATATTTGAATCTGAATTTGAATAACCATAGGTGGAAAATTTAATATTCACTCATGTTGAAGAAAACATGAAGGTATCTTCAAAGTATCTAAAAAATAGGATGTAGAGGGAAGCAAAGAGATTAAAGAAAATCTCAAAGAAAGAAGATAAGGATCAATGTTCTCTTTTAAAATAATATAACAATGATTCTTGTAAAGATACTAGTTCATTTTGTGGAGAGTATGAGGAAAATGAATCTATCAAAATTGTTGAAGGCTTATCCTCTCAATTTCAATGATATATGAATAAGGTTCCTAATTAATTTATTTCATATATACTTTGATCATTCAATGATAGTTTTGATAAAAGAGAACAAGATGAAGAAGAAAATAAATATGAGGATACACTTCCAAGGAAATTAAAAAGGTGAAATATTCTCACAGACCTCATTGAAAAAAATGAAGAATATGTGACTCTTTGCATCCAAAAGATTTGAATAATTAAAGATTAATTTTATTGGAATGATTATGAAATCACTATGGGTAAAAATATTTTTGGAGAAGTAATTCATGCACACAAAACATTATTCAATTTTTCCATAAACATCAAATATACTCAACTTGAAGAAAAAACATGTAAGGTGAAATATAATGACATGTTAGTTGAAGAAATGACCAAGTTACAAGATGAGTATATACATAAGATACTTAATTTAGAAGAATCTCATATAGATAATATATCTATCAGGGGATCCAAATTTGAAGTTAAATCCAAATGAATCAAAGAACATAAAAACATTCTAGTTGAAGGTAGTAAATAGATTAAAGATCTTATTAAGAAACTGACACATTAATGGGAAGGAAAACATAAAATACATGAAAATAATATGTTTTCCCTCAGAATGAAACATCTGGAAATAGATATTTAATTGATAAATTTTATGGAGGCACAAGATGGAATGAACAATGTTACTAAGAAGATAAATTCTTCCACCCAAAAATATAAAGAGAGTCAAGAACCAATAAGGATTATTTCTATAATTTTTTAAGAGAATAATATTACTGGGAAGAAGAATTCAAGATCATCAATAGATAAACATTCTAAAATTTCATAGAATAAGGTAACTAGTAACCCAATTAAATCAGTTTCTAAGAATGTAGCCTCATCTGATAGTTTTGGATCTAAGTTAAATACTGAAAAAATCTGGGATTATAAAATTACAAATAAATATACCGAAACACTAGGTATGAATACTAGAAATTTAAAGAAACATATCTTCCAAAATTAAGGTCCAAATAAGGAAAGGAAAATCTTGAAACAATAAGGCACTAAGTCTAGTCATATTGGTACTACAAGAAAAATAATGTTAATTGTTAGTTGTTGGTGGTGTTGCTGGAAATTTGAGCATCATTCCATTGATTTTGGGTATAATGTGGTAACACATGAAAATTATATAATTACTTCATTTAGGAAGTGTAGATGTAAAGAAATGAAAAAACCTTAAAAAATAAAATAGAATAAAAAGATGAAGAACAATTTGTATATCAATAATAAATTTGTTTATTTTGAGGACTTACATGATTATTGAAATAAAAGAGGTTATAGTTTGGATAAGTGATGGTATATTCCAACCATTCACTATTCACATGTTGATGAGAATAAAAGATCAAAAAAATTCACAAGAAACGGAAAAAATATAAAAATTATTCCATGGGGAATAAGTAGTAGAAGGATGTCATGAAATTTGTGAAACAAGCTACTCCCCAAAAGGATTATAAGTTGGAATCAAAGAATGTCATGTTAAAAAATTAAAGATGATTCTAAAGTGGAAAGATGTTGGGCAAAAATCCCTCAAGGTATCATTGAAGCATTTTTGAGGTGATTGTGTTTGTTGACAAAGTGGACATCTGAGTAGTGGTTGTTGACAAAGCAAAACAATGACATACAAATTTGTTGGCAAAGAGGATTTCATGGTGGAATGTCGAGTTCAAGAGCTGAGGTCAACGATCTATGATTGATTCTAGAACGTTGATAAAAGGAATGGATGATCTAGAGGCGGTACAAAAGAACAGATACAAGGTGGCGCCATTTTCCAGTGTTTGCCAAATTTTAGGGCCTGAAAATCAGCAAATGAAGAAAAGTGTTTTTGGCAAAAGGACTTGCGCGCAGAGGACTTAGAGTATAGGAAACTTGTGTGCCATATGTTTTTCAAGATCAGAAGATCAAAATATAGCTAAGGAAAAAGGTTCGCGCAAGTTTGGGAGTTGGTCGCACAAGTGTCTAAAATGACAGGGGACTTGCGCGCCGAAACTGGGTCATGCAGGTGACTTGCGCGCCATTGCACAGGGTGGTCAAATTGCCTATAAATACTGGACCACCCCTCCTCATTCTGAACGTAGTTCAACACTTTGAGAAATCAGAGCTCCCGTCGTGCAGGTGTGGTGGTCACGCAAGTGGTGAGTGTGGGTCGCGCAGGTGAATTTGCGCGCCAGTAGTTGAAGTTGTGCGCCGGTGTTAGAAGTTGCGCGCCGGTTGGGAGTTGCGCGTCAATATTGGTTTGGGAGTAAAAGGAAGAGAGTCGCACAAGTTTGGATTTGAGGAAGCTTGAGTCGCGCAATTGTCTGAGGAGGACTTGATCGACCGTTGTGACTTGTGCGCCGATACTTGCGCGCCAAGATTGACTTGCGCGCCAAGTAAGGTTTTTGTTCCAGTAGTGATTCTCAGACTGCGTGGAAGCTGGTACATTGCCCGATACCTTCGGTGCAAAGAGATATTCATCTACGGGTGAAAGTTTTACTTCAACAGAGCATCTACACACAGAGGAAGATGCATTCATTCATGCAAATGAAGAGACCTACAGGTCTATAAACTGTGAGTGGATTCCTTCCAAGAGCAGTGAGCTTAGGAAGAGGAAGAAGGTGATCCTCTCCACCGGCAGTGAGCTAGAGAGAGAGAGAAACAGGGAGTGACCCTTGGGAAAGCAGTGAGCTGACCCTAAACTTGTAAAGGCAGTGAGCCTGGTCTTAGAAGTGATCTAGCTCGAACCTTGTAATCCACAGCTAGTGAAGATTAGTGGAATTTGGTACGACCGGCAACTTGTCGGCGTATGCTCCTTGGACGTAGCCCTTTGCGGTGAACCAAGTAAAATTGAAGTGTCCTATGATTGCTTTTCTTTCTGTTTATATTGTGCAGCAGGAAAGAGAGAGAAGTGTGTTTTTCTTAACAACAAAACAAGATCATAACGGGCGTTAATTTTTAATTAGTCATACCCTGATTCACCCCCCCTCTCAGGGTATTCAGCCTAGTGGACCTAACAAAAGATATGACATAATAAGGACCATTGAAAATAGTCCATGGAAAGGTATGGAAGCAAGATAAAATTTTGAAGAAAATATATAAATTAGAGAAATATGAAGATGGGATATATTGAATACATTCGACAATAATATTTTTATAAGTTACATAAGAATGGAAACAAAAAAGAATTAAAGAAGTTGAGTGGAAACTCCAAGATAGAATATGATTAGAATGGGTGATTAATCATCTTCCTTGATCAATTTCATATTGATAGAGAAATGAAGAATGATGTGGATGAAGCACTAGCTAAAGAAAATGAAAAGGGAAAACATATTTTTTCACATGAAGATCTCTAATTTCATGAGATTTTTTAAACCCATGACAAATGAGGTGCATCACAAGTAATGTGTGGAAGGTGAATGTAAGATGGATACATTGAAAATAATTGTATAATTGTTTTATGAACTCAAAGGGAGATGTTAAAGATAGAGAAACAAATCACCCGAGGAAGATACTGCATTATTGGAAGAAGTGAGGTTAAAAAATTCACACAATATAATGGTTAATGGATGTAATGTGTCAATGCTATCAAAGAAATATCACAATATGAAATATAAAAAAAACACATGCATGAAGATTTCAAAAATATTTAGATCTATAAGGAATTGAGTCATTGGGTTGAGGGAAACTCTCAGCCCTATTATTATTATTAAGAATATCACAAGTATTCCATCTTATTCCCTAATTTATTTTAATGCGTTTTTGATCTTACCTTACAAGGAATTTAATGTGATGACCAATCTCAATATGGGACCTTGGTGAAAGAAGTGGAAGACTACATGTTAGAATGACTATTCATGATCTTCTTGAAACCTTATTAGTTCAACAATGGTAGATTATCAACTTGAATATCTTGAATATTATCTCCTAAAATTCTCCACTAGGTTAAATAAAAAGGAGTTCACCTAC
The DNA here is from genome assembly GCA_963277665.1 of Viscum album. Taxonomy (NCBI): domain Eukaryota; kingdom Viridiplantae; phylum Streptophyta; class Magnoliopsida; order Santalales; family Viscaceae; genus Viscum; species Viscum album. The sequence continues at coordinate 1,562,394,277 of OY728123.1, forward strand.
AACACTACAAGATTTTGTGATTTTTTTTTTCAAATTAATTTAATATTTTTTATATTTTTCATTTCATACAACACTAAATATAGTTTTTTTAATATATATTAAAACACTATGTTTGGATTAAATTATATGAAATATTAATTTAATCATGCACTATAGGAAACATAAAGGTTATAATTTTCTACACACTACACCAAGGTGAGCTTGCGCTACACATAACATCAACTTGGTTGTGATACACAAACTATCAAGTGTTATCGAACAATAATATATTAAAATATTATAATTTAATAACATATAACACAATTTCTAAATTTAAAAATACAGGATTAGCTAAATTATGAATATATATATTCAAATTCATTGGTTACCTATTAATTAGAAAAGAATATATTAACCAAATGTATATAAAGGGAATGATTTTATAAATGATTATTTTTATGTGAAAAAGAAGATTTAACTTAATAAATTAAAATAATTACTACTAGTGAATAATATTATTTATATTTATATGTTATAAATACAAAAAAATATTTTTTATATTTATCCAATTGATTTTATATGCATAATATGAAAACAGACCCAATATTACACATAAAAAATAATATTTTTACAAAAGTAGTTTTTACCACCATTTAAAGAAGAACCTATTTTAAAAATAAATTATGAATATTTTTTAAAACTAATATATCAAAATAAACTACACCTTTGAAATATAAAAATAAAAATTAGGTTAGGGAAATTCTTTTGTATTTTTCTATAAAGGTTCATTTTTTGATGAATAGTGAAAATTACTAAATTTTAATTCAAAACTAATTTTCATCTAATTTATTTATAATGTTCAATTATATTTTAAATTAGTTTTAATGATTAATTATATCAATTTTTATTAGTTAATAAATTGCAGGTCATTGGAAACAATTTCACTTTGAAATTGACTATAAAGACATAACAAACTTTTGAATTTTTTTACTTTAAAAACCTACATTGTCGTCTCATCTGTGGGATTAAATTTAAATTAATTTCTTCCACTTTTGTGATTGGAATTTAGAAAAATGGATTCAATATTTTAAATCAGAATAATTTATAATTTCTAATAAGTTAAACTTAGTTTTTTACCAAAAATATTAGTGAAAGTAATTAAAAAAATTACAACGATTATGGAAAAATTAAACGTAACAAGGGAATTAAAATTAAAATTAATAGCCTAAATGACATAGAAACCAGTACAAAACCCATTTTATGGCCATTTTTAGGCTATTAACCTTCAATTATTGATTATTTTTTGTTATATATTACTTTATTTTGGTAAAAATGTTGGTAAATCTAACTTATTTTCAAAAATACCAAGTGATTCATTTCCCTCCCCTATAAAAGTCCACCACCTCTCCCCTTCATCACACCTATAAAACCACTTATCGTAATCCAATATAATCCCAATAAACATCACAACATCTTTACATACCTTTATGAAGACTCTCTTGTGTAGAAAGAAATCCAAGGATGCCCTTTGGTGAAAATAAAAGGAGTTACTCAAAGAAGAGGTAACATCCTCCCTCAAGTTCCTTTATCTTATTTTCACTCTCCAGCCCATAAAATCTAATTATTAAATGATTATAAAAAACACTGGTATCATAAATATATTGAGTTGTTTTTATGATAAGTGTTTGACCTAAAATTACACACACTTCCATCTAATGGGTAATGAACATATTGTTTACATGTATAAAAAACTACGGCCTCACGAAACGATGATTGTTCGTTTTTCCTTTACCCCCTTTAATTATTGGTAATTTTGATGGAAAAACTATATATATATTATATATATGAAACATATTATGTCTTTATTATTATGTAATTATTTTAAAACACTTATATTCATACTTTCCGTTTTTTTAAAATATAATAATTTCATTTCAAGAATTATGGACTATGACCCCCACAAAGAGATGCAATTTTTTCACAGACCACATGGTATGTGTAAGGATGTTTTTAGTGAAATTATATGATATATGTGACATAATAATTCTACTATAATTATATTATATAAATATATAAACACATTTCATTTTATTTCTTTCAATACTACAATAAAACAAAAACATCATTCATGTGTATGTATGGCCTACCCTATCCATGAAGGGTATATTCAATTTCATATTTTTATATTCTATAGATTATTATAATAAACATATATTGAATATAAAATATATTTATATCATGGTTTAATTTCTTTAAATCGTGATATATGTATAAGGACCAATGATACAAGAAATTAAGACACGTGCGAAAAACAAAGTGAATATTACCTAAAGCGTAACCTTAACATGAAATTGTAAACAAGAGGGTAATATAAAGTCATAATAAATCCATATATGGTATTAGATATAAAAATATGGTTTTTTATAGATGTATAATAAACTTATATTTATTATACACGAGGTTTGAATGACTACGATGAGATTCAACACACAAGGTATGAGAATTTCATCTCACTTTTTATATCTAGGGGATACATGCCATGTTCACAACTCTTTTCTTTTGCATGGAGTATATAATACCCATGAATGTATTATATGATTATAATTATTAAATTTATAGTTATTTACATATCCATTCTATGATAATTCTGTCATGTAGTTAATGTTTCAAATGTTACCAAATCGGGAAGACAGTTTTGTCTTAATTCGACTTCTTTGAGACACATGTTTCGTTATGAACCAACATTATTTTTAGAGGAGTATATACTTATATTTGACATGTTATATAATATATCTCATTATTTTAATGATATTTTAGGCTTTATTTAATTTTATTTTCTTACATTCAGAGTATGATCCAATGTTACCAATTGGTAAGAGTTTATTGAAACAATCTCATCGTTTATCAAGATTGTTTATGATTATTCTTTCATTGATGAAATATTATGATACTTATATCAACAAATCTCATGAATTTTATTACCCTATGGTTATTCATGTTATATGCAAGTAATGGTACCATGTTTCCACTCTTTTGTAGATAAAATTATTAACAAAGTGTTTTTAGGAAAGTCTGACTTTACATCTCTCTTCGATCGGAAATATATGTTACTTCCAAACCATGTTTTTTAAAAAGTTTCCAAAAATATTTTAATATTATACTAGGATATTTATGTTAATATTTTACCCATGATTTACATTTTTTTAAAATGATTTTTTTAAAAGGAATCTTCATGTCATTCTCTAATTGAAGCACTTTTCTAAACTTTTTACGGTGAAAAAGAAATGTTTGGCATGCACGGATTTACCTGCCATCATGAACATCATTCTATTGAAGGTTCCTTTACAATATTAAAATTTTGTTTTTATAGGAATTATTTTCTTAATAATATGCACATTCTTTTTTTTAAATTGGTTTGAAAAAAGATATTTCAAAATGGTTTTAATATTTTATCATAGGTTTTCATGTAAAAATGGTTTTCAAAACATTTTCAATCTTAATTAATAAGTTTTATAGTAAAAAATGTTTCAAAAAAGTATTCAATCTTCTTTCCAAAATTTTCAAATAAAAATGTTTTCAGAACATTTTCAAGATTTATTTATATGTTTTTAAAGTGTTTTCATATAAAAATGTTTTTAAAATGTTTTGAAGATTATTTTATAAGTTTTCAAGGAAAAGGGTTTTAAATTTTTTATCAAGATTCATTTATATGTTTTCAAGGAAAAATGTTTTTAAAATGTTTTCAGGTTTATTTTATAAGTTTTCAAGTAAAAAGGTTTTCAAAATTATTTCAATTTTTCTTTCTTTGTTTTCAATGTATTTTCAAAGGTAATGGTTTTCAAAAGGTTGTTTTTTAAAATAAACTATGAAAGGATATTTTTATACAATAACTGTTTTTTAAAGTTATTTAAAAATTATTTTCCATCAAATTTGATATTCGTTGATGTTAACACCTTTTCAAGAAATGATTTAAAGGTTGCATTCATATTATTTCTCTGAATGGTTTATGTTTTGATGTCATGATATTTATGAAACCCATTTCTCTTTCATGGGTTATATATTTATGAAATCTTTTTATCTTCTTTGAGTTATATGCCTATGAAACCCACTTCTTTTCACATGTTATGATTTGATGAAATGATTATGGAAGTTGTATCTTTTCCATAGGTTAGTATATGATTAAATGTTTATGATACCTATTTCATTTCATGGGTTATGATATGATTGTTTATGATTTTGTGGCACAAGGATGTATGATTTTGTTATGAGATGTGTGAGACCGATATATCCCTCCAATTCATTGGGTAAAGATTTACATCTCATTAGATAGATTATGATGGTCTTGGGAGTGAACCTTAACTACTAATATTTCCACGAGAGTGAACCATGATTACCAAGATGGTTTGATGAGTAAACGTATTCTACTACAATGGCCAGAAAAGTGAACCATGACTTCCAGAATGGTATAGGGAGTGAACACATGCTACTAATATGTCCATGGTTTCAATTCCTTGACTACTATGGAAATAATTTATATTCTTATGTGTCTACCAAAAATTCTATTTATTATTCATATGTTGTGATTTAATGGCTTATGTTCTTTATTTCATTATGATTCATATCTTATGAACTACCAATATTTATTTCATGATTCATTTTCATGATATTTGATATGTATGGTGTGATTTTCTAATGTTATGATCGTGTTCTCATACCCCTATGATTATTTTTATGCTTACATGTCTCCCTTGTTTACCCTTACTGATCATCTGAGATCACCCCTTTTATGTTTCCTTCCCTAGGTTATGAAGATATATTTTTTGTGTGATTTGTTTAAGAGGGGTGATAGTATTGAATAATTTAATGGGAGATAATTTTTCTCACTCATGTAACAGTGTCTATGTTTCCATGTTTGTAAAGGCACTAATCTGATACGGTCTTTAGGCGTCGGTTTGAATAATGTTTTAAGTATTCTGAAAAATCTATTTAATGTCTGTATATGTTAATATTGAGTCATTATATCACCCTTTAAGGGTGATAAAACATAAAGGATATGAATTCAAGACTTTTTTCCATGAATATCTAGAAGATCAGGTCATCTCTATATAATTTGATGGCAGAGGTTACCCAATTACACTTATTTACATTGTCATAATTATATCAAATATGTGCATCAAAGGGGAGTGTTGGTTTATGAGTAAGAACATTGAAAGGGGGAGTAAAATGTTTTTGAATGTGATATTTATAACGTATTTACAGAAGTGTAAAAGAGAATATATTACTTGTTGAATCTCTTTTATAGAGCCCCCCTATTTGAGAAATGACAGTGTTATGAACATGATATCACATGAATTATTGTTAATGGGTAGTAGAGGAAACCTTGGATGTATCTATCTATTTTTTACATTAGGTTTTCCCACATAAACATATAATAGAACAACTAAAGGATCTTTGCTATGTGAACCATGTTGTACCATCCTTATTTCATAAAAATATGTTATTGTTTGAATGACTTGAAATGATGAAGAGAAGAATTGAAATAATCCTTTGGATTTATTTTCAATAATGGGGATAAAGAATATTGGATTTAAAGAAATTGTATTAGAATAAAAGAAAAAAGGGGAAGAATGAAAATCCCATGTGGATAGTTGATGAATATGGTTGTTTTTTATGTCAATATATAAGAAAGAATAAAAATTCAATGTATAATGAAGTCCTCTATGATCAGTGAATAATCATGGAAATAAAAAGATAAAAAGATTTTTATATACACTCAATAAGACTAGTGATTATTCTAGGAGAATTATTATGGACTAAATGAGTGTCATTTGGTATGAATTTTCTTAGTGAGTGGTGATAATTCTTGGAGAATTGTTATGGATCCATAAAATTAGATGTCACACATTTTCAATTCTTTTTTATATTAAATATGATGATTGTTTTAATTATTTTATGTTCAAAGACATGTGATTATTGTACTAGGAATATGCACACTATCATTCAAAATTTATTTAGTGAATACCAAGTAAATTCTCATTTTCATGTAGAATTTATTTTTGAAAGAAGACTTCCATGAAGAGACTTCAAATATTTCATGAGGAATTTATTTTCATGAAGAATGTAAGAAGAACAGAAGTGGGTTTGAGTTTTTTAGGGTTTGGAATTTGGTTATTGGACTTATTATATTTGGAATTTCAACATAGTCAATGTAATATAGACCTTAATAAAAAAGAGGTTCAACCCACTGGTTAACTGAGGCCAACTAAACCGTAGACATCCAACCCCGAGCCAACCAACAAGTGGTAGGGGATGTGTACAAGACCATGAGAGCATGCCCGTGTATAGGGTATGAATGGGCCAAGAAGGCCCACAAGATTGTGGGCACATGACCATGCTCACAGAACCAGTACAAGGTGGTACCAAGAGAGGGAGGAGAGATTTCTAAATGGCTTTTAGTGCACATAGGATAATAAACCACAATCTAGTGCTTGTGTGTTTTGATGTGGGAATTAAATGCATAGGATACCATGTCATTTTAATATCAGATAAAAGAAATTAGTTTATCATTTGAGGGTTTTTAATGGTTTTTTTATTTATTTTTAAATAGGATTGGGATTCAGGTATTTTTTTAAGAAGGGTTCGGGGAAACGTTAACCCCATTCACACTTCCTCTCTAAAGTTTATGAAAGAAGCATGAACGCGATTTAAGCTTCCTTAAAAAAAATAATTAAAATAATCATCAATTGTTATAAATACTAATTAAATAAAAATACATATTAATTAAAAATTCATCAATATGTATAACATATTAATAAATATAAATAAATATTGATTAAATAATCAAAAAAATTAATAATATTGTTCTAAATGAACAAAGGATGTAAAATGATCAAATCTAGGTGCTTGCATGGGAAAAAAGTAGTTGTAAAATGGAAAAATGATGTCAAAAGGGGGTGTGTGAGAGTGGGTGTCGGGGGGATTGGCATTTCATTTCTTTTTTAGTGCTAACAAATCCTATTTCTAACCCTTTTAAAAGAAATACTTTTTATAGTGACAATAAACACCTAACAATTTAGGAAAAGATAATTATTAATTTATCAATGCTAACTTGGGACTGGTAAACACTATTAATTGATGTTATTTTAGCACTGCCCTTTATTATTGTCTTCAGAATCACTTTTTAAGTGATAATAAAATTCTTTCATATAGGTGATAAAATTAAACTTTTCAGTACTGAACTCAAACCAAAGATTGATTACAATAATTAATTATAATAAAAAATGATGGAAAATGCCTTTATGATTATGTTTCTTATTACATAAATATGGATAATTAATTCCTTATAACATTTCATTATAGTGAATAAAACCTTAACTAAATAAATCTAAAATTAAATTGGGGCGATGTCTTGAATTCTTAAACTACAATCATATTTCACATTAAAATTAGTAAAAGTGAACATTGTATCTACGTATTGAATTTAATGCTACATCTCACCATCTATGATAAGAATTATTTGGGTGCCTCATCATCTTACCCTCCCCTCATTTATTACTCCTTCAATTCCTCCTCCCTCTTCACTTCCCTACCTATTATCAAAACACATCTTATGATCTTCATAACAGGCTTAATAATTACATCAAATATCAATCCCTTCTATGAAGAATGAAGAATGATGATACTTGGGGATGAATATGCCACCATCTTTCTTACCAACCATATATTTGATTAACTGCACCATCTTTTTGCCCCCCAGTGGTGGTATGTGAGTGTCGATCACCCAACCACCCTCTCCAGCAACCAATTATGTTCGTTCACATGGATGGAGAACAATACTAGATCTATTGGTCATGGATCCCTAATGAAGAAGAACCCTTCTCTTTCCCCTAACATCTTTCTCTTCTCAATGATTATAGTTGAAAATAATAATTATTTTTACCCTTCTCTCTTAAGTTCTTTCATTTTACATTTCACTTAACCCAGCCTGCCACAATAAGAGAGATTTTTCAAAGATTCCCCTCTAAAGAATACACTAGAATCCATCTTCAACTTATGATTTCCTAGATTTGAAAACATATATAACTTTACCAAGGATGATATTCTTCAATACATATTCATTAGTATACCAAAAATATGACCATACAATGATGATATATTCTTTATACATATTGTCTTGTATATGCTAACATATTCATAAAATTGATCTACGATGACCCTCTTTCTTATTTGTATTTGAAAACCAATTGAGGAATCATTAAAGGATGATAACGTATTCATATTTGTGATCAAGAATTGATAGCACTCATTGTTTATCATGTTCTCTACCTAAGAACTTGCTTCTCCATCAATTCCTTACATAATAAGAATAGATAAAATAAACAATGATTAAGGAAATATGGTGGATCTTCCTTCCTTTTTAATATGAAAAATAAAGGTTGAGTTTTTTTCTCAATAAAGTTTTTCCAATTACTTTAGTATTAATGATTTCAAATCTGAACATTTGAACATATATTCTGATTTTCATGGGTTTAGAAGGAATCTCATCACATAACATTCTGATTTTTGTAGAGATTTCTTTTTCTTATTAGCCTCCATGGATGATGCATTCTTAACCCTCTTTGGGATTTTTTCTTCTTCTAGAAGAATATCAAATCAATATTTTTCATAATATCCAAAATTCTATCACATGATGGAGGCATTTTAACCATAAAATTATCTAGTGAATATTGTGTACTGGTAGAAAATTTATCCTTATTTTATAAAGTATTAATATGTATCTTCACAAAATTGTTCAAATGAACTTATAATTCCATACATCTCATATTTTTGTTTTTTGGATCTTCCAACATAAACACTTAGTCTTCAAAAATATACATTATTGAGTCAAATTATTGTTAATGAAACATAATTTTTTTAACATAGATTCATGTCAATGACTTATAATATTTTAAAACCAATTTGAAATCATTTAGATCAATAATATTTCCTCAAGTTCACATATATTTTCATCCAGAGTATTTTTGAATTAAAAATAATTAATATAATTAATATTTATTAATGAATTGAAGAATAATATTTATTATATATATATAGTTAATAATAATAAATATTAATATGAATAGAAAATCATAATAATTTCTTTAGGTAGATAATTTTATAACATTCAGGCACTTATTAAAAAAATAATGCAACTCTATAAATGATAACAGTGAGGCACATACAATATGTATCATAAATCTAATATCAACTTAACATATGACTATGGCCTGAATGATCCTCTGTACCAGAGTTAGGCGTATACTGTATTTGTCCACGTTGTGTCTGTCTAGGTCTCCACTCTAGCATATGTTTCTCTTTTAAATCATCATCAACATCCACCTTTATATCCTCTTGTGTGATAGGTGTTGTATATACAGTCTCACCGCTTGTACTCTATCCTACCTCTAAGGATAGTGGATGTTGGTTGTAACTCTCCCAACATATAAATAAGATTTATATTGTGTGGAGGATGTCTACATAGTAGGGAGTAACAAAGTATCCAGGTCATTCCAGTAAATGTTTATATCAACCTCTAGCTATGACTGAGAAGATGGAGGAGCATCTTGATGATCGTGATGAACACCCTCCTCTTGTGGAACATTCGCATCCATAACAGGATCATCACCCCAAGTATATATATATCAGGCTTAGAAGCCTCTGAATCATTTGGTGTATAAAATAAAATACCATGATAAATCTAATACATGGAAGGAAGCAACTCTTTTACAGCTTTGTGAAAATATGTCTCATCAAATGCTCTTCCATCTAATGGACCAGACACGTGAATGAGACGGGCGATACGAGCTTCCTCTGAAAAAAATTCTGTTGTTAAGTAATGTAAATAAAAAATTTAATCAACAATGGAAGAAAGAATGAATACCAACTAATGAATGATATATTATTTTCATGTTAGAAATTAGACTGGGGACCTACAATACCAAGATGCATAATCCAGTAGATCCAATAAATGAAAATGTACTGTCCCTAACCCTTGGAATCGAGACTCCTGTCGTATGTCCTGTAGATCAATATATGTGGCATGGTAACTCCCGCAATCAAAGTCTCTCTTCCCTGACATATTCAAGGAATTAAGTGAAGGTAACTGAATGGGCAGTTCACGAATGAGATGAAGGAATCCAAACTGCCACATAAATTTGTCAATATGATGCCACTCGACAATATTAAAATGAATTAATGGAACCAAGAATTTTCCGGTAGCAAGAATCATCATACAATACAGTGGAAGACTCTGAATTACATAATCAGTATATAACATCCATGTAATTTGAAAAAACATGAATAATCAATTAATAAATGAAGAGATGTATTTTAAGGAATAAATATTTAACAATATAAATAATAATCACTTACATCGTCTGGATGAAGGCTGTCTAGAATAAGACTGTAGGTATAGACATCGTGTCTGGCATTATCTAAATACCGATGTTCCTGACTCCACCTATAGATAACATATCTATAGTTAAATTTCATAATATAAAGTTATATAATTAATTTATACATTTTAAGGAAGGAATTGCATACCATCATACAAGTGGATCCTCTACACTAATATTTGTAAGCAATGGTGCACAAGAATGTGGATCTAAGAGAGGTATGTTCTCCCATAACCAAATCTATAGAAGAATAATGAATCCTATGATCTATATCTTATTTATGTGACATGCATTGCATAAATCCCTATATGTATATGGAAGACAAGAAGACCCCCAACTATACTGGTCTTCCTGGTCCAAATCCTTCAAAAAAGGTAAATACATGATATGTACAAATGTAGTGGAGTGATCAATGAAAATTGTGCCACTGATCAGCCTCAAAATATAAGCATGTGAAAATTTATGCATGATGATCTCATCATCATCTTCTCTTGGATGTGGGAAGTGATGGTATAACTAGGGAATGCGTAATAGACCATCGAAGATAGAACTGACATCATTGTGGAACTCTATGACCTGTAATCTATGAACAATCTCGAACCAATCTACTCCAACTTGGACTATCACAACCACACTGTCGATGGGGAGTCCCAACATAATGGACACATCCTAAAGTGTAATAGTCATATCTCCCTCTGTAAAATGGAATGTATCTTACTCTGGCCTCCATCTCTCTATGAGTGAAAAAAATAAGCTGATGTTCACCATATTCGAATTCTCACATTGCTAGGTCATAGAACCCAGCTCGATGAATATGGGGGATAATAGTGGGAGGTGGTGTGGTGTGATGGAAATAATGAGATCGACGTACACTCAAAGGAGGAACATAAAATCCCTAAAAAACTATCCATAAAACCTAAGTATCATGGGGTGTAAACAACAGATGACCAATCATCTGCAAAAAATGATATCATCGTTACTTTTTTTATAGGGAATTTAATAAAAAATTTAACATTTTAAAAAAACTACAATAATAAAAATAAGGTTAACAAATATATTTGAGTGGTATTGTTGGTATAGTTTATAAATTTTTTATTTTATTGGTCTTCAATGAATTTTAATTTATTCTTATTTTTTATATAAATTTACAGTTATGAGAAACCCACAATGAACATGCTGATTCATGATATATTCATTTTCATTTTATGTTTATTTTTTAAATAGTCATTGTATCAAAAAATTCTTTCAAATAGAATCCATAAATGAAACAAACCAAAATTGAAACAGGTCAGAAATGGAGCACATAAAAAATAATAAGATTCATTATCGAACCGTCAATATATGAAACAAAATATACACATTCATGATAAAACACACAAACATGATCATGGATGACAGGATGTGGAGCTATGTCCTACCACTTGGGGAATTCTCTTAAAAGAATGTCATTATGTATGATAAATAATGCATCATAGTCCCCCTCATCATTAACAAGGTCAATCCATATCGATTCTTATTCGATTCTACTTTGGTCTTGCTTGGGGGTGCAACCTGGTAGTATAAAGCCAACAATTTAAAAAATGACAAAAATTGAAACAAAACATAAATGAAAACAAGACCAACTTACAAAACCTTGAAATATCAAGGATGATAGTCGGCTGATTAGAAGGTAATGAGATAGAATTAAAGTCACCAATAGGCATCCAATATGCAATATAATAGTTAAAAAATATGCTCATGTGATACACTAGGTAAATATTGGGATCCAATGATATATTTAATGAAGCACAAGCTACGACAACATGTGAACATGGATATATCAATGCCTAAAAGTTGTCGAAATCACAATACATGTTATCCAACGTAACCAAAAGCACTCAACCATTAGTTCATGTAGCCTTGTCATAACACTCCCTTACCTGAAATCCCATCATTTCCATTTCAAAGGTTTGACCACTCAATCAGGAAGCCTTATTCCATATCATACAATGTCACTTTGGAAATGTTGAGTAAAACACATTCCATTTTCCATCCTATAATAGGCCTTTTGGGACTAGTTTACAAATTAGTTCACACATCTATAAAATGTCTCTTGCACTAACCCTATGATCTGGGGTTTTCACACACCCTTGAGTACCCCATTTATGCACTCCACTATATTAGTGGTCACATGACTATATCTCCTTCCACCATCATATGATAATAACCATTTTTACAATGAAATTTGCATCATATATTCATACACATCTTCATTATCTCTTAGAATCTCTTCAGGATGTCGATCAAACCCTTTTTTTGGGTCACATTTCCTGAAACCATAATGGAATAATTTAATAAAAAGATATTAATTTTTTTTAAAGTGTATGTTTATAAATATATACCCAACTTAAGGATCACCTTATTTATTACCACATCTCTAAAATGATTGTGCACATTACCTGAAATATGTCTAATGAAATATCAATGATAAGTATTTGGATCTATCCATGAAACCCCATCACTACTTATGGACTCTATAATTTCTCGATAATGATCAGATATTAGACACACTCCCGGGTTTCGTGTGACAAGAATGTGCACACATGCCAAAAACCAGCTCCATGATTCAATTTTTTTTTCAATAATAGACAATGAATGTGGTAGAGTAAGATTACCATCCTATGTAGAAGTAATGAGTAGAACACCTGTATACTTTACATATAAGAAATATCCATCTACCTAAATGAATTGTTTATTATGGGGAAAAGCAACAATGCATGGCCTGAATGCCCAAAAAAACCTATTAGAATTCACATTTGATCGATTAACTCGGTGATTGCGGACTCATACTCAACCATTTATAAATGATAAATAATCTGATTTTTTAGAGACAAAAATACCTTATGTGGTGTCAACATTGCATAAGATTCATCCCATTCACCATACACTTTTACAATTACCTTCTATTTTGCATTACAAGATTTGTTGTAGGATATCTTATAGTTAAAAAACTATGAAATTCTTTCCTGAACAAGGGAAATAGGATTGTCCTAACATGTTCATATCATCTCAAAAATAACAATTGATATAAACTTGGCATCAAATGAAGAGTGATCTTAAGACAAGATTGGATGCATATATGTGTGTGAGCCTTCTAATTAAGTTATCTTCCAATATGAAAAAAATTTATCATATATTTCCATGAATCAAAATTTACTTTTTGGCCTATATTTTTCTCATCAAATGAGATATTTTTTATTCTTCAACTCATCGACCATAAATGTGAAATGCCTCTCTATGTGGTATTGTTTTATCACTTTTTTCATGGAATTTTTACTTTCAAAATCCCACCCGACATAGGTGTAGTTATCATTTGATATAGATATATTCCCTATAATGACAAGGAATTCAGAATCTAGTGTAATTACATCCCAATCAAAATATTTTTCATGAGACATTCCTCCAACTAAAGAAGTCAATACTGAAGGATGATTACCACTAACTAGAGGATGTCATGAATTCCTATCTCTCATAGGATCCTCAAAATGTTCATTCCCCACATCACCCTATCATGGATGCATCTCTCTCAATGTAACCTCATAAAGTTAATTCCCAACATCTCCCTCACCCACATCATATCCTGATGCCTTAGTAGATACTTCTTCCTTTGATAAACTTTGATTCACTATATCATTAGTACATAATTAGATGTCCCCTACATTTCCTTCTAAATTCTGATCATCTTCTTTATAATTTTGTTCTATCACAGTAGTCATATGAGAATGAGTCAATGAATTATAGTTTTGTGAAGGACTGACATCTATAGTGCTCACAAAACATGGTTATGTTTCAATCAGTTGCACTCACAAATCACCATATAAAATTCCATCAGACCATTACTACATTGTTTCCTGAATAACAAAGATGCATCCATCCAATCCACATAATCAACCAGAGGGTACTTGTTGTGCCATAAACATTCAAGATATTGAATATGGTGATATTCTATTGAAGTAATTTATTGAAGAGCCCTTAGTTTTAATAAACTATGATGCTTATTATGTACATTATCCAATGTCAGACAACCATGATGATTTTACACTCTTATAGGTGGAAAACTATAGCTAAAATCTTTATTGGTATAAATTTCCTCACCGTTGCAATAGATTTGTGAATACATGATTACCTAGAAAAAACAATTAGTAAAATATTATATACTACATAAAACTTTTAAATTATTTAAATTGGTTATGATTGAATAATTGACTCGATATTGATAGTTTTTCTATGGATTGGTTTATCACAATTTAGGTATAGTGATAGTGATATTATTACCAAAGAAAATTTAATATAATGTTATATATTTTTATACCACAACATCAAATGTTTCATAAATTTTAATCACTTATGAATAAATAACCATGGATTGATCTTGATAATTACTATGTATTATTTTATCATTATCTGATAAACTAACCAAAACCTATGGGTGGACTCCTAGAGTCTCTATTATAAAATATTTACGCAACCTCCAGTCTCCTTTAAAACAGCAATGCCTCTGGTCGAACGTCTCTTGTGGAACTCATATTCTTGAACTCCTCTTCACGGATGCTTCTTGTCAATCACATTTTAATTAAAAATTTACACACTTGGAAGTGAGGGGGTCTATGGGTATGAAATACATAAATTTTTTAAGAGGACATGGAGGTACATAAATACTTAGTGAGAGATGAATCTCTAATCATCAATGCAGAAAATAAAATGTAATTATTTTAAATTATATGATCACATAACCAATAAAAGTACTGCAATTTCAACTATGAATTGTTCGGTCATCTTAAGATTAGTTTTCACAGAATACTATTAACATGTTTTTTTGTATGCTTAATATTTTCTATATATAATATAACTTTACCTATTACCAGATGAAATATATATTATGTATCTACACCTATTTTAAAAAAAATATAACTTTTCAATTTGTATGTGTGTATATATATATCTAACAATATCATTTAATAAATTTAATTAAAAATAATATAATTTAAACTTACTTAACAATAATTACAATACTGAACACTTATGATATTTTAAATTTTATAAAATTTCATATATATATATATAATATTTATTTGTTCATTCTACTACTTTCCAAAATATAAGTAAATATATTTTATACTTTATTACATTAAATAATAATTATTTAAACTCAATATAATTTATATTTATTGATTAAAATTTTTTTAGTAATAAATAAAAGTAATATAATTTACACTTACATAAAAACCATTTAAATAATATAAACTTATGTTATTTTCAATTTAATAAAATTACATATATATTAATTTTTTGTCATTATTCTATATTCCAATATTTAATTAAATATATTTAATACTTTAATACTTAAAAAAATAATTATTTACACTAAATATGATTTAAATTAATATTTATAGAAATATTTTTTATAAAAATAACAAATATAATTTTCTATATGTTTTTTAATAAAATTAAATATGATACTTAATATAACTAATAAATTTTTAATAAATTATATATCAAGTGCATAGAATATTATAATTTAAATATATATTACTTTAAATATAACAAATAAATATATTCAACTCGCCTTTTAAATAAAAAATATATACATTTAAAAAAAATATTATGATAGTGTATAGAATATTATAATTTACATTTACATTAATTTAAAAATGAAATATTTTATATACATATATATTTATTCAACCTTCCATTTAAATTAAAAAATATACATTTTTTGAAACAATTTTATTTCCCTAAATATAAATTACATTTTAGACACACCATATTTAAATTTCTTTAACATTCAATATGATTTATATCATACAACAAACAATAACTCTTTCATAAATTAGATCATACAAAAGACACTAATTTATACTTTTATACATGCATCAATACATATTAAAAAAATAAACCATACACACAAACACTAATTTCTACACATAACATATTAAACAAATAAAATATAAAAATAATAAAAAAAACAACTAAACAATTGGAATTTTAAATAGAAATTTTGCCTTCTTAAAAGCAGAAAATATATGTTGAGAAAAATTCTCTATAGGGCTTCACAACATAAAACTGAGGAGAGCAATGAGATTTGGGGGGGGGGGTCCTTTTATAGAACTCAGCCTGTAGGATGCGTGAACCCCGTTTAGGCATCCTTTATCACATTTGTGAAGGAAGCATTAAAAAGGTTCACACATTTCTAGTAGGTATAGATAGAAGCTTGAACCGTGTTCATGATTTTTAGGTCCCCTTTTTAAAAAAAATCGGGGACCTGATCCCCTTTAAAAGATTTTAAAAAACCCATTAAAAAAATCCATCACTTGATCACAACTGTCCTATCATGTGGGGACGTTTTGAGCCAACAAGAAGGATGGGGACTACAGGACGACAAATGCAGTGATCAGGATTTTTGGGACATAGTGCTGGGGTTCACCGGAGATGATGGATGTGGCGCTGTTTTGGTTGGATTGGATCGGATGGAGAGGCGAAAAAGATGTGATATGTGGAGGTTGATGGACCTCGGTCATGGTGATAGGATGGAGTAGACTATGACCTCAGGATGGGGCTATATAGATAGGTGAGAGAATTGTGGAATACAATTTGTAGGCTTGTTGACTTAGTGGAGGCTGTTATAGGCTGTATGCATGTTGAGCGGAGAAAGTGTTTGATTAGTCTCTTCTTGGGGATGTAAATGTTTTTATGGGCTATTGGGTCATTTTTTGGTTTATTTCAGGGAATTATCCTAACATCTATGGGGTTCATATGCTTGTTGAAGGGTGTGTTTTCCACTTTTGTGTTTGGTACTGGTTTGTGTGCCATTTGTTTTGTGTTGCTGCTTGGATGTACTTTTATTTTCCTTAATAAATTTTAGGACCGAACTCGCTTGAGTAATGAACCTTCTTGGTATCACAGGGGGACGTTTTCTTTTTTCCTTAAGCCTCCTCAATGATAACCACCACTCTGGAGATACATTAGAACCACCATCAACGAACAACCGGTCATCCTCTATGGTGATCCCAAAAGATTAAGGCTCGTACAATCATCTCTAAATCATGCATGGAATGTCAACTTTATTTCATGTGATAA
Source organism: Viscum album (assembly GCA_963277665.1). Taxonomy (NCBI): domain Eukaryota; kingdom Viridiplantae; phylum Streptophyta; class Magnoliopsida; order Santalales; family Viscaceae; genus Viscum; species Viscum album. Next base: position 1,562,411,805 of record OY728123.1, read on the forward strand.
GATGAAGTATATGGGTTATGGAAGAAATGAAAACATTAGTTTCAAGGTGCCACTTGACCATGAGAGAGGTCAGGCTTTGGAAAATTTTATGTACGTGGTCCTTCTCCCATTAATGAGAGGACTCACCACAAAAGACCATTGTGAAGTCATGAAGGATTAATGCAATCTTTCATGGAGTTCATTTAAATCAACCCTAAGAACTCAAGTGTTTCATGGAAATCCATGAAATGACATAATAATCAAATATTTAAATGATATCTCGATGTGGATTAATATGCTGAGTTTAATGCGGTACACAGAAACAAATATTTTCCTTTCAATATTCAAATACCTCAATCTGAGAGGTTTCTAATGCTGTAGATTGAGAGATCTCTTATTTTCAAAAAATGGAGCCACAAAAAATGTTGGGTTTGAAAATAGGTGAATTGCGAAACACTTTGATTTCTCGAAGGAGGATTTCACGATACTTCAACAAGTGAAAAATAATCTTGAAGGAGCCTCTCAAAAAACCATTTCCTCAAAGAAAATGGGTGATTTCAAACACATCTCCCTAGATTTTACAATGATATGATCGACATGAATCATTAGTTTTGATTAATTTAGATAATGTGTGGCAGTCGACATGTGTATTCCATATACATTCTGTTTCGCAAAGCACTGGCATTCCACAAGTGTTTTTTTTAAATGCATTTTAATTTTTTTTTGAAAAACTGCTTAGGTTATTTTTTTTAAAAACACGCTACAAAGGCGGCATAGGCGATGCCGCATTTTCTCCCCCATGCCGCCTTTGGCCCAGATTTATGACATGGAAAAGGTGGCCGGGAGGAGGCCACCTTTCGCCTTTGGGTAAGGCGAAAGGAAGCTTCTGCGATGCCGCCCTTGGCCTTACAGAGAGGTGAAAGGCGGCTTCTGCGATGCCTCCTTGGACTGAAATCCCTATAAAAGGGCGGCCACCCCCCTCTCCTTACTTGATCCATGCCTTCATCTCTCATAAATTCTCACTGTATCTCTCTAAAAATTCATTTGTTGTGTGGTTTTTTATGAAGCTTCATTTAGATGTATCTTTCTATATTTAATTTAATGTTTTTATTTAATTAATTTAATTATTTTTAGTTTTATATATTTCAATTTTTAAGTAGTTAAGGTAGTTCTTAATATTTGGTTATTTAGTTTCTTTAATTATTTATATATAGTTTGAAATAATTATTGTTTGGTAGTATAGATTAACAAAGGATTAATTATTTTCAAATTTTGGTAGCTTAAAGATTATGTGGTTATCTAAGAAATTAAATTCTTGTCTGGATACAAACAAGGGGATGTGGCTCTGGCACATATGTACATAGGGGTAAAACCCAAAAACACCGCTTTGAGCTAGACTTGAACGACAACTGGGGCACAATAACGGGCCTTACTGCATCCTAGTTTGACACTCCTAGGGAATATTCTTAAGATGATTCATATTTTTTTATAAACTACTAAAATATCTAAGAGAAGAAAAATAAAATTAGTATATTTATCAATGATAAAATGATAAATATAATGTTATAGAATCAAATAAGGACATAAGAATTAACAAATTAATGTTATTATTATTTTATTATATTTAACTATTGAATATAATATGATTAATGATTAAAGAATAAATAATTAAATAATAACTTAATAATGATTAAATAGTGATTAAAGAATGATTGATTAGTTAAAAAATGTATTAAGAAAATCAGTTTAAAATGAATATTATAATTATTTAAAATGAAATGGAGAAGCAAATGTTTTAAAAAGTAAATATTATATAGTTTAGAAATAATAGTTACTATTAGAAATAATTAATTATAGAATAATTAATAAATAACATAGGATTAAAACATGGATCCATATAATGATTATCTAATGATACTGATGAACATATAAAGTGAAATGAAGAAGAATAAACACAATAAATAAAATAGAACCCTAAAATTAAATTCTAATAAATATCATATGGTCAAACATCAGTATCTTATTTTAGGCTATAGAAGGTTCCCTAAAATTACATTCTAATAAACATCATATGGTCAAACATCATTGTTAATATTTGTTACACTATCATAATTTTGATGAAAGAAAAAATTTTGATGTAGAGAGTCATGGTTTCCCGTGTGTACTGCTATGGGGAGATTATTCAAATTGACCAATGAGATTATTACAGTACACAACCAATTATGGTGGTTAGTACAACTAATTGTGTAACGATAAGTGACCTTTAAAAGAGAATTCATGGTTCCTTAAATCTGGGACCTGATTAAGAGATCATGCTTATGAGCTATAGACATTTTCAATTTTGGACAACACTGTGGCATTTAGATTGTCCATTGGTTGCTGATGCGTAGTGGGTCTAAGCAATTAATTTATTTTCTCAACGGTCAGATGGTACCATGATGGAGTTATATGTTGATGTTACTACTATAAAACAACAACGTCCACTTGTACGAAGACGTAGAATTACAATAGTGGTTGAAGACAGTCCCCACGAAATTGAGCCTATTCCAAATGATGAAACAGAAGAGGACAACCAAGATGATCTCCCAGATATACATGTCAATCCAACTTTTGATGAGGAGTTTCGTAATGATAGATCACATGGTGATAATAGTGCTAATGAGGAGGGTCCAACGGAAGATAGAGAGGAGGTTTTGAGAAATGCATTAGTTGTACATCAACCTCGACCTACAATAAATCATCCACCACTATTTTCATCTTGGTCAGAAGCAATGACACGTGTTCCTAAATTTGATAATACTGTACTCACACCAAAAACTTAGTTCCCTGGAGTTGTACTAGATAGGTTTAGTGAGGTGGACAAAACATTATATATTGGAAGGAATTTTCCTAGTAAAGATGCCTTAAAAATCACGCTAAATAGATTTCATATTTAGAGACACTTCAACTATGTAGTTCATGAATCATGCCATAGTAAATATGTTATATGGTGTGATAAGTATGGGGATGATTGTATATTTCTCTTGAGGGCGATTCCAGACATTACATTTGGAGGTTGGAGAATCTCTAGGATCGAGGTGGATCATACCTGTGTTCAGCCAAGCCTCACACAAGATCATACCTCATTGGATGCAGAATTTGTGTCATCTATTGTTGTTGAGATGATTAGGACATGTCAATATGTTCTAATATCCCTTGTGTAGGAGAAGATTCAACAGACATTTAGTTATAAGATTTCGTATAATAAGGCATGGATGACGAAAAAGAAGGCAATTGTGAAGGTCTATGGTTATTGGGATAACTCATATCGGGTGTTTCCGCAATTTATAGCCATACTGAGGCACCATAACCAAGTTTTTTTTCCATCTAGATTTAAATGAACATGTGTCTCACAATAACCGACTTGATCCATCTCGTGTTCAATTTCATCGGTTGTTCTAGGCATTCCTTCCCTGTATCTCCACATTTCGTTTCTACAAACAATTTATTCAGATTGATGGAACATTTCTATATGGAAAATAAAAGGGTGTATTGTTGATTGCGACAACCCAAGATGGAAACCATTAAACTCTTTCATTTTCCTTTGCTATTGTATAGAAAGAAAACTATGAATCATTGGGTTGGTTTATGGAATGTATCAACAACCATTTCACAAAAATTTTGGGTGTTTGTTTGATATATGATCACCATCAATCAATTAATAATGAAATCAATGAAGTTCCTGATACATAGAGATACCCCAATGCACATAATCAGTTTTACATTAGACACATTCCTAGAAATATGCATAAAAAATTCCACAATGTACCGATGAAGAAGGCAATCACGAGGCTTGGTACGCATTCTATTAATTATATTTTACTATTTCAATATAAATATAAAATCAATTTATGTGAAATATAATCTATGCTTTGTAGCATATGATTCAGACCAATAGCGGTTTGAAGAATGTTTTGAACAAATTCTTCAGGCTAATCAATAAGTTTATGATTATATGATGCGGATTCCAAAAGAGAAATGGACATAATCATACGATGGGGGGAAGATGTACAGACACATGATGAAAAACATTGTGGAGTGCATCAATGGTATCTTCAAAGGGATTCACAAGCTACCTATAACTGCCTTAGTTCAGAAGGCATTATATTGATGTGTGAAGTACTTTATGGATAGAAAAAAACTAGCATCAGATGAAATAAAACATGGGCTAAGATACGGAAGACACTTTCAATGAGAGATTGAAAAGAATATTGAAGAAGCTTCTGGTTATCACGTCTATATATTTTGAAGATAATACCCCTGATTTGAAGTTCAAGAGTGTTTAGACCCCATCACAAATCGCGTCGGTGAAAAAATGGTGGTATTACTAGAAACAAGGCTATGTCAATGTGGAAAATTTCAGGCCTTATAGTTTCCATGTACACACTCCATCACAACATGTGCCTTTGTGAACATCTCATGGGAAGCATATGTTGATCCAGTGTACCAGATGGATACCATTGCTAACTGTTATGTCACACCATGGAAACCTATTGGGGAGTATCGTTATTTCCCAATGCCTGAAGGCTAAACGATAGTGATACCTGACATGAATTGGTTATGTCCTCGTGGGAGACCGAAGGCGAGTAGGATGCGTAATGAGATGGACTGGCCTCAAGAACAAGAACAGAGTTTGTGATGCACGATATGTCATAAAGAAGGTCATAACCGGAAACGATGCCCTAACGTTGTTGGGTCGAGTTCACAGTCTCATCCATAATGATGTATTGTCGTCATTGTGACATTCTCATACTGTAAACTAAATGTTGTTATCTATTATTTTTTACTTGGTTTTCTAAACCCCAAACATCTGATATAATATTTCATAATAATATTCTTGCTTTCAAGAAATAACTTTAAATTTGAGATAATAGTGACCTTGCTAGTCCGCCGGTCGAGATGAAGGTGCTGCATGACGCTCCGCGTGGACACTGGTATGATAATTCATTTCTATTGGTTTTTGATTCTTCTATGAGTTATTGACTATAATTTCTCAATCTTTTTCACTATCGTTGATGTATTTTACCAGTGGTGTCAATGACACAATTTTGACATGGTTCCGAGACAACATTTGGGCGTATATCAGCTGTAGTTGGAATGTCTCTTACCTGATTAGGTATGTATATACAATCTATCACTTTCTAACATATTTAATAATAGCATCAATTTTGGTTTTTATTTAGGTGTTTTTTTGACAAAATCACTTGTCATTTCAAATTTCATGGCTTCCATACTAGAGTATTATGGACCATTTGCCAGCATACTTCACTATTGGGCTTGAGGATGCTATGGATGTAGTACCCCTCATTCACTCCCATATTATTGAATGGAAGCAGTCTGACAGAGTCATGCGCCAATTTTTCCATACTCAGACGATTCCATTACCATCGAGACAGACAGACTGGCTTCATGGGATGAATCTAATAGGGAGGTAAGATGATGACTTGTCCCAAGTACATGCCAGTTTTATCGACTGTTGTCACAAACGTGCAGAGTTACGTATTCAGGGTGTTCCTATGAATCGATTCTCGCTTTCAGAGCAGGTTGACTATGAACCATGGTATAGACTAAAGTCTATATTGTATCTTACCCAAGCCAGCATTGAGATACAGGGGATGGTAAGTCAATAAATTTCCATTAGTTTGTTTATTAAATTATTTTCTAATTCCACTTGAATCTATATATAGGGAAGTCACACAGAGTAGCTTGTTCGTATGATTGATGAAGAGGAGGAGGGGGTCTTTAGTCGGACAGGCATCCATGCTACAGCGCTGGAGGCCAGAAAAGTCACGTACTTATAGTTTATATTATATAGGCCATAAAAGTCACATATTTTTATTTTGGACTACTAGTTATATGTTTAAGAAATGTTTAAAATTTCATTCATATTGGTCTTATAGTTTATATTATATAGGCCAGCAAAGTCATGTACTTGAAACATTTTTAAGTTTCAAGTAGGTGGATATGATAGGTTATAAATAAAGTTTCACCAATATTTTTTAAGAAATTATTTTTATTTTGGACTACTAGTTATATGTTTAAGTAATGTTTAAAACTTTATTCATATCAGTCTTATAGTTTATATTATATAGGCCATTAAAGTCACATAGTTGAAACATTTTTAAGTTTCAAGTAGGTGGAAATGATAGGTTATAAAAAAAAATTCACCAAGTTTTTAAAGAAATTATTTTTATTTTGGACTACTAGTTATATGTTTAAGAAATGTTTAAAATTTCATTCATATCAGTCGTATAGTTTATATTATATAGGACATCAAAGTCACGTACTTGAAACATTTGTAAGTTTCAAGTAGGTGGATATGATTGGTTATAAATAAATTTTCACCAAGATTTTTTAAGAAATTATTTTAATTTTCGACTACTAGTTATATGTTTAAGAAAAGTTTAACATTTCATTCACATCGGTCTTATAATTTATATTATATTGGCCAGCAAAGACATGTACTTGAAACATTTTTAAGTTTCAAGTAGGTGGATATGATAGGTTATAAATAAATTTTCACCAATATTTTTAAAGAAATTATTTTTATTTTGAACTACTAGTTATATGTTTATGTAATGTTTAAAATTTCATTCATATTGGTTTTATTATTTCTATTATATAGGCCAGCAATGTCACGTACTTGAATAAAGGATAAATTATGTTGAAACATTATGTTTTATTTATATATTTTTATATAACCATACGGACATAATAATAAAACATTAATATTTCAAATATAAAAAAATATAAAAAGAATATTGTTTTAGGGAAAATGCGGCATCGTCGATGCCGCCTTTGTGGCATATCATTAAAAATAAATTAACCTATACCGTTTTTCAGATTAAAAAAAACACATTAAAAAAATCCAATTCCACAACGTCATTCGGGAGCATGATTCCTTTACACATATTCCTTCTTGTTAGTGTGACGCTATAAGATACCATGACTGCTTGTCTTTTTTAAAGGAGACACTGAATGTTCTCATGTATAACACACTTGCAATGAACTAAAGAGAACATGCAGTGTGTGCAGATAGTGTGTGCTTAAAGGATTTTTGTGGAGAAACAAGTACCATGAACACCAATTAAGGTTTGTGCTCAACTCAGGGATAGTGATTCATGCTTTCATGCATTAAATTGATTATCATAGGCATGCATATGTGAAAAACTACTGGATAAATAAAGCTACAATCATATTGGAACCTGAATGCTTGAAGGATTGATATTGACATACCCAAAACATAAATTAATATCACATAAAATAATAGTGAAAAACATAAGTGGAGGTGTTAGTGTTTCATATTTTATGCAACACATGCATGAAGTGGAATTTATATGAAGTTGTGTAAGTTTTTTTCTTGCATAAGATAATATTTAAGATTATGGCCTAGAATTTTTTTGAATGAAATAATTTCTACCTGAGCTCTTGATGTATTGTGGAATAATTCAACCTACAGTGTGTTAATAAATTCATCAATTACTCATTCTAAAATAGCACAGAAGTGGAAGTTTCATCTTTCACTTAATTAAAAAGTATAGGGATTGCATGCACAAAACATTATTGATTCAGTGGTAATTGATTTCTATCAGTAGTGGAATAAGATTATTCAGTTGATGTAATTTCATCCATTGATGTAGAGATATCTTGTTCAGAAATTTTCTTGAACATCATTCAAGAACTAGTTTTTCAGTATAAACAACCCCATTGATGACTGGTGGAACGAGTATAGAGAACCCCACTAACTCAAGAACACTGCTTATTTCTTGCATGATAGTTGTATTCCAATTCTAGGAATTTGTAATCACTACTAATAATAGTTATAAGAGAAACTGTTAATCAACCAATGGTTGATCATGACAATGATTATGTATTTTTACTGAACCTTGTAAAAATCCTTGTGTGATGTTGTTTCCAATATTATCTGCATTCCACACAATGAATCCATTCCTCTTAACTGGGACATAAGATCAATAGTAGAGGGGTTAATTGAATGAATGTAAAATCTGATAAAAATTTGGGTACACTGATTCACCCCCTCTCATCCTTCCTACGTGATATATCTAAGATCTACAGTTGGATCAGAGCATAGTTGTACCTAATATTGGAAAAATATTTTTTTGTCCCAATTAATTTTTCAAGGTTTATATAGTTTCCATATTTGATGTTGATTCTGAAGCACTATAGGTGCAAAATTTAATCTTCTCTCTGGTTGAAGAACACATGAAGGTATCCTCCAAGACTTTTAAAAATAGGAATAAGAGGGAAGTTAAGAGATTAAGGAAAATATCAATAAAAGAAGATATGGATCAATGTTCTCTTTTCAAATTAGTGGACAATTAATTTTATGATGATACTAGTTCAAGCTATGGAGAGTATAAAGAATTTTAACCTATCAAAATTATTGAAGGCATATAATCTCATTTTAAAAGATATATGAAGAATGTTCTTGATGAAGTTATTTCATATAATCTTTTTAATTTAGGGATATTTTTTATGAAATATCACATACTAAAGAAGAAATTAATAAACAAGAGGACGAACATAAAAAAAATTGAAAAGGTGAAATATTCTCAAAGACCTCATTGAAGAAAAGGGAGAATTTGTGACTCTTTCACATAAAATATTTCAATAACTAATGTTGAATGGAAATGGAATGATTATGAAATCACTATGAGTAAACATGTTTTTAGAGAAGTAACCTATGCAGTTAAAATATTTTCCAATGTTTCCATGAATGTCATAGATGCTCAACTTAAGGAAAAAACATGTATGGTCAAAGAGCTTGACATGTTAGTGGAATAAATGACCAAATTTCATGATGATTATATGTAGATGATCCGTTGTTTGGAATAATATCATAAAATTACTATATGTTTCATGGATTCTCAATTGGAAGTTATAGCCAAAAGAATGAAATACCCCAACAACACTTTGATTGATGTTTGTAAACAACATGAAGATCAGATTAAGAAAATAATAAGTGAATGGGAAGGAAAAATGAAAATAGTTGAAAATGAGAAGTTTTCCCTTAACAAGAAATGTTTTGAACCATATATTCAATTGAAAAATATGAAGGAGAAACATGTTGGAACTTTCTAAGTTGCAGAAAAGATGAATTCTGCCACCCAAACATATGAAGAGAATCAATCTCCAAGAAGGTATTTCTCGATAAAAACTATTGAAGAGACTCATATTTGTGGAAATAAAAATTAGATACCATCATTTTATCAATATTCTATAGGTTCATAGAATAAGGTAACTCATATCCTAGTTAATTCAGTTTCAAGTAATGCAGTCTCATCTACTAGTGCAGGTTCTAAGACAAAGGCTTGGAAAATGTGGGTTAATAAAATTTCAGATACATAACCCATAAAACCATGGGTGGATAATAGAAATATCAGAAAACATATCTTCCAAAATTATTCTCTAAAGAAATAAATGGAAATTCAGAAATAACAAGGCACAAAGACTAGTCAGATTGGTACTACAGGTAAAAGAAGGAGATTTTTTTGGATATTGTTGGTGTTGTTGGAAATTTGGTCATCGAGCCATTGAATGTTGGAATATTATTTCATCATATAAAAATTATATAAGGCCTACATTTAGGGAGATTAGATGTGAAGAAAATAAGAATCCTCCAAAACTAAAATAGAATACATAGAAAAATAATTATTTTTCTATAAAAAACATATTTGGTTATCTTGAAGACTTATGTGATTATTGCAATATAAATGGTCATAGTTAGGATAAGTTCAACTATATTCAAACCATGCACTATTCTTATGTTCATGAGAAGAAAATACCCCCAAATATATAGAATAAAAGAACAAGAGTTATAAAAAAATCCTTGAGGAATAATCAGAAGAAGGAAGTCAAAACATTTGTGAAACAAGATACTCCCAAGAAGGAAGATAAGTCAGATTCCAAGAATGTAAATTTGACTAATAAAAGATGCTTCTAATTTTAAATGAGAGTTAATACCATGGATCAAAAAAATGATATTTAAATGAATGGAAAAATGATGAAATTTAGAATAAAATAAATCAATGAGATAAATAAGAAGATAGGATTGATAAAAAAAAATATTGAAGAAGGTTATGATAAGTTAGCTATGAAAGGAATCCAAAAATCATTGAAGAATCTATGTAAAATATCAAATACAAAATATGTTGAAAAGTAATTCTTAATAATCTTCCCTAATGAAATTTAGGTTTCTATAGAAATGATGAAAGATGAGGATGAATCAGTAGCTAAAGAAAAGGCAATAGGAAAATAGATTTCTCTACATGATGATCTAGAATTTCATGAGAAGTTTTCAACACATGAAAACTCATGTGTCTAAAACTTATTTTTTGGAAGTTACAAGAAGTATGGACACAATGAAAATAATTTTATAACTACATTTCCAGCTGAAAGGGTGATATTGATGATAGAAAAACAAGAACCATGGTAAGCTACTACATTATTGTAAGAAGTGAGGATAACAAATCCACACAAGATAAAGGTGAATATAAGTAATGATTCCATGATATCAAAGAAATTTCAAAATGTGAAATATAAAAAATACAAAAACATGAAGCGTTATAGACACATTAGTGATATAAGTAAATTAGCCTTTGGGTTTGGAGGAAATTATCATACCTATTTCTCTTATTAAGAATCACACAAGTGTTCCATATTATTCCCTTATTTCATTGGTAGTATTTGTGTGCATAAATTGTAGGTAATTTATTTTGATGATCATTCTTAGGAGGAGAACATGGTGAACAATGTGGAATACAACATGTTGGAATGACTATTCAAGGTCTGATAGAAAATTTAATTGTTCCACAATGGGGGATTATCAACATGAATATCTTGAAGAATATCTCATGTAATTTTTCACTATGTCAAATCGAATGGAGTGCACCCCTTGAGGGGGAACAAACATAAAGGAGTTAAAATCAATATTTAATTCAATAATATCTAGAAGATCTGGTCATCCCTACATAAGTTGATGATATAGGTAACCAAATTACACTTATTTTTCTTGTCTTGATTATATATAATATGTTCAATAAGGTGGAGTGTTGGTTGATGAGTAAGATCATGGAAAGGGGGTGAAAAATATTCTTTCACATGAAATTTATAATGTGTTTACTAAAGTATGAAGGATAATATATTAATTGATAAATCTATTTTATACATCCCCCTCTTTGAGAAATGAATATTTTATGAGAATGATATTACATGCAGGATTGTTAATGGAAGGCATAGAAAACCTTTGTTATATTTATCATGTTTTCTACATTGGGTTAGCCTGCATAGGAATAGATTAGACCAACTAAAGATTATTTTCCCAAATAACAATCTGGTACTATCCTTCCTTCATAAAATAAGAAGTTATTGTTTTAATACATTAATGGATATAGAAGAACCCTTCCATTAATCCTTTAGATTTATGATCAATAAGGGGGAGAAGGAACATTGGATTTACAGAAATGGCATTGACAACCAAACCAAAGAGAGAGGTTGAAAATCTCATGTTTATAGTTGATGAATATGGTTTTGTTTTTTGCCAATATATAAGGAGAAATCAAAATTCAATTTATGATGAAATCCCCTTTGATCAATGATTAAGCATGGAGTGTGAAAGATGAAACGAATATGAGATACACTTAAGAAGTATAATGATGATGCATGGAGAATTATTATGGACACATTAATTTTCAAAAGTTATGAAATTTTTTTATGAGTGGTGATGATGCTTGGAGAATTGTTATGGATTCATAACATTGGATGTCATGCTCGATCAATTCTCCTTATTGTAAACTATGATGAGTTTTGAATTGTTATTATATTCTAAGACATGTGCTTATTATATTATGAAAGTGTACACTATTTTCAACATTTGAATAGGTGAAGACTACAAATTTTCAGGTATCATTTATTTGTGAAAGAATATTTTCCATGAAAAGACATTAAATATTACATAAAGAGTTTTCACTTGATGATAATAATGAAAATATTAATTTACCCGATGAATTGGTTTTTGATGGATGGCCGTGAAAAATTAACTTGTATGATAAAGACATTTGAGTAACGAGTAGAATGGGATTTATGATTTCCATGAAAAATATATATTCCAGGAATAATTAATATATAATTTTCATGATGAATATAAGAATAATAGTAGTGTATTTGAGTTTTTTTTAACATTCCCCTTCATGTGTTATGGTTTTAATGAAATGAATTTGTTTTATTAGTTTTTTTACCTTGCAAGGTTGCATGGAACTCCTACATGGGTATTTCCCATTTTCGGTTCTATCCAATTTTATGTGATAGATTTTTTTCTGGATCCCGATTCATTGTTTTTCTTATGTTTTCTTGTGGAATGTTTCTGGACCATCAATTTGGAGTGATCCACTAGTCCAGATTGGCTCCCTATGTGTTTATTTGATCGGCTTCGATCCGTTGCAACGCCGCCCCACCTATCCTTTTGTGCCACCTGGGTTATGCACTGTCTTGTCTTTGGTTATGTGAACTGTCCTTTTTATCTTTCTCATCCACGCGTCTACCATCACATGCCTCCGCCTAACCTGACTGACATTTCCTCTACTGTTAATTCATTTCCCTCACCTGGGTTACTCTTCTCGGTGAGGTCTCTGGTTTTCTCTCTAGTCTGTTGGAAAACATCTACTGGTGAGGTTCTGCTCTGGATCTGTGAAGAAGAATGAAAAACCATCCAAGAGACTCCAGCCACCCACACTCCCCTTTTCCACTGTGTGTGCCACCTCCTGAAACTCGAGTACTTCTCCAGTACAGACTCAGTGGTGATCAGCTCGGTTCTGGGTATTCGGATGACTACGCCTCAAGTGGTAAGAATTTTGATAATATTTTTTTCATAACCACGATCTGGTTTATAGTTCTTGTCTCTATAGCAACTTATCTTTTCTTCATCATGTATACTATTGTATCAAACTTGTGTGTGTGCGTGAGTCCATCCAGGAGTGGACAAAGCTAACTCTATATGACAGGTTTGACCAAGTCCCCCTAGATCAGCAAGCTCAGCCTCCTCGGATAGTTTTCGTGGTCCTTTTAGTTTCTATATTTGTGTCTATAATATGTGATTGTCTCATTTCTTCCTTTCTTAATAAACTGGTTTCCTTGTGGTGTTCTTGCCGAGAACGTAGGCCCCCTTGGGGATGAAGCATGTTACATTTGTTTTCCTCATTACATTCATGTATGGGTTGTTTATCTTTCTCTGATATCTTGAATGAGTTTTTCATTCTTAATCCATTTCATTCATATCTAATCTATTAATTCAAAACATTCCATTTTGTTCACCATTATGCGAAAACTGGATCTTGTCTTATCTAGGGTTTAAGTAACTAACCCCAACAATTGGTATCAGAGCCTTCTGTTTCAATTCGATGAGTTCGACTAAGTTTTATATTGATAAGTTCGATGGTGAGAATGATTTTAATCTCTAGAGTATTGAGATGATATCCTTGTTAGATCATAATGACCTTATTGATTCCCTTGGCGGCTCTAGGAAGAAAATCACCACCACTGCCCCTGATGGGCAGGCTGCCACCTCTTTAGTAGATGTCCCCGAGGAGACCCTTAAGAAAACCTCTAGTTTAATATTTTTATCTTTAAAAGACAGAGTCTTAAGAGAAGTTGAATATGCATCCTCTACCGCTAGTATATGGTCCAAATTGGAATACATTTATATGAAAAACTCATTTGTTGGTAGGCTATATAATAAAATGAGATTATATACATTCAAAATGCGCCCTAGAATTGCTGTTATGATACACATTGACAAATTTAATAAAATCTTATTTTACCTATCCAACATTGACATTAAATTGGATAATGAAGACGAAGCAATTATATTGTTAACATCATTAGATGATTCATTTAACTCTATTAAAGACTCTATGATGTATGGGAAAGACACATTAACTCTTGAGGAAGTAAAATCTTCTTTACTCTATAAATACCTTCAAAGAAAATGTAGTTTCAAAGCTGAGGCTGAGGGTTTAAATGATAGGGACATAGGTGAATCTAGAGGTTGAAGTGAATCAAGGGGTAGGAGAAAAGACATGGGTCAGTCTAAGAATTATATAAGAAAGTCCAAAGTCAAGGTAATCTAATTTTTTCAATGTAAACATCCGGTATATATCAAGAGGAACTGTCCTAATAGGAAGGGTGACAATAAAGATAGAAACAATGACCATTACCTATTAGTCGAACAATACATAAACACTGCTGATGTGTTAAATATCACTGACACAACCATCTCTGATGAGTGGATCCTAGATTCAAGATTCTCATTCCACATGTTTCCTAGGAAATATTTTTTTACCGAGTTAAGTTAAGTCAGGTCTGGTGAGGTTTTTCTAGGGAATAACAAGAGCTTCCACATTATGGGTATAGGCTCGATTTTACTCGAGCTTCATGATGGGTTGGTCAAGTCTCTTGAGGAAGTATGGTGGGTACCTGAATTGAAAAGAAACCTAATATCCCTAGGAATCCTTGACCAGAAAGTGTACAACTTTATGTTTGGATCTGGAAGCCTTAGTGTAGCCCGAGGATCCCTCATAGTTATGAAAGGAACCCTTTTCAATGGCATGTATGTGTTAGATGGTAGGGTGTATAAAAATGTGTGTAATTCCTCTTCTGGTTCAGAAATTGATTCCACTATATTTTGTCATAGGAGACTAGGGCATGTTTGTGCCAAGGGTCTTAGTGAGATTAAGAAACAGGGAATTCTAAGTAACATCACTCCATGTAGTCTTCCCTTTTGTGAATATTGTGTGTATGGGAAGTCCAAGAGAGTTAGTGTTAGTAGGTCTTTGTATAAGGAAAAAGAACCCCTTGAATGTGTACATTATGATCTATGGGGTCCTTCTAGGGTTGCCTCCCATGGTGGAGGCATATACATTGTGGCCTTTATTAATGATTTCTCTAGGAGAGTATGGATTTATAAACTCAAGCATAAGTCTGATACCTTTCAGACTTTCATGAAATGGAAAGTTGTTGTAGAGAGTGAGATTAATAAGAAACATAAGTCCTTAAGGAATGATAATGGTTTAGAAAATCTATTTGATGAATTCGTTGAGTATTGTGAATCTGAAAAAATTAAGAGATACTGAACTATTGTGGAAAATACACAATAGAATGGGTTAGAAGAGAGAATGAATATGACTGTTCTTGAAAGGGTGAGGAGTATGTTGTCCCACTCTAAACTCCCCAAGTACTTTTGGACCGAGGCTGTTTCAACAACAATATACCTCATTAACTGTTGGCCATCTTCTACCAATTCCTTTAAGACACTTGAAGAACTCTATAAGGGAACACCACCAAATCTTTCTCACTTAGGATATTTAGATCCCCAGCTTATGAACATTCACGTAATGATAAGCTTTCTCCTAGGGCTGTTAAGTGTATATTTGTGGGATATCCAGAGGGTGTTAAAGGGTGTTGTTTATGGGTAGATAATCCTAGTTACCAGAAATGCATCATTAGCCTCGATGTTGTCTTCCATGAGTCTGGTATGACCGAAGACATGTAACCAAAACCTATTCCATCCCCTGAAGAAGATGAAGAATCCACAGGGGTCCGGACAACTTTAGGTGTTGAAGTCCCTTTAAGACCCGGTGACCAACCCCAACCTAGTGTTGGTTCTACTCATTCGTTCACACAAGCCCAACCTAAATTAGATTCCAGTTCAAAATTAGAACCTGAGACTCATGAACCTGATGACCTAAGAAGCTATCAGCTTACACGAGATAGAGAGAGGAGAGTTATTAGACCTCCAACCCAGTTTAACTAGTAATATATTGTGGCCTATGCTTTTAATGTAGCTCAAGACTTGTTTAATGATGAGCCCCAAATTTATAAGCAAGTTGTAAAGTCCAAAGAAGCTAGTTTCTATCAGAGAGAAATGCAAGAGGAAATGAATTCTCTTCTTCAGAACAATACTTGGGTTGTTGTTCCCAGACCTAATAACCAAAAATTAATTGGATCTAGATGGATTTATAAAAAGAAAGAAAGTAATGTAGGAGAGACTAAAATCAAATTTAAAGCCTGTATGGTAGCCAAAGGCTTCCTTCAATGTGAAGGCATTGATTATATTAAAATATTATCTCTTGTTGTTAAGCATTCATCCATTACAGTTCTGCTTGAATTTGCTGGAAAATTTGATCTGCATATTGAACAACTTGATGTAAAAACTGTTTTTTTACATGGGAGACTTGATGAAACAATTTATATGACCCCTCTTGAAGGATTTTCAAAATTGTTCAAACCTAATCATGTTTCTCTTTTACAGAAGTCCTTGTATGGTCTTAAAAAATCTTCAAGACAATAATATAAAAGGTTTGATTCCTTTATGATTGAAAATCAGTTTTCTAGAAGTAGATTTGATGCATGTGTGTATTTTAAGACTATTAAATATAAATCTATTTACCTTTTATTACATGTTGATGACATGCTATTAATCTGCAAAAACATGAGGATTATAAATTCTATTAAAAAACAGTTAAATTTTTCCATGGAAATGAATGATTTAGGGCATGCAAATCAAATCCTTGGTATGGACATAATTAGGGATAGGAATGCCAGAACCCTGTACTTATCCCAATTTGCTTATGTTAGGAAGGTATTAAAGAGATATCTTTTTAAGCACATTAAACCTATAAACATTCCCTTAGGATAACTTTTTAAATTATCCTTGACCCAATCCCCTAGGGATGAAGAAGAAACTACCTTTATGAATAAGATTCCATATGAAAATGCTGTAGGAATTCTTATGTATGCCATGGTTTGTTCTAGGGAAGATAAATCCTTTTTTGTTTGTACATTGAGTAGGTTTGTGGAGAAACCTGGTAAGGACCATTGGAATGGTTTAAAATGGTTATTAAGGTATGTTTCTATGTCTGCAGAACTGTGCATTTGATATGGCTTGAATACTAATTTTGATGACAATATTGTTGGTTTTTGTTGATTCTGACTATGCTGTAAACATTGACACCCAAATGTCTATCACCGGTTTTATTTTCCTTGCATATGGGGGACCGGTCTCCTGGAAATCCAACACGTAATCAATGGTTGTGCTTTCCACCAATGAGGCAGAGTATATTGCCTTGACAGAAGCTATCAAGGAAGCCATTTGGCTTAGAGGTTTTCTTTCTGATTTGTCATTATCTGTTGATAGTATAGTAGTTCACTCTGATATCCAATCCGCCTTCCATCTGTCTAAAAATTATGTATGTCATGGTAGATCGAAGCACATAGATATTAGGCTACATTTTTTTAGGGATATTATAGAATCTGGGAAAGTGAGTGTCACCAAGATACCCACTAATAATAACTCAGCTGATAGTTTGACTAAGGCTGTTTTGTTATCTAAATTCATGCATTTTCTTAAACTTATGAATTTAGTCCCAATTCTATAATGTAGGTTGCGAGAAACCATCACTGAATTTTATTTCCTTTCAAGGTGGAGATTTGTTGAACATGCCCCTGCATGTGTTATTGCTGCAATGAAATGAATTCGTTTTATTAGTTTTTTTACCTTGCATGGTTGCATGGCACTCTTAAGTGGGTGTTTTCCCATTTCCGGTTCTATCCTATTTTATGTGTCGGCTTTGTTTCTAGAACCTGGTTCATTGTTTTCCTTATGATGGCCTGCGTCATGTTTTTGGACTGTCGATTGGGAGTGATTCGACGGTTCAGATTGGCTCCATTTGTGTTTCTTTGATCAGCTTCGATCTGTTGCAACGTCGCCCCGCCTATCCTGTTGCGCCACTTGGGTTATGCACTGTCTTGGTTTCGGTTATTTGAATCGTCCTTTTGATCTCTGTCATCCACGCGACTGCCATGACGTGAGTCCGTCCAGGAGTGGATGAGGTTGACTCTACGTGGCAGGGCTGATCACTGCCCCCTAGTTCAGCAAGCTCGGCCTCCTCAAATAGTTTTCGCGGTGCTTTTAATTTCTGCATTCGAGTCTGTAATATGTGAATGTCTTATTTCTTGCTTTCTTAATAAACTGGTTCGGCTGGTGGTGTTCTCGCCGTGCACGTAGGTCCCCTTGCGGCCGAAGCACGTCACATCTGTTGTCCTCTTTACATTCTTGTACTGGTTGTTTATCTTGCTCCGATATCTTGAATGAGTTTGTTATTCTTAATCCATTTCGTTCAAACCTAATATGTTAATTCAAAACTTGCCATTTTGTTCACCATTATACGAACAGTGGATCTTCGCTTATCTAGGGTTTAAGTAATTAACCCAAACAACTTTTTTTAGGGCTTGGTATGATTGGCCTTACTAAGCTTGGAATTTCAAAGTATTGAAGGTAACCCATCCCTTAACAAGAAAAAAAAACGGGGGTCAACCCACTGGCTAACCGAGGCCAACTCAACCACAGGATCCTGTGGGACCGAAGTCTACCATGCCCAATTGGAGCCAGCCACGGGCCATCCAGCAAGCGGTAGGGGCTTTGTATAAACCCTTGAGTACATGCCCGTGTGTAGGGCGTGCATGGGATGAGCAGGCCCGAAAGAAGGTCGGCGTAGAACCGCGCCACCCGAACTTGTACCGGGCGGTACTGGAAATGGGGGAATAGATTTCAGGGTGGCTGTTATCATACTCAGGTTAAAATACCGCACCCCAGCGCTTGTGCATTTCAATGTGCGACAGAATTGTACGGGATTCCACGTCATTTAAATTTCCGATAAAATGATGGACACATGATGATTTGATCATAGTAATCCGATCAATAGGGGAAGTTGTCTCCTTCCTTCAGCCTCCTCAATGATCACCAGAACACCAGAGACGTAGCCGAACGACCATCAATGAGAAACCAGCCATCCTCTACGGTGATGCAGAAGGATTAAGGCTCGTACGACCATCTCAAAATCATGCATGCAATTTCATCATGCTAGGAAGCGTTAAGTAGAAGAAGAAGAGTTACGGTTGAACATAAAACATTAGCTGCAGGAGGCCACTCAGCCAGGAGAGAGCTCAGGCTTCCGCAAATTTTATGCATCCACTCCCGGTAATGTAGCATTGCGAACTCGCGAAGGATGAATGCCATATTTCTTGGTGTTCATTTAAATCAACCCGAACAACTCGAGTGTCTGAAGGACAGCCATGAAGGAGCCCGACGAAGAACCGATACCATAAAAAATAAGGGAAATCGCAAACACATCTCACTGGATTTCTCAATTATATGATCCATGAGACTCTTTTGTCACATATTATTTAGATATTGTGTTGGCAATCGACATGTGTATTCCACACTTGTTCTGTTTCATGAATCACTAATATTCTACAAAGCCATTCGGGAGCATGATACCTTCATGCGGGGTAATTTAGCGTGTAGGGTTTTTTTTTTTAGTTTAATGGGTTAGGGTTTTTTTTAATTTGGGAAATGAGTTTGTTCAGCGCCACTTGGCGCTGAACAAAATTGGGTCAAAGCGCCACTTTGACCCCACACCACCCCCAACCCCCATTTATATATATATATATATAATTATATATTTAAAAATATAAGAAATTTATTTATTTATAATAAATACATGAATAAATAAATTATAATAAATTATATTTTTTATAATAAATTTATTTATTTATATTTATTATAATTATAACACATACATTAATTATAATATATTAATTATAATTATATATTTATTCTATTTATAACTATACATTTATTATAATTCTATATTTATTATATTTATAATTATGTAATTATTATAATTAAAATTATGGAATTATAATAAATTTATAATGATAAAAATAATAACTATAATAAATATATAATTATGATAAATATATAATATTACTAAATAAATAAATATAATAAATATAAAATTATAATAATTAGAGAAATATAAATATAATAAATACAAAAAATATAATAATTATATAATTATAGTAAATATTAATTATAATAAATATTTAATTATAATAAATGAATAATAAAATAAATATATAATAATTTTTATTATTAATTATACATTTATTTAATAAATGTATACATTATTAAATGTATTGTATTTATTAAATAAATTAATATTTATTAAATGTATACATTATATTTAATAAATGTATTGTATTTATAATAAATTTATATTATATTTATCAAATACATTTATTTAAATATATTGTATTTGTAATAAATGTATATTTAATAAATGTATATTTAATAAATGTATATTTATATTTAATAAATGTATTGTATTTATAATAAATTTATATTATATTTATCAAATACATTTATTTAAATATATTGTATTTGTAATAAATGTATATTTAATAAATGTATTATATTTATTAAATACACTTATTATAATAAATGTATTATAATAAATTTATATTTATTATATGTATTGTATTTATAACAAAAGTATATTTATTAAATGTATTATATTGTATTTATAATAAATGTATATTTATTAAATGTATTATATTTATTAAATACAATTATTAAATGTATTGTATTTATAATAAATGTATATTTATTAAATATATTTATAAATATAGTTCATTTATTAAATAAATGTATTTAGTAAGTGTATTTTATAAATGCATTATAATAAATGTATTTAATAAATGTATTTTTTATAATAAATGTATATTTATTAAATGTATTTCAATACATTTATTATTATATTTATAAATGTAATACAATTATTATAAATATACATTTATTAAATATATTTATAAATACAATACATTTTATAAATATATATTTATTAATTTATATTTATAATAAATGTATTATATTCTTGAATATTTATTTATAAATAAATTTAAATTATATTCATATAATTATATTTATTTATAATTATAATTATAAATATATTTATTAATATATATATATATATATAAATAATGAATATATTTATAAATAAATATAATTATATGATTATATTTATAAATATATTTAAATAAATATATTTATTTATATAAATATATATATATAAATAATGAATATATTTATAAATATTATATTTTTAAAGGTATAATAAATTCAAAATATATATTTATAAATTTATATAAATATATATATATATAAATAATGAATATGTTTATAAATAAATATAATTATATGAATATATTTATAAATATTATATTTTTAAAGGTATAATAAATTCAAAATATATATTTATAAATTTAATTATAAATATAAATATAAATAAACATATTTTAATAAATATATTCATTAATTATAAATATTATATTTATAAATATACATTTATTAATAATATTTATTTATTATAATAAATGTATAAAATAAATGTAGATTTATTATAATAAATAAATATATATTTATTATAAATATTAATATAAATGTATATTTATTATAATTAAATATTATAATATTTATTATAATAAATATTATAATATTTATTATAATAAATATACATTTATAATAAATTTATTATAATAAATATTATAATAATATTTATTATAATAATATTTATATAAATGTATATTTATTATAATACATAAATGTATATTACATTTATAAATAATTACCTATTTATTATAATAAATAAATGTATATTTATAATTATATAATTATAGTATATAATTATTCATAGATATGATAATTATACAATAAAGATACATAATTACATATTACATTTATTATTTTATAATTAAAAAATAAATTTATTGTAATATTTATTATACATTTATTATAAGTATTTATTATAATAAATGTATAAAATAAATGTAGATTTATTATAATAAATAAATGTATATTTATTATAAATATTAATATAAATGTATATTTATTATAATTAAATATTATAATATTTATTATAATAAATATACATTTATAATAAATTTATCATAAATATTTATTATAAATTTATTATAATAAATATTATAATAATATTTATTATAATAGATATTATAAATGTATATTTATTATAATAATATTCATTATACATTTATTAGATATTTATTGTTATAAATATTATTATATTTAATTATAATATGTATTTATTATAAATATAAATGTATTATAAATATTTATTATACATTTATTATACATTTATTGTGCATTTACTATAATAGTATTTATTAAAAAATTTATTAGATATTTATTATAATGAATATTATAATATTATAACATTATAATATTTGTAATAAATGGATAATAAATGTATAAAAAATGTATATTTATTATAATAATATTATAATATTTATTAGATATTTATTATAAATAAGTAAATTTATTATAATTTTTGTATTTATTATAAAAAATATAATTATGTATTTTTTGTATTTTTTTATATTTATTATAATAAATAAATTTATTATATATATATATATATATATATATATATATATATATATTGGGTTTGGGGGGAGTGGGGTCAAAGCGCCACTTCATGTGGCGCTTTTCCCTTTTTTTGTCCAGCGCCACTTCATTTGGCGCTGGACAACCCCATTTCCCCAATTATTTTATAACCTATCCCATAAAACTAAAAAAAAACCCCTACGCCTAAAATAGCCCCTTCATGCGCATTCCTTCTGGTTTGAATGAAGCTGTACAACCCTGGGCCCTCTTGTCTTTATCAAAGGAGGCGGTGAATGTTCTCATATATAACACATGTACATTGAACTAAAGAGAAGATTCAGTGTGTGTGGAAAGCATGCTCTAGAAATATTCTTGAGGAGGAACAATTACCGTGCACACCCATTCGGGTTTGTGCGCAAGACATGGACTGTGTTGCGTGATTGCATGCATGCGTATGATTATCAAAGGCATGCACATATGAAAAACTATTTGAGAACCAAAGCTACACTCATATTGGAACCCAACAGCTTGAAAGATTGATATTGAGATGCCTGAAACATAAATTAATAGCAAATAAAATTACAATGAACAATATAAATGGAGGTGTTAGTGTTTAGGATTTCATGAAACATACACACTAAGTGGAATTGATATTAAGTCTTCTAAGTCTGTTTCTTGCATAAAATAATATTTGAGATTATGGCTCAGAACATTGTTGAATGAAAGAGTATCTGCCCGATCTCTTGATATATTGAGGAAGAAGTCAACCGAAAACATGTTGATAAATTCATCAGTTACTCATTCTGACATTGCAGAGAAGTGGAAGTTGCATCTTCCACTTAATTAAAGAGTATAAGGCTTGCATGCATAAAACATTATTGATTCATTGGAATTAAATTTCCTTCAGTAGATGAAAAAGATTATTCAAGTGATGAAATGTCATATAGTGAAGAAGAGATATCTTATTCATAAATCTTATTGAACATCTTTGAAGAACTAGTTGTGCCAGTATAAACAACGCATTTGAATAATGGTGGAACCAGTATAAAGAACACCACTGACCCAGGAAGATTGTTTATTTCATGAATGAACATTTTATTCCTATTCTTGAAATTTTTAATCACTGTAAATAATAGTAATAAGAGAACCCTTGAATCAACCATAGGTTGATCATGATAAGAAGTATGCCTTTGTATCGAACCTTGTAAAAATAATTGTGTGATGGTGCTTTCATTCTTATCTGCAATCTACAAAATAGATCTGCTTCTCTTAACCTTGGTAGAGGATCAAAATTATAGGGGTTTATTAATAGAATATAAAATCCAGTAAAAAGTTGGGTACACTGATTCACCCCCTCTTAGGTTCCTGCATGATCTATCTAATCTCTACAAGTGGTGTCAGAGCATAGGTCTGCCTCTATTGTGCCAATTGTTTTTATAATGTTTATATGAATTGAAAATTTGAAGCTGATTCTGAAGCACCTCTACTGTAAGATTTAATCTTCACTCCTTTTGTTGCAAACATGAATGTATCTGCAAGACTATGGAAAACAGGAAGAAGAGGGACGAAAAGAGATTAAGGAAAATCTCAATGAAAGAAGATAAGGATCAATGTTCTATTTTCAAACTAGTTGACAATGATTCTTATGAAGATACTACATCAAGATGTGGAGAGTATGGGGAAGTTGAATCTATCAAAATTGTTGAATGCTTCAACTCACAATTTTAAATACATATGAATAATCTTCTTGAGGAAGTAATTTCATATATACATTGTTCATCAAAGGATGTTTTTTTTATTAAAGATCACTTATTGAAGATGAAATTAAAAAAATAAGAGGATGCGCTTGCAAAGAAATTCAAAGGGTGAAATATTCTCACAGACCTCATTAATGAAAATAAAGAATTTTTGACTCTTTGAAACAAAAATATTTCAATATATGAAGAGAAAATTCAATGGAATACTTAATAAATCACAGTGAATAATCATGTTTTTGAGAAGTAATCTATTCACATAAAATATTGTTCAATGTTTCCATGAATTTTGAAGATGCTCAAAATGAAGAAAAAAATATTTATGGTAAATAAGATTGACATGTTAGTGGAAGAAAAGACCATGTTTAATAACGAGTATATGAAGAAGATCAATGCTTTGGAAGAATCTCATATTTCTACTACGTGTGTCAAGTAATCCTAATTGTAATTTAAAACCAAAATAATCAAATACGTTGACAACTCTTTAACTGAGGTAGTAAATTGAATGATGATTAGATTATGAAACGAACAAGTGAATATGAAGGAAAACTGAAAATATTGGAAATTGATATGTTTTCCCGCAGCCTGATATGTCGAGAACTAGAGATTAAATTGAAGAATTTGATGGAGACATAAGTTAGAATTTTCCAAGTTGCTGAGAAGATGAATTTTTCCACCCAAACATTGAAAGAGATTCAAGATCCAAGAAGGGATGTTTCTATAAAATCATTTTAATAGAAACATATTTTTGGAAATAATAATTCAAGATCATTACTTGATCAACCTTCTACAAGTTCATGGAAGAAGGTAACTCATAACCCAGTGAATTTAGTTTCCACTATTATAGTCTCATATACTAGTGGAGATTCTAAGGAAAATGATGAGAAAATGCTGGTTAATAAAAAATATGATACATCCACCAAAACAATAAGGATGGATACTAGGAAGATCTAGAAACATGTCTTCCAAAGTGATTCTCCAAATAAGGAAAGAAAAATCCATAAATATCAAGTCACTAAGTCTAGTAACATTGGTACTACTGTTGTGAACATCTAAAATCAGAGACGATGGCCCATCTGTTTTTTCAAGGGCAATGGGCCTCTTACATCTGGTCTCTCTTCAGCCATCCACCATTTCTGGTAGGTGAGTCCTTCTGTATCCAGGATTACATGTACGTATGGCTACCAGGTAGTGAAAGCAAGGCAATGGAGCGGACTATCAGAACACTCATCTTGGTGGCTATCTGCTGGGTTATTTGGGAGGCGAGGAACCAGGTTTGGCTGGGGAATAGAAGGTCTTTGGTGTCTATCCAGGTCCAGTTGAAGTCACTCATTGTCGAGATTGCATCTCTTGTCAAAGGAGGGCTAACTTCGGAGACAGTGTGCAACCTGCTCAATCAACCCCTCATTCAGCATAGAGGAAGAGGAAGATGGGTGAGGTGGATACCACCGAACCAAGGTCTGAAGCTGAATATTGATGGATCCTGCATGGAGGGGGTCATGAGGGGTGGTGGACTGCTCAGGGATTGTTGGGGATCAATCCTTCTGGCTTTTAGTGCCTTTTACGGTCCAGGGAACTCGCTGGGTGCAGAGGTCTGGGCGCTTGCATCTGGGTTGGCGGTGTGTAGGCGGAGAGGAATGCATGTGGCAGAGGTGGAATCTGATTATGAGTTTCTTGTGAAGATGTTACAGGGAGTTCACTGCATTCCGTGGGATTTGACTTATCTCATTCGTAGATGCAAGGTAGAGACTAATCATGGAAGGGCCATTCATCACAGTTGGAGGGAATCTAACTTTGCAGCAGATTCTCTTGCCCGCTTGGGCAAACAGGAAGAGCCTCTTGTAATTTTTGGAAGTTTGAATTCCCTCCCCATTGAGTGCTTTACTATAGTGCAGGGAGACTCCCTTGGACTCCACCACTTTCGACCTCCTTGAAGGGAGGCCCCTTGTTTTGTTGTTCTATTCTGAATAATAATAAAAAAGTAACTTGCAGGAAGGATATTTGTTGGCTATTGTTGTTATTTATGGAAATATGGGCATCATGAAATTATTTTTAGGCATTATATGCCAGCATAATAACATTATAAAAGGCCTGCATTTAGGGAGAGTAGATGTAATGAAATGAAGAAACTGGAAAAACTGAAACAGAATACACAGATGAAGAAGAATATGTTTATCAAGAACAGATTTGGTTATCATGATGAGTTTTGCCATTATTGTAATATAAGTGGTCACAGTTGTGAGAAGATCTGGTATATTCTAAACATGCACTATTAATGTGTTGATGTGAAGAAAATACCACAACAAATGAAGAAGAGAAGAACAAAAGTTAAAAATTCTTCCTTGGGGAATGAGTAGAAGAAGAAAGCCATGAAATCTGTAAAACAAGATTCTCCCAAGAATGACAATAATTTGGAATCCAAGAATGTCATTTCAACTAATAAAATATGCTTCTACTATGGAAAGAGAGGTCATAACATGGACCACTATAAATATACCATGGAAATTATTGGAAGAAATATGAAATTTAGAAGAAAATAAATGAATGAGAGATATTAGAAGATATGATAGATTGATGAAATTCCTGAAGAATATTTTGATAAGTTACCTAATAAAGGTAACTCAAAATCATTGAACAAGCCATGTGGAAACTCTAAGATAGAATTTTAAGGAGTCATTAATCCTAATCCCTGATCAATTGAATGTTTCTAGAGAAATGCATGAAGATGATGATGAAGAACTAGCTAAAGAAAAGGTATAGGGAAAACAGATTTCTCTGCATAATGATATTTAATTTCCTGA
Source organism: Viscum album (assembly GCA_963277665.1). Lineage (NCBI taxonomy): Eukaryota > Viridiplantae > Streptophyta > Magnoliopsida > Santalales > Viscaceae > Viscum > Viscum album. The sequence goes on from OY728123.1 coordinate 1,562,438,693, forward strand.
GAGGTTCTCAATACATGAAAACTTAGGGGTCACACAGTATTGTGTGGAAGGTGAAATAATTTTGGACACAATGAAAATAATTATACAATAGTTTTCCCATATCAAAGGGAGATATTGAAGATAGAAAAAAGATCCAGTGGAAGCTACTGTATTATTAGATGAAGTGAGGTTAAACAACCCACACAAGATGAATGGGAATATAAGTAATGTGTCCATTCTATTATAGAAATATCAAAATGTTATATATAAATACGTTAAAGGCATGATGAGTTCTATATCATTTGGATCTACAAGGAATGAAGTCTTTAGGTTGAGAAGAAATTCTCAGCCCTATTTCTCGTATTAAGAAGCTCATAATTGTTCCTCTTATTCCTTTATTTTTTTGTAGTATTTGTGTGCTTAAATTGTAGGGAATATATGGTGACAATCATTCTCAAGAAGAGAAATTGGTGAAAAATGTGGAAGAAAACAATATGTAATGAGTATATAAGATCTCATAGAAACATGAATTATTCCAAAATGGTGGCTTATCAACATGAATACCTTGAAGATCATCTCAGGAAATTTTCCACCTGGTCAAATCAAAGAGAGAGCACCCCTTGAGGGGGACCAAACATAAAAGAAATTAAATCATGAATTTTTTCATGTATATATGGAAGATCAGGTCATATCTATAGAAATTAATGATAGATGTAACCAGATTACACTTATTTACCTTATCTTGATTATATCAAAAATGTACATCAAGGGGGAGTTTTGGTTGACAAGTAAGATCTTGGAAATAGGGAGTAAAATATTCTTCCACATGAAATTTATGATGATTTTCTGATGTTTTTAGGAGAATATATTACTTAATGAATCTATTTTATATAGCCCCCCTCTTTGAGAATTTAAAATGTTATGATCATGATATCACATGCATGATTGATAGTAGACAACGTAGACAACCTGGTTAATATCTCTATTGTTTTATACACTGGGTTATCCCATGTAGGATTAGAGTATACCAACTAAAGGATCTTTCCCAAGTGAATCACGTGGTAAAATCCTTCTTTCATAAAAAGAAAAAGTTATTTTTTAAATGCATTGAAGGATAGAAGAGAACCCTAGAATTAATAATTTGAATTTATTTTCAATAAAGGGGGAGGTACATTGACTTTAAGAATATGGTATTAACAACAAAAACAAATGGGGAGATTGAAAATCCCATGTGGATGGTTGATGAATATGGTTGTGGTTGTTGTCAATATATAAGAATGAATCAAATGTTAATGTATGATGAATCCCTCTATGATCAATGATTCATCAGGGAAAGATAAGGATGAAAATAGTTTGAGATATACTCAAGATGATTTGCGATGATTCTTGGAGAATTTTTATGGGATCATTGATTTTCATTTTCTATTACAAATCCTTTTGAGTGGTGATGATGCCTGGAGAATTTTTATGGATTCTCATCATTGGATTTCATGCTTTATGAATTATCATTGTCTTTAACTCCTATGATTATCAAAGTGTTCTTATGTTCAAAGATACGTGCTTATTTTACTAGGAAAGTGCACATTTTTGGCAAAATTTTATTAGGTGAAGACCTAGAAAACATTCATTTCCATGAAGAATTTATTTGTGAAAGAATATTTCTCATGCATTGATATTGAATATTTAATGATGATTCTTTATTTGATGAATATCATGAAAATAATAGTTTTTATGATGAATTGATTGTTGAAGGATGGACATGAAAAATGCACTTTCTTGAAAAAGAAGTTTGAATCAATAGAAGAAGGTTATTTGTGATTACCAGGCAAAATATATATTCCATGAAAGTTTGTATATTGTTTTCATGAAGAATATAAGAAGAAGAGAAGTGTGTTTTAGTTTTTTCAAGGCTTGGCATTTGGTTATTGGCCTTACTAAGCATGGAATTTCTATGTATTCAAGGAAATCCATCCCTTAACCAAAACATATGGGTCCAAACCACTGGCTAACTTTGGACAACTCAACCACAGGCTCCTGTGAGACTGAAGATTACAACCCCCAATGGGAGCCAGCCCTAGTCCATCTAGAAAGAGATAGGGGTCATGTATAAGCCTATGTGAACATGCACATATGTAGGGCATGCATGGGTCGAGAAAGACCACATGCAAGTGGGTGCCAGACCACACCCGTAGAACCAATATGAGGCTATACCTAGAGAGGTGGAAGATATTTCTTGAGCGGTTGCTATAAATCTCATTTTAATATACCATAACCTAGAACTTGTTGATTTATATGTGGGAAGAAAATTCACAGCTTCCCACATCATTTAAATGTTGGATAAAATGATGGCCGCTCGATCATTTGATCATGCCCATCCGATCAAGCGGGGATGATGTCTCCTTCCATTGGCCTCTAAAATGACCCCCATCACACCATAGACATAGTTGAACCACCATACATGAGAAATAGGTCATCCACTACATTGATTTTGATGGATTAGTGCTCATATGATCATCTTAAAAACATGCATGCAATTTCATCTTTCATGCATGCGATAAGATGAAAAAGATGAGTTATGGCCAAACTAAAAATGTTAGTTGTAGGAGGACACTTTTCCTTGCGAGATCTTGGGCTTATGAAAATGTTATGCATGTGATCCTTCTCCCATGCATGAGAGGAATCACCACAATTGAGCATTGTGAACTCACAAAGGATGAATTCCATCATGATTGTCATTCACTTAAATCAACATGAACAACTAAGGTATTTGAAGGACAACCATTGAATGGTATAATTATCAGATCTATTAATTTGATATTAACATGGCTTAATATGTGATGTTTAATGCGGTACAAGGAAACATAATTTTTTCTGAACATACTCAATATCCTCGACCATAGATTTTCTTACTGCTACTAATTGAGATAGCTCTTGTTTCTGAAAAACATACCCACTGTAAATTTATGGTTTAAAAATAGGTGATCTGATAAGCACATAACTTTCATAGAGGAATTCACAGGCATTCAATAAGTTATAAGAACTCTTGAAGGATTTCCAATAAGAACCATTTCCACGAATCATAAGGGACAACACAAACACATCTCCCTAGATTTCACAATGATATGATACGCAAGCCTCTGTGGTCGTGAAGAATTTAGATCTCATTAGGTAGTCAACATATGTTTTCCACACTTTTTCTATTTCATGCAACACAGAGATTCCACAAATCTATTTGGTAGTGAGATAACTTCACATGTATTCCTTCTGGTTTGTATAATGATGAAAAATCCCACACTTTCTTGTCTTTCAAAAAAGGAAGAAGTGAATGTTCTCATGCACTACACACTTACATTGAACTAACGTGAACTTGTAGTGTGTGCGGATAAAATGATCTTGAAGGATTCTTGAGAATATACAAGTACCATACACACCCATTCAAGTTTTCGCACAAGACATGGGCAATGTTTCATGCATGTATATGATTATAAAATTCATGCACATTTGAACAACTATTTGAGAAAAAAATCTACACTCTTATTTGAACATGGCAACTTGAAGGATTGATATTGAGATACCCAAAACATAAATTAGTAGAACATAAAATAACAATGAAGAATATAAATGGAGGTGTTAGTGTTTCAAACATCATGCAACACGTACATGAAGTATAATTGATTATATGCATGTAAGGTTGTTTCTTTAAAAAAATAATTTTTTAGATTAAGTTCTAGAACATTTTTGGCTGAAAGATTATCTACCCAAGCTCTTGATATATTGAAGGAAGAAGTCAACCTATAGTATGTTGAGAAATTCACTAGTTTCTCATTATGACATTGCAGATATGTGGAAGTTTCATCTTCCACTTAATTAAAGAGTGTAAGTCTGGCATGCCTAAAAAATTGAGGAATTATGTTCTTTAGTAGAGGAACTATATTATTTAGGTGACACAAATTCATCATGTGAAGTAGAGATATCTTGTTCTATTTTTTATTGAACATCATTGAATATCTGGTGGGTCCATTATAAACAACGCCATAGAGAACTGGGGGAACCTATATAATGAACACAATTGAAAAAGGAAGATCGTTTATTTCCATTATGAACATTGTATGCCAATTCTAGGAATTTTTAATCATTGTATATAATAGTGATAAGGTAATCTTTGAATCAACCACAATTTGGTCACAACAACAAGGAGTATGTATTTGTGACGAACATTGTAACGCTATTTTTGTGCAGTTGTTTCTTTTATTATTTGCATTCCACACAATGGATTTATTCCTCTTAACCTGGGTAGGGGATTAAAAGTAGAGGGGTTAATTAAATAATATGAATTATTAATTCATATTAAATAATATGAATTATTTAAAATTTAATTAATCATGGTCCTTGAGGTAACAAGAAAACAAAAAAAATCATACACCCTTTTTCCAACTAGGGTAGTCCACACCCCCATCCAAGGGTTTACCCACACCAATGTGAGCCCATTATAATTTGAATAGCCTAAAGGCTGAACATTTGACAGCCTCAAGGCCCTTTAATCATGGAATAAAGGCCCACACTTATGCCAAGTGTTGTGCCAACATGTAATTGGGTTTGAACCCCTTCCCAAGGGATTTCCTACATCACCACATGCATCATTGGCCATAAAAAACCCAAAAATAACCCCCAAGGGAGGCTTCCCAAGTTTAAGCCTTGATCATATAATGAATTTATAGCTAAATAATATTTTTTAATATTTTTTTTGTAATTAATTTTAAATAGTATTTAATATTATTAAGTAGTAATTAATATTTATAATTATGAATTATATAATTTAATTACAAAATTATTATTAATTAATTATTATTAAATTTTAATAGTATTTTATTAGTAGCTAATATTATTTAGTTATTATTAATATTTTTTTAGAAATTAATTTTTAATAAATATTTATTAATTATTAATTATTTATCATTAATAATGTGAAATTAATAGTATTATATTATTATTACATCATAGGAAAGAGGGAAGCTAAATCCCACATTGGAAATCCAAAAATATTTCGAGGTCACCCTCCCATATAAAATGGAGCTATGGGTGAGTGTTTGAGTTATATATTATGATTACTTTAAAATAAGTAATGATGTATATAATAATAGTTAAATCATGTAAAAAAATTCCCATATATATATATAATCAAAAAAACATATAAATTATAAATCTAAAAAATTTAGATGTTTTTATTGAAAACATAAAGCGTTAGATCCTCAAATATCATTAGCCCCTAACAGGGACCAAGGGAATTAATAACATCAAAACCATTCAGATTACAGAAAGGCATTGAAGTCTAAAATGCCTATCCAACCAAGATTTATATTTATTTTAACACATAACCTATTTCTAATATTTTTTTCCTAAAAAATCATATAAAAAACCATTATGTGGGAACTCAATTATGATTAAATTATCAACTAGTGGTTAGTTTTCTCCTATTTCTACCTCTTAATAGTTTTATCTAAATACTAAAAATGACTTATACAGATAGATTTAGAGAATAATAATAAAGGTAATACATATTAATTTGTAAATTGATAAGAAAAAACACGACAATCAAGAATTTATGAGTAAAATAAATCCCTATTTGGAAGGATAGTGGGTTCTTTTTTGAATAATGCAGATACTTCTCCTTAATTGAGAATTTTAAAAAAAATTATCTTCCAATGTATTTTTTTGGGTAGAATATATTATGTGGATGTGTAACCACAATCCAAATTTTAGATATTTCATGATTATATATAATATACAATCATTTTAGATCACACCCCATGCCATCAAAACTAAATCATTTTGTCCATAGGTTTGGGGGAAATAAGTTTCATTAATAACATGGTATGTGCATAGTTTTTAGGCTCAAAGGATTACAAAATTCATGACTATTAAACTAGTGATCATACATACTGATATTTCATTTTTATATTATGTCATTGGATTCATGTTATTTGATATTTTCATGTGTGTTAATTTTAATGTTCTTGTTCATATCTAAAATAGAATAATAATGAATATATCCTTTCAATGGATTCAACTTTATTAGTCAATGGTTTATGTGTTTTCTCTATAAACTATGTTAAATTGGGTTTTCAAATTAATATACTATTTATGTTTTCATTTAAATTTATTTGAGTTTATTATTATTATGTAATTTTTATTTTGGTTCTGACTTCGATTTTATGGGAATCCATATGGTATTTCATGACGGGCCTCTGTGTTTTTCTTGTTTTTAGGGTTGGGGGTGTGGTCTTTTATACTAACTTGATCATCATCTCTCCATAGGGGTGCTTATCACCATCAATTATCCTTGATTGGGTGGCTATAGAATGATGGTTCTATTCTTCATGTTTTCAATGTGATCTATGTCCCTTCTTGGTTTCCATTTGATGTTTTCCATGTGTCTCAGGTTTTTTATGATATGTTGTATTATCTTAATATTTTTAATTCTTTCATGATCCCTAACCCGAACAAATTTATGCCTCTCCCACTACACCCAACATCAATCTCCTCACAACCTTCTTACCTTTACTATACCCTGTCGCTTTATTTTAATAAGGGTATGTGGTTGTTTTCAACATTCAAAGGCAGTGGTTCATTTGGATTATGTTCAAATAGAAGATCATTTGAGAGAGGGAAGAGTTCTAATGCTCCTCTTCTAAAACTTCATATCCTCCCATATTTAGGTCATCATCTATGGTGGAGAGATCGATACTTGTTATCTCTTTATGGACTGTATTCACTTCATGATTATGCAAAAATGACTATTTCATTTATCGTATAGAAGATATGATATATTTCCATGGTTATAGAATTGTGTGATTCTTTCTTTTATTTTGGTATCTTAATGGTATTATTTTTCTTTATAGTATGTGTCTGGGGTTGGCACACTTGAGTTCATCATGTTCAGAAATTAAATTTATTATCCTCTACTCTAGTTTTGTGTGAGTCCCTAGAGTTACTCGAGTATCATTCTCAGATAATTATCATTTTCCTCATGCACTTCTTATATGATTTTATATTATTTATTGTATGTTTTCTATTTCTTCTATTTTCATAATAATAAACTATTTTTGTCTTTTTCCTTTCATGGAGTAAGACCAAACATTCCAGAACCATGAAAAGATTTTGTGTTCTTTACTTTTCAATACTTTTTCATTGCTTTAATTTCAACATATTTCTTTTATAATTTTGTTTCTTCAAATATCTCACTTTGCTTCTTAAAAAAATTCCTACCAATCCTCAAGGAGAGTTTGACATCCTTGATCAGATCCATTTCAACCCTCATAGTTGGTATCAGAGCTTGTAATCAGTCTAAGTGACATCATATAATATGTTGGAAGATAAGAAGTTTGATGGTAAGACTGATTTCAATATATGGAATGTTATGATGTGTGTGTTAGTAGCCCACTATAGACTTAAAAACACTATACATGGCCATAAAAACATGTAGTTATCATTTCTTAGGATGAATAGTCCACCATAATGTTTTTAGATATCAACCCTTGTATTTTAGAAAAGGATCACTATACATTTATCTTAACCATATGAGAAAAAGTTCTACATGAAGTTTCCCATAAAACACTACTAATTCAATATGTTAAAAACTCAAAAATTGTTATATGACTATATCTTTTCTTTGTATTCATTACAATATAATGAGACTTTATAATTTTAATATGAATCCTGGTTGGATTGTTCGTGTTTATATTGAAGAATTTAACAATATGATTCTTGATTTAGAAAACATATATTTCATAGTTAAAAACCGAGAACAAGATATTATGATATTAATATCTCTTGATGACTATTTTTTATTTTTAAAAGATTATAGTATGTGTGGTCGTGATTCTACAACATTATAAGAGGATAAGGATATTTTTTCATCTCATGATCTTCAAAAAAAATAATGAATGGAAGGATAAGAAACTGTTTAAGAATTTGTTGTTGTGGATTGTGGTAGAACCATTCATATTAAACGATATTATCTTGACATTAAAAATAATGACTGTTTGGACCACTAAAATATTGTATGTATTGATTTTAAAATTAAATATGTTGTCTAGAATATTGTATCACCCCTTTATCTAGAAATATGTATAGTTTCTAGGAATTATCCTTTCGGTGATCCTATGTTTAGCATTTCTAGGTTTGCAGGGGCCACTAGTGGGTAGGGGGGGGGGGGTATTTGTGCTCGTCTAAGCCATTGATCCTTACATGGAGATATTTCTCCGATCAGCTTTCTAGTTTTTCTCAATATTCATTCCTACTACCTTTTATTATTTTCATTATACGTGGTTTTTAATTTTTCCTTTACACTCTAATTTTCCCCCAAGGAAAATTGTCTTCTTTTCATGTAGGTATATGATTGGGAGTTTTATTGACTTCATTGGAGAATAAAGTAATTTTGATAAGTTTTGTTTATATTTGTATTCTTTATTTAGTATATTATTTCTGAACATATTTTGTTTTATTAATTTGATAAAAGTAGATGTGTAGGTATGGTTAGGTTATGTACCACTATAGAACATGTTTAGAGTGTCCATGTGGGGCTGATACAGTAGTCATTTTTTTATTTTCAATTAATAAAAAAGTACCTAAATACATTAAATGGAAAGATTAATCTTTTCAAGAACACAATATTTTAATACTATTAGTGTATTTTGAAAATATTGATATTTGTTAAATTAGGTTTTCTAATTAAAATTATGTTTAAGTTTTTTATAAAAAAATATTTGGTTTTATTATTATTATGAAATTTGAATCTTGGTTGGGTGTTCTATTTTGTGGGAATACATCTAGGTTTTCTTGTTGGACCACTATTTTTGTTATAATTGGGCTTAAGGGTGTGGACTCGTAAATTGAATTGATCCTCAACGCTCCCTGGGTGTGGTTAAATCCATCAATTATCCTTGATTATGCAGCTCTAAAATGAGGGTTTGGTGCATCCAATATTTCTCTTCGCTCCATGATCATAATTTTACTAAATTTAATAATTTATGCATGTCCATAATTTTATGTGATATTTCATACTAGATTGATATTTGTGATTCTTCAATTCTTCATCGCATGAACATGGGTCTGCTTCATCTGTCGTGCCTACCATCAGTCACCTCTCTACCTTTTTACCTTTATTAGGCTATGTTTCTTCATTTTCTTGAGGGTATGTGGTTTTATTCATCTTATAGAGGGAGTGGTTTCCTCAGCTTCTTTTTAGATAGAATATTTCTTGAGAGAGATAGAAGTTTCACTACCCCTCTTCCAGGCCTATACAACCACATATTTAAGTCATCATCTCTGGTGGAGAGATCGATACTTGCGAGTTCTTTCTGGACAACATCTGCTTCAAGATTGTATAAATATAGTAATGTATATTCTCCTTCAGTTGATTCAGTATTATTCATTGGTTCCATCTTCCTATGATTTTTTATTTTATGTTTTTGAATTTATGTAGTATTTTCTTTTTCTTTATAATCCCAGTGTGGGGTTGGTGTGTGTGAGTTTGTCCAGTCCTGCAAATAATTTTACCATCCTCAGATCAAGTTTAGTGCTAGTCCCTAGAGCTACAATGGTTACATTCCCATATAGTTTTTTTGGTCTTCTTGTGTTCTATATGCAAATTTATTTTCTCTATTATATGGTTTATGTTTCATATTTTCTTAATAATAAACTGTTGTGGTGGTATTCTTACCATGGAGTTGGACCAAACATGTCTAAAGAATTAAAATATTGAATTTTCTTTACTTTTGATCACTTTTTTAATGTAATTTTTTATTTAGATTATGTCTTTTGGTTTCTTCTAATATGTCACTTCACATCTTCATAACTGATTTCTTTTTTATCCACTGTGAGAGTCTGACTACCTTTATTATAATCACTTTTAACCCCAAAAATTATTTTAAGGATTTAGAGATGGATGGAGAGAATGGATTTTTTGATATATAATAGAGTAAGGAAGACATTTTGGAGACACTCCCCTTTATGCTAAGGAATTTCAAAGAATGGGAAGGAATGTATAAATAGATTATTTCTTTTAAATGTTTTAATTATATAATTATTGGTCACTTCTCTAGCAGGTGACCTATAATGATTAAAAATGAAAATAAAGACATTGAATCTACTAAGAAACATTTCAATAATAACTGATTACGTAAGTTGAATCAGTGACAATATAACATCAAGAAGAAATTTTAACATATATACTTCAGATGAAATTTTATATATATTACGGAAGGAATTTTAGAAAGCAAGGAAAGATGTGATGAAGAAGAAATTCATTCAGAAGATTCTCATAAGTTTCAACGTCAAATCAATTTTTTTTATTTTTAGAAATACAAGTTTTTGTTAATTGGTAACCTCATGTTACTAAAATCAAATTATAAAAAAAAACCACAATGACAAACATTCAATGTAAAATTTGAAAAAATTAAAAACCATGCAGGGTTGTGGTGAGAAGATAGGAAAGTTGTTTTTATCATATCCACTTACCTATTTTAGAGGATATTCTAAGGACATGTTGTGATATTGACACATCAATATTTTTAATTGTGGAGTGATCTGGATGTAGTGGATTAAGAAGTGAATTAGTGTCATGGGAAATGAAACGTGTAAACCATTATTGATTTTTCAGGTGGGGTGAAATTTTGGTAGGGTGTTTTCATCGAAGGACATTTTATGTTTTTTATTTCATTTTAGTTGGATTTCTTATGGTTTCACCATTATTCAATAGTTGATTTTCTTAATGTTTTTTATAAGGCCACATTCAACTATGCAGTTCATTTTAACCGGAGTTTTCCATTCTGGCGGGCAGTAGGTTGCAGTCTACAACATTTTACACTTAATCTTTCACTGAAACTGAAACATTCACTAAAATTGTCACTGACATTATTACTAAATCTTTCCGTAATAAATTAATTATATTTATAAATATATTATAAAAAATATATATTATATAAATTTTATATGGGAATTTATTTGAAATTTATTTTTATAAAATTAAATTTATTATTAATATATTATTGAAAAAATTGTTTTTAATAACATATTTTTTATATTCATAAATATAATCACTATTTGGTATTTGGAAAATTTCAGAGGAAGTATATGGGGATGTTCAAGTTGAACTTGGATTGGAGTATCCCTTAGAACTTCCAATTGAACTTCTCGTGGAACATCTAAAAGATCATCTACTAAAAGATTCACTTAATTTTGTAAAAAATATATTAAATATATCTTACGTGTGTATTTATTATAAATTTCGTTTTAGTTATATTTTAATAAATATATTACTATTAAATATATTTATAAATATTTATTTTATTAAATAAATAAATTTTACTTATATTTTTACGCATATAGATTATTCATTTTTTGTAAATATATTTTTCAATATTTATATTTTATTAATATTCTGTTACTTTTATAAACATATACCATTTTTCATGTTCTCTAACATCCACTGTAATTTTCACTAGAACTTCCACTAAAACTTTTTCTTAATTTTGTAAAAAATATGATCAATATATATTTTAAATGAATTTATTATAAATATATTTTTAGTCATAATTTTATAAAAATATTTCTATTTTTATATTTGTAAATATATATTCTCTTAAATATAAAAAAATTTGTTTAGATTTATATTCAAATAATATATAAATTTTTAAATGATAAATTATTTTCTAATTATACAAATTTTGTAACAAATATATTAAATATTTTCTATAATTTCATTTATTATAAATATATATTTTAAAATTTAATTCTATTAATATATTTATTTGTTTTTATAAATAAATAATCTTTGTTATATTCTGAATGTTCCATGAGAACTTCCACCGAAACATCTATTGGAAGTTTTACATAATTTCATAAAATATATGCAACATATATCTTATAATTTCATTTATTTTAAATTCAGTTTTAGTTATTATTCCATAAATATATTTTCATTTTGTTATATTTTAAATATTTAATTTTTTAAATATATAAACTTCATTTATATTTTTATTCATATAGTATATATATTTTTAATGGTTATTATAATATTTCTATAAAAATTATGTATCAAATAAAATACATATTTTATATAATTTCATTTACTATAAATGTATTTATTAAAAGTCAGTTTTTATTAATATATTTTATAGTTTTATAAATATATACTTTTTGGCGTTTTATGAAAGTTCCTCTGGAATTTCCACTAGAACATCCACTAGAACATCCTAAGGAACTTCTATGAGAACTTCCAATAGATCTTCCACTATAACTTTAATGGGAACTTTTAATTCATTTTAAAAATAATATGTTCAATATATCTTATAACAGAATTTATTATAAATTTTATTTTACTTATAATTTCATAAATATATTTATATTTTTTTATACTTTTATATATTTATTTTCCTAAATATATAAATTTTATTTTATTTTTTATTCAAATTTTATTAAAATTTTTAAATACTATAATATGTTACATCTATAAAAATTGTGTAACAAATATAATAAATGTTTTAGAAAATTACATTTATTATAGATATATTAATTAAAGTGTATTTTCATTCAATATATTTTTTAGTTTTAAAAATTTATATTTTTGTCGTGTTCAGAAAGATCTAATGAATCATCCATTGGAACTCCCACTAGAATGTTGAAATAACTTCTTTAAAAAATATATTAAATATATCGTATAATTGAATTTGTTATAAATTTATTTTTATTTTCAATTTCATTAATATTTTTTTATATTTTATATTTGTAAATATTTATTTTAATAAATATATAAATTTTATTTGAATTGGTATTCATATAGAATTTATATTTTTGAAAGGTAAATTATATTTTATTTATAAAAATTAGGTATCAATTATAATAAATATATAATATAATTTCATTTATGTTAAATATATTTATTATAATTTAATTTTTATTAATACATATTTTTTGTTTTATAAATATGGACTTTTTTTATTCTGAAAAATTCACTAAAACTTCCACTGTATCATTGAATTCATTTTTCATGGAACATTGAGTGGGGCTTTCACTGTAAATACCCTTAAAATTTCTATAAAAGGATTTATAAATGTTATTTACAATGTTTTTGTGTAAAATATATTTAATATATTTAATATATGAATTTATTACACTTTAATTAAATTGAAGTTTCTATGTTGCAGGTTATTCCAATTCTATGGATGTTGATTATGAATCCTTATCTATTAAACCAGTTGTATGGATGAAGTTCAAGTCACTTGAGGATGCCCAATGTTTCTACGTTACATATGGAAGACTAAATGGGTTCAGCCTATGCCAAAAATAATCAAATAAAAGAAAAATGATAAATCAGATTTCATATCACGACTTCATGCATGTAGAAAATAATGTCATATGATGGTTGAAAACCTGATAGCTTGAGGAAATTTCCTCATGTTGAGACACAGGTGTGCTTCCTTGCTTGAATGGGGTCCATTTTTTTGTCTCGTGAGAAATATGCATAAAAAATATTTTTTCAATGGACTAATCACCCCTTGCACAATACTGAATCAATTCTTATGATGTGGTCCTGAAGAGAAATAATAGAAGAAAATGGAGCTGAGTTAGATGTGAATGATTCAACAGGTATTAGACCAAATGATTCATTATCCTTGGAAACAAATATTCTAGGGGTCGGGCTATCACTGAATATACATGGGTGAATCATTTGAATATTTTAATATCTAAATGGGAAATAGAATTGGTTCTTAGATATTCATGTTGTATGTTAGAGTGAATAGAACAATAATGTTAGAGAAATCCATCATTTTTCATTACGTATTTTGAATTGACAAAGAAAATAAAAAATAGTTTCTAACTTATCCCAAAATGGAGATAGATTATGATTTATTTGTAGATGTTGTCTTTTACACCAATTTCAATACGAATAAATAGTGTTGGCCCAAATGTGTATTTTATTGGCTTCAATCATGTTCAAAAGATTTTCAATTTTTTGGACAATTTGTTATATGATTAAACCACGAGTAATGTTTCTTAGTTGTATCAAAAAAATTTATAGGTGTATCACAGGAATTGACCTCAAAATAAATTTACTAATCAAGATGACTCAATAGGAAAATCTAATTATGATGTTTTAGTGTGAACTTTACACTGTCTTTGTATTTATCTCTAGATAAAAAAAGGAATTAAAAATTTATGTAATTAGATAAAATATGCATCTAGTTTTCCAAATAGATTTACAAAGCGTATGTTCTAATACCATAATTAACATCAATTTGATTATGAGTGGGATACAATTAGAGCATGATTTGGGGATGAGAAATCACTATGGTTGGATGATCTATTTGTGTTGTGAAAAAAGTGAGTTCATTCATTTTTGAGATATTACTTAATATTGGGTATTCATGTAACTCAATTAAGTAAATTTTTAATGGACTTCTTAAAAATTATGTTCATTTAATGTTATGCATTGTTGATTTATTTAATAAATTTGACTGATTATTGAAAAAAATGATATCAATAAACAAAGGCTGAATATGAGATGAGGGGAAGGTTGCCTCTTAATCTTTACCCTTACTATGCTTGGATGTGTCAGGTCTTTGATAGATATACACCTATGATATTTTATTTATTTCAATCTGAATATCAAATGATTGATGCTTATTTTTTGTTATTATATAATGAATATGGTGTTTAATTTAGTTATTATATTAGAATGGCATGGTGTGAAGAACATTTCTATGATTCATATTAATTTTCTCAATGTTCATATTGAAAATTTCAATCGTGGTTGTCCCAGTAGTCTTGTTTTCAAAAAATATTCTTGGCTTATTGTGAGATCAATACATAAAAAAATATTCTAGGACGTGGACCTGATTGGATAAAAATATTTTATTGTTCAATAGATATTATTTTTATTTAAATGATGACAAAAATTCAGTTTTAGAAAAACATTACCAAGAATTAGGATGAATGAGAATGAAGTTTATTATTGTTTCTTGTGAGGCAGATGTGAGTTTTGGCATTTTCTTCTCTAAATTTAGTAATTATTCCAAATATTTTACTACTATATATACATCAATTGATCGATTTTTTATACATGAAATTTATAACAAAATATTACTAAAGTAATCTTCTAAATGGAAACAAAATAATAAAGGAGGTGATATAATCAAAATATTTTAAGAAACTAGAGTCTAGATGTAGTCAAAGTTGAATAAAAATGAGATCAATTCTAGTGATATGATGATGCTATGATTTCATTTAGTGATGAATTTCAATTCTAAGAGTAGTATTCTAATGGAAATGTGGTATCTAAAACCTTTTTTCTTCACATATAGGTAATTTTAGATTAATCAAAATCATATTTTTCTATCGCATCTGCAGAAAAACTTTAAATGTATTTTTTTAGTAACATCACTCCTGTCTATAAGGTTAGTTTTTTTTACTATTTCTATTACAGGAAGGTCGTTCAACTAATTTTGGATGTTCATCATTATAGGTAGACCCCCATATAATTATAATATAGGTGGAGTAGTGAAGAAATTGGATGAAAGTTGTTTTTTGGGTTGAATAGTGATACCTCTATACTATGTACAAGATATTTTAAATTGTAATAAATTTAATGAATCATTCATTGGGTAGTTTGAATTATAATGGATTGGGTGATCATTTTATGAAACTATAGTTTTATACCTGAGTGGTATATGATAATTTTTATTAATCCGAATACTATTTTGATTCTTAATTCACCCAAATTGGTATTTGAGACCATTTACATTGGAATCATGTTATAATAATGTTTGAACACTGTAGACATAAATAGAAAAAATATTCAATTTTGAATTCTAATGTGGCCGGATTGGTATTAAAGACCACTTATATTGACAACATTATTTCATTTCATTTGTTTAATAACAAAGTAAAAATGCAATACCAATAAATAGAACGATTACCTGAAACGAACAACATTTTCCCTTCCAATTTCATTTTAAACCCATAAACCTAGATTTTTTGATTATTTATCTGAATATTGGAGATACTAAAACTAATATGAAACCCATACTTCTAAAATATATTTCTAAAAAACATTTAGTAGGTTCAATAAGAAATTTGTGCACCATATGGAGTTGTGGGGCATCGATATCTTCTTGGGACATCTCCTTCTTATATAATTGATATATTTCTTTCCACTCCATAATATAGAAAACATTTATTTTGAAGCCCAAGATTCTTCCACCCGGTTGAGGGGTATATTTCATAGTGAATGTGGGAGATTTATTGTCCAAGTAATCAGGTCTCCATTTCTTCATAATTTCTGTAATAAATGCCTTCTACAAGTGTGTAAAGTTGTGCTAATTTAATCATCTTAGTTGGTATTATTAATTGTATATCATGTCGAGGAGGAGAAACTATACCATTAATAATTCATTAGTATGATAAATATAATACCTATCACAATGCAACTGAGGCTGTATCGAGTTATAGTTACTGAAATAATTTATCTTCACATTAAAAATGAGAAATTCCCAATGTAAATTTTTGTTGTTGATGGGGATGAAAAATTTTCCATTTAACTACACAGAATATTTAATTGGTATCTCTATCAAAATATCATTCAAATTTTGTTTTTTTCCCAAAAAACATTACCTATAAATATTACTAATGTTACACCAATTATGAATTATTACGTTTTCAACATCAATAATGTAAAAAATAATATACTCAATATAGTATCACTGGAGATAAATATAGATTTATATGAGAAAATTCAAGATATCTTCCCACTTTGAGAATTTTTTTTATTTGATCATATGAATCTATTACTTGAAATCATAAAACTTAGTGTATGATGTGTCACAAATTGAAAATCATTTTAAAATAAGGTTGGTTAAAATAAATAATCACCATGATACTAATCATTTATTTTTTAAAGAGAGAAAATGTCATCAATTGCAATGAAATAGAACTAATTTTAATATTTCTCTATGTATTCAATGCATAATAATAATTGTTATTTATATTAAACCATGTACTATTAAGAGGAAATTAATAGAAAATTTTAAATTAATGTTCTTCTTTACCTTTTTTCCTAACAATACACCAGATAGGATCCATCTTCGAAATCTGGTCAAGGTGATCATAGTCAAATTTATAGAGCTGAAAACTTTTTCTCACCCATTTTGGTATGAAAAACTATCCTATAACAACCCTTGTATGTTCTGGTATTACTGAAATAGTAGGTATGTTGAAGTTTTTATATATTTTATAGTTCTTCTAAAGATTTTTATTATGCTACCACAACTAATCTTCTTTTTTTGGGCTTTATAAACATACAATGAGTCAAACTTATTTTAATTTATTATTTCTGATTTTACATTTCTAAATAGTAATCATGTTTGGAGAGAATGTGCTCCCATTTTCTAGATTCCTGGGTATCTGGGAGAGTTTTGATTTGTCATCCACTTCTTAATAGGTTTCTACCTCTTCTGTAAACAAAATTTCTTTTTGATCTTATATATGGTTTAGTTCCATCAAAGTAGGGCACACTGTCTCTCCACAAATAAATGTTTTTATTCTGGATTCCTCTTTATTACTATTTTCACTTATCAACTACTTCTATTTTTTAATTTTTTCCACTGGTTTCCTAATTTTTTATTCTATAGTCTTTACTTTTCTTTTAAATATTTTATTTTCTTCTTCAAGACCTTGTGAATTTTCCTTAACAACCAAAATATATTTTAATGAAACACCGTATTCCATAGTCATTGGTGTCTCCTCATCAACTTCTTATTTTTTCCTAGTCTATAATATTTCAATTTATATAACTATGTTTTTTCAAAAAATCATTAAAATAATAATTTAATTCAAATACTTACCCATTATTTTATTGAATCATTAGTTGTTTCTTGATTACTGTATCGAAATATGACATGCTCTATTATATGAATGATGAATTTCCATTTTTTTAATTTTATTTCACTAGTCTATATAATTTACAATACCAATAATATGTTAATGAAAATGGTATTAAGACTAATTATATACATGAGTGGAAATAAATTTTAATCTATACCAATAATAATATAGTAGTCCCCAAATTATTTGACAGGTTTTTGTGAAATTCATTGATAGAATTTATCAACTATTGGTGGTTTTAATGCGACTACCCTATCCACATACATGATGATGGCCAAATCAAGTAATCACATATAGTAGGGATAATCACAATAAAAAATGTTTACTAGAATATGAGTTCTATTATGTCAACAACATCCTCTACATCATTTCCCATAATAGTTTCTAAAATTTCTATTTTTTTATTTCCTTGGTTAATCTGACACCTTTTCCAAATCTATATATAAGGGTTCCTTGGTTGGTTAAAAAATATAAAAGTCTACCATATTGGTTTCCCCTTCAATTATCCAGAATAACCTTTTTCACATAACCTTCATTATATTATGTTTCCATACATCCAATTTGGAATGTATTTATTGAATAATAAAAGTTATTATGCACATAAAAAAGAGGTTACTGATTTCTTACAATCTGATACTAAGACACTATTGGATATAAAAAGCAAGAAACATATTCTATAATGGAATGTCCTACATTTAATTTGTATGACCATATTTTTAATTTTGTTTGATTTTCAATACAATTCATTGTAATGTAGTCATATTTTACATAAAATGAAGACCTTAAAATCAAAAGTTAAAAATATTACGGGTATCGTAGAACATAGAATATGAAAGAAAGTTCCAGTGGAATTTGTATTGGATGTTCTAGTGAAGAAATAAAAAACAAATTACATTTTCAATCCATTAAAATATTCAACAAAATATTAAAACATAAATTAGATTTGGACAGTAATTCTCTAGAACAAGACTGTAAGTTCCACTGGAAGTTCTAATGGAAACATCGGTGGATGTTCCAGTACAATCATTAGAGGAGTCTCAAATAGAATTCACACTAGAACATGCAGTAGAACTACTAGTGGTACTTCCACTGTAGGTTTTATGGAACTTCAAGTAAAACATTATTGGATTCTAAAACTAAATAGACAATTCTATAAATTGAAAAATAAATATTTAATAAAAAAAACATATAATATAGATTTATTATAAAAGGAAATATAAATAATTAGTTATTCCTATATAAGAATTTTTTTTTACACTTTTTTTTAAAAAATTGATAGATAATTTTCATCCAAATTAATACACAGTTATAAAATAACGGGGGAATGTGGTAAATAATAATTTATAAAAAATATTTAAAAAATTTATTAAAGGAGTTCATGTTATTAATGTATTATGATAAGATAAATATAGTTTCACTAAAAGTTCCAATGGAATCTCCACAAGAATGTATAATGTAATATCTGCTTGAAGTTTCACTAAAATCTATATTGGATGTACTAATAGAGAAAAAAATAAAAATTACCCCTAAATAAAGAAAAACTTTCACAAAAATAAGGAACATGTAATTTGGGGATTCAAGAAATTAAAATACAAGTTTCAATGATAACATATGGCCAAAATAGGAATGGAGGTTCTTGTGTAATTTCATGTGGAATTTCTGTTGGAAGTTCTATTAGACCTTACAAAGGAAGATACACTTGAATTTCCATTGGATGTTCTAGTGGAATGTCAATTGTAGGTTACTATAGAGAAACTATTGAATAATCCCACCTTAATCCTTAAATTTTTTTTGTGCAATAAAAGTCAGTTTTTTTGTTTATTCCATAAATTTTAGTGTAGCTTTCAATCAAAACTTATGTCTAGAATAGGAGTGGATATTCCAATGGAATCTACACTAGATATTCTAGGGTATTTTCCAATGGATGTTCAAGTAGAATCTACAGGATCTTCCAGTGGAATCTTCTCTAACAATATAAATGATATTTTCAACCAGGTTTGAAATTATAGCTAGAGAATTTACATCCAAATAGATATCTTATAAGAAAAAAGGGAAAAAGTAATAAATAATAATTTATCCATAATATTTAACGACTTTATTAAAATATATCATGTGATTAATTTTTTATGGAAAATAAATGAAGTTTCACTATGAGTAAGAAAACAATATAATAATCTTGATTCAAAATTTGAAATCAAAGGAAAATATATAATATATTGTTCAATAATTCCATGAACTTGGAAGTTTTTTCATGTAAATACACATTAATATTGTAAACTAAAAAGTTTACAAATAATTAAGAATATCAAATGTATTTAATTTCATTTAAAGAGATCACATTAATAAATGAAATTCTAGGGGATATTTCAATGGATGTTTCAGTGTTACATACAATGTAACATCAAAGGGAAATTAAGTTTTATTTCTATTTAAGTGTGAGTAAAAATTTAAATGGATTTTCAGTGGAACATCATTGGAAAATTTAGTAGAAATTTTAATTCAACACTTAGTGTAAATTTCAATGGTAATGAATCATACATTCAAGGGGTATACAACCAAGAAATTTTCCCTCAATCTCTGTGAAATATAAGAATAATGTGTAGCAGTTTAGTGAGATTTAAATTACATTCATCTATCAATATGATCCGAGAAATGGTTTATTATAGTTTTTAATGACACTTCATCTTACACTAATAAGGAAAAAAAAATTTAGATGTAATTATTGAAAAACATTGACTTCAAATAGATATTCTACATTGTTATGTCATTGGGTCCACTTTTCTATAATAATACTATATTAGGGAATGAGATTAATAATCACCACACTTATTGAGGAAGAAACATCACACATTTTCATTGGAGTGGGTTTGTGAGACACATGACACCACCTTAATTCCATAGTATTAGCCTAATGACCTGAACTTTTATAAATAAAATTCCCCTTTTGTTTTATTTATATGTCTTATTTTGTATTAGGGTTATAAAAACAAATGCACTAATTTTGTTTTATTATATTCAATCATATTTAAAAGACTGTTATGTATCACTACCATTGATAATATATCCATTGAACAATGACCATATGATTGTTATAAGTATAGGGTTTTAACCAATCCAATTGTTAAAACAAATGAAGTGATGCCCTAAACAAGTGGGTTAATACCCTATGTATGACAACCCTACTTTTTATTACAACTTAAACATGATTTATTACATAAAACATCACTTGATACAACAAAGAAGATCGAGAGGTTTAGTGTCTTTGGGGCTTAAGATCATTACATAAAATCTTTAAACTTGAAATACAACATCTTTATTGAAAACTTCCTTTACATGACCACTACATTCCTTCGTACTTAGCATTGCATGGGATAACCTGAGGACATGCATAAGAAAAGGGTGAGCTATAAAGACCAGTAAGGGAGTACACAATGAATAAAATGAGGAGTACAATACATGTTAGGCAATAGGCATATCAATAGAGCATAAGAGAAACATGAACATAAAGGCATGATAAGGCATGATAACCATAACATGGAAATGTGACAACAACACTTAACATTGAATTAGCATGAGCCAAGGCTCATTGCACATGGAGCATGAGTAAACCCTCATTGCACTTGAAGCACAAGTAAACCCTCGTTGCACTTGAATTAGCATGAGTCAACACTCATTGCACATGACGTATCATGATACTATACTTTACCCAATGCATTGGAGCGCTATAAAGGGCGCACCCTTCTTAAACATTTCATTTCATGCATAAGTGTGCCACATGGATCATAAAACATGGATTCATAAAAAAAATAATCATTTATTCCATGATAAAGGAATGTGGAATTCATACATGAAACTTTATAATCCATTAGTAAATGTGCATAAAGGTGAATACCCTTGATGGAGAAATGGGCATGGTATTCACTACACAATGATATTGGCTTAGAAAATCGGTGTGATCTCGGCAGCGTAACGGCGTGACATAAGAATTCATAAAAAATGGTTGATGAGAGAGAAAGGGGTTCCTCATCATATCTTCATGTAATGGACAGTAAGGAGGTCATATATAAACATGTCCCAACAATTGAAAAGGAATTTAGATTCATGATACAAAAGTATTCTTGAATATAAAAGAGGAGAAAAGGTTTCTTTCGGAATTTCGGCATAGTAACGGGTGTACATGGGAGGCTTTTAATGAGATAGAAAGGGGTCTCCCATCATTCAAACAATAAGAGGGAAGTATGGGAGAGATGCGAAACCATACCCCAACATTCATAATTGAAATTAAAAGGTCAATAAAACTTAAAGAAAATTGACAAAAATGAGAAAGGAAGAAAAAACCCTTACTTGGAAGTGTGCTTCCAAAGGCTAGAGAGAGGCTTGTGAGAGGATTCTTGGGAGCTTGGGGCACCTTGGGAGGATTCTAGAGAGGGTAGGGCAGAGGTTGGACGAACTCCAAGGGCTTTGAGTGAGGAGGAAGTGGGAGCTTGGGTGGGTTTATATAGGAATGGTGAGGGAATTCTTTATTATTTAGGTTTGGGACCCCTTATATTAAAATAATCCAAACCACAAATAATCCCATGGTATTTGCCCATGGTTTCTGGAAAAGGAAAGAGGAAAACAATATTTTACAAGGCCAAGGTCCGAACTTATTAAAAAATTAGGGTTGCTTATGTGGAGGTGAGTCACACTCCCATGAAAATTAATTTAAAAAGGCAAAGTGTTGAATAAGTCTTGAGGGCTCCATTAATGCTTTGAAAAGTAAGTCAAACAAACCCAAAACCAAATTATTTTAATGATAAAACACATATTGGCCGAACATAAGGATTATGTTATTTTATTACATCACCATTGGGTCATTATGATGTCATAAAACACATTATATATTTAAATGGTATTTAATTTTTACCCAAAAATTTGACTGTCTCAGAAAATTATGAAAAATTCACCATTGGATAATTTCGACGTCCCGATTCCAAAAATAATATTTATTTTATCTAAATAATTTTCTAAATATGTGAATTTTCACTTTTAAAATAAAAACCGACATTTATAAAAAAATTCACGGGTTTTGACAGAAATGGCTTTCAAACCTTAATAAAAATTTTAATTGCATTCATAAAATTATAAGATCATTTATATTTAATAAAAATTAATGTAATATTAATAATAATATTTTATTAAAATATTATTTAATTCAAAAATCCTTTAATTTAATAAAATATAATTCTTAATTAAATAATAACTAAAAACACCATTTGTACTTTAAAAACTAATTACAATGTATCAAAAATGACTAGAAATTATATTCATTATTATATACAAAAATAATGTACATGAACATGGTGCTACTTATTTGTTACATAACCCCTTAAAATAGCCACATAAGACCTAAGGGTAAGGTGTGCGATGGTGACAGACTCTTGGGGAGGCTCGGATAACATCGCTCGAGTGGTAATTTCAATCAACTTCCACTTTTCCCGTAGATGATCACGTTCGAGCTTAACTTGATGAAGCTCAGCTTGGGCTTGGTCAAGGGCAAAGCCCAAAGACGCCACCTCTTTTCCGAGCTCTGACAAATGGGCTTCTTAAGGGGAAATTCTACTGGATGAGGCCATCACTTCCCTCGTCTGAGTAGAAATGGGTTCGTTAAAGCCTTATATTTATAATACTCAGATGATCACTGTTCAATGGCTATAAAAGTAACAGTCACAAATATTAACATAAAACTAAAGAAGTTGACATCTTATAAAAACATTTTTCATAAAGAAACATTTAACTGGATCAAGAGGGATTTTCTATTAATGAAACTTTGGGTCGTTACAATATCCCCCCCTTAAGAAATTTCGCCCTCAAAATTTTCCTTTTCCCACACTAAAACAAATGTGGGTAACTTAGCTTCATCATATCCTCCGACTCCCAAGTTGATTCTTCAAACTTGTGGTTTCTCCACAACACCTTGACGAGGGGAATTATCTTATTTCATAGAACTTTTTCTCTACGATCTAAGATCTTCACTGGTTGCTCCTCATAAGAAAGATCGTCTTCTAATTGTACCACCTCGGAAGAGAGTACATGTGAAGGGTCTGGTATGTACTTCCTTAAGAGGGATACATGGAAGACATCATGCACCTTGTCCATAGTAGGTGGAAGTGCTAGTCGATAGGCTACAACCCCAACACGATCAAGAATCTCGAAGGGGCCGATGTACCTTGGACTTAACTTCCCTTTCTTTCCAAACCTCATGACCTTATTCCATGGAGATATGCGTAAAAACACCATGTCTCCGACTTTAAACTCAAGGTTTCGTCAACGATTATCTACATAACTCTTCTATCGACTTTGGGATTCCTTGATATGCTGCTGAATGGTTTTCACCTTCTCCACCATTTCTTCGACCATTTCTGGTCCAAGCAGCTTACGTTCACCGACCTCATCCCAACATGCCGGTGTTCTACACCTTTTCCCATACAGGGCATCATATGGTGCCATTTGGATGCTCGAGTGGAAACTATTATTATAAGAGAACTCAACCAGATGAAGATGTTGATCCCATCCTCCTTTAAAGTCCATTGAGCACGCTCTCAACATATCCTCAAGTGTTTGGATAGTTCGCTCGGATTGGCCATCAGTTTGAGGATAATAGGCCGTACTGAAGTTCAGTTCAGTATTCAGAGCATGTTGAAGACTCTTCCAAAACATAGAGGTAAATCTTGGATCTTGGTCAGAAACAATAGATAGTGGTAATCCATGCAACCGTACCACATCCCTGATATATATCTGTGCCAGTTGATCCAAAGAGAAATCCTCTCGAATAGCAATGAAGTGTGCAGTCTTTGTAAGACGATCCACAACAACCCAGATTGCATTGTTTCCTTTGGATGTCCTTGGAAGTCCGGTGACAAAGTCCATGGTGATGTTCTCCTATTTCCATTCTGGTATGGGAAATGGTTGTATCATCCCCTTAGACTTCTGCCTCTCTGCCTTCACTTGCTGACACACCAGACACTTTGATCTATATTCAGCGATCTCCTTCTTCATATTATCCCACCAAAAGTTTTCTCGGAGATCTCGATACATCTTTGTGCTCCCTGGGTGAATAGATAAATTTGAACTATGTGCATCATCCAAAAGTTCCTTCTTCAGCTCCGGACTTGATGGAACACATAGTCTTTTCCCAAACCTCACAATTCCTTCTTCATTAACATTAAACTCTAAGGATTTTCCCTTTTTGATAGCCTCCACTTTTTCTTGGATTCCCATATCATCCTTTTGAGCATCCTTTATCCTTTCCAAAAGAGATGGTTGAGCAATCATTTGTGAAAGTATTGATGATGTTCCCTTCTTTATGATTCCCACATCCATCTTCATCAAGTCTAAGAAGATTGTATCCTTCTCAATTCTCATCATTGATAGAATAGCTGGATCCTTTCTACTTAGGGCATCTTCCACCTTGTTCTCTTTCCCAGGGTGGTAATGTATTGAACAGTCATAATCCTTGATGAGCTCTATCCATCTTCTCTGGCGCATGTTAAGCTCTTTCTGTGTGAATATATATTTAAGACTTTTGTGGTCAGTATATATCTCACATTTCTCTCCATAGAGATAATGCCGCCAGATTTTCAAGGCAAAGATCACCGCCTCCAACTCCAGATCATGAGTTGGATAGTTTCGCTCATGGATTTTCAACTACCTTGAGGCATAGGATATCACTTTATCATTCTGCATCAGAACACATCCTAAGCCCTTCTTCGAAGCATCATTGAATACCACAAAAAGCTCCCCACTTGTGGGTAAAGTGAGCACGGGTGTAGTGATAAGCCTCCTTTTCAACTCCTTGAAGCTTTCTTCGCATTCATCACTCCAAGAAAACTTTACTCCCTTTTGAGTTATCTTGGTAAGAGGGTTGGACAATCGTGAGAAATTTCTCACAAATCGTCGATAATATCCAGCTAACCCCAAGAAGCTACGGATATCAGTTACCGATGTTGGCCTCAGCCATCCCTCAATTGCATCTGTTTTGGATGGGTCCACAGATATCCCATTGCTTGTGATGATATGGCCCAAGAATGAGACTTCCTTCAACCATAACTCACACTTTCTTTACTTGGCATAGAGCTTCTCCTTGCGCAAAGTCTCCAGTACAGTTCTTAAATTCTCCTCATGGTCCTCCTTGGTTTTGGAGTATATTAGAATATCATCTATAAAGACTACCACAAATTTGTCTAGGTAATCTTTAAAGACTCTATTCATCAAGTCCATGAATATTGCTGGAGCATTGGTGAGTCCGAAAGGCATTACTATGAATTCATAGTGCCCGTACCTTGTACGAAAAGCAGTCTTGGGGATATCTTCCTTCTTCACCCTTACTTGATAATATCCCGACCGCATGTCCACCTTGGAGAAGTATTGTGCTCCACGCATATGATCAAACAAGTCATCGATTCTTGGGAGAGGATACTTGTTCTTTATGGTGATTTTGTTAAGTTCACGATAATCGATGCAAAGCCGCATTGAACCATCCTTCTTCTTGACGAAGAGGACTGGTGCACCCCATGGTGATGCACTTGGGAGTATAAACCCTTTATCCAGATTCTCCTGTAGTTGTTTCTTCAGCTCTTCAAGCTCAACAACAGCCATTCTATATGGAGTCTTGGATATTGGTAGCGCCCCAGGTATAAGTTCAATTTAGAACTCAACATCTCTTCTTGGATGAAGACCAGGAAGTTCCTCGGGAAATACTTCAGCGAATTCCCTCACAATAGGCATTTCTTCAAGGGTGGTTTCTTCCTTGGACTCAATCATCTGAGCCAGATATGCGTGCTCATAAGGCAGTAATATCCATGCTTGAGATGATGGAGCTAAAGGAGATTCATCTTCCTCCTGACACTTGTAAAGAATCGGGGGTCAATTCTCCATATGGAGTGTGATTTCCCTCTCCCGACAATTTATGTTGGCTCTATATAAGGAAAGCCAATCCATGCCAAGAATTGCATCAAATTCCACCAAAGGGAGTATGACGAGGTTCGCCGGGAAATTCAATCCACAAATTATAACAGGGGAGGACTTATACTCATGGGATGCAATGATTGCCCCATTTTCCGTACTCACCGACATCTTTACTTCCAGGATTTGTGGTGGTGCTGTGATTGTTCTACTAAACATTCGAGATATAAAAGAATGCGTAGAACCTGAATCAAAAAGTACGTTCGCTATTCTTGAATGAATAACTAGCATACCTGTCACCACTTCGTTGTCGGGGTTCACTTCGGCAGAAGTGATGGCAAAAGTTCTTCCTTGCTGTCTTGGAGGTTGTTGGTTGCCTCCGATAACCCTTGGATTAGGGCACTGATTTGCAAAATGACCCAGTTCTTTGCATTTGTAGCATTGAACAACGCGTTGAGGTTCGAACGGGGCATTCCTCTCCTCTGTCGTAGCCGCGGGTCCTTCTTGCTGACAGTTAATAGCTAGGTGCCCTTCTCTTCCACACTTGAAGCATTTTCTTGTCCCCCTAAGGCAATTTCCAGGGTGCTTCTTTCCACACATTTGGCAAGTGGGGTGCTGGAATTTCTTAGCGCCGTTGGATTTATCCATCGGACCACCAGCATTGAAGTCCACCTTACGCTTCTTTTCCCCATGATACCCCTATGATTCTCCAATCTCCATTTCAACCTTGAGGGCACATCGGACAATTTCCTCATAGCTGTCGAAGTCACGGATCGCTAATGCTTTCCGCAAGCTAGGCTTCAGCCCACCAAAGAAGCGGTCAACCTTGCATTCGGGGGTAACGACAAAGCCGGAAGCGTATCGTGCAAGCCTTGTGAAGTTTGCCTCATATGCTCCCACAGATTCTTCATCTTTCTGTTTGAGGGAAAGGAAGTCCCTTTCCATCTTAAGACGGAGGGTGTATGGAAAATATTTATCGAAAAACATCTTCCAGAATTCCTTTCATTCCAAAGCCTCGATCTCCTCCTCAGGCTTCGTATTTTTGATCAACGTCCACCATTGATCAGCTTCACCCTCCATACGATAAGCCGCCAGGAGAACCTTCTCTTTTTCAGAGCATTGGAGGATGGAGAATATCTTTTCAATGGAGTTGATCCATTGTTCAGCGATCGTGGGATCAGATGATCCACTAAAAGTAGGAGGCCTTTGTCTCATGAAGCTTTCAATAGCGACTTGTTCTTTCTTAGGGGGGGTTGAACGTTCCTCTTGACCAGTGTTTCTATTCAAAACTTGATTTAGCTGAGAGAGAAGCGTGACAAAGTTCGCGATTCCCGCTCCCATTGGATTGGGCATCTCATTAGTACAATCATCACACTGATCTTCACAACGGTTGTTAGCCCGAGTTCTCCTATTACCGTCCATTGGCTGGAATAAAAGGAAAGTTAGGGGTAACACATAAAGGGTAATCCAAAAACAAAAGTTGATGACTTATAAATAAACTTTAATCTCTTTAACTCACGAGTCTATAGGATTCAATCCAGGCTTTTCATGATCTTCCTTCTAACATATATTCTTAGGGGCATTTTTTCCTTAATAAGGGTTCATACTAAGATTGTGAATTTATCAAAACATATCCCCCAGGAGTATCGTAACCAAGAGTGAAGCAAGGCCCGTTGTCATGCACCAGTTCCCATTCGAGTCTAGCTCAAAGCGGTGTTTTCGGGTTTTACCCCTAGGATACATCTGTGCCAGAGCCGCCTCTACCTGCTCGTATCCAGACAGGGATGTATTTGTTTGATAAACCACTTACATAGTATTTACCAAAACTTAGGGATGATTTTATTATACTTAGTCTTGTATCTAAGGCTTTACTAGGGTTTCCTAATCCCAAAAATAACTAAACCTATCCTCTGATACCAACTATGACAACCCTTCTTTTTATTACAACTTAAACATGCTTTATTACATAAAACTTCACTTGATACAACAAAGAAGATCGAGAGGTTTAGTGTCTTTGGGGCTTAGGATCATTACATAAAAACTTTAAACTTTAAATACAACATCTTTATTGAAAACTTCCTTTACATGATCACTACATTTCTTCGTACTTAGCATTGCATGGGATAACCTGAGGACATGCATAAGAAAAGGGTGAGCTATAAAGCCCAGTAAGGGAGTACACAATGAATAACATGAGGAGTAAAATACATGTTAGGCAATAGGCATATAAATAGAGAATAATAGAAACATGAACATAAAGGCATGATAAAGCATGATAACCATAACATGGAAATGTGGCAACAACACTTAACATTGAATTAGCATGAGCCAAGGCTCATTGCACATGGAGCATGAGTAAACCCTCATTGAACTTGAAGCACGAGTAAACCCTCCTTGCACTTAAATTAGCATGAGTCAACACTCATTTCACATGACGTATCATGATACTATACTTTACCCAATGCATTGGAGCGCTATAAAGGGCGCACCCTTCTTAAACATTTCATTTCATGCATAAGTGTGCCACATGGATCATAAAACACGGATTCATAAAAAAATAATCATTTATTCCACTATAAAGGAATGTGGAATTCATACATGAAACTTTATAATCCATTAGTAAATGTGCATAAAGGTGAATACCCTTGATGGAGAAATGGGCATGGTATTCACTACACAATGATACTGGCTTAGAAAATCGGTGTGATTTCGGCAGCGTAACGGCGTGACATAAGAATTCATAAAAAATGGTTGATGAGAGAGAAAGGGGTTCCTCATCATATTTACATGTAATGGACAGTAATGAGGTCATATATAAACATGTCCCAACAATTGAAAAGGAATTTAGATTCATCATACAAAAGTATTGCTTGAATATAAAAGAGGAGAAAAGGTTTCTTTCGGAATTTCGGCATAGTAACGGGTATACATGGGAGAATTTTAATGAGAGAGAAAGGGGTCTCCCATAATTCAAACAATAAGAGGGCAGTATGGGAGAGATGAGAAACCATACCCCAACATTCATAATTTAAATTAAAAGGGCAATACAACTTAAAGAAAATTGACAAAAATGAGAAAGGAAGAAAAAACCCTTACTTGGAAGTGTGCTTCCAAAGGCTAGAGAGAGGATTGTGAGAGGCTTCTTGGGAGCTTGGGGCACCTTGGGAGGATTCTAGAGAGAGTAGGGCAGAGTTTGGACAAACTCCAAGGTCTTTGAGTGAGGAGGAAGTGGGAGCTTGGGTGGGTTTATATAGGAAAGGTGAGGGAATTCTTTATTATTTAAGTTTGGGACCCCTTATATTAAAATAATCCAAAACAAAAACCATCCCATGGTATTTGCCCATGGTTTCTGGAAAAGGAAAGAGGAAAACAATATTTTACAAGGCCAAGGTCCGAAATTATTAAAAAATTAGGGTTGCTTATGTGGAGGTGAGTCACACTCCCATGGAAATTAATTTAAAAAGGCAAAGTGTTGAATAAGTCTTGAGGGCTCCATTAATGCTTTGAAAAGTAAGTCAAACAAACCCAAAACGACATTATTTTAATGATAAAACACATATTGGCCGAACATAAGGATTATGTTATTTTATTACATCACCATTGGGTCATTATGATGTCATAAAACACATTATATATTTAAATGGTATTTAATTTTTACCCAAAAATTTGACTGTCTCAGAAAATTATGAAAAATTCACCGTTGGATAATTTCGACGTCCTGATTCCAAAAATAATATTTATTTTATCTAAATAATTTTCTAAATATGTGAATTTTCACTTTTAAAATAAAAACCGACCTTTATAAAAAAATTCACGGGTTTTGACAGAAATGGCTTTCAAACCTTAATAAAAATTTTAATTGCATTCATAAAATTATAAGATCATTTATATTTAATAAAAATTAATGTAATATTAATAATAATATTTTATTAAAATATTATTTAATTCAAAAATCCTTTAATCTAATAAAATATAATTCTTAATTAAATAATAACTAAAAACACCATTTGTACTTTAAAAACTAATTACAATGTATCAAAAATGACTAGAAATTATATTCATTATTATATACAAAAATAATGTACATGAACATGGTGCTACTTATTTGTTACATAACCCCTTAAAATAGTCGCATAAGACCTAAGGGTAAGGTGTGCGATGGTGACAGACTCTTGGGGCGGCTCAGATAACATCGCTCGAGTGGTAATTTCAATCAACTTCCACTTTTCCCGTAGACGATCACGTTTGAGCTTGACTTGATGAAGCTCAGCTTGGGATTGGTCAAGGGCAAAGCCCAAAGATGCCACCTCTTTTCCGAGCTCTGACAAATGGGCTTCGTAAGGGGCAATTCTACTGGATGAGGCCATCGCTTCCCTCGTCTGAGTAGAAATGGGTTCGTTAAAGCCTTATATTTATGCTACTCAGATGATCACTGTTCAATGGCTATAAAAGTAACGGTCACAAATATTAATGTAAAACTAAAGAAGTTGACATCTTATAAAAACATTTTCATAAAGAAACATTTAACTGGATCAAGAGGGATTTTCTATTAATGAAACTTTGGGTCGTTACACTATGAATCCCATTTATTAGATCTTATGAGGATGATTGCATCAGTGAAATTTTTCCTTGATGAATCCCAATATAATATCCACAACTAAATCATGGGAGAAACGTTTTTTGGGAGAATTTCAAGCTCATTGAGATCGGGGCCAAAACCATATACATCGAACCACCCCATGAAAAATTCACCATCACACACATTACTCTTAGAGAGGTTTCTATTGTATTAAAGGAGTATACATCAAGACCATAATAATATGAAAATATATATTGCATTTTCAATAGAATGATGTTTATATTTACTACTTATCATTACTTTATAAACCATTTTGATTTGTATTTTTGGGAAATATTAAAATTCAATAAAGGCATTTATTTTCAAGAATTAATGTATTTTCGAAATATATAATATTTTGTTTATATTTTATTATTTAATAATGCTTACTAAATAAAAATCGTCATATAATCTTTATGAAGTCAAATGTAATTTTTATAAGGGTTAGAAAACTATTATTGTCAAGAAAACCCATAATTTCTTAACAAATATAGATTATACTTTTTAAAAGTGAAAATTCAATATTTATAAAATTAATTTGATTAAAATAAATATTATTTATTGGAATAATAATGTCAAAATTATTCAATGGTTAATTTTTCATAATTTTTCGATACAATCAAATTTTCAGGTTAAAATTAAATATTGTAAAAATATATGGTTTGCATTATGAAATCATAATTTTCTAAAACTAATGTAATAAATACTATAAAGTAATTAAAAAACATAATATATAATTTTTTTAAATTATTTAATATTTCTTTATTTTATTAATTTTATAAAGAATTTATGAATCATCCAAAACCTATTATATATATTAATATTTTCAAATCTTTTCTTTAAGAGTATGACTCACCTCTACATCCCAGAGGGTAATATATGTAAAAAATCTGAACAATTTCTAATAGAATAATTTAAAAAACTATTCTCTATGAGAAATCATGGGAAAAACAATTGGAATGTTTGTGGTTTTGGTTATTTTATTATATAGAGTCCAAAACCTATGATTGATAAATAATAATGAATTTCCCAATCATTTCCTATATAATATTACCCAAACTACCACTTATCTTCACTAAAAAACCTTGGATCACATCCTTACTATTTAATCCCCTCTACAGAGTCCTCACAAGGTTCTTGAAATCTCTTAAAGATCCCCTCCCACGCATTTGGATTCACACTCTCAAGGTAAGGGATCCTCCCTCTCCCCCCTTTATTCAAGATTTTTCTTCAATTTATGCCCTTTTATTTTCAATTCATAATGTTGGGGTGTGTTTTTCCACATTAATCATTCCATAATTAGGATTTATAAATTATTAGAGACCCTATTTCACTATCATTAATCCCTCACATGAACATTTATGTTCCACAACTATACTGTCGAAATTTCACTGTGGGATTCTGTGACAAACAAATGTGTAATAAATAACCATACACATTTCCTATCAAGGGTGTTAATCTTTATGAACATATAATTATTTTATTTGGGACTTACATGTATGTATTCCAACCTCCTTGACCGTGGAATAAAATTTGATGGAAAATGAATCCATGATGTATGATCTATGTGGAATAGTTAAGTATGAGAATAAAATAAATGTGACAGGTGTGCCCAGAATGATATAGCACTCCAACACATTGGGTAACATTTTAGTCCCATAAAACATCATTTAATGGAATAGGGGGTGAACATAATCCATAAAGGTAATTTTTTCATCATGATATCATGGTAGTTAGCCTTGACATTTTTCATGATTCCCTATTTTATGTTTTTGCGACATTTCCCATGTTGCATTTATGTTATCATGTTATATCATGTATTATTGTTCTGTTTATGGTTCTGACACATTTTATGAACCATTGATATTCATATTTTATATCATTTTTTACTTGATTCACGTTAGTCTGTGTTTGTTCCCTTACTGTGCTTTATAGCTCAACCCTTTCAGATATATGTCTCAGGCCATCCCATCCAGATTTAAGTATGATCATGTTAACGATGTTTTCAATAAATACGATGTAATTTATGTTTTAAGATGTTATCTAATGTAAATAATTCAAAAATTCACTATACTTTTCAATAATTGAGTTTTAATATATGTGTTTTTATGTAATAAATTATGAATTAATATCTAATAAATAGTATGTTTTTCAGGGTTGTTATCAATGGGTGGTTTAATTTATAAATTTTCTCTTTAATGTAATTTGATTCTTATTTATGTGTTTAATAGTTTAAAAATAATCATCCATAAGTCTACCTTTATTCTATCCAATGGCTAGAAATATAATGAATTAGGTAAATATCCAATGTGAAGGGAAATGTATAGGTTCTGGGAAAAGTGGAAGTGTGTTAGTGTGTTTACCCAACTTTAATTTTTCCATTAACTATGATCAATCCGAGACCTGTCACTATAATAAAATTCCAGATCTCTAGAATAGGACAAAAAACTAAAGAAAATAGGGGAGTCCTAGAACCATAGACAATATCATCATAAGTTGGTTAT
The DNA here is from genome assembly GCA_963277665.1 of Viscum album. NCBI lineage: Eukaryota > Viridiplantae > Streptophyta > Magnoliopsida > Santalales > Viscaceae > Viscum > Viscum album. The sequence continues at coordinate 1,562,472,677 of OY728123.1, forward strand.
AATTAATTTAATTAAAAGATAATAATTAGCTTGATAGAATTCTCTCTTCTTTGATGTTTTCAGTCATGATCCGATGTGACCCATCGTTGAATCATAGAATCCCAGTGTAGGATTCCACTAGCAGTGATCCACACGTGCTACACGTATCTCTAGAAGTAGCCAATGGGATCTCCAGGTGATAGCATGGAAGATCCTTTTCTTGAGATGACTGCCTTCGATCGACTTAAGAGCCACTTCCAAAGTGCTATCCTAAATCCTGTGGAGGAGAATCACTCTCATAACATGAGAGCGTTCTTGGAGGAAAATGAATTATATCTTGGCTTGAGATCTTTCCCTATATGCATTGTGCACACCCCAAATAATGTCTACGTTAATGAGAATAATATGATTGGGTTTTTAATTTCTTAGAACAATAAAACAAATTAATTACCTGAAATAATTTATTCATTTCATTTAATTCTTAATAAAAACCCATGTATAATAATAACAGTTGACTATTATTATTACTTGACATGCGCCTAGAGAATTAAACCTAATATTATTTAATTAAATAAAAAATATTATTTCCCACAAATCCCCAAAAAAACTACATGGCGTGTACTTTTGTTTTTTCCATTTTATTTATTTCCTCCACCATATTTATTAAACCTTGAATAATGGCTATTTATTTATTAAATACATATCACAACATTACTAAAAAATAAATATATTATTTCACCCACAATATATTCTCTCAAATAACCAGTGTTTAAATAAATGCAATCAGACATCCTTAAATAATTATTAGACCAAAAATCAGGAATAATCTTTATCCATCTTATTAAATGAATATTTAACTAAGATACCTAAACATACTTAGTGTGTGACCCTCTAAGACTCTTTCTTAGTGTCATTAAGCCTAGCCTACCTAAATTCCAATGTTAGCATCTAGCAACACACCAAGGCACCCATAGAGGAAGAAGTTAATGCCACAATGACATGTCACCTCCTACGATCTCTTACTGTGGAATGTAATCTATTTGTCTCGATATCTTAAAGAAAGCAGGTTTCATACTAATTCCATCAACCAATGTGCTTGATTATTCATTCTTTGACATCATAGAATTTAACTTGTCCATTACTTATGATGGACATGGATTTATTTAGGCTATATCAATTCTATCAAAGGTCTTGAGATATTAACTTCCATTACGAAATAGAAGGGAAAAATCCTTTCTCTCATTATCTATTAATGAAGTATTACTTGTAAAGAACCCAACATATCCTAAATCACTGCGAATAGTGTGTCATCATAGTTTTTTTCAATACATCTAAGTGTGAAAGTTGTAATACCCATTAATAATAATCTTAAAGTCTATGGACCAATACAGATGTTTGTATATAGGAACATCCAATGACACTATATAATGTCGATTACCTAAAAGAGGGTCTCATTCTCATAATATTCTCTTGGATATTACCAAGTGATCACACTATAAAAAGGTGCCTCAATGTTTTATGATTCCTCACCCCAAAGGCCTGTATTATTTTTTCCCCTCAAGTAACATCATCTGTCCATATAACATATATTCAAGAGTAGTGTTGCGGAACTTCTGGGTTTTCATCATAATAGGGATCTGCTATGACCCTTTGATTCAACAACTATCCTTAGGACATTATCAAATGCATTGTAAGGTAGAAGAACAATAATTATGTGATAATGTATTTATTAAGGAATAATGTAAAAAATTTTTGGTTTAAGGCCACCAACTCCAACATAATCCCACATGGATTAGAGCCACTTGCTAAAAACCTTTAACCTACAAGCTCTCACATGATATTCATGCTTCTTTCGAGATAGGCTATTATTCATGGGGTCTACCACATTCTCTTCCATATACACTCTGCTCACTACAACGTCACCCATTTGATAGAAACCCCTCAAGAGGTGATACTTCTGGAGAATGTTCTACTTCCGTTGATGTGACCTTGGTTCTTTTTCAAGAGCCACCACTATAGTATCATCACAATAAAATGTGATAGGGTCTCTACTGCTAGGAACCATATCATGCTCATGGACAAAGTTATGAATATAGACGCCTTCCTTGAATGCATCAAAAGCTACTATATATCAGACTCTGCTATAGAATCAGCAACAATAGGATGCTTTGAACTCTTCCAACTCACAGATCCTCCATTGAGACAGAAAACATATCCTTACTATGACTTCATATCAATGTGATATTTCTAAAAACTAGCATCATCATACCCTATAATGACAAGCTCCTTGTCTCCTCCATACACTAGGAACATATCCTTAGTTCTTCTCAGATACTTAAGGATAGTTTTAACAGTATTCCAGTGCTGTTCTCCTGGATTTGCTTGATATTTTCCTATCATTCTCAGTAAATAGGAAACATCAATCCTGGTACATAACATGGCATACATTATGGATCCTATCGCTGAAGATTATGAGATATTACTCATCTTATCATTTTCTTGTTTTGTCCAAGGACACATTTTCTTAGAAAGATGTAGTCCATGTGACCCTGGAACTAATCCCATCCCGTATTTTTCCATACTAAATCACTTTAGTATCTAGTCAACGTATGTACCCTAATATAGTAAAACCATCCTCTTGGATCTATCACAAATGGTCTTGATCTCTATGATGTATGCTACATCTCCTAAGTGTTTCATAGAGAAACACTTGTTCAATAAGTCCTTAACTGACTGTAAGAATGGTACATCATTTCAAATTAGTAATATGTTGTCAACATATACTACTAGGATAATGGCCACATTCTCATTAAACCATTTATAAACACATGTATCACATTCATTTTTAATGAAACAAAATTACTTTATGGATTCATCAAATCGAATGTTCCAGGTCTCCGATGCTTGAATTAATCTATAAATTGATTTATGAAATATACAAACCCATTTGGATTCACCTGGTTTCACAAAACCTTCTAGCTGTGTCATACATACATCTTCCTAAAGGTTCCCATTAAAGAATTATATTTTAACATCCATTTTCCAAATCTTGTAGTTATGGTATGCTACTATGGAAAGTAGGATTCTTATAGATTTTAACATGGAAACTTGTGAGAAGGTTTCATCATATTCAATTCCTTGACATTGTCTGAATACTTTAGCCACAAGACTTGCTTTATAGGTGCTAACTTGACCTTCCATGTCTAGATTTCTCTTGAATAACCATTTGCATCCAACTTGATTTATAGAAACTGGCTCATTGACCAGAACCTTGACATGGTTATGATATATGGAATCCATCTCAGATTTCATAGCATCTATCCATCTTGTAGCTTATGATCTCTCTACTGTTTCCTTGTATAATAGAGATAAATCATTGTCCAAAAATAAAGATTTACCATCCTCGGTGACTAGGAAATCAAATCTCTCAGGTTCCCTTACCTCTCTTGAGATCCTACGATGTACTTTTGTTTCTGGAACCTCTTCCAAGGAGACCTGTGGAACTTGTTCCTATACCAAATTCTATGTATCTTAAGCATCAAATTCATCAAAGTCAATCTTTCTTCCACTATCCTTTTTAAGGATGTGCTCCCTTTGAAGAAAGATGACTTCTCTGGTGAAAACACTTTCTTGTCTGGCGATAATCACTTTCTTGTCTGGCGACAATCACTTTCTTGTCTCACAACAATCACAATATTGTCTAAATGGTTATATAGGCAATATCATTTCTTTTACTTGGGATATCCTATAAAGACACACCTCATGGTACAATGTGATATTTTTTTCCTGAGAAGGCCTTAACAAATGCCTTGCATCCCCATACATGTGTGCACGACAAAATAGGGTTCTTTCCATTCTATAACTCAAAGGGTATTCCATTTTCCGCCTTAGTTGGCACCCGATTTAATTTTTATACTGTAGTTTGTAATGCATATCCCCAAAAGGATAGTAGAAAATCTACACAACTCATCATCAACCTCACCATGTCCAACAAGGTGTGATTCCTCCTTTCACTTAAATGAATTATATGGTGGTGTATAAGGTGGAGTGAGTTGAGATAGAATCAAAGACTCTTAAAGATGATCGATGAACTCTTGGTTTAGATATTCTCCACCTCTATCCGATCAAAGATTCTTTATCTTCTTACCAAGTTGATTCTCTACTTCATTATCAAATTCCTTAAATTTTTCCAAGGACTCTATCTTATACCTCATTAAGTAGATATAACCATATATACTCAAATAATCAATAAAAGTAATAAAGAAATAATATCCACCTCTAAATTCTACTAGAAATGGTCCACACACATCCATGTGCACCAATCCAAGAAGATCTGTGGCCCATTCACCCTATACACCAAAAGGTGTCTTGGTCTTTTACCATGTAAATAAGTGTGACATCTATCAAGTGGTTTTAGATCAATAGAGTCTAAATAACCATTTTGTCAGAGCTTTTTCAAAAAATTATCATTTACATGAAATAAATGGTGATGCCAAAACTGCGTGTTGTATGAGTCATGCGAGTTTGTTTCATTATCGATTTCCAACACTTGGATTTCAAAAATTAATACATATAAACCATTATTTAAATGTGACATACCATAACATATGTTGTTCCTATAAAATAAAAAACCCTTATTTCCAAACATGAAAATAAATTCATCCATATCCAAACATGATACAGAAATTAAGTTATTGGTAACACTAGAGACATAATAACAGTTTTTTAAAACCAAAAGCATCCCAGTTGGAAGTGAGAGATGGTAATCGCTAATGCCTAATGCAGTTAGCCTTACGCCATTGTAAACTCTATGATCCACCTCCCCTCTAGAAATCAATTTAAATCTACTTGGTTTTTTCATTTGAATACAAATGTGAGCTCCACATGTTGTATCTAATACCCAATGTGTAGAAATAAAAAGAATACACTCGATAACGAATGTATCTTTAGCTTCCCCACACTTCTGGGTGCGGTTCCTCTTCCAGTGGTCTAGCTTTCCATAAGCAAAACATAATGCTTCCCATTCCTTACCCTGCCTTTAGATCTTGAAATTGGTGGAGGGACGGAGCTCAGGGGCTTCAGACTATTTATAAACCTTTGCCCCCTTTTCCTTGTCCTTCCTATTCTTATTCACCATAAAGACTATGGGTTTTTCATGCCCCATGTCTTTATCTACCAAGAAAATTAAGGTCAGAAGTTCTAACAGACTCTTCTCATTGTTTCTCATGTTGTAATTGATAATAAATCTAGAGAAGGTCTTAGGAAGTGATGAGAGGATGAGATCAGTATGTAACTCATCTAGAAACATAATCCCTAAGATGTCTAGGCATTCAATATAGCCAATAATCTTGACTATATGAGGCATAGATGTCACTGAATCTCCATGCATTATTGTGAACAATGCATTGGGGATCTCATATCTCTCCTATCTCGACTTATCTTGATAGATATCCTTAAGGTGAGACATCATGCTATACGCACTCTTGTTTTCATGTTGCTTCAAGATATCATTAGACATACACAATAGAATGAAACATTGGACATATGTGGCATCATCCATATGTTTCCTATAGAGAGATAATTCCTCATCATTAGCCTCTCTTCTTGGGGAAAATGGAATAGGCTCCTCTAGCACATAAAATTTACTCTCGTGGTGAAGGACAATTTATAAACGCCTTTTCCATTCCTAGAAATTGGTGATGATGAGAAGGTTTTCCATCTTGAATATGTTTTGAAATTATATGTTTGATGTAATTTTTCTTTCTGTTTCTAAAAATTAAGATGAGAAAAGATTTATTACTTTATCATGATAAAATGAGACAAATAAAAAAATTAATACTTATTAGTCTCCCACTATTTTATCAAAATCCAATAGCCCTCCCCATTGGCTTAGGAATATTTTGTTGCCTAAATATTCTATTGGTGAGGACCCATATTTCCCATAGCATTACGCCAACTAGGGTTGTCTAATAAAATTGAAGGGTTTTAGGTAAGCATTCCAAATTCCAACTACATTAACTCGTAGTTCCTTGATCCGCTGAGTGGACTCCCCAATCCTGATATCTCATTTTTTTGGATTTCCTCTGCCTTTGCCTCTTGGTCTCACCAATTCATGTTGTGGAAGTCAACCCTTAATGTGAACCAATTCGATCAAACCCAAAACCTTGAATTATAATTACCTGATAATTGAAATCACCACAACTAGGGTTGGTCATGCACTTTGAATTGTGGTTTGATTCTAACCAAGTTTATAAGGATATACCAACATAATATTTCTTTGAGGTATTTTATCATTAATTATCAATTTCTATTTCATTAATTTTATTACATGATTGTTAATATCAAGTCAGATATACTTAAGTAATTAACACTGTCTAAGATAATATTTGTGCATAAGTCGGTCTAATTTTAGCTCCATCGTGCGTGCTTGTTTAATTCATTAATTGTGTGATCATGAAAACAGATTAAAAATAAATAAACCATGCAACTAATATAAATAAAATAAATGTTATGATCATGAACTTGTTCTATTTGTTATTTTATCTAGTGGTTGATAAACTAATCCAAGACCTAGGGGAGAAACACCTTGATCCTTTTGGGTCTGTGTTTCCAGCTTTCCACTTGTCCACCTTTGTATCTCATTGGATTGGTTTCATATTGGACACTAACTTGAGCTGCCTCCACTATCTTGGGAGATACATCCATTACATATGCTTTTATCTGACTCATAGGTGTGGGGTAAAACAGTGTTTTACATAAAAGAAACTTTGGGCATACAGGACCAACATATTAATGAGGAGAAGGTTTGTAGACAAACAAATTTAATTTAAATAAATAAATTAAATGAAACGATCCATATACAAAGGTCATGGTCTAGCTCATGATTATCCATGCTTGCAATGATATTTACACATAAATAAAACTTGCATTCTTAATCATTTTTCTTTATGATAAATCACACTCGAATTAATTAATTATCTTTAATTAACCAATCCTTTTTTCTTAAACCCTTTTCTGAATTTCCTTGAAATTTTCATCCATCATTATTTAAAACAAATAAATTTATACAAAATTATCTTTGTATGTAACTTGTAGCTTGGAGGAAACCTGGTTAATTCACGTTCATAACTACCCAATGAGTAGAAATGAACATTACAAAGATGTTAAATTAATCACATATATGTAAAACCCATGTCACGTGTTTTGTATCAACTTTACACCCACACCATGGAACACGTCTCAAGGGTTTGTATAATATAATAATAAATTTTAATAAATCTTTGTAAATTGGATGAGTACATGGAATGTAGTTCCGACTACATGGGGTGTACTATCGTTCACCATATATCCAAAGTACACGCTTGAGGATATGGTGTGTATATGTACTTCAGAAATCTTTAGAGTACATGATGTGTCCAGTGGGTCCCTAGAAATCCCTATACAGGGTACACAGTCCAACCCTAACCTGAAGGGAATACTTGCTATGTCCATTGGTCCATGTGACGTGTAATCCAAAAACCATGTTCCACCTATTTCTAGTCAACAAACAGAGTAATTTAAGACTTAGATAGACTCCAACACATGTCTTGGTTTGGGGAACAAGTCCCAATGCATGGAATCTAGAATACACGATGTGTACATCTAAATACATGCCGTGTGTTCTTGTGTGCTATTACTAGAAATCTTTGGAACCTTCAGATAGGATCCTTGGTTTTATTTTAATCAAAATTAAAAGAAAATATTGAATCTATAAGGTGAACAAGAAACCAAAGAGGAGGAACAAATCTCAAGATTTAGATTTGCAGAATGATTAACTGAATTGTAACAACTGAATTATTAAATTCTTAAAACCTCAAAGAAAAAATAAATATTTATAATCAATGATATCATCCCTTTGATACCACTTGTAGGTTCCAGGAGTAGTGGAAGCGCATTGGTGGGTGTTAACAACTTTAATTTTTCTATTAACAACAATCAATCCAAGATCTATCATGATGATAAAATGTCAAATAATAATAATAGAATGAAGAATGAATGAAAATATGGGAGTCCCAAAACCATATAGAGGATCATCGTATTTTGGTAATAATTATTTTAATTAAAATATAATAATACCCTTGATAAAATCCTTTCTTCTATGATGTTTCCAGTCATAATCTGATATGATATATCATTGCGTCATATAATCCAAGTGCAGGCTGTCTCTAGTAGTGACCCACACATTCTACACATATATCCGGATGTTTCCAAAGGTATCTATGGGTGCTAGCATGGAATATACTTCAATTGTGATGTCCACATTCGATAAAATTGAGATCCTATTCCAAAGAACTCTCCTTGATTTAGTGGAAGAGGATCTCTCTCATAACATGAGAGCATTCTTAGAAGAATAGGAAGTCTCTTTTGGCATGGGAGATTTCTCCAAATTCATTGTGAACATCCCAATGAATGGTTCGGTTAATGAGAATAATAAAATTGGTATTTTAATTACTTAGAATAATAAAACGAATTTATTACTCAAAAGTATTTATTCATTTCATTTGATTCTTAGTAAAGACCCATATATAATAATAATAGTCGACTATTATTATTACTTGACATGCACTCAGAAAATTACACCCAACATTATTTAAATAAATAAATAATATTATTACTCAAAAATCCCCAAAAAAACTACATGGAGTGTACTTTAATACACAACGTGTACTTTTGTTTTTTCTATTTTCTTTTTTTCCTCCACCACATTTATTAATCCTTGAATACTGACTATTTATTTTTTAAATAAATATCATTGCATTACTCACTAATAAATATATTATTTTCCCATAATATATTATGTTGAATAACCAGTGTTGAAATAAATTTTATCAGACATCCTTGAATAATTATTAATCTACAGTCGGGAATAATTATTATCCAACTTGTTAAATGAATATTTAACTAAGATACTTGGACACACTTATTGTGTGACCCTCTAGGCCTCTTTCTCAGTGGAATTAGGTAGATCCTACCTAAATTCCAAGGATAGCATCTATAAGGAGGGAAATGCACCCATAGAGAAAGTATTTAACACCTTAAGGATGCGTCACCTCCTACGAATGCTTACAGTGTAATGTAATCCCTTTGTCTCAATATCTTAAATCAATTTGGTTTCATGCTAGTTCCACCAACCCATGTACTTGATTATTCGTTCTTTGACCTCCTAGAATTGAACTTGCCCATTCCTTACCATGGACATGGATTTATTTATGGTATATAAATTCCATCAAAGGGCCTAAGATATCAACTTCCATTATGGAATAGAAGGGACAAATCCTCTCTCACATTATCTATTAATGAAATATTACTCATGACACAACCAACATATCCTACCATGCTATGAACAATGTGTCTTCACAGTTTTCATCAATACATCTAAGTGTGTGAGTTTTAATACCTATTAATAATAATATTAAATTCCAAGGACCAATAGACACATCTACATATAGCAACGTCCAATGACACTATAAAATTTAGATTTCCTACTAGTGGGTCTTGTTATCATAATATCCTCTTAGATATTACCAAGGGTGCACACCATGAGAAGGTGCCTCAAAGTTTTTTAAGTCCTCACCACCAATGGACTGTATTATTTGTGTCCATAAAATAACTTCATCCGACCATATAACATATATTCAAGAGTAGTGTTATGTAACTTTCAGGTTCTCTTCATAGAAGGGATACACTATGGCCCTTTAATTCAACGACTATACTTAGGACATTATCACATGCATTATCACACAGAAGAACAATCAAGATGTGATAAGGTATTTATTAAAGAATAAAGTAGAATGTAGTTGGTTTTAGGCCATGAACTCCAACAAAATGTGATGACTACCCCAACGAGATTCCCAAACTATTAGTAGCAGAAATAATGAACATTATGATGATACTCTCTCAGCTAACTCTTATACTAAATGGAAACCTGGATTAGGAGGAGTTCCCAAATCCCCCTAGGAAAGAACAAGCATCAATTGAGACTATTATTTTACAAAGGCCTCTAACATTCAATGGATTATCCAATCCATTAATCATAGAATAATGGATCAAATTGACTGAGATAAAATTCTCTATCATTCAATTTTTTGAGAAAGATATGGTTCTTCTTGATATTTATCATATGGAGGGGGAAGATAATTAGTGGTAGACATTGATGAAGAATAAGAATCTCTAGAAATATTTTAAAGTGATGGGTTGGGAGAAATTAAATATATTTTTTGGATAAATATTTTCCTCACACTCTCCGACTTAAATTTGAAATGGATTTCCTTTCCCTCAAGAAAAAAATGATGAATCTATCAGGGCGTATGGGAAAAAATTCGAAATACTTGCTTGATATTCCTCTAGATTTTTCTTTATCAATGAATTCGTGGTTGGCAGCTTCTTTTTTACGATAAAACCTATTTAATAAAAAACCATATTGATCTGAGACATTGATTTCTATGAGTAAATAGTCAGATATAACCTTATAGTCAAATTTGAGATTAAGAAATATCCAGGGTATCATGAGGATTAGAAGAAAAAAGTGTATTTTAATTTGGGTGATCTAATAGATAAATCTAATGGTGCTATGAAATTTAAAAACCCTACTTGTCAAAAGTGTATAAATAAGAACCCCTAAAATTTCCTACAGGGGACAAGGAAATAATTAAGGAGTGGGAATGAACAGATCCTAGATAGAGATTTTTGATGGGAGAAACACACTAATGTGATGAAGGAACGGAATTTTCAATAAAAAATCCTCAGATTTTTCATTGCTTTAACTATGTGTAACTAGGGAAATTTGCAAACCAATGCACTATGACAAAGGGTTTTAGAGACAACCAACAACCTCCAAGGCAGCAAGGGTGATATTTTTCCATCACAACCACTGAGGTGAATCTTGACAATGAATGAGAGATATGTAATATAGTTATTCATTCAAGAATAGTGGAAATAATTTTGGATTATGGTTCTACTCTTTCCTTCATATCATGAAATATTAGTATAACTATTAAAACACCACCACAAAGCATGGAAGTAAATCTGTCAGGGAAACTGACAAATGGAGAAATTATTTCATCCAATGTATATAACTCCTCCCCTATCAAAAAATTAGGGTTGAAATTCACAGTGAACCTTCTGATACTCCCTTTGGTCAAATTTGATTCAATTTTCAGCATGGATTATATTTCCTTATATAGAGCCAACATAAATTTCCATGATATGTAAATCACTCTCCATATCAAGAATCGATCCCCAATTCTTTATAAGTGAAAGGAGGAGGATGAATATTATTTAGCACCAACATCTCACGCATGTATATTATTTTCCCATGAGAAATCATATCAATAGAAAATGATTGAGTCTAAGGAATAAATCATCCATGATGAAATTCCCATTGTTAACGAATACATTGATGTGTATCTTGAAGAATTTTAGGGTCTTCGTCCAAGTTAAGAGGTTCGATTTTTAATCAATCTTATACATGGAGTGTCATAATTTTCCATTAATATATATAGATTGGATGCTGGGGAGATTTAAGAGATTAAGAAAAAACTACAGGAGAATCTAGATAGAGGGTTCATACTCCCAAGTGCTTCACCATGTTGTGCACCCATCCTCTTTGTCAAAAAGATGAATGGGTCAATGCACCGTTGAAATTATTATCTTGATCTCAACAAGATCACATTAAAAATTTACCCTATTTTATGTATTTGACACTTTTTCAATCATATATGTGGGGAATAATAATTCTCAAAGGTCAATCTAAAATTAGGGTATTACCTTGTTAAGGTGAAGAAGGAGGATATCCCCAAAACTGATTTCCATACAAGGTACATGCATTATGAGTTCATAGTAATTCCATTAAAATTCACTAATGCTCCAGATTTTTTTAGGAACATGATGGATAGAGTCTTTAGATATTACCTTGAAAAATTTTAGGTAGTATTTATAGATGACATTCTAATATTCTCTAAAACTAAATAGGAGCTTTAATATCATCTAAGAACTATACTAATGACCTTACCAAAGGATAATCTTTATTCCAAGTACAATAAATGTGAGTTCTGGTTGAAGGAAGTATCATTCATGGGTCATATTATCACAAATATTGGGATATTTGTGGACCCTTCAATGAAATAAGAAATTAATGTATTTCTAATTCCAACATCTGTGATAGATATTAGTATTTACCTTGGATTATCTACATACTATCATCGATTTGTGATAAATTTATCACAATTGAAAAACTCTCTAAAAAAGATAACATGGAAGGGAGTCAAGTTTACATTGATTGATGAATGTGAAGAAAGCTTCATGGAGTTAAAAAAGTGTCTTATCACTGGAACTATACCAAAACTACCCACTAGTGGAGAACTATTCGTGGTATTCATATATGCTTTGAAGATGGTCTTTTTAACATCCCAAACTGTTATAAATAAAATTTCCCTTATTGTTTTAATTAATTATCTTGTTAAGTTATATGGTTATAGAAATCACATGAAATCATTATTTTTATTATAAAAAATGTATTTAAATGACCTTTATGTATCATTACCGTTGACAATATAGCCATTTAATAGTGATCACATGGTTAGTATAAATATAGGGTTTTAACAAATTCAATTGACACAGACAAAGAGAGTGATAGCCTCAAAGAGTAGGATCATACACTATCAAACCCATCTATTGAAGATTCTGAGTTAGATAGCATCACTGGGATTTTCCCTTGACTAATCCCAATCTAAGATATAACAACTTAAGCATGATTGAAACCATTTACAAGAGAAGTTCAAGCTCATTGAGATCACGACCCAAACCATGATCACCGAACCACCCCATGAAAGAACCACTATCACACACCTTATTCTTAGGGATTATAATCATGTATTACTAGTATATGTATCAATACCATTAAAAAACGAATATTCACATTCTTTTTGTTTAGAATATTGGAAATATTTTCATCTTATTATTGTTACTTTGTAGTTTTTTTATTTTGATACAATAAAGCACAGATTGTATTTTTGGTTAGTATTCAAATTAAATTAATGATTTTATGAATTAATATATTTTTAAAAAATTTTTTTTAATAAATTATTATTATTAAATAATTTTTATCAAAATATAATTGATAATTTTTATTTTATAGATTCAAATGTAATTTCTATAAGGATTCGAAAACTGTTATTTTCCAAAACACGTCAATTTCAATAAATGGTTGTTTTTATTTTAAAAGTAAAAAATACCATATTTATAAATGTATTTAGATAAAAAAAATTTATTTTTATAATCACAATGCCTAAATTATCAAATGGTGAATTTTTTATAATTTTCTGAGATAGTCAAATTTTCGAATAAATATTGAATACCATATAAATATAATTTGTGTATTATGACATAATAATAACAAAAAAGTGATGTAATAAATACTATAAAGGTTCTAAAAGACCAAATATTTGTTTCCCTTTAAAATAATATGATTTTAAGTTAATTTTTTTTTGATAATCCATTATGAGTCCTAAAAAACTTATAATATATTTTACTATTTTAAAATTGTTTCTTTAAGAGTGTGACTCACATCCACAAAAAAAGGAAACTATTTTATTATTTTTGGACCTTTCCCTTATATAATAAATTAAACCACTCCCTTTTGGTAGAAACCTTGGGAAAAAATCATAGGATGGTTTGTGGTTTTGAACATTTTATTTTGTAGTATCCAAAACCTAAATAATAAAGAACCCCCAATATTTTCCTATAAAAACCCACCCAATATCCCATTTTAATTCAATCAAACTCCTTGAATCACGTCCATACTCTACCCTCCACTACCAACATTTTATCTAAATTTACCCCAAGCACTCAAAAATCCCCTATAAAGATTTTAGTGTCACACACTCAAGTAAGTGATCCTCACTTTCCTTTCATCCTTTCAAATTCAAGCACCTTCTTGGAAATTAGTTCTTTTAATATCAATTGGATATTTTGTAATTAAATTATAATCATTCCCTTACTATAAGTTTGATGTTATTTTGGTGTGGGATCATTTATCCTCCCTATTTTGGACCCTTACCAAAGTTGTTACTATGCAAAATACTTGTAAGGGAACCTCACCTTCTCTTCTTCCTTCAAGTTTCATTATAAATTTATGAATTTCATTTAAATTTCCTAATGTTAGGAAACATATTTACATTTCCCTGTTACTTCATATTTTATTTCCAAATGATGAGAGACCCATTTATCTATCATTAAACATTTTTATAATTTTTTATGTAATGTTGTTATTATGCCAAAAATACATAGTGATTTTCCATAACAAAACAATAGTGTAGTGAATACCATAACAATTTTCTATGAATAGTTTTTACATTTATGAACATATAATTTATTATTGTGGAATTACATAGATGTATTACACACTCCTTAATCATGGAATAAATTATTATTATGAATGAATTCATGTTTTATGATCTTTGTCGAACACTTAAGCATGAGAGTTAAATGTACATGATGGGTGCACCCAGACAGCTCTCCAAGGAATTAGGTAATGTTTAGTATCATGATACATCATGTTGGGACAAGTAGTGATCCTGGTTACTTTGTGGGACTTTTTATACTATGATGTCTTGGTGGGTTTAGCCTTACCGTATTTTATGATTTAAAGATTTAAGTTTTTTCCTCATTTCCCATGTTATGATTATCATGCATTATTTTTCATGTTCCTTTTATTCCTCATTGATATAGTTATTGTCTAACATGTGTTATCTTCTTAATTTTATGCCTTGTTTATTCCCTTACTTGTATTTATTGCTCATCCATTTCTTTTGTTTGTCCCCAGTATATCCTGTGAAGCTTAAAAAGGTCATGAAATTTTAGAAGCATGTTTATAATGTTTTCAAAGATTTCATCATATTCCCGGATTCATGATGTTATTCTATGTACAAAATTCCCAAATACTCTATAATTACATATATTTTGGATTTTATGAAGTGTTATTTTATGTAATAAATCATGTATTAATGTTTTATAATGAATAAGTTGTTGTAGTTGTTATTTGAGAAAAACATTAGTTATTTTTTGGATTAGGATTAGAAAATCTAGAAAAAGGCACAGGGATAACACTATGTATAAGAAAACATCCATAAATATGGTAAGTAGAGAGTAAGTGGTTTATCAAGAAAACATATCTATTTCTAGATACTTTAAGATTATGTGGTTCTGGAATGAATGTAACTAGGGGTAATAACTTTGACTAGGTGTCCCAGGCCTGACTATGGGTTACCAGGTACATGACAATGAGCCTTACCATTAAATGGTTTGACAATCCTAGGAGATATGATTTGGTAAATTCATAATCTCATTATGAACCATTATTAGGGGAAAAAAATAAATTCCCTTAACAATATATATTATGAAATAGAATAAGGATAACATATATTGAAAGCTTAAAATACATATGTTAGGGAAATAAATTTAATTTATAAGTTATCCCTTTAATGTCATTGGTTTCCACTTTATGTGTTTAATATTTTAAAATACTCACCCCTAATTTTCCTTTTATTATATTCAATGGACATAAATATGAGGAATTGAGTAGATAATAAATGTGATAGGAAATTTGATGATTGCCCCAACAAGATTCCCAATCAGATGGGAGCTCAAGTATGACATGTCATGATTATACAAAACCAACTATCAAAAATCACAATTAAAAATTGGATGTTTGTTGAATTCCAAAAGACATCAAGGAAGAGTAAGATTAAATCTTATGAAATTTCATCTAATGAAGGTGATAAGGGAAAGAAGGAATAGATTACATTATGCCAAAAGTGTGGAAAGTGGCACCATGGTAAATGTCCCAAAAGAACTGGGAGATGTTTCAAGGGTAGAAAGATAGGGCATGAAGTAGCTAATTTCCATGGGAAAATGGATAATGTGATTGATGATAAAAATTTTCAATCTAAGGAACCATATAAGATTCTATGTCATAAATGTGGAGAATTGAGGCATTATCCAAGATAATTCTCTATGTCTAATGCTACCAAGAATGATGAGTACAATAAATATACATGATCAAGGGAACACGGAAAGTCCTATGCTGAAATGGACTATGATGATTGCAGTACATGTAACCTCTACTCTAGAGTAGTGTATGTCATGGTGTATATAAATTCCTTACCTATTAGAATACCATGTATATTTTTTAAGAACATTGAGTCACCACTGGAAATGATTTTATATCATCAGGGAAAACTTATATGATTATGTATCACATGTTGAGTTTGTGAAAAGTTTCTTTATAAAAATTATAATAGTATTCTTTTATTATAATTTAATGAAATTTTGGGTATGTATTAGCTTTCCCTATATATATCAAACATAAATTTCCATGACAAAGAAATCACTCTCTGTATTTTGAATCGACCACCGATTTTGTACAATTGCAAGGAGGTGGATGAATCTTCTTTAGTATCAACATCTCAAGAATTTATATTATTTCCCCATGAGCAAGTGTATATATCTCAAATGATTAAGTCTATGTAAAGAACCATCCTCAAAGACATGCCTATTATGAGGGAATATTCTGATGTGTTTATTAAGGATTTTTCTGATCTTCCTCCTTACCGAGAGGTTGAATTTTAATTCGGGATTATACCTAGAAAATTACCATTATCTAACACTTTGTATATAATAGATATTGAGGAACTTTAGGATCTGAAGAAAAATTACCAGGGAATCTAGATAAAGGGTTTATATGCACAAGTGCTTCACCATGTGGTGCACCAGTCCTCTTCATCAAGAAAGAAGGGTGATTTAATATGCCTTTGCATTGATTATCATGAGATCAACAAGATCATGATAATGGAAAAGTATCATTTTCTTCATATTGATGACTAGTTTAATAAAATATTGGTATCATAGTACTAATCCAAGGTGGATATTTGGTCGGGATATTATCAAATAAGGTTGAAGAATGAATATATCTAAAATATTGCATTTCATACAAGGTACAAGCACTATGAGTTAATAATGATGCCATTTATCCTCACTAATGCTCCAAATATATTCATGGAAATGATAAATAGATTCTTTAGAGATTAACATGATAAATTTTCGGTAGTATTTATATATGATATTATAACATACTCCCAAATTAAGGATAATCCTGAAAAACATCTGAGCATTATGCTAAAAACCCCACAAAAGGAGAAGAATTATGCCAAGTATAACAAATGTGAGTTCTTCTTGAAGTAAGTCTCTGTCTTGGTGCATATCATCATACGTAATGGGATATTTATGGACCCATAAAATGTTGATGAAATTTAAGGATGACTATGGCTAATATATGTTATAGATAACTATAGTTTCCTTGGGTTAGCTAGGTTTTATCACTGATTTTATAGAAATTTCTCACAATTCTGAGACCCTCTTTCATGTAAAACCCTGAAGGGAGTAAAGTTTTCGTGGAACAATGAATGTGAATAAATATTCATGGAATTGAAAAGGAGGATTATCACTGCCCCTATAGTCACACTACCCAGAAGTAGATAACTTTTGGCAGTATTTAGTGATTCTTAGAAGAAGGGATTGTGTTGTGTGTTAATGAAAAATGAAAATGTCATAATCTATGCTTCAATGTAGTTGATAATTCATGAGAAATACTATCCCATTAATGATCTATAGTTTGAATCTATAATCTTTTCATTGAAATTCTATAATCATTATCTCAATGAGAAGAAGTGTGAGATATATACTAATCACAAGAGCCTAAAATATTTATTCCCAAAAAAGAGCTTAATATAATATAATAAAGAAGGTAAGATATTATCAAGGATTACAACTACTCAATACACTACCATCATGGAAAACAAAATAATGTGGTAGATACATTAAGTAGAAAGGATCCTACATATTTTTCAATGAAGAGAATAAAGAAAGATCCAATCTTCTTATATATGAAAATGATAGACATGGGAATCAATTTGGAAGGAAAATCATCAATACTTTCTCAATTGATTCCTTAACCATCCATCAGGGATAAAATAAAGGAGGCACAAATAAATGATGCAAAAATTTTGAAGAAGGAGGAATCTAGGAGGAAAGGGAAATGATCATAGTTTAAAATTGATGAAGAATGAATTGGGAGATTTGAGTCAAGAATATGTGTTCCATAAAATATTGAGTTATATAAGGAACTATTGGATTATGTGCATAGTTCGAATTTACCCATTCACCCAGAAAACACAAATATGTATCAATATCTCTATGATTACTATTGATGGGACAAAATGAAGAGGGAGATCACTGAATATACATTGAAGTACCTAGTATGCCAGTAAGTCATGGATAAATGGTATAAGTATAAGGGGATGATGTAACCATTACCCATACCAACATGGAAATGAGAGAACATAAACATGGAATTTGTCATTGAACATTCGAATACATCCATGGGAAACAATTCTATATGAGTTTTGGTTGATCATCTTATAAAGAAAACTCACTTTATCAAAATTCGAGGGGTCTTCTCACTGGATCAACATTCACAGATATACAAAAAATAAGTGGAAAGTATTCATGTAGTACTATTCTATATTATATCCAATAAAGATTCTAGATTCACTAGTATGTTCTATAAAAGTCTCCAACATTCTATAAACAATGAGATTCTCTTCGTTACAGCCCATCATCCTTAAATTGATGGCCAATTTGAGCGAACTATTCTGATAATGAAAGAAATTTTGTGAGCATATTCTATGGACTTCAAAGGAGGATGTGGCCAATATATTCCTTTGGTCATGTTTTACTACAACAAATGTTTCGAATCACGCATCCAAATGGATAACTGTGAAGCCCTTTATGGGAAGGGAAACAAAACAAATGCATATCTCGATGATGTTGGGAAATGAAAACTACTAAGTCATAAAATTGTATAGGAAATGGTAGAGAAGGATAAAACCATTCATCAACACATCAAACCTGCTCAAATTCGACAGAATATTTGTGCTGGCAATACTCTTTGAGACCTATTGTTTGATGTTCGAGACATGATATTCCTCCACATATCTCCATAGATTAATGTGATGTGATTTGGGAATAAGGTAAATCTTAGTCCAAGATACTTCGACCCATTTTCAATCCTTTATATCATTAGAGAAGTAACCTATTGACTAGAACACCCACCAAACCAATCTCGAGTACATGATATATTCCATGTATCCCTCTTGAGAAATTACATACCATACCCATCACATCTACTCAATATAGAGGTGGTACCAGTAAATAATGACCTTTCCTATGAGGAGTATTCAAGGAAAATATTAGATGATAGAAAAAAGATTATATGGAATAAGATAATGCACTAGGTCAAAGTGTTTTGGAGGAAACACTAATTTTAAGAAACAATGTGGGAAACAACTGAGGTGATGAAACTGAGTTACCCTTATCTTTTTAGAGTGGGAAAATAAATATTTGAGGGTGGAATTTCTTAAGGGGGTAGATTGTAACGAACTAAACTATTATAAATAAGATTCCCCTTTCTGTTTTAATTTAATGTCTTATTATGTAATATGGTTATAGAGAACACATGAATATATTTTTATTATTATATCAAATTGGATTTAAATGGTCATTAAGTATCATTACCATTGAAAATATAACCTTTCAACACTGATTATATAGTTTTTATTGATATAGGGTTTTAACAAATCCAATTGACATAGACAAATGAAGTGATTACCTCAATCAGTACGATTATAGCCTACTAATCCCATATATCATATCTTTCGAGGGAGATAGAATCACTAGGATTTTCCCTTTATGAAGTCCAAGTCTAGATCCAAAAACTTTATCCTGAGTGAAACCGTTTAAGAGATAAGTTCAAGCTCATCGAGATCATGACCTAAACTATGTTTGCCGAACCACCCCATAAAAGTCCCACTATCACACACCTAACTCTTAGAATGTATGATTGATTTTTAAAGGTATATTTATCAAGACCATAGAAATATTAATATATACATTTATTTTTATAGAATAATGAAAATATTTTCATCCTCTTACTGTTACATTGTAAATGATTTTTTGTTTTGATATAATAAATATCAAATTGCATTTTTTGTTAACATTCAAATTAAATTAATGAATTTATGAATTAATGGATATTTGAAATAAATAATATTTTTTCAAAAAATATTTTTATTATATAATTTCCATCAAAATACAAATAATCATATACTTTATATTTTATTTTATATATTTTGAAAAGCCATTTTGTGTCCTTTAAAACATATACTATATTTTAAGGTTTTAAAAATCTTTCTTTAAGAGTGTGACTAACCTCCACATAAGAAATAACATTATTTTATTATTTTAGGACCTTTAACATATTAAATAATGTAAACCAATACCTTTTGTAAGAATACATGTGAATAAACCATGGGATGGTTTATGGTTGAGAATATTTTATTATGTAGTGTCCAAAACCTAAATAATGAAGAATGGCCACTAATTTCCTATATAAACCCCCAAGATCCAATTTATATTCACTAAACCTCTTTGGATAACATACATACACTAAACTAAAATTTTTAGACTCCTCCCAAGTATCTCCCAAGCTCTCAATATGTGCCTCCCATGATTTTGGTGTCACACACTCAAGTAAGGGATCCTCATTGTCCTCTCCTCCTTTAAAATTCAAGGTCCTTCATTGAAATTAGTTCTTTTAATTTAAATTGGTTATATTTTCATTAATTTATTACCATTAACTTAATATCCATTTTATGTTATTTTAGTGAGTCTTCATTTATCCTCTTTCATTTTGAACCTTACCTAAGCTGTTACTATGCTGAATTATCATTTGGGAACCTCACCCTCTCTAATTTATTCAAGTTTCTTTACCAACATATGCCATATATATCAATTTAATAATTTTGGGAAATTACATTCCATGTCCCTATTACTACATATTTTATGTCCAAATGATGATAGACCCCTTTGTCCCTTACCAATAATTTTTATAAATTTTTATGTAACACTGTTATGCTGCCAAAATTTCACCATGATTTTCCATACCAAATTTTTTTTTAGTGAATACCATACCCATTTTCATCATGGGTGTTCACATTTAAGAACATATACATTTTTTTGGTAACATACACATATTTATTCCACTATCCTTAATCTTGGAACAAATTATAATGACAAATGAATCAATGTTTTATGATCTATTTAGAACACTTAAACATGAGAACGAAATGCACATTATGGGTGTGCCCAGATAGTGCTCCAATGCATTGGGAAATATATAGTATCATAATATGTCTCACTGGGATGTGGAGTGAACCTGATTCTTTTATAGGATTTTTTCCACCATTATGTCTTGGAGGGTTTATCGTTGACCTATTTTTACAATTTGGTGTTTTAAGTTTTCGCCACATTTTCCACTTTATGATTAGCATGCCCATGCCTTATTATTCATATTACTTTTATTCCTCATTGATATACCTATTTTATAACACGTGTTTTATTCTTTGTGTTATTCCTTTTTTATTACCTTACTGAGATTTATATCTCACCCTTTTCTTATGTTTTTCAGGATGATATCCCATGTAGTTTTAAAAATCCATGGAATTTTAGAAGTATATTAAGAAAGTTTTCAAAAATAATACTGTATTCCATGTTTCAAGATGTTATGCTTGTACCTAATTTCCATCGAAAATAAAATTATCAATATGTTGGGTTGTATTAAGTTTAATTTTATATAATAAATCTTGTATTAAAGTGTAATAAATAGCAGGGTTATTATAGGATTGGAATATGTGGTAAAGCAGAATGATAAAGTGATAGGCTATGCTTTAATGAAATTGAATGTTTAGGAACAGAACTACCCAAACCCTAATCTAGAGTTGGTTGTAGTGATATTCACATTGAAAATATAGTGACATTGTTTTTTAGGTGATTTATGAATTATATACGGATTACAAAATCCCGAAATATATATATTCACACAGAAAGAGGTGAATATGTGTCAGTGTCAATGGTTAGAGAGGATCAAGGACTATAACTTCTCAATCCACTACTATTTTGAAAATAAAATAATATGGAATAAAATCTAAGTATAAAGGCTCTTGAAAAATTATCATTGATTATAATTTAGATGGATCCAAATTACATAGACTTAAAAAGGATGGACATTGGAATCATAAAGGATGGAACATCTTAAATCCTTTCACATATGATTTATCAAACATCCCTTATTGGGAGGATAAAGGATGATAAAATTAATGTTGTGGGAATTCATAATAATTTGGAAGATATAAGAAAAGGGAAGTCCTTAGAGTTAAATGTTAATGATGAAGGAGTTATGAGATTTGGGTCGTGACTATGTGTACCATCAAATCTCGAGCCAAAGAAGCATCTGTTTGATGATGCATATAGCTCATCTGTATCCATCCATCCAAGAAGAAAAAAAGGATATATCTATTTCTCCAAGATCACTATTGGTTGGAAAATATAATGAATTAGATCATATAATATAAATCAATATTTCTTATATATCATCAAGTGAATTTAAAATGAAAAAATCTAAGGGGATGATGCGACTATTACACACAGTCGTACGAAAATGGGAAACATCAACCTGGACCTAGTCACCAGTTTTCCAAATACATTGAGAAGAAATAATTCTATCTGGGTTTTATTGGAACAACTTTAAAATACTACAAACATACTTATGATATTATCGGAATTCTCACTCAATCAACTTGCAAGGATATTCATTAAAGAAGTGATGAAGCTATAAGGAACACCACTATCGATTAAACCTGATCAAGATCAAAGATTTAACTCCATGTTCTCGAAGAGTCTCCAATATGATTTAGATAATGAGTTAAATTTTTTCACAACTTATCACCATCAAAATGATGTCCAATTTAAGTGGACTATCTAGACGTTGAAGAAAATGTTGAGAACAATCTCAATTAACATTTAAAGAGGATGATACCAACATATTCCTCTAGTCATGTTCTCATACAATAATAGTTTCCACCCAAGAATCCAAATGTATCTCAATGAAGTCCTTTATGGGAAGAGGTTTAGAAAACCTATATGTTGGGATGATATTGGGGAAAATAGAATACCAGGTCATTAAATGGTAAAAAAAATGGTTTAAAATGTTAAGACCATTTTGTAGCAAATCAAGGATGCTCAGAGTTGACAAATGATCTATGTTGTAAATCATTAACAATACCCAGAGTTTGATGATGGATACATGGTATTCCTATACATATCTCCAAGAAATAATTTCATGAGATTTTGGAAGAGGGGAAAGATTAGTCTAAGATACATTAGTCTCTTTGAGATTCTTGATCACATTGGAGTGGTGTCCTATCGAATAAAACTCTCAACTAGCATATAGCATGTACATGATGTATTCCATGTATCTCTATTAAAGAAGAACATACAAGACCCCACACATGTAGTCAATATAGAGGTGGTTCCACACGAGAACGACCTTTCATATGAGGAGAATTTGGTGAAGATCTTAGATCATAGAGACAAAGTCCTAGAGAATAAGACAATGATCCTGGTCAAAGTGTTGTGGAGAAGCCACATGTTTGAAAAAGAAATGCAGGAATCAAAGGAAGTGATGAAAATAATTACCCTTATCTATTATAGTGTGTGAAATGAAAATTTTGAGGGAGAAATTTATAAATGGGGGAAGATTGTAATGACCTGAACTTTTATAAATACAAATCCCATTTTGATTTAAATAAATGTCTTATTTTGTATTGTGGTTATAGAAAAAACAATCACTTCTTTGGTTTTATTATTTTTAATTATATTTTAAATACCATTAAGTGTCATTACTATTGATAATATTATCATTGAATAGTGATCATATGATTAGTATAAGTGTAGGGTTTTAACTAATCCAATTATAATAGAAAATGGAAGTGATGAACTCAACCGGTAGGATCATAGAAGATATTCCAAGGGAGATAGATTCACTGTGATTCGATATGTATCAAGTAGAAGCTGATATCCAACAACTTAAGAATGAGATAAATAATTTATGGAATAAGTTCAAGCTCATTGAGATCACGACCCAAACCATGTACATCGAACCATCCTATGAAAATATCACCATCCCACACCTTACTATTAAGGTTTTTTCTAGTTTATTAAAGGTATATTTATCCTGAACAAAATAATACAGCAATTTGTGATGTATTTTCAATAGAATAATGATTACATTTACATTTTATCATTACCTTATAAATCATTTTGATTTTTATCATATTAAAATTCAATGAAAGAATTTATTTTCATGAATTAATGGTTTTTTAAAATAAATTATATTTTATTTAAATAACATTAAAAAATAATTTTTACTAAACATAAATTTTCATATATTTTTTATGATGTGAAAATTAGTTTTTATAAGGGTTTGAAAACTGTTATTATAAAAAACACATCATTTATTAGGAAATTTCAATTCATTTTTTAAAAGTGAAAATTATTATATTTAAAAAATTATTTTGACAAAAATTAATATTATTTTTATAACCACATCATCAAATTTATACATAATTTAATATTTCATAAATTTTGTGAGACAATCAAATTTTTAGGTAAAAATTAAATATGGTGTAAATATACGGTGTGTATTATGACATCATAATGAACCAAAAGTGATATAATAAATAATAATATGGGTATCCATGACCAAATACATGTTTTAACTTTAAAATAATGTAATATTGATTATTTTTATTAACTCTATAAAGACCTTATGAATCCTAAAAAACCTATAATATATTTCAAGATTTCACAGTAATTTCTTTAAGATTATGACTCACCTCCACATCACTAAGGGTAATACTTTAATAATTTCATACTTTTTCATAATAAAATAATGAAAAACACCCCACATTATATGAAACAATTGGAGAAAACCATCGTATGGTTTTCGGTTTTTGTTATTTTATTATATAGAGTCTAAAACCCATGTTTGAGAAATGTTAAAGAATCCCACACTCATTTCCTATATAATACCACCCAATATAAAAATTTTATTCACAAAAAATACATGAAGAACGCCCTTATACTAACATCCCATATATATAGTCTTCAAAAGGATTCCCAATCCCCCAATAATCCCTCCCAAGCATTTGGAGTCACACACTCAAGATAAGTGATCAAATCTCTCTCCCCTTTATTCGAGAATATCGATCATTTTATGCCTTTTTATTAAAATTACTGTTTTTGGGGTGTGTTTTAAACATTACACATACACACCTTATGTTTTCTAAGTTATTAGAGACCCCTTTCACTCTCTTTAATCCCTTTGATGAACATTTATGTCCCCCCTATTGTGCTGCCAAAATTTCACTGTGGGATTCCATGCTAATTTTTTTTATTGAATACCCATACATAATTCCTATAAAGGGTTTTAACCTATATTAACATATACACATTTTATTGGGGACATACATATATGTATTAAACACTCATTTATCATGGAATAATATGTGACAAAAAATTATTTCATATTGTATGTATATGTGGAACACTTAAGAGTAAGAATGAAATGAAAGTGATGGGTGCGCCTAGAATTATATAGTGCTCCAATGGATTGAGTAATGTTTTTTGTTTCATGAGAAAGAAATAAATAGACTAGGGAGTGATAAAAATCCATTATGGGACTTTTTTTTATCATGTTTTTTGGGAAGTTATCCCGACCTATGTTTACGATGTAGTGTTGTAAGTTGTTGCCACATTTCCTATATAGCCTTTATGTTTTCATTCCATATCATGTCTTATTATTCATGTTTATGATTCTCACCACTTTTATGCCCCATTGATATTCCTATCATCTAAAATGTATTACATTCTTAATTTTATAATAGGTTTTCCCTTTCTAGGGTTTATAGATCACCCCTTTTGGTTGTATGTCCCCAGGTTATCTCAGGCAGTTTTAAGTACAAGAATATTAAAGAAGTTTTCAATAAGGATGATGTAATTCCATTTTAAGTTGTTATGAAATTTACCAAATTTAAAAATACTCTATACTTATTAATCTTCCTATTTTTAATATGTGTAATTTTATGTAAAAATAATGAATTAATATATTATAAAGTGCAGGGTTGTCATAACCAGAGCATTTAAATTTTTCCAAGAATAATAACACCCTTGTGCTGATAAGTCGAGTGAAAGTTAGTAGTAATGTAAAAAGTAGGAATCCATCACTTGTCATTATCAAATAATTTTAAGATTCACTATATATAATATTCGTTCTATCTTCGAGATTTACCAAATTAATGGGAAAAACATTCTTCCCACTTCAAATATTCAGCATGTGCTACAAAATCAATCAAATAGTTCACAATAAAACTAGACACATGTAAGCATACCAATCATGTGTTGGAATATCTGGTTAATAACATAACGAGAGATGATACCAATATAATATGAAATATGTATTTATATAATCCATCCCTCATCCCAACACCCTCGAGCTGATATTTTTTCCGTATCCCATCACTAAGGTTTGATTGCAACTATCACCCTACAAACCAATACTGAGGAAAAAACTACACCCATGAAGATCAAGAAACATCACATAAATTTACATGTATCACTATCACAATGAAATCATTATTTCTATTGGGATCAAAAAAATAACTCCCCTAGGATCTAAAAGAAATTGTAGAGAACCAACTCCTCACTGAGAATTGAACCAAAACGCTATAAAAATTACAAATGATGTGAGGAATCCAACAGTGGACAAGTCTCATAGAATACAGTCACCAATCAAACAATACATCCCAAAGACTCCTAGTAAAACACTGCACTATAATTAGGTGTAACAATGTAACCCTCATCCATAGTAGAGATATAAGTATAATAAGCCTAAAAATTATTCCTTGACAAGCCAGGACCATCTATCCCTCCCATTCAACTCATCAAACCCATCTTTTTCCACTTTTCATCATCTCAATTTCCCTCTTAAATATGTTGGTTAATTTGTACCATATAATTGTCACATGTGTCATGGTTTCAGTGTAGCCATTTGATTTAAGAATTTTATTCCATTATTTTCTAATTTTATGCCCCTAGGAATCAGGGGTCTATAATCATAAGAAATCATGACCAAATCATTCTCTAGATTTCATATCACCTTCTCCAGATTTGGATTTGGGGATATTATCCTCCAACAGTTTTCATTAGCTCACCATTGACTCAAAAGAGATGATAGATTTAGGGTTTTGGTATACTTCTGCAATAATGGTGTAATAATTTTTTATCCCAGTCTCTGGAAACTGTTCTTTTTCATTTCAACAAAACGGAGAAATTTAGTGTTTCTTGCATCTCAAATCAATATAGACATACTATTTACTAGCTAAAGATGAATTAATCTAGTATTTACCCTATAAACTATTACTTATGGTCATTTTTTGATATTTTTATTATAAAAATGATATAATTATAGTTTATAGTGTATATATTATCTAGAAAAATATTGTGTTAATTTTGGTTACCCAACTGAAGATGATGAAAATTCCTGTTCAAAATGTGTTTCATTACAAATTAAATAGTACAAGTACTTGAATTTTTGTATAAAATGTTAAATAGAATTTTTTCATAATATTTTCTTTAGAATATGTAGTTACAGATAGTTCTCTATGTGGTTCGATTAGAGCATGATGTGACAAATAAAACTATGGAAATAAAGCATCCATGAATATATCAAGAACTCATGGACATATAGATAGATTATTTTCTCCCTATGAAAGTATTAAATCTTGTTTTTATGTGGTTTGAACCACCACATTAATTTGGAAGTTGGGAATGAAAAAAATGATATTTAATTATGATCCAATGTCATTCACAAATGAAAAAATAGATGAATGTTCATAAAAAATCCAATATAATGTTATAGAGATAATGTTTCTTATTTATTGGATGAATATTAAGCAATTGGGGGGGGGGGGTTTATATTTCATTATTCTTTTTAGACTTATGGATGTTTTTTTAATCAAAATCATGTAATTTTTAGAGTACTGAACCTGTAATTTATTTATTTTTTTGCAGTTTTTTTGTTTTAATTTTAATATATTAATTCTTTGTATCCTTTTTTATCTTCTAATTTGGTAGATATGTGTTAACGAGTTTGATTTATGGAAGGCGATTCATCCTGCAAATCACCAACAAGATATTTTTTGAATCATTATCAAAATCCTTAATTTGTAATTCTTTTATAATTTATTCCCATTATATAATCCTTCCAAATATAAATATTCGATGAATAACCTTTAGGATATTTACATGATATAATAAGATATTTCTAGAATGGGATTCTAGTGTAGCTGATTCCCTTTTTTAAACCAATAATAGGGTACTTTTTTATGAAGCTTGATGTCTTATATATTATATGTCTTGACATGTTGTAGTAATATGTTTTTATGATTGTTATCTGTATAATAAAAAAACATTTATGACACTAAAAATCTATTATTGGTGATTTGCAACTTGAAAAGTAGAAATCTCTGCATGGGGATTCTAGTCAAGCTGCTTCCCTTTGTAGAACCAGTGGTAGTACAAGGTATTTGTCTTTAAAGTTACAAACATGATATTATAAAATTTCACACAATTATGAAGGAATTTATTTATTAGTGTTTGTGTAATTATAATCCAATAAAGGGTGATGATGGTAGAAATACCATATTGGGAATTTTTAGAATCATTATGGGATCTCTCCACTTAGGGATTCTAGTGTAGTTGTTTCCCTTTGATGAACTGCTGATAGTGCTTGATAGTAATATTTTATATTGAAACACTAGTATAGTGAAATTATCCACATGATGTTAATACATGTTTCCTACGGTTGATATCCCTATAATCCAAGAACACGAAATTATGTTGCATGTCCCCCATAGGGGATTTTCATAATCACTATTGGAAATCTCTACAAAAGGATTCTAGTGGAACTAATTCTATTGGAACCACTCCCCCTTTACTATAAGGCCCAATATGATGTATAGATATGTTTATAAAGTTTTTTATCCTTATAATCCAAAAAATCAAATGAAGTAGAAATTCGCATGCTGTGTATTTTTATCTTGAGAATTAAAAATCCAGACATGGGGATTCTCTTCTAGAATCTTCCATTTTAAGAAAAAGTGACAGTGCACCATAATTGTCTTTGATGTTGCAACTATGGTATAGTAAAATTCAGTGAATGATGCTGTTTCTTTTGTTATGGGTTTTTACTTGTAATCAAAAAAATGTAACGATGTTGTAAATCTCATAAAGGGAATTTACAACATCAGAACTGGTATATACACATAGAGATTATACTACATCCCTTTCCCTTTGAAGAAACACTGATAGTTCATAGTTATTTTCTTTAAAGTTGAAAATATAGAATAGTGAAAGCCCAACATGATATAAAATTTTTTTATTGAGGTTGTTATACCTATAATCTAACAACATTAAATTAGGCTGAAAATTACATGCAGAGGATTTGTATCACAACTGGAAATCACCACCCAAGGAATCTTTTGTACCTTTTTCCCTTTGAAGAAACAATAATACTCCATGGGACTTATCTATTAAGCGTGTACTCTGATATAGAATAAGGCCCGACCTGATATTTTAATTTGTTCTTTAAGGTTTTTATCCTTATAATATCATAAATGTAATGATATATCAATCTAAATTTAGGGATTTGATGCTTGAGAAGTGTAAATATAAAACTAGGGATTCTCCTCTAGCTGGTTCCCCTTGATGAACCATTGAGAGTGCACCATACTTTTCATTGAAGTTTCATTTATAGCATAATAAAAGACCATACAAAATGTTTAAAATTTTATTTGTTAATGTTTTTTCCTTACAATAAAGAAAAATGTAATGATGATGGAAATCCAATGTAGGGGATATTCACGATTGGAACTAAAAATCTTTATTTGGGGATACAATTTTAGCTACATCCCTTTCAAGAAACAGTGATATTGTATAATATTTATCTATACAATTTTATCTTTTGTATAATGAAAATCTATACCCTAATATATGTATGGTATTTCTTATATGCATATGTACATTTAGAAATGACTACCTGGTGAGGAAAACATTTTTATCATTCAAAAATGAGTTCTCTTGAATTCTTATTAAATAAAACTTTACCCTCTCCTTAACAAAAACCATACACATTCATTGAAGGAAAGACCATTTTTTGAATTGGTTGATTATATTTTAAAGGAAAAGGTTTTAAATTTAGTATATAAGAGGTATAACAGTGATGCGATTCACATCTTGTGATTATATAATGGTCAAAAAAGGAAGTTTTACAATTAAGGAAAATATATAGGTTTTCATAAAGATGATATTCATCGAATATTTGGCATCAGAGATGGAGAAATCTCAATAGGTGAAATATATTTTTACAAAGTGAAAAACTCACAAATCAGGATAAGAATATTTGGGAGATGTTGAAATATGGTAACTCAGAATGAAATTAGGACTACTATTACACAAGTGGTGCAAGGAAAGGACACAATAGAGTATAATGACACCTAAATATTATTTTTCCTTTATGTATGTGAAACATTATTTTTCCCTTGGAGTAGTAAATATCATGGATAGGGTTTATCCACTTCATATATAATGATCCTGGAATGAAACAGTAACCATGTTCATGAGTTATTCATCAATATCTCATGTCATCAATAAAATCTATCCTATAAAATCATGGGAATATATATAGATCAGTTGTATCATATTTGGTATGTTTAAAACATATTTTACATTTCATAACAATTTTAAACTATTTATTCATGTATAGATCCTCATCCAAATTTAATTTTCATTATTGGTTTTGTGAGGTCTGAAAAATTATATAACTAAAAAAAGTGGTTGGAATGCTACCTTTATAAAGTGGAAGCTCAGTTCCCTGAAATCCGCATAGAATAAGTATTGAAGAAATGTAAGAAAAGTATCATCCATGATAGAGGATTTTTTCTACAAATATAATAAATTCTAGAAAATGTTACTCAAGAAGGGAATATAGTGGAATAAATATATATCCAAATTAAATAATCGAGGATGGTTATACAAAAACATTATAAAAACAAGTTTATTGGTCTATTAAATATTTTTAT
The DNA here is from genome assembly GCA_963277665.1 of Viscum album. Classification (NCBI taxonomy): domain Eukaryota; kingdom Viridiplantae; phylum Streptophyta; class Magnoliopsida; order Santalales; family Viscaceae; genus Viscum; species Viscum album. The sequence continues at coordinate 1,562,503,843 of OY728123.1, forward strand.
ATATAAAATAAATTTTTCTAAAAAGAGATGCCATGGATGGTGTAACATTATTAAGTCATTATGATGGAAAGGATGGGGTCATTTTTTCCATTTGATTAGAATCTCAATCAAATAGTAAATCTGGAAAAACTTATTTGACTTATGCTGATCGAGAAGTGGTGTTCACCTATGATAGTTTAAATAGAATGAAGAAATGTTCGATGATTAAGATGGTGAATTCCATTTCATGAAATGAAAAAAAGTGGACCCGAAATATGTATAAATACTTGGACCAAGAAAAAGGAAATGAACAACCACACCATAACCCATAGTTATTATTCAACATTCATCTATTGCTGTTATAATTCATCAATGGTTGAAGGAAAATACAAAAGATACAGTAGATTCCCATTTTACTTTTTGAAAAATGATACAAAAATAAAATGATTCAAAATTTATGATTATATTAGTTTCATTATGTTCTGAAACAGAATATTTATATAAACTTTTTTTAGATGCATTTTGATTATTCTGATATGTACAAGTTATATGTTTGGGAGTCATGTGATAGAAATCAATGAGTATCAATTAATGAAATTGTGGAACTGAGGTACAAGGGGAAGACATCCAACTATGTGAGTGTTACAATACTTGTTTTTAATAATTATTTTAATCACATGTTTTAATAATTTTTTCACAGTAGGTTATTGATTCCTACTATTAGATTATTAAAAGTTTAATAAAGATAGTGCTTTAAATATTTTTCCATAGAAAGCATTGTTCATTACAAGTTCTTGAATCATAAGTATAATATTTTTTGAACTAAAATATAGGTGATTATAACAAATATTTACCAACTATAGACATTTTTAATTATAGAGTATAATCATGGTCTAGAATGAATCATTGAGAAGAACCCGGATTGACAATCCAATAATAGAGTTTGTCCCATCTACTAATTTTTTATTTTTTTCCTATAAATTAAATGAAAATGCATCAAAAATTACTTTTTTTTGATATATAATATTTTTTTTCATATATAAAAACAATGAAACCAAATTAAAGAATGAGGATAAGAGATAGATAAATAAAACATTCCATTACATTGGTAAGAATTTGAGTTTTCTAGATTCCTCTAGGTAGAGAACTATATAAACTTCATTGGATTCTAACAAAAATACATAATTTTTTTTTTCAGAAAGAAAGAGTTGATCAGTTTTATGGGAATTTATAATATTATGTGAAGAGTTATAATGTTTTAATTGATCTATGAGATGATGAAACTCTGTAGTAGGCTTACACAAGTTTAGACTATTGAATTATTGTTTTTTATTTCATTTAGAGAATAATAACTTTTTTGGACATATCCACTTCAGAATCATAGGATGAAATATATGATATAAAGATGTCAATGTTGTATAAATTCTTAAATCATCAAAAATTTAGTTGTACTGAGACCAACTCCAGTGTGAGGAGAAGTTTTGGAAATGTCATGTGAAAAGTATAAATGAAGACAAAATTAGGGTAGGGTTTTTTAATCAACTTATAGAGATATGTTGCACTAATATTTATGTGTGAAGAATTCAATTTACACATTATATTTTTAATTTTTTATAACACTTCACCAAGTCAATCTATTTATTGAAATTATATTTGGATTCAAATGAAACATGACACAAAGTGATCTATCACATTAAATTTGAACTCATAAATTTTCTTGGGGAATAAAAAACCTTTTTTTATAAAATACACTTGTCTAAAGAAAGGTACTGAACATGTTTTAGGAAGTGGAAAACTTCTTTTTTCAGAGTCCTAGAGTTACTAGAATTCCTTCCTATAAGATATGAAAACAATTCAACAGTCAGTGTCCCATTTTTTATAAGTAGAAAAAAACCAACATATAAATTATCAATTATTTCGATTGGATCATATATATAGTATTTACATTTCATCTGATTTTCTCATTCTAAATAGATTTTCACATGATATCACCTTCTTTAAGTTGGATTCCAATTAAACTCAACAGATTTCCCATATGTAGAGGCATTACTACAAACATTATAAATTGGAATAAAGCTATTGAAGTTATCTATGGTCCTAAAAAAGGTTTTGAGTTTTAAAAAAAAAACCTCATAGCCACTATCTATTTCACAAGCCACTATTACCAGTTTCATTTCCATTCAATCTAGTTATTTGTAATGTGTTTCTTTAAGTAAATTATTATTGACCTCTTTATTAATAGTATCACCATCACTAATGTCATATTTTTACACACTTTTTCCACCTATTCAAAATGTAATTTTCTTGAATAGATCTCACATAATACCTACAAAACAATTTTATATTTTGAAAAAAACTATTCCAACTAATTAATTTTTTTTGCAACAAAACTTCACCTTTTTAGAATAATGATAATATAAAATATAAAATATTTTTTAAAATATATGAGTATGGGACTTTAATTTCTTGGGGATATTTAAGAAAACATTCCCTAACCAGTTGAAATTCATTATGAAATTGTTGATTGTTTTGGAGCCTATGTATCTGTAGCTTATCTAACGGATTAATGGAAAGGGAAAAAAATTCATGGATTTTATTCATTTGGAAGGAAAATGTTATTTCATGACATATATACTTTGAAACATATTTCTAAATGTGTATTAGAAAATTAACAACACTTAATCTATAATGAACATAATCTTTTAGGACACCATTAAAATGTTCACTTAATTTACTGGTACGTATCCCCAATTTCAATGTGTTATTCATAAATAAGTGAGCCAATTTTACCTCAAAGTATATACACTATCCAAATGAAATGATTTAACTTCAACAAAATAATTTTAAGAGCCTCCCATTTTTCCTCAAAAAAAACCTTATTATGGTACTCAAACATGGATTTCCTCAAAGAATGAAGGAAACTTGAGCCATATTTCTTTAAGATACAAATATTTTTTATAGTATTTTTCATTATATTTCATATTCATAGGCCATGATGAGTATTGGGGAGTACCAAAAATATATATTTTTTCATATTTTCATCTTGATTGGTAAATAGAGCCAATGATCTCATCATATTATGCACATAAAAAAATTTATGAAATGACCATGAAAAATAACTCATTGTTTCATCGTACAAAAATGGCACACAAAATATTATACATTTTCTAAAATGATTAAATTAAATAAAAATAGTTTGAGGTATGAATTCCATATTTGTACTAAATGTAATATCAAAATAGTTTGAGGTATTAATTCCATATTTGTACTAAATGTAATATCAAAATAGTTTGAGGTATGAATTCCATATTTTTACTAAATGAATTCCATACATTATCTAAAATGATTAAATTATCTAAAATGATTAAATTAAATAAAAATAGTTTGAGGTATGAATTCCATATTTGTACTGAATTCCATATTTGTACTAAATGTAATATCAAATTTAATGGCATAGACAAATGAAGGATTGTCTTGAAATTGTTGGTCTAAATAGTCCAACATGACCAAACTAACCACCACAATCAAATAAATTTTATGTTTCAAGCGAAGAATATTCATTTGGTCAACTAGGGTATAACCTAAAACATATTGACCAATGAAAATAGTCACTACCAAAGAGTAGGAATCGACCGACCTAATTCCTACCATATAATTAACCTTCAACTCCGAATCCTGAACAACATTTACCTTTATTTGTGATCTTATTAAATGACATGAGTCAGAAAAATTCATTGGATGATTGTGATCACATATAAATTAATTACACAAATATTCTGCATAAAACAATATATTAACAGACATATGGGCATGACAACCCACCCTTGTTTTTTCAAGGAAAATTTTCACAAATACATTATTCTTATCATTATATTTGTCCCCTTCCTTAGAAAAAGTATAATGAACTGATGTAATTTTTTTTATTTATTACTCTTATTTTCATATTATTGATATAGATGATAACCAATTCTTCCTCCATAACCAAGATAAAATTCAATGGTATTAACAAGGTCACTGAAAGTCATATTATGTTCCATATTGTAGACACACAATACACTATTCTCTGCATTATTACAAAATTGACATAATTTAGGTACCTAAAGTACAATATTAAATAGCTAGTGATAAATTACCGAGCATAGATATGTAATATAATGAAAAAATATAAATAGAAAGAAAAAAACTTGTTAAATATTTGTCTTTTTAACTTCATCATTGTAAAAAATCATTCTAGAATCCAAAAAAACCAGGAGTTATCTTTCACTTACTCACACTATTATCCTACCACCAATAATTGACCATAATATTGATTATGCTTTATCAATCGCATACCTCCATCATCTTCATCAGGTTATGTCCCAACTTACAGCATTTTGACATGACTTTAATTCTAGCACAAAAAAGAATTTTCAATGAACCCTAGGGTCAGGAAACTATTAATCCGGTCTGGGAGAAATTACCATCCATTTTGGTAACAGTTGTTATTATGCAAGGGCATAAAATCTGATGAACCCTAGGGGTAAATCTATTAATTAATCTATGTAGAAACTTTCTAGTATTTTGTTCACGCCTATTATTCTGGGAGGAAAAAATATATGATGAACCATGGGTTGGGAAACCTGTTAATATAGGAAACTTCATTTTTTCCCTCTCTAATTATTAGTCTGAAATTGAGTTGACAATATTAACAACAAAATTAATGAAAGTATGAGGATATTATGAAATGTTTTGAGGGGGAACATTTCATGATCACATGTAAAAAATTAACACACCAATTCCGGTGGCAAATGGAGATGCTATTAATATATGATTATTGGTATTAGGCCTCTATGTCAAACCACCCAAAACCACAGAAGGAATAGAACTAGAGGGAACATAATTGACATGTGGAATCTAATAAATGTAACACCCAGAATACCATTGACCGCCCACACTTTAGATCCCAAAACCCATTTAATGACACCAAACTTATCCTCTTGGGAGAGAAATGATGGATTAAGAGGCTTGAGTAGAGATTAAGTGGTCTAAGGATTCAAGAAAAAACCATTCACATCAGAAAGACAACCAAAACCTATATTTGGAACCACTAACAATAAAATCACCACCTTCGACCAAAGGTCCCCCTTTTTTGATATGTTTAATTGAAGAAACTAAGAGAAATATTAAAATATAGTGTAAATATTCTTAGAGGAGAAAAAAATAAAAGTGTCAGTTCTATGAATGTTATCATTGTTTAAGTAGAATATTTTTATTCCTCAAAGCATAGGTCACATGTATATAGTCAATTCATAACAAATTAAGGATAATTAGTACATGAATATATAATTAATATGGATGTTGAATTGTGTTTAAAGAAGATATAAGAATTTTCATCTCATCGATACTGAAAAAAATGTTCTAATTCAAGCTAAGAAATAATTTTTTTATATAAATTCAATACTTGAATCTTAATAATGTATATAAGTGGATTATTACTATGAAATGACTTCTATGAAATGTGTTATTCATTTATTTATTTTCATCTTAAAATTAATCCATATTTAATTCTTTAAATTTCATTATTTTAGTTTGATAACCAAGCATGAAAAAATAACTTTTTTGTTTTAAATTAAGAATATTTTTATGTTGTTGTGATTATTGTTCTACTAGGTCATCATTTTACATGTGGGTCATGGCCATCAACCAACCTATTTCTTGTGCACTACTTTATCACTTATCTATACATGATCATTTTCTACACGTTGATTACCTTTTCCACCTAATGTATATTCACCATTCATATTTTCCACTATATTATTGATTCGTAGTTGTTTATTTAGACTACATGCTCATGGAGGGTGATGATTATTAATTATGTTAAAGAGGTTCAAGTTGATTTTATGGGGTTTCATTTCCTCTATATGGTGTCACTTCAGTCACTCAATCATTCTACTCTCTTCTCATAGTTTGGCTCCTACTTTTCCTTTAGATAAAACCCCAGCTCACTGCTTCATCATATTTTTTTATTCCTATTTTTATCTCATAAGACGCATATCATTTATACATTAATGGTGGAGACAACATATTTCATTGGTGTAATAAGTGAATTAACTTCTTGGTGACAGTTCCACAATCATGATGGGAAGAAGGTGAGTATTTTGGTCTAAGAGTCTTCTTTGCACCATTCCAGATTCAAGAGATTAAAAAATTTCGAGTGTCTTCCACTCCAATAATGGAAGTGTTATTCGATGTTTCTAGTTTCTTTTATTTTAAATCTTTTAATGTTCAACTTATATTCCTATTTTTGTTTATATTTTTTTCTTCCAGGTTTCACCCAATAGTGTTTCTATTTTTTGAGCATTAATAAAATGCATGAGAAATGGTTAGTATTTTTCCTTTCACGTAGTTCCACATGGGACCAAAGTATGTTAATAACTATTTTATTTCTCTTTCTTTTAATCTCTTGTATTTTTTTTCAGTTCTATAATTTTAAATTGTTCTTATAATGATCCAATTTAATCCTTATGGGATTCAGTGTTCTAATTGTAATTGGTTCACCTTTCCCTTCACAAAGTGGTATCAGAGATTCACTAGTTTTATTTTTTTGTTGATTCGATTCCTATTTCTTTTCTTCCATTTTGGTATTTAGTTTTTGATATATGCATTGTTCTACCCTCTTAAATTTCCATTTTAACTACTTTATTTATTTAATTATAATGTACCATATCAAATACCTAAACATTTTTTATCTGTTTGGGTAAGATTCTTTTAATAATGATATTGGAATATTGTTAGGGGTGTATGCTTAATTTTATCTGCAAGAACTCAACATATACTATTTGGGTAAACATGTCAGTAATGAGATTTAAAATTGATAAATCTGAGGACGATAATGAATTTAACCTATGAAGAATAAAGATGAGAGGCCTACAAGTTTGGAAAGGCCTAATTGATGTCCTTAGTGGGCCTAAGAAACATATTATAATTTTAAATTTTACCAGACAAACCACTACTGAATAAAAATATGTACCCATTGAAGTGTTAGTTAAAGCACATAACTCTTTAATGATTACATTAGGTGATATTATTCTAATTTAGTTTTAAATGAGTCTACTACGGCTGATATTTGGCCTAATATAGATAAATTATTCAGGTAGACTTCATTGTTTGGTAGACTTTATAAATAATAATGAATGTTTACATTTAAAATGAAACCTAATAGATCTATTCAATCCCATCTTGATGAATTTAACCCAGTTATGTTATATTTATCCAACATTAGTGTAACTAATGTTGATGAGTATTAGGAGAGGTTCCTTTTAAAATATTTAGATAATTCCTATAGCACACTTTTTGAGACCATTCTATATAGATGAGTCTATGTAATCAGTGAAGAGGTAAATACCACCCTTATTTTAAAATAACTATACTCTAAACAAAAAATCAAAGGTGATTCCAATACCTTATTCTCAAGGAAATGACCAAAATATAAAGTTATAGAGAAATAATTATTTAAATATAAACAAAATAATAATAAAGAACATAAAATGTGGTCTAGTTATTAGGAAAATAAAGTCATCTGCTTCCATTGTGGTAAGCCTGGGTACATTAATCCTGAATATTGAAAATTGGAACATGAGTCAGTATCCAAACATCCCACTGACATGTACCTTCTATTTTACTCAAGTTATAACATTGCTGAAGTCCTTAATGTGTATATCCATTCAATCAAACAAGAGTGTGTCATAGAATTGGGATTTTACTTTTATAAGTCCCACTTTAGAGATTCATTCCTAGAGTTTTTTGAAAGGGTAAAAGGATATGTCCTCTTATTGAATAATAAGAGGATTAATATAGAGGTAAGAAGATCTCTTTTATTATAACTAGATGATAATTCCATCATCACCATACTTAATGTTAGGTGTGTTCCCAACCTTCATAGAAACCTGATTTCTATAGGGATTCTATACCAAAATGGGTTTACCTTTACGTCAAAAAAAGTTTTTTGAAAATCACTAAAGGCTCTAGAACTATAATAATGGTGTCTCTAATCAGTGGCCTCTATGTATAGAATGTGAAGAGCCATTCAAGGTATTAGGGTAGTGTCTATTATACCAACACGAGTAATACTATGCTTTGGTATAGGATATTGTAGCATGTAAGCTTCTAGGTCCTTGAATAACTAAACAAGAAAGGGACGTTGAGTGAAATCGCATAAAGAAATATTAAATTTTATAAATGTTGTGTGTTGGGAAAGGCCAAGAGGGTTACATTTAATAGGTAATATTTTAAAGCTATCGCCCCTTGAATACATTCATTCTAACCTATGGGGGCTAGCTAGAAAAACCTGCCATGGTAGAGATCTTATTTTGTCACCTTTACTAATGAATTTTCCGGAAGAGTCTAAATTTAGTTCTAAAAAATAAATCTGATTTATTCCAAACCACTAAAACGTAGAAATATTTTTTTTAGAAAAAAATTCAATGAAAATGAAAATTATGAGAATAGATAATGGGTTGGAAGTTCAGTGACAACCCCAGAAGGAATTTATCGGGTGGTGAAGGTCGACGACATCCTCAGGAAGGTGATCTCACGTGGCACTAGCATCCTATGGTAGGAGACAAAAGTTATGCGATATGGGAGGAACAAACCATGGAAAGGAACCCTCTTCGACCAGGAGTCTCTCCAGATCCTGATAAAGGATTTGTTACTATATACGCCTATAGGGAAGTCAAGTCGATGATCCCATTTCTCTCATTCTCTTCATATCTTTTACGACCTATTCCCCGCACTATTTATTCTCTAGTTTATCAATGATTTCAATGGATTCCCCCAATTCCAATCTCACATAAGGTCCCATGTTCATTAAAATTATCCCCAACAATTTTTCATTCCACTTAAATGTTTTAGTATGATACTGTCGTCCACTCCAAGACACTTGTGGCTAGATTCGGTGGTGATCGACCTTCACATGATTTTTTTGTGGGTTAAAAAAACTCAACATGAGGTATTCATTCCTTGGATATATTGGGAGCTCTGGATCAATAGAATCTAAGCATGATTTTTTTTTTCTGATGATGATTTTTCCCATGCTAGGTAGTTGGAGTTGCTCCTGTGTGATAATCGTCACTTCCATCTCTTCATATGGATAATCGACATAGATTATGGTTGTGATAGCAAGCATGATGTGGTGTATTTTTGACATCCATTTATTCCAATCCCATTTCAAAAACCATTTATCCTAAAAAATATTGGTTTTAGGATTGGTTGTTTTCTCCAAGTTGACAATGATACTCTTTTCATAAAGCAACTCTGCTTTACTCACCTCTACATTGAAATGGACTTCACAGTGCCTCTCCTGAATAATATTCATCTCTAGGTGAAAGGTTCATTTGGTTTTTGGCAAGGAATTAATTATGATAAAACCTTTGGTTTTCATTCTCTTTGTTTTCGACAAGGTCACTGGTCTTCTCTCTACTCTCGACATGGGAGACGAGGTCACAAGTGATAAAAAACTCAGCCTAATGACACCCATACTCCTATAGTACCTTAGGATAAAATTTTAATGGATCATTTTGGTTTCAGGATGAGTCCAAGATCTTTGTCATATGGTCATCGCCCCACTTGAGAATCCAATGGGCTCTGGCCGCTTTGAGACTAGGAAAACCCTAATCACCTACTTCAATTATACCAGGTTCTTCTTCTCATAAACCTCCCTTTCTGTTGAAAGAGTTTGATCTGGATAGAGACATGAAATTTAAGGGCATCATTATTGTGGTTTTTTGGTGTTTTGTCCCTTCCAATTCCAATGTAGTTTGTGGTGTGGTGTATGACCTTAATAGGAGAAGGGATGACCCTAATGGGAGAAGGGATGTCCCAACACTATAGAGTAAACCAATGACTGATGTAACCAAAGGGAGTTCTACTTTTACTATTGGTTTGGTTTAGGAATAATTGGAAACCATTACTACGACCCATCTAAAATGAAATCTTAAATTAAGGGGGAAGGAAAGAGTGCTATTTAATTTGGGTGTTTCCTCATCAGTCAATGGCAGGGAGGAGGCAGGCAGGCTAGGTAGGATGTACACTCTCTCCACCAACCACCAATCCGGTCTTTCATATAAAGATTCGATTCTTGATTCATAGAGGGAACAATATGTTTCTTATGGTATGTCTGAGGATGATTTTTGGGTATAACATGTGGTCTCACTCATCCATAAAGTGATTTTTGGGTTTGTTTTGTCTCATGTGTACAATGGTGGACCCCAAGGGCATACTGCCTCACCTGTGATTCTAATTTTGGTTCTCAATCAACATTAAATTGATTCTTGTTTGGTTCTCACTCAACAATAAATTTATTTATTTAAAAATACAAAAACCATGTTTGGATAAATGTTATTAAAAGGAATATAACTATTAGGGAAACTCCCAAAAAATGGTTTAGTAGAAAGTATGAATAGAGACATCCCTGAAAGAGTCTGAAGCAATCTTGCATACTCAGGGCTCCATAAATCATTCTGGATAAAGGATATCAGCACTACTATCCACCTAATTTATAGGTTTCCCTCCTCTTGTAATCAATTTAAAATACCTAAAGAACTCTGGAATGGTAAGCCTACATCTTATACCTACTTAAGATTATCTGATTATAAAACTTATGCACATGTAAAAACTGATAATCTACAACCAAGATCTCTGTAATTTAGCTTCATTGGGTATTCTTAAGGCGTTAAGAGATATACTATCTGTTAAGATTAACCTAGTTTCAAAAAATGTATTGTTAGTTGGGATGTAGTTTTCCATGAGTCCTCTTATCCTAAAACTAAGCCTTCCCCATCTTGTAGCCCTAAACCGTCCTTAGAACATGATGATAAAGATGAGTCTCCAACTCATTTTGAGGATAATTTCTAGCCTACACCACTAACACCTTAGCTCCACTATTTGGGTTGATTTTATGTCAATTTCTGGTTCATATACTGAACTAGCACCTCCTTCGATTTATAGGGACTCCTTTGTAACCCGAGATAGAGAAAGGAGAGTCCCAAGACATATATCTTAGTTCATCCAATATGACATGGATTAATATGATTTTAATGTGCCGAAGGATCTTATAAATGATGATCCTAAAACTTATAGGCAATACATAAATGATAAATAATATAAACATTGGGTCTTTTACATGTATGAATAAATGAACTATCTAATATAGAATCACATTTGGTTTGTTATTAATTAACCACCCATTGAAAAAGTTGTTGGTTCTACCTGGATTTACATGATAAAGAAAGATCACGTTGAGGGAAATAAAAAATACCATGAACAATTAGTTTATAAGGGATTCATATATAGACAGGGTATTGATTATTTTTAAAACTTTCCCCATTTGTCAAGAATTATTCGATTCATATTTTACATACTTTTTCTTCCTATAGTGATATGCACATTAAATAGTTAGATTTTTAAACTAGCTTCTTGTATGTAGATTAAAATAAAAACACTATATGAAACCACATAATGGTTATTTTAAATAATTAAAACAGAATCAAATATGACCATTAAATAAATCATTAAATGGTTTGAAATAGAATCATATACAATAGTATATGAAATTTGATTCATTTATGTTTGATAACAAATTTACAAGGAGTCAATATGATGCATGTGTTTATATTAAGTAAACTAATAATTTCATGGTTTATATTCTTTTTATATCGATAACATGATTATAAGTTGAAAGAATATGATTCTTATCTTTGCTGTAAAATCTCAATTAAAAAAAGGTTTTAAATGAAAGTCATTTGTGAAACTAATAAAATTTTAGGTGTTGAAATCATTAGAGATAGACCTAAGAATCTTCATTATCATTCTCATAATTTTTTTAATGATTCTTAATAGATATATGTTTCAATCAATCGAACTTATTAATATACCTCTTTGAAAACACTTAAAACATTCTTTAATAGAAGAAACTAGAGATGACAAGATTTTAGGTTTATGTCTAAAATCCCCTATCTATATATTGTTGGTAGCATTATATAGTATTTCATTTTCTCCGAACCTGATATTTTTATTAAATATAAACTCTTATAAAAGTTATGGCTACACCTAGGGATCCACATTGGAATTATCTTAAATGGAATTTTAGATATCTCTCTAGTACCTCCAATCAGTCATTGTGTTATAAAAATGAGACTGACACTTTTAAACTTCTAATTGGATATGTAGATGCTAAATATGTAAGAAACTTTAATTCCAGCACATCCTTGCTAGGTATGTGGTCATTGTATGGGGTGACCCAATTTCTTGAAAATGTAACATACAGTATGTGGTTTCACTTTCAACCATAGAATCGTTGTATATTACCTTGATAAAGGGTTTTAAAGAAGTCCTATAGATTAAAGGCTTGTCTTATGAATATTGTATTTATAATTAAATTATAAATGTATATTTTGATTGTCAATATGAAATTAATTTGTACATCAATTTATTATTTCATGGTAAATCAAAAAATATATATATTAGTCTAGACATTATTAGAGATATGGTAGAATCTAGAACCATGTGTGTCAATAAGACACAAACTAATGATAACCCAGCTGATAGTTTGACTAAAGGTTGGGTTTTAGATAAATTTAAATTCTATTTTGTTAATTTTTTAATGGATCAAATTATATAACTATAGGTTCATGAATCACCTATTTTAATTGAAAATGGTGGATATTTGTGAAATGCAGTATTCATTCAGTTGTTTTCATCTTTTACAATTATACCATGTTTAATTTATAAAATTTCATTGTTTTAGTTTGATAACCATGCATGAATAATTACCTTGTATTTTTTAAATGCTCAATATTTTTATGTTGTGGGGATTATTTTTCTTCTGGGACATCCTTTTCTATGTAGAAATTGGCCGTCAGCCGACCCATTTCTGATGCACTACTTTTTCACTAATCCATGCAGGATAATTTCAAGGTCATTGATTACCTTCTCCGCCCACTTAATCTTCATCACCATTCAATAACATTGAATTAATGATTCACTATTGTTATTTTATGTGGTGTGTGCTTGGAAGGTGATGATTGGGAATTTTGTCAAGGCATTGAGGCCAGTTTCAGGGGGTTTTAACACCCTTGTGTGGTGTCACTTCAGTCGGTCAATCTTTCATCACTCTTCTCATAGTATGGATCTAAATTTCCTCTAGAAAAAAATCCAATATCATTTCTTCATCAAAGCACTATCTTAGACTTTCAATATCCTTAGTTTCATCTCATATACAGTTTTATGGTAGAGACAATATCCTTTTTTGGTGGAATAAGTGTGGAACCCTCTCAGAATATCTTGATTAACTTATCACTTGACACAATTTTTACACGCACTATTCTACTCACAAAAATGGTGTATCTCAAAGATATAACAAGAACCTCGTTGATATACATATAAACATGATAAAAGATCACGATACCTCAAGATCATTTGTCTTAAAAGAAATTACCACTATGGTAATCATTCAAAATTGTTTTTTTGATTCTATATTCAGTCATGAATCATTTTAAAATGTTGTTTATGATGAATTATTATGTAAAAGAATTTAGTGGTTTTAAGTTTTCATGATTAATTAAGATGAAAAGAGGATGTTTTGGAAACATTTAAGAAATATTTCAAGAAGTAATAGTACTTGTATATATAAAAAATGAATTAATATATTGACATTATAAGAATAAATATGAGAATATAACGGACTATGGTGATGTGATAATATTTCAAAATGAAGTTAATAACATTAATTTTACTATTTTAGATGAAAACGATGATGTTTTTACTACTAAACCTAGTGAAGATATTGTAGATAACACATTTATTTATGATTTATACATGTATTATTCTCAATATAGTGATGATGATGATGACCTAATATCTATAGAAACAATTATAAAATCAGAAAACATGTTGACATATAAATTATCAAAGGGGTTCAGAATTATATAGTTTAAACAATGATAAAAATCGAGACATATTTCTACACAAGTTTTTATAACAATATTTAATGATAAATTATTTATGAAGCCATCCTGAATAGTGAATTGTTCAAATCCATGAATGAGAAGTTTAATAAAATTGGAAATAACAAATCATGGGTGATTTCCCCTACACCTATGGAAAATGATACCATTTGAACAAAATGAGTTTTTAAGAATAAGATATATGAGAAATATGATTATACTAGAAATAATAATTTATGAGTATGTATGGGATAATAAAATATTTATGGAATTGAAATTTCTAAAAAAAATTCCCTTTATAATGACTTTTATTAGTATATATCTTTCTATTTCATCCTAGTGAAGGCTAAACATTTTCCAAAGGGATGTAAAAGCTACATTTCAAAATTATAAGAAAAACTAAGTAGTGTATAAAGAGTAGAAAGATTAATTTATTCCCATTTCAGATGAAAAAAGGTTTGTAAATTGAAGAAGGCTCATTATGGATAAAAACATTCCTTGTGAGCTTGGTGTTTCATATTGGAAAAATATCATATAATCCTAGACTTCAAGAAAGGGAAAGAGGATAATAATCTATGTCTATAGAATAAAAACACATCATCACTCATTGGGATGGTTTTTGTTGATGATAATGTCTTATGATGTAACGAGTAAAACATATATGAATGATTTTTCACAAAAATGAAGAAAATGTTTGAAATATCTATGCTTGGATTGGTGATATTTTTCCTGGGTTTAAAAATTACCCATGATACTAGAAAAATTTTCATTTCTCAATATTTGACATCCCAATACCCAGTTTCTGGTATTTATTGAACCTTGTTTTTATCTTTCTTAGTTAGGTTTAGCTTTAGGGTTGTTTCAAGAGTTTTAAAAAAAAATATGGAAGACCATGTGGCTGTGCGTGGTTGGCGCACTATTAAGGAAAACTATGTGGTCTAGCCCAAAAAAATGTTCCCTTATATGGATAGTGGAAGGAGTTACACAAAATTTTCAAATCATGTAGCTAACCCTCTAAACTTTTGAATCTTGTAAATTGATGGTTTTCACAGTTTTCACACATCAAAACTAAATTTGAGGCAAGACCATACATTATATCCAAAATACAGGTGAGGGTTCACAATTAGGTGACACGATTAAAATAAGAGTGTGACTAAATTGTTCACCCTATCTAGAATATCAATAAGGGTGTATAGTTGGGGTGCATGATTACTACTAATCATTTAGACTAACCCATAAAACATTGTATTTGATTTTTAATTCCCCAAAAAGTATTTAAAAGAAAAAATACCCCCCAGCATAACCTCTAATTACCACCATTCTTCCATAATTTTATTCTATTTCTTTTGTAGGATCTCTAGAGGCAATCATGGATACTAATAGATCTTCTCATGCTAATTTAAGTACTTGTAGAAGTTATAGACCCTATAAAATACGTGTTCTCTCTCTCTACCTCTCTCTCATTGATCGGGAATTGCAAATTATTCATTATCCCATTCATATATAGAAAAATATTATCATATTATTTATGGACATAGTCTCTATTTTTATGTATCCTGATTCTATGGTTTATTCTATGATCTCATTTTCCTTTGTTCTTCATTGGTGTTCCTGTTGCGGGTGTTGATTTGATAACATTATTAAAATTAGGTGTTTCCATAAGGATTTAACCTAAAATTTAAACCCCTATTTTCTTTATTTATTATGAAAACATTTTTAATTGATTTAAAAACCTTGATTTTATATGGTTTGATGAGTGATTTAAAAATGGAATAAATATTTAGAAAAACAAAAAATTATGATGGAATTGAATTTGTGGAGAAGATATGTGATGTATGATGTCTTGATTTGAAAATTTATTTGATTAAATGATTGAGTGATGATTTTAATTAAATTGGAACAAAATGAAAGATTATTTGAAAAGTCATGAAATTTATGAAAAACTATGTGTTTTTAATTGAAATAGCATGTAAAATTTGAATCATTGAAACTAAATTGTGAATGATGAATTGATTGGAATTTAATAATTTTACCATGATTTATGGATTGAGTGATTAAATCATGCTTTATCCTAGGTAGTTAGTAGGTGACTAGGAAAAGTGCACCAGGATGTTACCTCCATAACAAAGGATTAACGATTAAAAGATTAACTAATCCAAGTTTGGCATGTTCTCTCATGACATGTTAGTGAAAGGGGTGTTGATTTATTATCTTGATTTATTGGTCCATAGGGAAGTGCAAACACACATTTTGAGTTGTGATAATTGATAAGTAGTGTGATGAACCTATAACGAGAAACTAACATATCACATGTTTTTTGACCATGATTCATATTTTTTTGACCGATTTATACATTACATTGGTTATTGAACTCTTTGATTCGTGCGAACTATTTTATATAAATGTTTTATATAAAATTTTAATATATATATATTTTTATATCTATTATATTTTGATTTTGAAATCAGGTTTTGAGATAAAATTTGTGAATTCTTTTCCATGCCCTAATTTATTAAATTGAAATCATAAATGGTTTATTATTATAGAACTACTTATGGAATATTTTGTGGTATCCTACTTGGATATTTTTCTTAAGCCCTACCTTTTCTGTTTAATGATTATAGATTTTGTTTTTCCTATTACAGGGAATGGGAAAGAACCACTAATAGGTGGTTGTTATTCTTTATATTAGAGATTCTAGGGTAATAGTGGTAATCGATGGAACTATGCAGAAGTTTTTTCATATGGATTGTGTGACTTTTACTTAATGACATTTTGTGGTATTTTTTTTAAGTTTTAACCTTTGGATGTTTATCTATATTCTTGTGGTACTTTTCTCCTTGAGGAGTTATTGAAATGATGATTTTTAATGATTTTATCTTATGTTGTTTTGTCATTTTATGAAAAAATCGTTCCCTTTTATCTTGGATATGATGCTAGGTGATAGTTTCCAACCTATGAGAATCGGGAAATCCCTTCAAGATATGTCAGGGATGGATCAGGTATCTGTGTAATAGGGTATCTAGGATCATTTGTAAAAAAGTAGTGCCAAAGGAGTTTTACCTAATTTTCTTGATGTATGTCTGTAGTTTGGGTTTTCCCTGGTAGATAGTAGGTACATCTTTCAGGAATTAGTAGGATTTTTTGAGCCTTTTACTAGATAGATATCATAATAATGAGCCATGAGTCATCATGAATATTTGGTAAAAGTGTATTTGAGGAGTATTTTGATCTATTTATATTATTTTCCCAAGTTTATATGAGTGATTTGAAGTCCTATAATTTTGATTTCTAATTGATGGGAAAAATGTTACTATACCACTTGATTCAGTTGATGATCTGGGAATTTATTTGGATATTTTTTAGTTGTCTATTGATATTTATTGAATAATTACTCTGAAGAAACATTTGAATATACCTAAGGATGTAGATTATGATGAACCATGTCAATAAAAACCTCTAGTGTATTATAATCTTTTTGAGATAATTGTACGTGTTTTCTATGATCTAGGACAAGTATATGAAGCTACTATTGTTTTGTCTCGAGTAGTGAAACCTCTAAGGAAAGAATCTAAAAATTCTGATTAGGACATTCTTCGAGATAAATCACAATCTTCCAATGGATCAAATTATCCTCAGGTTTTTAATGAATGGTTATAAAATATTGTGTTTCTTTTTTAGTTTATGGAAATAATAGAATATGTAATGTTAAATTTTGAAACCTTGATGATTAAGAGGCCAAGAAGATGGTGGGATTGGATGGTTTTAGTGAAGAAGCATGAATTCATGGATTGGTAAGGCTTTATAGTTCCTTTCATAGTGAATTTCTAAATATATTAGATAGTTTTTAAAATGAATATAGAGTTCCTGAACCTCCAACAATGTGATGAAACTATGTCTAAATATGAAAATCGCTTTGCTGATATTGTTCAATTTTCTCTGAAGGTGGTAACGAATGTGAAACTAAAGGCATAAATATTTTATATTGTTATTATTTCTAATATTAAATTTTAGTTTCTCATATTTATTCTCACATTTAATACGGAAATATTGGATTGAGCGTTGATTACTGAGCTTGAGATGGCTATTAACTCATGGTTTACATGATACCAAGTTTCTCCCAATTTCTACTAAAGGAAAGAGGAAGCATGATAATTTTCATGTTGGATCTATACTACATGTTTCATCTATACCTATTTATCTTCTTGATAGGGGACATGTGATTTGCTTTCAGTATGGAAAGGTTGGGCGTTTGAAGCTTGTTTTCCCCGAGGAATCTTAGATTTTTCATTCATGTGGATGCTCAATTTACTTGTAGATGTTTTTTCATATCATTTCTACTCAATATAGTGTCATGGGATATTCATCTCCAAAAATTAATATGGTTCAATATCATGCTTCATGAACTAAGTGGTTCTAGCCATAGATATCCAGAATGAACATCTTCACATAGTGGAAGAATCTCTAGGGGAATCAAATTTAGGTCTAGATATAGTGAGAGGTACAATCACTATAGATCCATCATTAGTGAATGATTTGTTTTTTAAGGGTGAATATCACTCATTTTTATCAACTTTCATTGGGAAATTTCTTAAACCTTTCTATGCATATTTTTCCTTATGTGATAAATATTATTATATCCCTTAGGATGAAGATAGAGTGTGGTCTATGATGTCCCCTTTTCATTTTCAATTTATCAAAGATTGATATGACTTTGAATATTATAGTTCTCAAAATGAAATATATTAGTATAATTCTCAAGATGAATTGGATTATATCTCATAAAACACATATTTACTATTATCTTCGATGGTTTTTCTTCACTACACCTAATGAGGTGTGAATTACTTTCTAGGGTGACTAAGATCTGAGGTCGAGTAGAGATAAAAATTATTTTCTAGATTTGGGTATGATAATATGAGTGTTTTCTTTTTTTACATGGAGTGAGAATATTTGAGGGTTGATATCGTTCCATTTGTCTATGAGATTCATGACATTTTTACATCATATATTTTTTGGTTTTCCACCAGTAAGGGATGTAGAGTCTTCAATTTAATTGGTACTTTGTAATGAACCAATATACATACCTTCTTATAGTATGGTAGCAGATGAACATAAACAGTTGAAGACTTAGTTGGAAGATATTCTATGGAAAGGCTTTATACACTTGACTGTGTCACCTTGGGTGGCTCTTGTTAATTTTTAAAATAATGTTGATGGAACACCTTTTGATTGTGTTGATTACCAAAAAATATACTGAGTTATAGTAAATAAATAATCTTTTCCTTGGATTGATGATTTTGGATCATTTGAAAGCGGGAAAGTGGTTCTTAAATATTGATCTGTGATATTGTTTTTATGAGTTGATAATTAATGAATCTGATATTCAAAAAATCACTTTTAGTATTAGGTATGGCCGTTATTAGTACCTTATTATGCCATTTGGTCTAACCAATGCTCATATAGTTTTTATGGAGTTGATTAATAAGATATTACATGATTATCTCAACTTTTTCATAATAGTATTTTTAATTAAATCTTGGTTTTCTTTATAATCAAGGAGGATCATGTGCATCATTTGAAAACATTTTTGGAAATCATGAGGGATCAACATATTTATATAAATCTTTCAAAATTTTATTTCCATATTCTAGAAGTAATGTTATTAGGACATGTGTTATTGGAACATATTATTTTAGTTTATCCTAAGAATTTGAAGACTATTATGAAATGGGATAAATTGGATAATATTTTATTTATCTAAATTTTATTGGGATTAGAGGGATATAACCATTGGAGTTTCAAATATTTTTTGAAGCCAAATACTAAAGTGATTTATCTCAATAAATATGGAGTGATGTGAATTTTGGATACAAAATATTATTGTTATTTTGTTTACTTGAGACATATTTCAACATCTACACCATTTTCTGACACCTATAGAGTCTAGAAAATTCTATTTGGTAATTTTGATGCATCTGTTTCAGATTTGGGATAAGTTCTGATTCCTATTGATCATGTGGTATCTTATGACTCCAGAGAGGTTAGGATACATCAGAAGAATTATCCAACCCATGATTATGATATACCTACTATGGTGAAATCTCTTAATATTTAGTTACATTACTTTTTTTGGAGAAAGGATTACCATTTACTCAGGACACAAAATATTGAGTAATCTTTTCTTGTAGAATGAATTAAATAACCAAGAGAAGCATTGGGGGAGTACCTAAAATCTATTTATTTGACCATTTCTTATACCCCTAAAAAGAATAATTTCATTTATGATTATTTTAAGAAGAATCTAATGAACCAAGACATTAATGAATGATCAAAAGAGTGGAATATGATGGATCTCCCTGATTAGTTTTATTTGAGAGTACAAGAGAATGAGACTGAGGTAGCTTTGGAAAGCGTAAATTTTACCTCCTATATTATTGATATTATTATTCAGTAAAAGTAGCTTGATGATGAATTCTATGAATTTAACAACAAATTTTTGTGGTGATTATACCATTGGTGACTATTCATTACCCTTAAAGGGAAGACTATGCTTTCTGGTTTGGTACGCCATACCTTTACCCCTGAGAAATGTTGTGATGAGGTATTTCCACAATTCCTAGGGGTGGGGAACCCGAGTACGTCAAGGATGTTCTATGATATACTGTTATGATTCTACTAGCTATATCTATAATTAGTCGTTACCAAATTCATCTCTCATTATTATAGTTTCCAATAATTCATGTTCGACCACTAAAAGCCATCGATTTTTCATCATCCCTTTCATATGATGACTTGTAAGTGTGATGATATTTTTATGGTCTTTATAGTTAGGTTTACATGTAACCTTTTAAAGAAGAATGAAATATGGGATGTGATCAATAAGATGACCAAATGAGTTCAGTTTGTTCGCATTCCAGATTCAACCAATGTTAATGACATTGAACATCTCTAAATTTAAGAAAATGTATGATTGCATGGAGTTCCATATATTATAGTCACTCATAGGGTTCCCTAGTTCACTTCCCTCTTTTGGAAAGGCCTCCATTACATTTTTGGATCCTAGGTGAGTTTAATCATGGAAGTTCATCTACAAAACGATGTCTAGACAGAATGATATATACATATCAAGGAAGATATACTTTGTTCCCCCATTATTGACATTAGTTGATCATTGGATTTCCATTTTGGATTGGTTTAGTTTACTTATAATAGAATTTACCAGTAATCCATCAGAATGTATCCTTTTTAAGCCTTGTATGTCTATCCTTGTAAATATCCATTTGGTTGGTCGTATATTGGTGAGGCTTCCTTGGTCGACCCTTGTTTGGTCAAAGAGTTAACGTATATGATTCAATTGATTCATCAGATAATAGTAACAACACAGTATTGGTATAAATCCTCTACTAATAGTCAATTTGTCTTTCAGAGTTTTTAGTTAGTAACCAGGTATCTTTTAGAGTTTCACCTTGTTTAGGATTATGAATGTTGGGGAAAAATTGAAAGATTGTACTAAGGTGTGTGGTACTTTTTGGGATTTTTGGGTAGGTTAGGAAGGCGATTAATCATTTAGAACATAGAACATTATTGACTTTGATACAATGTTTTTCATGTATCACATCTCAAAAATTACGTTTTTAAACCTTCTCATGTCATGGGCTATAATTATCTTGATTTTGAGCTAGATTTAACCATGACTGAGCATCTAGAGAGGTTTTTATCCGGAGATAAAGGTTCTTCATGGGATGATTTTTTCTTTGGTTCATATTCTATTGAAGTATGGTTCTGATGGGAATGAGACTTGGGAGAGTGAGGCACTGATGAGAGAGTATTAACCTCATATATTTCATAGGGAATCTTCTTAATATGATTTCTAAGGAAACAAATTCTTTAGGGCGAGGAGATTCTAACATCGAGTTAGCCATTTTTAGTTAATTGTTTACCCTTGTTTTTATATTTTCTATTTAGGTCTAGATTTGGGGTCTTTCTAGGATATTTTTTGGAATATTTTGGATTCTAATATGAAATGCACGGTTATAGAATGATTGAGGAAAATCATACAGGTTGGTCCAACAAACCACACAAATTGGACCAAAAAACCATGCGTCTAGTTTTTATCCCCTAGAAGGGGAAACTCAGTTTGTCCAAAATATAAAACCAACCCATCTAAACCATTCACCCTTGGAAATTTAGGGTTTTCATGGGTATTTCATATTTAAAATAAGAATGTTTCCAAATCATGTAGCCCACTAGATGGCTTGTAAGGGCACACAATAATGGTGCACGATTATTACAAACTATTTGTCCTGACCTAGAAAACCATGAATGTGGTCTTTAATTTCCTATTATTTTAAATCTTAAAACCCCAAAATTAACTCCTACTCTATTCCATTAAAACCAAATATGATTCCTTGGATTTTTTAGGATCTCTAGAGACATTTGTGGCCCCACCAACCACTTATTTTGCAGATCAAAGTGCTGGTGGGTGATCTAAATCCCTCTCAGGTATGTTGTTTCGCTTTATTTGAGTTACAATTTCATACTCTTCCTTATACACTTCTTATAGTGTGATACATATTCTTGTTATTTATGGATCTAGTAACCAATTTTTTGTATCATTATTATAGGGTTAATTCAGAAATATTATGTGCCTTTGTTCTTCCTTAGCATTCCCATTATGAGAGTTGAATTGATTAAAAAATTAAAGTTAGGTGGTTCTAAAAGGAATTACCATACAATTTAAACCCTAATTTTCTTTATTGATTTTAAATATGATTTAAATTTCTTTAAAAACCCTAATTCAAGATTATTTGATGGTTAATTTAACAAGGGAATGAAAATTAAAAAAAACACCCAATTTCAAGGGAATTGAAATTGTAGAGTAGATTTGAGAAAAATAGTGTCTTGATTTGGAACATTATTTGATGAAATTATTAAATTTATAATATGAGAAAAATGGATTAATATGTAATATTATTTTAAAAATCAGGAAATTGATGTAAAACTAGCTTTTTTTAAAAATAAAATGGAATGAGGAATTTGAAAAAAGGAAATTGAATTGTGAATCATAAATTGATTTGAATTAAATTATTTTCCCATGATTTATTTATCAATTGATTGTTGAAAATGGGATCCTACATAGTTAGTAGATGACTAAGACATTAATTCTAGGACTTTGAATCCCTATAAAAGGATTGATGATGAAATGTCAAACTATAATAAGTTAAGCATGTTTTCCTACAATGGGTCCTCAAATGGCATATTGATTGATTATTACAAGGGATTAAGACTTAGGGAAGTTTGAAGACACATTTTGATATATGATAAATTATGATTTGTGTGAGGATACTATTGCCTAAAACTAACATACCACATGGATTATGACTATGGTGTCTATTTCATGATTAATTACGCCATTGATTATCAATTTTTTTTATTGATGTTAGTTTTTTTATATAAATGTTTTATATAAATTTTCATTTAATCCTATTTCAATATATATTAAATATTTTAGTTTGAAATCATATTTTGAGAGAAAATATGTGAATCCTTTGCCATTCCTTGCTTTATTAAATTAAATTCAAAAATGGTTTATTATTGTAGAATTGATTATGGAATCTTTGGTAGTATCCAGTTGGGATATATTATAACACCCTAGTTTTACCTTAGGTTGTAATTTTATTTTGTAATTATAGGTCTAGATAAAGGGAATTATCTACTTAAAGGTGGTGGGTTTCCTTGATTAGTGATATTATTGAGGTATTGTCTTGAAAAGTGGATCTATGGTCCACCTATTGAACAAGGATTGTGTGAATTATCCTTGATGACATTTTTTTAGTGATGTTTTATCCTGGGTATGTTTATCTATCTTTTGATGGTACTTTTCTACTTGAGGAGTGTTTGACATACTGACTATGTAATGTTTGATCTTACATTGTTCTATATTTTTTGTTTCAAAATCATTACCTTTGAGATTTCACAAGATGCATGGTTCTAGTCATAAACCTATGGGTATTGGGAACATCATTCAAAAAATGTTATGGTTAGAACCTTTATCAGTGTACTGTGGTATCTAGGCTAGTTCATGAAGTTATAAAAATATTCCAAAGAGTTATTAAAGAGGGTTGTCATGCAGTAATATAGAGGTGTGTCTACACTAATTCATGTATGTGAAACATTGAGAAATAATGATAAAGGAAAAGTTGTCAATGATAAATAATTTAGAATGTTAATTTATAGTCTCTTATACATAAATGTATAAGGGTTAGAGATTTTCTATTTTATCAATAATTTTTATTGTTATCAGTTTAATAACAAATAATCAAAATTCTTAAAATAAATAAATTTTTTATTTATTTCAAGAATGAAGTTAATTATAACTTGTTGTATAAGAAGAATGGTGAGATGCATTTGATATATTTTTCAGATGTTTACTAGGTAGGTGGATTTAATAGTTGATATTTAACATCATGTTTAGATATTTAGAATGGATAATGATGTGTATTATAGAATTCTTTTATGAAATCATCAATTCACCTTGTTCTCTATAGAAGATAAATATGAGGATTATTCACATATATCTACATCGATGATTTGGAAGATTTCATAACATACCGATATAAATGTTTCAAATGGATATAGACTAGTTATTGGATATGACAACAAATGTTCCATAAATCTATCCATGAATTGAGTGAAACATTCCATATTAATAAAAATAATCATTAAGTATTATTTTCTAAAACAAAAAATTGTTATAGGAAATTTAAAGATGGTCCATTTTCTATCCATAGAATACATTATTGATATCCTCAAAATTCTACATCCAATTATGTATATTAAAAATATGAGGCCACAAAAAGAAATTTCCTCCCACTACATAACATAGAGGCTTGTTTTTTTTTGAGATTTTTCCCTCATTCAATTCTACTGAAATATATATAATAGAAATACATAGATGTAATCTATAGAGGATCCCTTCTTATTTGTGTGTTCTTTGGCCATTATGAGGATTGAGATCTTCTTTTGAGAGAAATAAAATAATTTTTAGGGATGTATATTTATTTGGTTTTAATAGATTCTGGGTATAAATGTGTAATTAGGGAGTTTCATTGTGGTGTATGGTCTGCTATGTGGAGAGTCACAATTGTGCGGTTGACCATCAAGCTTTGACTTAGGTGAGCATGAGGTCGAATAAGGAGGTGATGTAGTTGGTTTATTTCAACATGGATACCAAGATGATTGTTTTCAATGCTAATTCCTATTTCAATAATTCTTTGTAGTGGAATAATGGATGCACCATAACACCCTTATGGTGATCTTTCACTATGGTCTGGATACATGGTTGTGGCCTGGAGGCTCAAGTGAGCAAGTTTTGGTACCATTTTCTATTTTTTCAAAGAAATAGCATGGTGAACAGGATTCTTCACAACCTTACATATGGTGAAAAAGATCTGAGTGAGGTATTTGGTGTGTTTTTAGGAGGTTGATTGACTAGGTGTGGAAACACCATGGTCAGAGGAGGTTGTGCTATGGTATGCATGCCATCACCCTTTCTGTTCCATGTCTATGAGAGGTTGTGACCTGGTCTATATTTTTATGGTATTAAATTTACTGAGCCCCATGTTATATTTTTTTCTCCTTCTCGACTATCATATGAATTCTTGTGTCTTAAAGTATTTCAAGAGGTATTTTGACTCCCTCAAACTGACTTCTTCTTTGATCAAAACAAAAATGATCATGTTATCTAACCCTCTAATGAGTGAATCATCTCTCAAACGTTTTACTCTAATATCCTCATCTATCTGACATTGAGATTGATAAATAATCATTTTTTGATGGATATAATCTATGTATTGATGGAGATTGATTCTAGGATGGATTTTTTGATCTCATATTCCTTCATTCTACATTGGTAGATCCTGTTGTGGGTGTCGAGCTGTTTTAATCATGTGATTAAAGCTAGGTGGTTCTATATTATTTTCCATAATAATTGAAACATTTAATTTATGAATTGATTTGAAATGAGGTTATAAATTATTTGAAACCCATTATTTTAGATGATTGAAGGGATATATTTGAATATTCATGGGTATTTTGGAAACTCACTATTTTAATGGAATTAAAATTGTTGGGTGGATTGGAAAAAATTGATCTCTTTATTTGAAAATTTGATTTTGAGATAAATTTCTTAAATTAAAAGATGATTGTAAAATGAGTTAAGTGATGAAAACCTATGTTTTTGTTTCGAAATGGGAAAAGAATTTTGAAAACTAAAATTAAGAAATTATATAATGTATTGATTTACAATAATTTATTTTTTCATGATTGATTGACTAAAGAATATGTGAGACTAAGTATTTTGTATGTAATTAGAACAATAATTCTAGGTTTTTACCCAAAGCACTGGATTGATAATGATTACATTGAAATAAATATATGGTGGCATGATTGATTCCATAATGGGGAGTTGATTCCCAACTTCCAGATCATGGGGATGTTTGACCACATTGAGTCAAGATCGCTGATTGTTTAGTTTAGGGACATTATCTCTATAAAATAATTTACCTTGAGCCTACTTATATGGTTCTAGGAATGTTTCATTCTATGATCACATGATATTTATTATGAAATTTTTTTATTCATGCCAACTACTTTATATAAATATTTCATATAAAATATTTATTTAATCATTTTTTGATATATATACCATATTTTGATTATGAAAACTTGTTTTATTGAAAATATGTAAATTCCATCCCATTACTTTTTTATTAAAATTTCAATTTTAATCAGTTTAATTGTTATGGAATTGATTTTGGAGAACATAGTGAGATCATAATGTAATTTAGGCATCACACCCTACCTCCACCTTAGGGTATTTTACGATTAACTTATTCCATGTCCAATCAAAGGGAATGTGCCACTTAGAGGTGGAGGATGTTCATGATCCTTGGGAACCATAGTGATGGAGGTGACTAGTAGATATGTGATCCATTTTGGTCATGGGTTTATCTTTGATAATAATTATGGAATACATTTTCTCTTTTAATGAGGTATAGTTTGGGTATTGTTTTTCATATTTGTTCCTGGTACTTTCTCCCATTGGAGTGATGATCATACCGACTTGTATCTTTTACCTTCCACTAATTTATAGAAGAATCCATTCCCTCTTGATCTTGTATGATTTTATGTGGTGTTTTTCAACTCATGGGGTTCGAGAATTCCCTTCAGGCCATGTCAGGGATGGCTCAGGTATAAGGGTTATAGGGTATGTGGGCTGGTTTGTAAAAATGCTATATAAAGGTGATGGTTGTTAATATTTAAATGATTTCATTGTTCAGTTTGGTTGACCTAGTATACATGAGGTTTGGATGATGATAATTAGGTAGTAGTTTCCAGTGAGCGCATTGTCAGCTCTCATAATGACAAGCATTAAGTCACATGGGTGTATGGGAAAAGTGTCTTTATGAATATTTTTGATATATTTTATATAATTTTTCATACTTTTGAACTGATTATGTTGAAATCCCAATCATGATTTTTTTAATATGGAATTTATATTCCGATGAATCTTTTTTTAGTTTTTAATTTGTGTATCCTTGGTGATTCTTTCAGTGTTGTCTGTTGATGTTGTGTATCATCATGCCTCTAACGAGATGTATAAATAGAACATGGGTGGAAGTCATTGATGAAACATAAAAGTATAATACTTTGGTCTGCTATAATCTTATAGAGATAACGGTGAGTTCCCTCCAAGCATTAATATTGGAAAAAAAACATGTTACCTTTGAGGATCATGTAGTGTAACATTTAAAGAATGAATCAAGAGATCATGATCAAGATTTTATTAACTAGAAACCACATGTGTTCCAATGATAAAATTATCATAAAAAGGTTTAGTATTGGTTGAAAATGACTAGTTAATGAGTTCTCAGAACAACATTGTTTGATAATGTTAAAGTGTGCTACCTTTACATAGTAAGGACTAATAGGAGATTGTGGTATTTGATGGTGATGGTGAAGAAGAATGAGGGTTTGGAGTGGAAATAATTTATAGTTGTTTTGAATAATAAATTATATCCAAATTTTATATATTGGAAAATGATATGATTTTTTTCAACCACCAACAGGGTGAAAAGAAAATGAATCAGTATATAAACCATTCTATAGGACTTGTTAAGTTTTCACTACATGCCATATCAAATAAGATGATGAAGTATGGACTATTTGAGATGGGACTTCAACCCAATATTTTATCACAATATTTCTTACAGATTCTCACTTCATATACTAATGTGTTGGATTTTGAATTGATGGTCGAGAAAGACCTATATGAAATGTTATGGTTGAAGGGAGTCCCTTTCCCTCCTAGTGGTAGTTCTATGAGTTACATTATGGGAAATAGAAAATGTGACATGTCTCATGGTGTTTCTTGAAATTAGGAATCATATTGACCCTTAAAGTTTCATGAATAGTCCCTTTGACATGGATTCAGTGTGGAAAGTTTGGGAATTGAAGAAAGGTTTACACTAAGCATCTCAAGATCTATAGTTCATGAGGTCCCTCATGCATCCTATATAATTACTTTGTTTTTCCCCAAAAAGTGGAATAGGATAACCATCACCAAAAATCAATGAAGGGTAATTATATTCTTAAAAATAAAATGAGTCCTAGCCACAAGAATCGTGAACATAGTTTCATCATGTTGTGGAAGAGCCTTTAGAGGAAATTGATGCAGGCCCAAAAACTGGGAGAGGTAACATCACTAAATCTCCACCATTAGTGACTTATGTTTTTAATACTACTTCATATAATTTTATTATATCGAAATATGTGGTGTATTTTATATATATTAATTTAGAGAATGTGTCTTATGTAATGGATATTATGATGCACCTAACAACAAAGAGATAGATTGGTGTATTTTGTCTTGCATATCTTCTCGCATTATTAGAGTTTGAGTATACATGGAGTATTCAAGTTCTAAAATTAAACCAATTTAAATTTATTGGGATGTATTATATGATATCTCATAAGGAACATATTGACTAATATCTTAAGATGGTCCCCTTCACTAAACCTGATGGGATATTCCGTTTCATTAAAGGAGAATAGAACATGAGGTTGAGTACCTCTTTAAAATATTTTTTAGAGTTGGGTAGAACACTATTAATATTTTTTTATAATAATTGAGTGATGATATCCACTCTGTTTTCGATGAGTTTCATAATGTTTTTTCATCTGGTATATCTGTTTATCCACTAAGAAGAGAGGTGAAGTTTTATATTGACTTAGTGTTGGGTACATATCTCATTCTTCTTCATTATTTCCAAATGGAAAAATAAAAGTTTAAATAGTTGAAATATTAGTCAGATGATCTAATAGAAAAATTTTTCTTACACCCGACTATGTAATAATGGGAATAACCTATTCTCTTTATAAAGAAACATAATATAACAATTCTCTTATGTGATGATTATTGGAAACTCAATCAAGTTATAGTGAAGAAAAAATTACAATTTCCATGGATTGATGATTTTTTTGAATAGTTGAAATGGGATAAGTGTTTTTTAAAAATAGATCATCTATTTGGATACCACAAGTTGATAATTAATGATTCTTAATTTCATAATATATCCTTTAGGAGTATTTATGTCCATTATGAGTGTCTTTTTATGACATTTTGTCTAAAAAATAATCATATAGTGTCTATTAATTTCATTAAGATGATATTTTATTAGTATATTGAATCATTTGTGGTGGTATTTTATGATGAAATCCTAGTTTACACTATGACTGAGGAGGAATATGTTCATCATTTGAGAGTATTTTTAGAAACCATGAGAAATAATTGAATTTATGCCAAGTTATAAAAATGATATTTCAAGATTCAAGAAGTAAATTTTTTGGTACATGTCTTCTGAGAAGATGGAATTTTATTCGACCATGAGAATATTAAATTTATTTTGACATGATAATAACTAGGTAATGTTTTCAGGATTTAGAGCTTCTTGGATTTGGTAGGATATTATCATAGATTCCTTAGATATTTCACATGGATAGATTCATCAATGACCTATCTCACTCAAATAAGAGTAAATTTCATATTGTATGAGAAATGTTAGAGTTATTTTACTAAAATGATGTGAAATGTTACTTTTTCCTTGATTTTGATTCTCCATGAGGCCTAACATGGCAATTTAGTCTTTTTTGATGTATCAGTATCGAGTTTAGGTTGTGTTGTTATAAAAATTGATCATGTGGTCGCCTATAGTTATAGAAGTCTTAGGAAACATGATGAGAATTATCCATCCCATGATATTGAACTCACAACTCTGACGAATTCTCTTAAGAGTTGGTGAATTTAAATTTTCTAATAAATGTTTAGAAATTTTTCCATCCAAAAAATATTTATTTATATCTTCTCTGAAAAATACTTCATTATCCGATAGAGGTTTTTGGTGGATAAAATGTTGTAATTTTATTGTGAAAATTATTACAACTAGGTTTTGTGGAATTTCATTATTGATTCTTTTAGTAGAATAAATCCTACCCAGCTTGTGAAAAAATCTTTATAAGAATGGAATATGATGCCACTTTATTCTCAGTTGCATTTTGTGGAATAGGAGAATGAGTCTAGTGTTTTTTATCAAGAATAAAGTTAACCTATTATATTATCAATATAATTATTCTATAGTATTACATTCATGATGAATTATATTAAATTAGGTACTTTCTTTATGGTGGCGAGATCAAAGATGAATGGTTTTTCTCACTAGATGGAATCCTGTGTTTTTATAACTGATATGTGGTGCCTTTTCATATGAGAAAGGCCATGATGGGTGACTTACATAGCCCCTAATGGGTTGTTCACCAAAGAACCAAAAATAATTTCTATGATATGTAGTGATTATTATAGTGTCTTGGTTGAGGTGGGACAAAGTTAACTTTGTATCTCCTTGTCATACCTACCTACATGTCATATCCAGGCACCAAAGACCTTGGGGTTTTCTTTTACTACTTATAGTTTTTACTTGGAAGTGGTAGAGGATATCTATATGCATTTTTGTTGGGTTTCTTTGTACCCCATTAATGAATAATGAAATATGGGTTGTGATTAATAGACTATCCAAAGCATCTCATGTGATACCCCTTTAATAGTCAACAAATTTTAAGGACATGGGACATATCTGTGTACGTTATTCATTGATTTCATGGACTTCAATTGTTATATTCTTTGATATGGATAACCATTTAACTTATCGAATCTGAAGTTCCCTCCTAGATTCCACGGTATCAACAATACATTTGATCAAAACATATCATCTGAAGAAGGATGTATAGATAGATAAATCTATGTAGATTTTTGAGGACATTCTACATGCTTGCATTCTTGACATTTCCGGATCATGGGATGATCATTTAGGTTTGGTTGAGTTTTCCTACAACAAAAACTGTCAATCCACTATCTAAATGTATCATTTTGAGTCCATTTATGTCTTTCCATAAAGATCACCATCGTGTTGATTTTATATGGGTGAATGTTCCTTAGATGAATCAGATTTGGTGTAATAGTCAACAATAAGGATTTGGTTAATTCATCAGAGAATATCAATGGATGATAGCAAGTATAAATCCTATAATGGTCATTATTTAGGATCATTGGAATTTTATATTAGATACCATGTACTTTGGGAGTTTCATCTGGATTTGAATACCTAAATCTGGGAAGACATGGAATGTTTTGGCCAATTTTTGTGAGTACTTTTGAGATTATTGAGAGAGTGGGGGAAAGTGCCCCAATGCTTCGAATTTCCACCAAAACTAACTTCTGTCAGAAATATTGTTCATGTTTGGTAGATTTGGAATTATATATTTGACAAATATCATGTTCTTATCAAGGATGATCTTTATAAGGAGCTAGATTTGTCAATGACTATAAATATGATCATGATTATTGACTATGAGACAAAGGTGTGTCATCAGAAGATGAAAACTTTGTCATATGTGCTATGGAAACATGGTATTGTATCACATGAGACATGGGAGCATGAGGTTTTTACTATAGATTATTGGACTCATCACTTCAAAATTGAATCTTCTTAAAATGATTTCTGGGGACAGAATGTATTAATGGTAGGGATGTCATAACATCCCATTTCCTTCTTTCAGGTACTTATTTAATCTTGTTTTATTTTACCTTTTTGTTTGGATGTGGTTAGATCCTTTTGATAATGGAGGTAATTTCTAACACCCCAAAGACTTGTGTTTCACATAATGGTAACTTATATGATTTTTGTTGTTTATTAATTGAACAGAACTTATTTCATATAAAATAATAATATGATGCAATGGAGTAAAGCACACGGAAAAGAAACACAGAGTTTTATTCAAACACCATAGTGTTTACAACAAACTAAGATTAACAAAGGAAATTAAGCTAACCAAAGATACCAATTAAAAACCCTATTAAGATTACAGGAAGGCCACTCAAAACAACGAGAGCCCCGAGAAGATGATAGAGGGCCTTAGTATCCATCATAATGAACATAAGAATGGTAAAATCCACCACAACCAAACTAAGCACTAAAGGGATGACTTGAACCATCTCCTCCTTCTTCTTATTCTTCAATCACCTTAACCTTAAGACACCCCAAGTCTTTGTTTTATAGGGAAACGATCTAATCGTTAGCTTTTTATATAGCTATTGGAGTCTTTGAACCTCTTGATCGTTGGGGTTTTTTTTTATTATTGAAGTATATCTTTTTATAAAAACTTGGTTTTCATAATGCTTTTATAATTTTATTTTAGGTTTTAAATTATATCTTCAAATATCATAGTTTTCAAATAAAATAATACTTTTATTTATGAACCTAGTTGTTTTTACAAAATTGTGAAGTTTGTCTTTATGGTTTAAAACATAGTATTATAAACACCTTCTAAATGTTTTGGAAGTCATGGTTAAAAGGTATTTGATAATAATATACCTTTAATGTTAATGAAAAGTATATTTTACTAAATCTTTAAAGCTATGTATTTTAATTTTCCTTTTAAAATAGTTGTGTATCAATTAGTGAAGTATTTTATAGTAATTAAATTTTAGATTTTAAAAATTATAAGTTCTTAGTATTTATAATAGCTTATATAATTTATAACCATAATCATTAATGTTTCATCCTTTATATTTATAAATACCTACTGTTTAAACTTACATTTGTACTCACTGTTTTAAGCCTATTATTTCAATTTATTTAAATGGTTTTTTAATAAAAAAATTTAGAAGCTTTCCAGCTGAGGGCAGGCCTTGGGGAGAAGACCTCAAGGCCAAGACCAGACCCCGTGGGTACTAAGTGTTTTGCACACATATTGTGTGGTACCTATGAGTCAGCCCGAGCATAGCCTAGGCAAAGGTCACGCGTTGTCCTGTATATATGGCCCACAGAGCGCGGTGCATGTTGCATAGGGGTGGGCCAAAGCCCGCATGGGGCCCATGTATAAGGCCCTGTGCAGATTGTGTGTGTGTCATTGATGATAGAGTGATGCGCTATGGATTATAAGACGTGCTCGTAAATTAGTTCGTTTCGATGTGAGACGGAAAATTTTTGATGACGCACAGTCTGAGCCATCTGCTGCATCTCGCGCACGATCTGAGCCGTTCGCACGATCGAAGCTGTGCGATCGCCCCACTCCGCCCATAGCAGTCTGATCCAGTGAAGAGAGATCATGGTCATCTGCTCTCCTCCACATCATTGTCTTCCTCAGCAAGCCAAATAGTTGTCGTCTCCGTCATCCCCTCTCCCTCTCCACTGCACCCCGACAGCCTGTGACCCTCAAAGGTCCCCCTTTGGCCTCGCCTTTCCACAAGCCTACCTATAAGGCCCCAGCCTTAAACCTTACTCAATCTTGAGTTATTACAAGATTAAACATTGAGGATCTTTTCAGGTTTAGAGTTTTAGAGAATTAGAACAGAAAACTTGCATTACATTCCACATTTAAACAAAGTGGTTACATAAAAGATAGTATTTATTTTTTCCCATCAATGGAATCATATTTAAAAATAAAGCATGGATTTTTTTCTTGACACTTCCTTGACACTAAAATCATATCATGTACCTTTCCCTTGACCTGTGAAAAACATTTCAAAAAAAAAACTTGGGATGAGCATAAAAAGATCAGTAAGGGTTATAAAAATATGGAAAGGAAACATGAGTTCATATATACATAATAATGAAATCATACTTTACCCATAAAACACATGCACTTTAATATACCTCATCAAATCATGAATAAATCATAGAAATCATAAGACATAAAAGGTAACTTGAGGCATTCATAACATTAATACGTAGTGGGTAACCCTCTAGGTTATGTTTGGAATACCCACCACAATATATTCCCTAAATCTCTTCAGAGAAACCTTAATGTTTCACTCCTTCACGTTACCCAATGAATTGGAGAGCTATATCAGGCTTACCCACCTGTAGTTTATCACAGAACCACCCGTCTTCATAAAAATTCCCAAGAACCCTAACATAATCTTATCACATAAAACATGCATAAAGGAAACATAACATTTCCACCTTTCAATAACAAGATATCAATACAACACATATAAAAACATTATGAAAACCATTTTCAATACCAGAATAAAAGAAATGTAAAACATGGTATTTATTTTTCTTTTAAAAAGAAGGTATGTCTTGTAGAGGAAGCCGAAACTCAAATAATGGTCACAGCGGTGGAGAAGTCGTTGTCGCCGCATACATAGGACAAAAACATTCCCTTTTGTCCTTTAGTAAAATTATTTGTATAAAAAATATTCCTTTTGAATAAATGTAAAAGTCAAAGGGGTTTATAAACTGTATAAAAGAAAGTTGTGTATAAAACAAAATACGCCTCAATGAAAGGAGATTGAGACGAAGTCCCATACAAAGACGGTATCCTTGAATCAGGGATGAATCAATTACATAATTATGTATGGAAAATGAATACAACAAATATAAGTGGATATTAAGTGTAAAAAAATCAGAGGTTATTCACACATATTCATAGAACGACATATTCAAGGAGTACAAGTTTATCCCAAAGAATCAAAATTGGGTTAAGAAGTTCCCTTGCAAAAATTCGACAGCCTAACGACGTCACTTCAAAATTCAGAAAAAGAGTTGATGGGAGATAAAAAGGGCATCTCATCACTTGGTAATAAAATTTAAATCAATAAGGATATATAAGAACATATCCCAACATAATAGTATGTGAATTAAAAGACATAACAAAATAAGTCTTTTAAAAAGAGGATAGTGAAAGGTTCCCTTACCGACATGGATATCTTTCGAAACATATA
Organism: Viscum album; assembly: GCA_963277665.1. NCBI lineage: Eukaryota > Viridiplantae > Streptophyta > Magnoliopsida > Santalales > Viscaceae > Viscum > Viscum album. The sequence continues at coordinate 1,562,539,147 of OY728123.1, forward strand.
CCCCGTGAAAGGAGGACAATACAACATTGATGTAAATACTAATAAATGAAAGTATATTACACAATGAGTAAAATAATGGGCAGTACATACAACACTGAAATGAAAATGTGGCAAATGTAGCATAAATCTCATGGGAATAAAAGTGAGATGAAAAATCTCTTACGAAAACTCGGCAGCCAAACGGCGCCACTTAAAACTTACAAAAATGGATTGATGAGATAAAATAGGGTCTCTCATCATATTAACATAACTTTTACAGAAATAGTAATATAAAATAACATCCCCCAACATAACAAATATTAGCTTTAAAGAAGTGACATAAAGGAGAGTACTTAAAAAGAAAGAGAGAGGTTAGATCTCTCATGAAAATTCGGCAGCCTAACGGCGCCACTCAAAACTTCCAAAATGGATTGATGAGAGAGAATAGGGTCTCTCATCATATGAACAATAAAAATTACAGTAATATTAATATAAAAGAACATCCCAATAACAAGAAAGATGAGCTTTAAAAGGAATGACATAAAAGAGTGTACTTAAAAAGAAAGAGAGGAGTAGGATCCCTTACCTCAAGTCCAACTTGTCTTGTTCGTTTCTTTATATTCCTGAATAATAAACTTTGGTCAATTTATAATTGCTTAAGTACCTCCTATAAATATTATTATTCAGTTCATATCACATATTTTAATGTTATAATAATTGGTTAATAATATGAGTTCATATCGGACGTTTTTGTCGATGTTTGGTACATGAGTCAAAAATTGAACTTATTGGAAAATAATTTTCCATGTAGTTATAGGCACATCATATCCAGAATAGTATTGATGTTTTAAATATCATATATATCAAGTATATATTAATTTTATACTATTCCATAGCATTTGGAGATAAAAATTAAAAGCACCGTTCATGGAGACGGTAGGCCGTACGTACGCATGAACGCTACTTTCATTTTTTTTAATATTAATGGAATTAAAAAAAATGAGAGATATATATATGTTATAATTCCAGAATGATATCCATCATTTAGATGTAATATATTACATATATATCCATTATATATATGTACTTATAATAGTACATAACATTTTGAGATAAGAAATGAAATGTACCGTTCATGGAGATGGTAAGCCATACGTACGCATAAACGCTACTTCCATTTCTATTTCATATTTAATGGAATTAAAACATAATGATACATAATAGTATTTTAATTACAGTATGGTATCATATATAATATCATAAAATATATCCTTTATACGTACCACATATGGTATTAACGAATCAAATCACTTTGAGGGGGCGGTAGTCCGCACTTCCTTAAATGAAGATATCACATTTACCCATAATGGAAACCATGAAGGTATGCCATAAATGAAAAGTAAAGAAGATTAAGTAAAACATAAACATATTATATATCATAAATAAGTATAGTGTCATCTTAATGGCCACCTTTGAATGTGTTAGAAGAATGTTGAACAATCATCATTTCGTGAGGCAGAAATTCACCATCCACATAAACAGTATGTTCTTTAACCATTAGATGTAGGTGTGTGTAAGTGTAGCTCGAATACTTCTTATAAAAACATCCTAGTATATTTAAGATACTTTATTTGTTACAAAATAAATTAATAAAAAGACTTTAGGGGGTTGGAGAAGCAAAATAGAACAAAATGACACAAGTGAAGACATTACCTTAAAATCGGGTAACTCCCTTTGGTTTGAGCTCAAAGGCTTACTTGGGAAGACTTCTGACCAAAGTGAGGCTTCAAGGAGTTAGAGAGAGATGTGGAGAGACAAAATGGGCAGGGGTTGGCCGAGCCAAAGGCCTTGGAAGTGTGGGTAAGGAGGTAGAGGTGGGGGCCTTTTATAAGAGGAGAGGAGGGGCACTCTTGGAAAGTAAAGAAATGTTACTTTATTTTAGAATGAGTTTCGGATTTCAATGGTCCCACATTGATGTGTTTCAAGGATAAGGTGATAAGGTTTCAAAATCCACCCATCCAATAGGTTTTGGACATGTGTAGGTCTTAGATTTTACATTATCTTTCCATTTTATTTAAATCGTTAAATAATGAGGTCATCGCTGCATTATCATGATGCCATAAATAATTTAATTTATTTAATGTATAAAAAAAATACTATGATGTAGTAAATTTTTTAGCTTTCCAATGACTATTTATAGTAAAAAATTTGACTTGTATAACCCCATGTAAAAATTATTTTAGTAAAACATCTCATGTTTGTGTCATTTTAATTTTAACATTAAATAAAAAGCTATTTATGTCATTTTCCAACAAAAGTGGCTCCATGGGGTCCCCAAGTTGACCCATGGATTGTCTTGGTCGGCCAGGACTCATCAAAGGAGGGTAGGACATGTTTCTAGGTCATTTCATATTATTAAAACATTATTTTTACCTTAAACTACACTAATTACCTCTAATCGCGATTAAAAACTTAATAAGTTACTATTCACCAAAAAAATATTTTAATCCCATTGAACCATATTTTACTTCTTAATGAAAACCATGTATGTCGGATTTTTTAAATTCAAAACACAAAGGTGGAAAAATTTCATTTAAATGGAAAATCAGTTTTTATAAGTACCACCTAGTGGTTTAACTATTCATCAAAAATTGATGTTTTTCAAAAAATTACCAAAAATTCACCCTAGGCTATATTTGATATTCTGAATTCAAAAATGATGTCTATTTTACAAAATTCAAAACATATAAGTTGCATTAATTAATTTAATAATTAATTCCCGCTATCAAAACAAATAGCGTGTTTTTAAGAAACAATATCTATTAAAAGATTGACACTAGTTTAAGTCCAATTTCAAAGTGAAATTAATTCCAATGACCACCATTGGATTTAATGGTAAAAATATATTCTAATTTCACTTTAAAAACAATTTAAAAGATAATCTAATCATATAAATAAATTAGATTAAAAAGAGGTTTTGAATTAAAATACAACATTTTTCACTATTCCTTAAAAATGTACTTTATCGGAAAAATACCAAAAATTTACACAAAGTAAATTTTGATTTCCCGATTCTAAATAATAATTTTACTTTGTCAAATATAACACATAAAATTATCAAAAAGTGGATTTAAAAGAGGTTCGCCATTAAAAGGCGGTTAATCGACCTTTTAAAGAATATTATAATGTTTACGCTTAAAATTGGATTCATTCGCATTTTTAATCCTCTAACATCAATTGTAAAAAGTAAAAATATTTGACAAACATATATAATCATTTTTTAGTTAGTTATATTCATTCCCGCCATCACAACAGCTAGGCGTTAACTACCATTTAAAAGAATATTATTTTATTATTAGAGTGCAACGTAAGATTCCTAAGAAACTCATTGTTGCGTGTTGGGTACGCCATCGAGCATAGCGTCCCCATTAAAGTTATATTAATATTTTATTCACAAATATGGATAAATGTAAAAATTTCATACTCTTTATTTACATGGGGTGTTACATCCTTCCCCCCTTTTGGGAATTGCGTCCTTGCAATTTTAAAATTGGGCTTGGAATCTTCATTGGAAATCCCACATCGGAACAAGAGTCAGTAAAACAATCACTTTAAAATAAAGAAAGAAAAGTACAAAGGTCACCAGAGTTAACCCATACTAGGATTCCAAGTATGAAAATATTGACATGGAGGAAAATAAGGGTCATGTTCTAATGGAGAGTGATAGAAAACATGTTTAGGAGAAAGTTAACCATAAGAAAATCACAAACTTGTGATGGGTTAAACGGTATTTGATTCGCCAGTAGGAAAAGTTAATAGACAACATTTTTGTTTTAAGTTACTTTTTATTGAGGAATTTATTCATAAGGAAATATAATCACTTATCATGTTGACTTTCAACTTTTATTAGATTCCTTACACAAACTCATATTTTCTCCAAAAGACGAGTATTTAGGAAGACTTGTTCACATTAAGAGTACTATAATCAACTTCTAGAGAATCACCTAATCCACAAAAGAGAACTATATACCTCCCATGTCTTTATACTTTAACCAAAACCAAAACCAAAAAGGTTAGTACAAGATCAGATAATCCAGAAAAGGATAACCCTTTATAAAAAGAAAATCTATTCTTAATCTCCAAAATTTGTCCAACAAAACCCAAAGTTCAATGAGGACCATTCGATAAACAATTTATCCATAAAATTATTCAAAGTAAACCAAACTAAGATTTAAACCCAAATATTTTAAGGATTTAGTCACATAGTCTTCCAAGTTAAATCGTAACATTTATCTCTAAACAACATCAGTTGCTCCTAAAGTCTCATATTGAAATGTAATTAACCTAATCACATATCCTCCATGATAAGTTAATCATTTTCATAAATAACCCAAAATCAACTTACTCTTAATTCATAAAGTCACCTAACTTAAATGAATAAGTCAAACTAACCAAGGACTTCACGTATTCTAGTGGTAGGTGATAAATACCAGTCACACTTTGGTTGTGGGTTCGATTCCCGCAGCTTTGTTTGGTGCGACGGGTTGTCACACAGTCTGCGTGTTGTCCTTTTTACAAAACTATATAATTCTCAAATCATTCCCCAAAAAGAGATAAAATCTTCAAAAATAATCATAACATATTTTAACCTCAAGTTTATCTCATTCCTTTCATTTTCCATCATAACATGTAATTACCCATAATTACCTCAAAAGTAAGGATCATATAAACTCTAATGGTTACCTTTATAATTATTACCTGAACTTCCACATCGATTGGTTATCTCGTACATGATTCATTACAGAACATACCATGGTTCAAGTGGTTGATCATGACTCCTTGATAGTTGGTTTAGAACATCCATGAGTTTCCTCGTTGAATCCCCCACTTTATCTAGTATCTTAATCAGAGAACCACCACAGTTTCCTTCAAACCTGTTGTCTCTTTGGTGCCTGCTAGATCCATCCATTCGCTAAAAACAGAAATGTTAGTGTGAGTATATCAACAAAACCATCATGTACTAATCAGGAAGGTAAACACTAAGATATACTTACTCATTCACTTTATCTAAAACTAGGACTCCTTATGAATTCCAAACCATTATGGTACTGTCACATATGCTTAGAGAATACACTAACCTCTAAAGTTATCTAAACCGACCTCTGATACCAACTATAAGTCCCCAGCCTTAAAACTTACTTAATCTTGAGTTGTTAGAATATTACACATTGAGGATCTTTTCAGGTTTAGAGTTTTAGAGAATTAGAACATAAAACTTGCATTACATTCCACATTTATACAAAGTGGTTACATAAAAGATAGTATTAATTTTTTCCCATCAATTGAATCATATTTAAAAATAAAGCATGGATTGTTTCTTGACACTTCATTGACACTATCATCATATCACGTACCTTTCCCTTGACCTGTGAAAAACATTTCAAAAAAAATGTGGGATGAGCATAAAAAGCTCAGTAAGGGTTATAAAAATATGGAAAGGAAAGATGAGTTCATATATACATAAGAATGAAATCATACTTTACCCATAAAACACGGACACTTTAACATACCTCATCAAATAATGAATAAATCATAGAAATCATAAGACATAAAAGGTAACTTGAGGCATTCATAACAATCTTACGTAGGGAGTAACCCTCTTGGTTACGTTTGGAATACCCACCACAGTATATTCTTTAAATATCTTTGGAGAAACCTTAACATTTCACTCCTTCGCGTTACCCAATGCATTGGAGAGCTATATCGGGCTCACCCACCCTTAGTTTATCACGGAACCACCCGTCTTCATAACAATGCCCAAGAACCATAACATATTCTTATCACATAAAACATGCATAAAGTAAACATAACATTTCCACCTTTAAATAACAAGATATCAATACAACAAATATAAAAACATTATGAAAACCATTTTCAATACCAAAATAAAAGAAATGTAAAACATGGTATTTATTTTTCTTTTAAAAAGAAGGTATGGCTTGTAGAGGAAGCTGAAACTCAAATAATGGTCACGGCGGCAGAGAAGTCGTTGTTGCCGCATACATACGAAAAAAACATTCCCTTTTGTCATTTAGTAAAATGTTTTGTATAAAAAAGATTCCTTTTGAATAAACGTAGAAGTAAAAGGGGTTTATACACTGTATAAAACAAAGTTGTGTATAAAACAAAATACGCCTCAATGAAAGGATATTGAGATGAAGTCCCATACAAAGACGGTATCCTTGAATCAAGGATGAATCAATTACATAATTATGTGTGACAAATGAATACACCAAATATAAGTGGATATTAGGTGTAACAAAATCAGAGGTTATTCACACATATTCATAGAACGACATATTCAAGGAGTACAAGTTTATCCCAAAGAATCAAAATTGGGTTAAGAAGTTCCCTTGCAAAAATTCGACAGCCTAACGACGTCACTTCAAAATTCAGAAAAAGAGTTGATGAGAGATAAAAAGGGAATCTCATCACTTGGTCATAAAATTTAAATCAATAAGGATATATAAGAACACATCCCAACATAATAGTATGTGAATTAAAAGACATAAAAAAATAAGTCTTTTAAAAAGAGGAGGGTGAAAGGATCCCTTACCGACATGGGTATCTTTCGAAACATACACCCCGTGAAAGGAGGACAATAAAAAATTGATGTAAATACTCATAAATGAAAGTATATTACACAATGAGTAAAATAATGGGTAGTATATACACCACTCAAAGGAAATTGTGGCAAATTTAGCATAAATCTCACGGGAATAAAAGTGAGATGAAAAATCCCTTACGAAAACTCTGCAGCCTAACGATGCCACTTAAAACTTACAAAAAATGGATTGATGAGATCAAATAGGGTCTCTCATCATATTAACATAAATTTTAAAGAAATAGGAATATAAAATAACATCCCCCAACATAACAAAGAGTAGCTTTAAAGAAGTGACATAAATGAGAGTACTTAAAAAGAAAGAGAGAGGTTAGATCTCTTATGAAAATTCGGCACCCTAACGGCGCCACTCAAAACTTCCAAAATGGATTGATGAGAGAGAATAGGGTCTCTCATCAAATGAACAATAAAAATTACAGTATGATTAATATAATAGAACATCCCAATAATAAGAAATATGAGCTTTAAAAGGAATGACATAAAAGAGTGTACTTAAAAAGAAAGATAGGAGTAGGATCCCTTACCTCAAGTCCAACTTGTCTTGTTCGTTTCTTTATATTAATGAATAATAAACTTTGGTCAATTTATAATTGCTTAAGGACACCCTATAAAGATTATTATTCAGTTCATATTACATATTTTAATGTTATAATAATTGGTTAATAATATGAGTTCATATCAGACGTTTTTGTCGATATTTGGTACATGAGTCAAAAATGGAACTTGTTGGAAAATAATTTTCCATGTAGTTATAGGTACATAATATCCAGAATAATATTGATGTTTTAAATATCATATATATCCATTATATATTCATTTTATACTATTACATAGAATTTGGAGATAAAAATTAAAAGCACCGTTCATGGAGACGGTAGGCCGTACGTACGCATGAACGCTACTTTCATTTTTTTTCATATTAATGGAATTAAAACAAAATGAGATATATATATATGTTATAATTACTGAATGATATCCATAATTTATATGTAATATATTACATATATATCCACTATATATATGTTCTTATAATAGTACATGACATTTTGAGATAAGAAATGAAATGTACCGTTCATAGAGACGGTAAGCCGTACGTACGCATGAACGCTACTTCCATTTATATTTCATATTTAATGGAATTAAAACATAATGATACATAATAGTATTTTAATTACAGTATGGTATCATATATAATATCATTAAATATATCCTTTATAGGTAACACATATGGTATTAACGAATCAAATCACTTTGAGGGGGCGGTAGTCCACACTTCCTTAAATGAAGATATCGCATTTACCCATAATGGAAACCATAAAGGTATGCCATAAATGAAAAGTAAAGAATCTTAAGTAAAACATAAACATATTATATATCATATATAAATATAGTGTCATCTTAATGGCCACCTTTTAAGGTTTTAGAAGAATGTTGAACAATCATCATTTCGTGAGGTAGAAATTCGCAATCCACAGAAACAATATGTTCTTTAACCATTAAATGTAGGTGTGTGTAAGTGTAGCTCGAATCATTATTATAAAAAAATCCTATTATATTTAAGATACTGGATTTGTTACAAAATATATGAATAAAAATAGTTTAGGGGGTTGGAGAAGCAAAATAAAACAAAAGGACACAAGTGAAGACATTACCTGAAAATCGGGTAACTCCCTTTGGTTTGAGATCAAAGGCTTCCTTGGGAAGACTTCTACCCAAAGGGAGGCTTCAAGGAGTTAGAGAGGGATGTGGAGAGACAGCATTGGCAGGGGTTGGCCAAGACAAAGGCCTTGGAAGTGTGGGTAAGGAGGTAGAGGTGGGGGCCTTTTATAAGAGAAGAGGAGGGGCACTCTTGGAAAGTAAAGAAATGTTACTTTATTTTAGAATTATTTTCGGATTTTAATGGTCCCACATTGATGTGTTTCAAGGATAAGGTGATAAGGGTTCGAAATCCACCCATACAATAGGTTTTGGACATGTGTAGGTCTTAGATTCTACATTATCTTTCCATTTTATTTAAATTGTTAAATAATGAGGTCATCGCTGCATTATCATGATGTCATAAATAATTTAACTTATTTAATGTCTAAAAAATAAAAAAATACTATGATGTACTAAATTTTATAGCTTTCAAATGACTATTTATAGTAAAAAATCTGACTTGTATAACCCCATGTAAAAATTGTTTTAGTAAAACATCTCATGTTTGTGTCATTTTAATTTTAACATTAAATAAAAAGGTATTTATGTCATTTTCCAACCAAAGTGGCTCCATGGGGTCCCCAAGTTGACCCATGGATTTTCTTGGTCGGACATGACTCATCAAATAAAGGTAGGACATGTGTCTAGGTCATTTAATATTATTAAAACATTATTTTTACCTTAAACTACACTAATTACCTCTAATCGCGATTAAAAACTTAATAAGTTACTATTTACCAAAAAAATATTTTAATCCCATTGAACCATATTTTACTTCTTAATGACAACCATGTATGTCGGATTTTTGAAATTCAAAACACAAAGGTGGAAAAATTTCATTTAAACGGAAAATCAGTTTTTATAAGTATCACTTAGTGGTTTCACTATTCATCAAAAATTGAAGTTTTTCAGAAAGTTACCAAAAATTCACCCTAGGCTATATTTGATATTCCGAATTCAAAAAGGATTTCTATTTTAAAAAATTCAAAACATATAAGTTGCATTAATTAATTTAATAATTAATTTCCGCTGTCAAAACAAATAGCGTGTTTTTAAGAAACAATATCTATTAAAAGATTGACACTAGTTTAAGTCCAATTTCGAAGTGAAATTAATTCCAATGACCACCATTGGATTTAATGGTTAAAATATATTATAATTTAACTTTAAAACCAATTGAAAAGATAATCTAATCATATAAATAAATTAGATTAAAAAGTGGTTTTGAATTAAAATACAACATTTTTCACTATTCATGGAAAATGTACTTTATCGGAAAAATACCAAAAATTTACACAAAGTAAATTTTGATATCCCGATTCTAAATAAAAATTTTACTTTGTCAAATATAACACATAAAATTATCAAAAAGTGGATTTAAAAGAGGATCGCCATCAAAAGGCGGTTAATCGACCTTTTAAAGAATATTAGAATGTTTACGCTTAAAATTGGATTCATTCGTATTTTTAATCCTCTAACATCAATTGTAAAAAGTAAAAATATTTGACAAACATATATAATAATTTTTTAGTTAGTTATATTCATTCTTTCCATCACAACAGTTAGGCGTTAACTACCATTTAAAATAATATTATTTTATTATTAGAGTGCAACGTAAGATTCCCAAGAAACTCGTTGTTGCGTATTGAGTACGCCATCGAGCATAGCGTCCCCTTTAAAGTTATATTAATATTTTATTCACAAATATGGATAAATGTGAAAATGTCATACTCTTTATTTACCTGGGGTGTTACACTACCCCACTGCCTCTCTATATTTATCCACCTGAGGATCATCATCTCGGGTAATCTATATATATAAATATATATAAATATATATATAATTCTGCATTATTGTATCGTGGGAGCTTCACAAACACGAAGGTCTATCTTCACCTTTAGTAGTCATGCAGTAGGGCCCTCGTGGGGTTTGAGCCAAGGCATGTGGATATTTTTAAACCCCATCCCATACAAATGAACTATATGGGTTCATCCTCTCCACCTCTCCCTCAAGCTCCCTAAGACCTTAAGCATGCCCGTAGTCCATGCTCCCTCCTCGAGAAATCAAGGGATAGTTTTCATAAGGTTTTGATTCATCAAACCCATTTTATACGTTTCTGTATATACAACATATACACATATATATCTTTCCCTCTCTCCCATTTTAAGGTTTTCAAAATGGGTATTGGTGTATTTTTTTAAAGCTCGCACATGCATAAAATCTGTATGGGACTATTTTACCTATTTTTCCTATGAAAACCGACTATAAATGCTTTCTGTACAATCGAATATATTGTATTTTGTATATATATATATACATAACATCTTCTCCTTTGTTTTATAGTTTTCCTAATGAGTCATTAAATTGTTAATCAATATTCATATAGGAAATATTCTATATAGAGATTTATATTGAATGATTTTTCCTTAGGAAAAACCCATTTTATACGATATGTATGATCGAGTGTATATATATAAATAATCCCAATTCAAATATATTTCTAAAATTTCAAAATAATTCATTATTTTATACAAAGAATTATATACTTATAAAAGTAATTTTGAATCTACTTTTAACATATAGATCCTTTAGGTAAACTTCATATATTTATACATAACTATGTACTTTTATATATTTATGTATTACAATACAAATAAATTATTGATTTAAGAGATGAATACCTATCTTTAAATAATATTTTAGATGTAAACTAGGTTTTGGGTTTATGTTTATATATGTTATAGTATGAAACCATAGTTTTTATATATTTATGTACATATAGTTACATAAATAATAAACCTTATATGGTTTTTTTTCAAGAAAATAAAAGATTAATGGTTAGAGGATTGTAGATCATAAGGAATTTAATAGACCTTGATTAATTTGTATGAAAACCCATATATACACTTTGTGTATATATGATTATGTATATGTGTATCTATAAGTTTAATTTCTACACCTTATTTTTAAGTATTAACTGTCAGGACTTGGTTTATGATTGATACATGTATGATTTTAGTGTTTTCCCAGAATATATGTATTTTGTTTATGAGTATACACTAATGAACTTGTTTAATTAAAGTGGTCATACTGACATATATGCTCGATGTAATTTATTTTTTAAAATAACGTGCTTCAGCTTGATTTAAATTAGAGGACTACGAATTTATGGGATTATATTATCATGTAGTAACCATTTATTATTTTATGTTAAACCTGCTGTAGTGATTATTAGTGGTTAATCTAGTTATGGTTTAATTTATATTCATGTTCAGTGTCATGGTTATCACCATAACTAATGACAAGTGTTTTCTTTTTTGTAATTGCTCCATAAAATAATAATTTTAAAGAGTTAACATTTATCAACCCTTGTGGAACATTCTGTTATTTTATGTGCTTTAGTAATTATATTGTATACATAGGATGATTTACTAAATCATGAATTCCTCATATTATTTATTGCCATGTCATCTATCATATCATGTATTCACAACTAAATGTAAAACGGTTTCATTTCTCATTCTATTCATCAGTGTTCATAATGCATGCATATGACATACCATGATAATGAACTAAGAATTAAATTATCCAAAGTGGTATGAGACACCTTGGGTAATGTGAAATAGAAAATAAATTACCCAAAGTGGTATGGAAAACCTTGGGTAATATGAAGAAAAAGTTGAATGCTCAAAGTGGTATGGGACACCTTGAATATTATATCTTTTTGACTTATGAAGAATGTATTGGACTACCGTGTTGGGGACCAGTTAAAAGAAAGACCTCCAGGTTAGGGACTGGTTAAAGTAAGCCCTCCGGGTTAGGGAATGGTAAAAGTAATCCCTCCGAGTTGGAGATCGGTAAAAGTAATCTCCTCGATGCATCTGTAGGTCTCATGAGACAACTAGCAGGGGAATTGGCCAAGGCCTTTACCAACTATGAGTTATGGATTTTGGAAGAGGCCTTAATCATTAGACGTCCTAACCGAGGTCTTGACACAGTCCGACATATGCATTTTCCTCATTATGACTATGTAATTTAAATATCCATAAAATATTCAATTAGAAGAATATTGATTAAAGAGCTTATGGATTATGGCCAAGGCCTTAATCAATAGATGTCTTGTCCGAGGCCTCGACAATATGGTTATAGAATGTTCTGCATTATAATCCCTCATACTATGTAAGTTGATTAAGAGCCATTATTTAAGAGTATTAGAATAGAAAATGTTTATGGCATGACATATGTATAACACTCAGTGATTTTAGTATTTGATGTATGAAAATGATTTAATTACCTTTTTGCGCAACTCTGATCATTCATTACTCTTAGCTATTTAATTTATGCTACATATTCTCATGTCGTACATGTTTAGAATTCCTGTTATTCAGCATGCCTATAAGTTAATTATGTATCCTTGTAATTCTAAAAACATGTTTTGATTTGTGCACTTTGATGATTTGAACTAGTGTTGCAGCTTCTCTTCGGACAAAATGTTTTATGGAATTTTTTTAAAGAATGTTTTCAAAAGTTTTTATGAGTATAGTATGTTATTTTTAAACCCCTTATTGGGTATTCGTATTCTCACCCTATGCTTTAAATGAAAAATTTTCTGGTTTCAGTAATGTTTTCAAAGAAGTTTCAGAATGCAGCTGGTTTTCCCAGAACCTGAACCTCACAATCCTATATAGCATGATAAATGATGTGATAAATGTAAATTTAATGTAATAATTTTGGTACATCATGTACCATGGGCACCGGCTATGGGCACTCGGTTTTCAGGTCCTTACAGTTGGTATCAGAGGATAGGTTCAGACGATTCTGGAAAATAAGGTAATAAAAATATATAGCTATGACTAAACCTTACTAAGTGGTTTTATTATAACTTTCATATGGTAGATGTAAATGTTCCTTGAAATCTATTATCACTCCCCACTGAGTCCCTAGAAACCATTGTGTCTTTAGATATCCGAGAGAATTTCCTTAACTATGCTCATATCCTCATGACGTGCAAGCACCTGTATGATGTGTCAAACTCACCTCGGGTGCTTCAACTACACTAGGGGTTAGGATTAAATCACCTTCTTATGATGATTACCCAATTACCCACCTATGTACGTCAGTGAAATTACCGTGAGGGATTGTTTTGAGTGTTCACAATAGGTGAGGAATTTAGCTTTATGGCCTTTGATGCTTTTAAAGAAGATGCTACTGCCAGTGACCTCCGAGCGGCCTATCTTTGTCAGATTTTGAACTACGGCTTCTGGGGCCAGTTGTTGGACTTTGGGATGTTAGAAGATGATTCCACCCTACTGTCTTATAGGAAACAAGTTTATTTTGACATTTCCCAACTTCATAACCCTCATGCTACACTCATGAGACGTCATAGGTGACCGGATGAGTTTAATCCTGAATGCTCAGCCTGTGTTTCATTTGAGGAGTTAGGGTGTTTGGTTTTCTATGTGGAGTTCGTATAGTAGGTCGTTAAGGGAAACTAAGGCACTGATGTATAAACTTATGTTTTATTGAAATATTATTTTTTCCTTTCCCATCTTTACTTTTTTTGAACATTCAAAGTGAATTCTCACAAATATGTTTTTTGATGGATGGATGAAAAAATATCTCATCTCTACCTAATGAGATATTGGAGGATATCTTAAACAGAAACTACACTGTGGACTATCCTTCTTTCCTCCACCTACGAAGATCGTGTCAACGTATGATCGACTTGTCTAACAGCCCTGAGATCCTTCGTTCCTGTCAAGGTAATGACCAAGTCTTCCACTTCATCACCATTACCCAACTCCCCGGACATTGGGATGGGGGAGATACTTTGAAGGTCTGTTTCGATGTTTCAATCTGGCACATAATTTTTCTGCCAGAGCATATTTCCCAGTGTCTTCCTACGATGGGAACCTTAGAGCAGCCTTTATGTTCCAGATCCTAAACCTTAGTCTGTTTAACCACATCTTTCCAATCAAATATCTTGAGTGAGATGTAGTCCAGTGGGGTGTTAGAGAATGTGTCCATTTGGATATCTCCAAGATTTTTACCACTCGATCCTCCATGTGGAAGCCTGAGTGAAGAATCCATGAGCCGGAGTTCAAAAAGCACTGCTTGAGGTGTATCTAGGCCAGCGAAGCTGAGGAACTGAGTACCAACCTGTGTATTCTGTTGACTGAGCCAAATCTCCCATTTTTGTGATGATGGTCGTCTGGGGAATTTCTTTCCCAGTTTATTAATATAATTTCAAGGATGAAATTCATTATAGAGGGGAATAATTTAATGAACCAAATACTTGTGTTTCACATAATGGTAATATATATGATTTTTGTTGACTATTAATCGAACAAAACTTATTTCTTATAAAATAATAATATGATGCAATGGAGTAAAGCACACGAAACATACATAAAGAGTTTTATTCAAACACTGTAGTGTTTACAACAAACTGATATTAACAAAGAAAATTAATCTATCCATAAATAACAATTAAAACCCCTATTAAGATTATAGGAAGGCCACTCAAAACAACGGGAACCCCGAGAATATGATAAGGGTACTTGGAATCCATCATAATGAACATAAGAATGGATGAAGCTGTCACAGCCACACTAAGAACTAAAGGGATGACTTGAACCATATTATCCTTCTACTTCTTCTTCAATCACCTTAAGATTAAGACACCCCAATTCTTGGTTTTATAGGGCACTAATTCAACCATTACCTATTTATATAGCTGTTTGAGTCTTTGAACCTCTTGACCACTGAGTTTTTTTATTTAAATTAATGAAGTATATCTTTTTATAAAAACATGGTTTTTATAATGCATTTATAATTTTATTTTATGTTTTAAATTATATCTTTAAATTTCATAGTTTTAAAATAAAAAAATACGTTTATTTATGAACCTTGTTTTTTTTAAAAATCTTAATGTTTGTCTTTATGGTTCAAAACATAGTATTATAAACACCTTCTAAATGTTTTTGAAGTTATCCATAAAAGGTATTTGATAATAATATACCTTTAATGTTAATGAAAATTATATTTTACTAAATCTTTAAAGCTATGTATTTTAATTTTCCTTTTAAAATATTTGTGTATCAATTACTGAAGTATTTTAAAGTAATTAGATTTTAGATTTTAAAAATTATAAGTTCCTAGTATTTGTAATAGATTATATAATTTTAAACCATATTTATTAATGTTTCATCATTTAAATTAATAAAGACCTACTATTTAAACTTACATTTGTACTCACTGTTTTAAGCCTGTGTTCTCAATTTATTTATACAAATTTTTAACAAAATAAATTTCTAGAATCTTGCCAGCCGAGGGCATCCCTTGGGGAGAAGACCTCAAGGCCAAGACCAGAACCTATGGGTACTGGGTGTTTTTCATGCATAGTGTGTAGTACCTATGAGTCGGCCCGAGCATATCATGGTCTAAGATCACGCGTGTACCCATGTATAAGGCCCGTAGAGCACGATGCATGTTGTGTAGGGGTTGGCCCAAGCCCGCATTGGGCCCATGTATAAGGCCCCATGTAGAGTGTGTGTGTGTCATTACTAATGGAGTGACATGTTCTGGATTATAAGCCGAACTCGTAAATCAGTTCGTTTCGATGTAGGACGGTGAAATATTGGTGACGTGAGATCTGAGTCGTCTGCCGCATCTCACACTCGATCTGAGCTGTTCGCGCGATTGAAGCCACAAGATCACCCCACTCCACCCACAGCCGTCCGATCATGTGAAGAGAGATCATGGTCGTCTGTTCTCCTCCGCGTCATTGTCTTCCTCGACAAGCCAACCAGTGGCCGTCTCTGTCATCCCCTCTCCCTCTCCACTACACCCTAACGGCCCGTGACCCTTAGAGGTCCCCCTTTGGCCTCTCCTTTCCACAAGCCTACGCCACCGCCTCTCTATATTTTTCCACCCGAGGATCATTGTCTCGGGTAAGATATATATATATATATAATCTGCATTATATTATCATGGGAGCTTCACCAACATGAAGGTCTATCTTCACCTTCAGTAGTCATGCAGTAGGGCCCTCATGGGGTTTGAGCCGATGTATGTGGATATTTTTAAACCCCCTACCATGAAAATGAACAATATGGGTTCATCCTCTCCACTTCTCCCTCAAGCTCCCCAAGACCTCTAGAAATCCCCTTGTCCAAGATCCCTCCTCGAGAAAGTAAGGGATAGTTTTCAATCGGTTTTGATTCATCAAACACATTTTATACGTTTCTGTATATAAAACATATACATATATATATATATCATTCCATCTCTCCCATTTTAAGGTTTTCAAAATGGGTATTGGTGTATTTTTGTTAAATCTCACACATGCATAAACTATGTAAGGGACTATTTTACCTATTTTTGCTATACAAACCGATTATACATGCTTTCTGTATAATCGGGTATATTGTATTTTGTATATATATATATACATATCATCTACTCCTTTGTTTTGTAGTTTTTATAATGTGTCATTAAATTTTTAATCAAGATTCATACCAGAAATATTCTATATAGAGATTTATCTTGAATGCTTTTTCTATAGGCAAAACCCATTTTATACGATATGTATGATTAGGTGTATATATATATAAACAATCCAAATTCAAATCTATTTATAAAATTTCCAAATAATTCAGTATTTTATACAAAGAATTATATACTTATAAATGTTATTTTGAATCCACTTTTAACATGCAGATCCTTTATGTAAACTTTTTATATTTATACATAAATATGTACTTATATATATTTATGTATTGAAATACAAATCATTTATGGTTTTTAAGAGATGAATACCTATATGTAAATAATATTTTAGATGAGAATAAGGTTTTGGGATTATGTTTAATTATGATATAGTATGAAACCAGAGTTTTTATATATTTATGTACATACGGTTACATAATAAATAAACCTTTTATGGTTTTTGTTTCAATCAAATAAATGATTAATGGTTGGAGGATTTCCGATCTTAAGGAATTTAATAGACCTTGACTAATTTGTATGAAAACCCATATATACACTTTGTGCATATATGATTATGAATATGTGTATTTATAAGTTTAATTTTCAAACCCTATTTTAAAGTATTAACTATCAGGACATGGTTTAGGATTGATACATGTAATATTTTAGTGTTTTCCAAGCCTTTATGTATTTTTTTATGAGTATACACTAATGAGCCTGTTTAATTAAAGTAGTCATAATAACATATATCCTCGATGTAACTTATGTTTTAAAAGAATGTTCTTCAGCTTGATATAAATTAGAGGACTAAGAATTGATGGGATTATATTATCATGTAGTAACCATTTATTATTTTATGTTAAACCTACTGTAGTGATTATTAGTGGTTAATCTGGTTATGGTTTCATTTATTTGCAAGTCCAATGTCATGGTTATCACCATAACTAATGGAAAGTGTTTTTTAAGTAATTCCTCCACAAAATAAGAATTTTAAAGAGTTAACATTTATAAACCCTTGTGGAAAATTCTGTTATTTTTTATGCTTTAGTAATTATATTGTATACATAGTATTATTTACTAAATCCTGAATGCTTTAGATTATTTATTGCCATGTCATCTGTCATATCATGTATTCACAACTAAATGTAAAATGCTTTCATTCCTCATTCTGTTCATCAATATTCATAATGCATGCATATGACATACCATGATAATGAACTAAGAATTCAATTACCCAAAGTGGTATGAGACACCTTGGGTAATGTGAAATAGAAAGTAAATTACCGAAAGTGGTATGAGACACCTTGAGTAATATGAAGTAAAAGTTGAATGTTCAAAGTGGTATGGGACACCTTGAATATCAGATCTTATTGACATAAGTGGAATGTTTTAAACTTCTGGGTTGGGGACCGGTTAAAAGAAAGCCCTCCATGTTAGGGAATGCTTAAAGTAAGCCCTCCAGGTTAGGTACTACTTAAAGTAAGGCCTCCAGATTCCGGTAAATGTAAGATCCTCGATGCATCGATGGGTCTCATGAGACAACTAGCAGGGGAATTGGCCGAGGCCTTTCCCAACTATGAGTTATGGATTATGGTGGAGGCCTTAATCATTAGATGTCTTGGCCGAGCTCTTGACATAGTCTGGCATATTCATTTTCTTCATTATGACTATGTAATTTAATTAACCAAAAAATATTCGATTAGAAGAATATTCATTAAAGAGCTTATGGATTATGGTCTAGGCCTCAACAATATGTTTACAGAATGTTCTGCATTATAATCCATCATATTCTTTAAGTTGATTAAGAAACATTATTTAAGAGTATCAGAAGAGAAAGTATTATGGCATGACATATGTATAACACTCTGTGATTTTAGTATTTGATGTATAAAAATGAAGTAATTACCTTTTTGTGCAACTCTGATCATTCATTACTATTAGCTGTTTAATTTATGCTACATATTATCATGTCATAAATGTTTAGAATTCCTATTATTCAGCATGCCTATAAGTTAATTATGTATCCTTGTAATTCCAATAGCATGTTTTGATATGTGCACTTTGATGATTTGTACTAGTGTCGCAGCTTCTCTTCAGAAAAACTTTTTTATGGAATTTTTTAAAATAATGTTTTCAAAAGGTATTATGAGTATAGCATGTTATTTTAAACCCCTTATTGGGAATTTTTATGCTCACTATACATTTTAAATGAAAAATTTTCAGGATTCAGTAATGTCTTCAAAGAATTTTCAGAATGCAGCTGGTTTTCCCAAAACCCGAACCTCACGATCCTCTGTAGCATGAGACATGATGTGATAAATGTAAATGTAATATAATAATTATGGTACATCATGTCTCATGGGCACCGGCTCTAGGCACTCGGGGGTCAATTCCTTACATAATTTTCAAGTAAAATGACCTAATATATTAATGATCTATGTATGTTTGGTTTTAATTGTCTCTTTTAAGTGTCCAACCAAGAAGATGCACCATAGTGTATGGGATTTTGTGTAGATAGTCCCATCTTTTTCATGGACCATCAAGATATGTCATATGGGAGGATGATCTTAAATAAAAGTACATGGAATGGGTGTTTGACTATGACATGGAGATCTAGAGGCCTTTCTTTATAGATATTTATGATTTTAGCAAAGTTACACCATGGAGGAAGAGCTGCACCATTTCCCCCTTACAACTATTTTTCCCATGGTATAAAGGTCTGGTTGTGTCATAGAGGCTCGAGTGAGTGAGTTATTTTTCCACTGGCTTTTTGGGAATAGTTTCAGCATGGTGTATTGGTATAAGTTTTTTCTTACCTAGGATGATGAATATCTTGGTGATGTATACAATGTTTTTTCAAGAGGCTGATTCATCAAGGGTGGCTACGACATGGTCTCACAAGTCTACGCCATGATAAGGTTATCTTTAAGATTTTTACGCCGTGGAAATGTGAGTTTGTGGAATTGTCAATGATTTTAATCACATAAATGATCCAAGAATTATTTTCAATTATTTTTCTCCTACTTTACTCTCATTTGAATTCTTGTATCATTAAGTTTCCCAAGATGTATTTTGACAACATTGAACTCAAATATTCTCAGATCAATCCACCAAAAATCATGTCAGATCTCTTTTTGACGAGTAAATCCCCCCTCATGTGGTTTCCTCATATGTCCTCATCTCTTCTCCTAAGAGAGTGATATATCATCATTAGGTCGATGGATCTAATATTTTTTTTGATATACCCTGATTATATTATGGATTATTTGATCTATAAGGCCCTTATTCTTAAATGGAAGATTCGATTGTGGGTGTTGAGTTGGTTTCATCATGTTATTTATGGTTGGTGTTTCCATATGATTTTACCTATAATTTAAGCCATTAATTTATTAGTTTATTTTATATTATTTATTAAATTATTTTGAAACCTCCTTTTTAAATTATTGATTAATGATTTATGAAAATGAATAAAGATTGTTAAAACACCTAAATTTAATGCAATTGAAATTGTTGGTATTATTTTAGAAAATTAATGATTTCATTTGAAAATATTTCAGTTGAGAAAAATTGATTAAATTTATAGATGATTTAAAAATGAATGAATTGATGAAAACCAATGTATTGGTTATGAAATGAGAAAGGCATGATTAAAATTGAAAGTGGGAAATTGAATTTTCAATGGATTTGAAATGATAGATTTTCCTATGTTTGATTGATTGGTTGGATGAAGAACATGTGAGCATGTATAGTTAGTTGGTAATTAAGAATGTGAAGCTAGGATTTGACCCCGTAAAACTAGATTGACTATGAAAAAACTAATGTAAACATATAGTTACATGATTTTACCCTAAAGGTGATTTGATTTTCAATGACCTGTTTCATAGGACATGTTCACACAATAGGATGATATCACTTATCGAGTAATGTGAGGATCCTATTTCTAGAATCTAACATACTATAGGGAATAGTACTTGGTGATATGATATGTTTTATTTTATTATTACATTACATTGATTGTGGAATTGTTTGATTTAGGCCAACTATTTCAATTAAATGATTTATATAAAATTTTCATTTAAGCTTATTTTGATATATCAACTATCATTTGATTATGATTTTTTTGAGGATATGAAATTTTCATTACATTCGTTTCTATAATTAAATTTAAAAAATAATTGGTTTAATTATTATGGAATTGATTATGTAACACATGGTGATACCAAATTGGGATTTATCTTTAACAAACTACCTTTTCCTTCAGGATTTTATAGATTACCTCAATCCAGGTCCAAGTAAAAGTGAAATATCCACATAGAGGTTGTTGATGAACATGATACATGGGTCCTATATTGATGTAGGTGAATAGAGGAGATGTGATCAATTTGTTTAATAGGTTTATCGTTGAGCTTTATCTTAGAAAACACATTTTCTTTTGATGATATAGGGTTTGGGAATTATTTTATCAGATTTTTTTGGTTCTCTCTCCCTTTGGAGTGTTTTTATACTAAATTTTATATTTAAAATTACATATTTTTGTGGAATAAAATCATTATTTACTGTTTTTGTATTATTATAGGTGATAGTCACCAACCCATGCATTTTATGAACTCCCTTCAGGAAATGTCATGAATGGATTAAGTATCAGGGTACTGGGGTATATAGGCGATTCGTGAAAGGATATACTATTGTTTCCACCTATGGAGGATTTTGTATTTTATGTCAATAATTATAAGTGAGATTTTAATTTTAATATGTGGAGATGGATTATTATATATTCTCTAAAAAAACAAGAGCACTATTTTTGTATTCACTTTAGGTGTTGGAGATCCATCAATGAACTAAAATTTTATAAATCATATGATGTAAGAATTTAAGAATAATGTTGGTGAAGATTGGTAACAATATAATAATTTCAAATTTTAAATGTGTTTTATAAGATATTTTTATGTAATTAGAACTTTCATGAAAATGGTTAAAAAAGATCAAATATTTTGGAACCATTATAAAAATCTAGTGTTGATAGTAAAAATTGAAAAAATAAATTTTATGCAATTGTAATTACAGTGATATATAAATGTAACTACAATAAACTACATGATAAGTTAGGGTAACTAAGATAACACCAAAAATACATAAATTTAATTGAGAATCGAAGGCCTAAAATTATGTTAAATTTATGAAGATACAAGTTTATACAAAGGACATTATAAAGGATATGTAATGTTAAGTATATGTAGTAGATTTACAAATACTAGTTGTGTAAAAATGAATAATAGTAATTCTAAGAATACATAACTATCATTATAAACATGTAATATAGAATTTTATAATGTATGGAGTTACCCATAGATTCCTAAAACTATAAGTACGATATATAAATTTCTGTAAGAAAATTTGTAAATGTAAGATATAAATTGAACGGATAAAAAAATTGAAAAGTATTGGTACTATATAAGAGACATAAATGTCTTCTGAAAACTCTTTATGGGTAACATCATGACAATATAATATGTGTTTTTAGTATAATTTTCCAGTTTCACGAGCTTTGATGAAATATGTATGATTCATTTAAAAATATCTTTTGAATGAAAATATAAAAAATGAATGGATCATTGCTGTGATAGATAAGGGTAAAAAAGAATATATGTAATATTGAAATTGTTTTCTATAAATTAACTATTCTCAAATTGATGTAATTTGAATTAGGATTTAAATATAATAATGTTTTTCTATTTTCAAAGATAAAACAAAAGGGTTATTTTGTATTTATTTCATGATTCAACCAACTGGTCTCCAAATTAAATATATGAGTTATGTTATTTATGTGTTTTAAATAATAATTTCAAGCTATGAAGTAGTCTATGAATAGATAAGAAAATTACAAGTTAGTTCTAGAACATGATATTTATTCACACAATGAGGATAATACTACATCGCAGTGCAAGATTTAGAAGAGAGTTATAAAAAAGGATCACATTATGAAAATAATGATTCATGATTTTAATGTATGTGTGTAATATAGAGAATCTTATTTTACAAAAAATGTTATGGAGAGTAAAATTCATGATAATTACAAATTATGTATTTTAAATAATGACTAAGTCTTATGGATTAAATGAAATCAATTTTTAATGAATAAAAATAGTAATGAAATATAGAATTAATATTAAAGGGATTTTATATTAAATATATGAAAATGATATATAGGGGATATGTAAGAATATAATTAATAATATAAATATCGAGAATAAAATGATTTTTGAATGCCAAAATAATGGTAGAAGATTATTAATATTGAGGAAACCCTAAAAGGTTTTTTTACTTATTGGTGATGAAGAGGATCACAATTTTTTTACCATTTTCAGCAAGAACTTCCTCATGTGATATATGCTTAAAATAATTGTTTCTTATTAATGTTATAAAAATCTTATACTTATTCACACCTATTAAGTCCAAAAAATTAGACCAAGTAATTTTTCCATTTTATAGCTAAATAATGAAAATAAATTGATAGTTGGGTGATAATGGGATAAAAACCACCATACCCCATGGATATATTCATATATCCTAGTGGATAATATCAATTGTAAACATCCAATATTCTTTTTAATTGTTACACTCTGTTCAGTTTTGTTGAAAAATCATGAGAGTGATTGACTTTTGAACAAAAATATTATCATAAATTAAAAACACCTATCACTATTAATAAAAATTAAAATCATATAAAATGTTAGGATATCTTATAAATAAAATGTAATTATCTATTTCAGTGTTTGTTTCCCACAAATTTTTTTCCCATATTTTATGCATATCATTTCCAACATCTAATTACTTCCCTTTTCTCTATTAATTTTTTCCTTCTTATTTTCATATATAAAGTAGTGGCACGTTTTTTACTAACCAATATACATAATACATTGTGCTGTAACATTTAAAGTTCTAGAACGATCTTTTAATGCATCATTCTTCACGAGGGAAACTTTATAAATTCTAATTCATTATGTGTTAATACATTAGTTACATTATTAGAATGAAAAAACTAGTTTTATGATGAAGTAATAACCACATATATATAAATAATACCATTCCAGCATACATGACTATTTTTAATACATATAATATATAAATTTCCTCCCCTTTTAGGAAAATTATACAAGTTCACATGACAAACTAATAAAAATATAAGGAATATTTCATGGATTAAAATAAAAAATCAATCTCTTAATAGATGTTACTCTCCTTATTTTGATAATTTTGTACAAATAAATATATATATCAAAAAATTCCAGTGAATGTGTCTATAAAATCAATATATTGGGTATATTTCCAAAAGGAAATGCTCCTATAATACCCCATTATAATATCAGAAAAATATAAAGTTTAATTTACCCATCTTTTTATCCTCCATTTTCAAATACATTGAAATATAATCGATGTTAAAAAACATATATATTTATCATCATTATATATTTCCATATCATTTCAATCTATAAAAACCTCATAGAATATAAAAGTATGGGTTTTTATGTTAGGGGAAAATTATATGTGATTTAAAAAGATAATAATTCTTGATTGAAATTAAAATATTAGGAATATCTATAACTCAGATCCACTGCATAATTTTAGAAAACTGAAAATATTTATAAAGATTCATCCAAGTATAATGAATATAGTATAACAAATTCATTGATACTTGACGTCAGCTGAGTAAATTTTTTGATCCTTTGATAGCTTTTTAAAGAATCACTAATATGTAATTTTTATATTATAAATAAAAGGTAGATCATCCTCTATTTTTATAGTATAATACATTATAGTTCGATCCCACATATCTAACTCTAGATATGTCACTACATCAATCACTACTTTAAATAGTTGGAGTTGTTGTCCATTTTGAATGGATTTTCACTTGATAGCTAAAGAATGACAATCAAAATCAACTTATCTATTGAGATTTCTCTCCATGTTGAATAATTATTAATATATTAAGAAGAAAACCATCAACTAAACCATGGAATGGTTTAAAATATTCAATTCCAATCCTCCTATTTAGAAATTTTTCCCTTTATATAAGAAAAAATGGAATGAGAGTCATTTTTACTAAACCCCAAGGTTATTAAATGAGATAGAAAAATATATTAAATGTTTTATATGGAATGGATACATAACTTATTATTTGTGTCTATATTTTTTTGTACGAATAGGTACATCTCAACTTCGGAATTTGTTATAATCACCAAAACATATGAAGGTGTATTATGTTTTCATAGTCTTTGATCCATTTCACCCTAAACAAACATATTTTATAGTGGTGAAATTTCAGGCATTAAAAAAATGTCATGATAATTATAATAAATCCCTAAATGTGTAAATATCCCCCAGACATCAACATCTATATCATGATATCCATATAGAAATGATACATGAATATTTTGATACCAATAAAGTTGACTTTGAACGAAAATTATTAATTTTAATGATTATAAATATAATTTGAATATTATTAACGAATCTTATAACTAAATGGATTAACTACATATTTTCTCTTATCACATAAAAATATGAATTTATTCTATCATATTTATCTCTCCTGATTTCCTTGTAAAAATATATCTTTAATAAAATATTTATTCATTACATACAGAAATATGAAAACATAATAATGGAATACCTACTATATATGGTGTAAAAAATTCTGATTGGTTCCAATAAGATTTACCACTAGATCATTAAAAATATGAAGAAGTTATCCTGTAATAAATAGAATGATTATTGGAGTCAGGTAATAATTTCATAGGAGGTGTTCATGAGGCATTGCCTCATAAATATAGATTATTGAATACAAATGTAGATCAATAAAATGATGATCATGTTATAATAAAAAATATACTATAATAACAATTTGGAATCATTAATGATGGACCATAAATAGATAAAATAGGAATATATTCCTCTTATAATTAATGGATATAATATATTTAGGGGAATCTCTAGGACCACCATAATAATTTAAACATAGATAATTAAATCTTGTTCAATAATAATAGACAAGTATTAAAGTTTAATTTAAACAAATACTGGACATGGATAACTGTGGTGTGTCTTAGAATAATAGAAAATGATAACTACATTTTTTATATGAATAACTAATAAGTATTGCTTAATCATGTCTTCAGATAATGGACAATGATGGTCTATTCATGTTTATAAATAGAGGATAAACATAAGTCCATCATTCCCAGGAATAGTTCATAATTATATCTGAATTGTGTAGTTGAATAGTGGAATAGATTGACAACATCATGTCCTAGGATAATGGATAAGTCTATATATATTATTTCCAAGCATAATAATATCATGAGATATAAATATGATACAAATTAATTTGGGGGATATACAATTTCATCCCAACCATCACATAAATCATATCATTTCATATATATTATACATAAATATAAGAAAAATTATAGATACATCAAAATTAATAACATTATTAACCAATGATCGTAAATACACAAGAAAATAATTACCCCAAAGTTATTTAAATTTTATAAAGAGTTAAACCAGATGATACTATGAAAGTAAGTATCAAATCTGATGAATATTATTAATAACATTACGAATAATCCATAATCAAATAATGGATGTATTGAGTATTCATAATGGGGATTTTTTTGAAATAAATATTAGTTTAACCATAATTATTGATAATATTTGATGATTTTAGTGATGGACAAACTATTTAAATAGAACATTATTTCCACAATACCCTTGATATATAATAAATTGGGTATAAAATCAATGAACTTTTTAAAAAATAATAAATTCTTATAAGAAATATGTAATGATTGGAGATAAAATCTAAAGGATATTATTATTGATGAAAATTATAATATAGGAGGTTGATAAATTTATGAGGATTTATAAAAATTATTCCATGTTTTTTATACACTATTGAAGTAATCATAAAAAAGTAAAATAAATATAAAATATCATTTTCAAGAAATGGAAAAAAAGGTAGAAATATTTCAATAAAAATATATTATAAATGTATTTTTAATATATAATAATTTCATTAATATGTAACAATTTTTACAAATAGATAAAAATTGAAATGCAATCCCGAAAATAGTTTTCATAACATTTTTTAAAATTTTCATAAAAATACTTAAAAAGACACTTTAAAAATCATTTTAAATCACTAAAAAATGTGTTTGAATTTTTTATTTTAAAAATAAAATTCCCTATTAATTAATCCATTAATTTAAATAAATATATATTTTATGAAACATACCAATTATTGTATGAAATGGCATAAAATTTATTTATTTTTCTAAATTTTTGGATTTTTTTAATTTTCTACCACTGATGAAGTGAGGTATGATATATTTTGTTTAATTAGAATGATTTTTAATATTTAAAGTAAGAATGATAATATATATTTTTATTTTTAAATTATAATGATAATTGTATTTGGTGTGAGTGAATATGGACATTATAAAAATGTATATGAATCACAATGAATATGTTTTTATTTAAAACATCATAATTTATCAATAAAAAGTATTTAAAAAGAGGACTATGTGACAAAATTTTAAATCCTCATAATGTAAGAGAAAACACATTAAAGTAAAATAAAATGATAAATTATAATCAATAATAGAATAATAATGTTTATAAAAGCATAACATAACTCTTTGAAATGAAATTGAATTAAGAATCCCCATACAAAGTTGATAAGAAATTTAAAGGGAAACTGGAAAGAAATAATATACCAAAAGAAGATGAAAAATAATCTACTTTAATTAAAAAAATTATAATTTAATTAAAAAAATAAAAATATTTATTAAATATTAATATAAACCCCAAATAGATACATTCAATGGTGGAAACACTTATATCGAAATAATAATGGCTTGTGGAATGGATGTTTTAAGGATGGATGTGTAATATCTCATATATAATATATAAAAAATATCAAATATAGAATATATATATAAGTGAGGATGAAATTGACATTGATGTGTAAAATAAATTTTTGAAAAGGAATCATAAATTGGAAATTAGAAGGAATGTATTGGACACCCTTACATTACCTCAGAATGGAATATAAAAGTTGAATGATTGAATGAAATGAGTGATACCTCAATAATAATATCTCAAAATGTGGATAATTATGTGGAAATATAATAATATTTGGAGGTGTAAATGTTTTTGAAAATATATTATAATAAATGAAATTATTATTATAAAAGAAATGGTGATGTTTAAAAACATTTAATTCATTATATTAATGGATTTTAAAATTGGTTTTATTGGTGGTAATAGATAATATCTCATACATAAGAGATAAATAATACGTTACTAATATGGACATATAAACTTTTCAGAGTACAAAACGATTTTTAAATTGTATTATTGTCATATTTGGTACACTATAATAAACTAAATTTTTACTTTTTATTAAAATAATATACATATATTTAATATTATCACCAAATGAATATTATTCTATATAGATATATTATGATAATTATCCTAAAATATTATTCTTATCAAATTGTTATAGTTATTGCCCTACTATATTTAGAATCTAAATATTCTATGACAATATTTAAAAATAAATATGTTTTATGGTTTATATAAATCAATATGAATGAACATAGAATACATTTATGTATAATGTGTTGAGGGATCATAAGTATTGATACTTTTTCTCATGAGGATTACTTTGGGGATCTCTAAGAAATAGAGGTAATGAGGACTGAACAACTAATAAGAATTCAATTTTTTTCCATTGTATATTCTTATCTAAAAAATTATGTATTGGTCTTTAGATATTATATCATTACTAATGTGAAAAATTAATCATGTTCCAAGATACATTGATGAAACCATGAAGGTATATTCTCATTGGAATGTAAGTAAGTGTATTGTGTTTTAGGTTCATCAAAAGTGACATAGAATTAATGGATTTGTTGGTAATGAAATATCCCATTCCATATTAATGGAATAATATGTCTCAAGACAATTGATTGAAATGGAATTATTAGACGCATTCCATGGTCAAGGTAGTTTGTAGAAAATCTCATTTCTAAATGTTGTAGAAAAATTAAATTACTGTATATGGTGATGACAAATGCAAACATCTGAGAGGATTCAAAATATTTTAATAATGGGAATATATTACATTTTAGTATATAAAGAAATGTTTATTAGTATTTACATGAACTAATTTATATTTGGATTCCTTGATGTATCAATTGATATTGATCTGGGATATTAGATAAGAGCACCTATTTTCCACTTAGAAATTATAATATAGCATCACAAACTATGTGTATACTAAAAATCATTTAATTATATTAAATTTAAATTATAGAATAAATTTATTCACTTGTTTTTTGGAATAGTATTAATTAAAGTAAAATAATATGAAATATGTGAATGTCAATATATATATTTTTTTGTATTATTATGTGAATTTAATATATTTTGGGGGATGTGGATCGTTTTTATTAATATGATGGAAAATATATATTTTAATTAATATCAGTTATATATATATTAATTAATTTATTTTAAAAATATTATTATAGTGAACACATTTAATGAGTTATATTAATAACAATGATAGTATATTTTGACATGGAGAATAACATAGATTATATAATTGGTAAGGGAATTTATTCATTTGTCATTATTTAACACTATGTTTATATTCTAAATGATTTAGTTTTTAAATTATATGGGATGACAAAATTCTGGTCAAACAATTATTGTTTGATCAAGCCCTATATTGAAATATATCCTTCCTCTCAATAATCTATAGAGAGAACAATATACAATTGTCTTCATTAATGATGAATAATGAAAATCATTTGAGGAATCTGTTCTAGTATGAAAAGTTTCAAGAATTATTTTATATATTAATGGATCATATGTGGATATATCTAGAGATATCCTCACATAGAAACTCCACAAGAAAAAAACAATAATTTTGTAGATAAAATATTGGTCAAGGATATTACCATGGATGAAATAGTTTTTAATTTAAAGTAATTATCAATTTATTGTGAAATATCCATCTATTACATTATGGGGGGAACATCCGTAATGTTTCCACTACACCTTTTAAACATAAATAGGTATTACTGTGGCCAAATTATATTTTATAATTATTTATAATTTATTTTATCAGTTTCATTCATTGGTTTTTATTTTTCTTATTTAGATTTTTAGTTTATGTCTAATGGTTATGATGATGTATTAATTGATATTTGTATATATAATAAATTTTTGATTATCTATGACTAAATTTCAATGATCCCAAAAAAATTCAATATTCATTGGCTACAGAAAAAGGATTTAGAGTGTGTAATATTCATTTACATATTAAGTGATCTTTTTTGTTCATCATATAAGGTAGATTTCCATAAATCATAGTGTTTTATATGGGTCAGTACGTGATTCCATTATATATATTACTTATCAACAAAATATATGGGATGATATGGAATACATGGTGTGTAACAAGAAATTACATGCGCTGTATCCCATTAGGAATTATACACCATTTAATTCCTAACATGTATTGTTGGTCAATATGTGAAATTAATATAGGTCATATATTTATTAAAAATATATAAATGTGTTGAGACATGAACTATATAGAATGTAAAATATTTACCTATCACAATATCAAATTATTTTTGACATGTTGTGAGGGTAAACATTCTATATCAATAAATTCAACATAATATTTGATACTATATGGAATGAAATGGTATATTTACACAATTTTTACTACACACACATTCATGTGATACATTCCACATACCTTAAAGATTTATTTGAAATTTATACATGTCATTAAGTATATGATGATTGAACCCATGGAATAGAAAATCATCTACATCATGGAATGTTGTGTGAACATACAAGTCCTGAAGTGCATGGAAAATGAATCTCACTAATCACAGAGTATCTCAATCAATTTCTAGAGACTATACACACCATTTTCATTTTAGATATGATGAAATATTATTTAATACGGTACAATAAATACAATACATTTGACATATGAAGTAAATTTCATACTCTAAATTATTTTAAATTGACAGTGTTAATTTTTTTTATTTAATAATAATTGATTGGAATATTAATGTTTTTGAAGTAAAATTAATTTGAAATAATATAAGATAAATTATTATTTTATTTATATAATTATTATTTTATTATTTCATATCAATTTATGATATTAAAATTGATTTGAAATAAATTCTAGAAATTATAAATTTTGTTTTTATTTCATGTTTTGAATGATTGTGATCTTTAACAAACCTATGTATGTGTTGAGCATATTAATTTAATTTAATAATATATTTTATGGTTCATTACGTTATAATTATTATTAAATTTAATATTATGATCTTATAATCATCTCCACCTCATTTATTATGTTTTTAGTTATATTCCCAATATTTTCATACATAACCCTAAATCTAGAGTTTCCTTCACCTGAATTTGATTATATATTTATAAACCATTGAAATACCTACTAGACATGATCATTCAATAGACGAGTCAAGATAAATACATCATAGAAAATACAAAGAAGAATGGTAAATAAAGAAACTTGAGATAAGATTAGGATTATGAATTAATTTCACCTATAATCAAGGTAAACTTATCACTTCTTGATAAACTAATGACTTGGTAAAATTAGATGATCATATCAATCTTTTATTTTTATTTTTTCAATAGATAGTTACATTTTGTGTCATGAATGGTTTATATATATTATTAAACATTATATCATAATATAAATAAATTATCCATCATAATTAAATTAAATAAAATAATGTTTATATGTCATGACATTCCCCTCTTTGGAACCCCTCTTGTACCTATAACAAAGATGAGAGTAACCTCTAAGACCTTCCTCAAATAATCCCTAAGTTGGTGACTAGCATCGTGTGTATAAATACACAATAGAAGAGGCATTAACATAAATAATCCAAAATTTATAATAGATAACCCCAAAAAACTCCATCACATGATATATATAAGAAACCAATGCATAATAGAATAATATAAATCAATTAGAGAGGCCTCCAACATAAAATATTGAAACATTCCTAAGGATATCAATAAAAAATATCTCCTACCACTAATCTTGTTATTTCCATCTCGGTCACCATAGCCTTCCGAGAAACCTCTATTACATATTTATATTTATTAGGGTAAGAATAAAATTTATACTATGTAGGATCATACCCACGGTCTATCATGAAAATATGATGATTTCATACTAATTACCTAGTAAATAAACCAGATAAGAGACATGAACCTATAAAAAAAATATTTTCCCCTGCCTCACCAAGGACCTCTCACCAAATCACACATCCGAGTATCATAAATTCATATCAAAAGAATATATGTTAAGGAACCCTACATCCACTTCACCATTGGTTTTTCATTCTCACTCCCCAATGTTAAATATCCCTTGCAGTCATCTCTTCTATAATAATAATCATTCAAAAACTAGTCCATTTTGATATGGGATGAACAATAGTTGTACCTATCCCAAAACACCATGGGGTCTATAATCTCATGAGGGAGTTAGTCAATATCCACATATATCACACCACAACTCCATTATCTGCAAACCACATATATAATATCACACTGTTAACTAGGGTATAAGTGTATCATGGACATGAAGGACATCGACTCGATTCCATCCTTCTAATAGGAATGACACTCACCAAGTATCATGTTATCTCATCACCAGTCAACCCCACAAATTATGTCATCATCGGCTGGTACTACCCCAACAATTGGTTACAACTCTTATGTTATACTATGGATGAGAGAGTATAGAAGAGTGGGTAGTCATATATCATTTTTATTCACCATCCTAGATGTTTGGGAAAACACCCACAATAACATCTGGGTGTTGGTATATAGTACTTGAATTCAGTGGGGTATATATAAAAATCAATGAAAGTTTTATATATTAATGATAGTCAAACAAAATTCTTACCCTACGGTTTCACACCAAACATCCATAACATAACCCATAGTTGTCTTCACAGCACTGTGAACTCTATAACTAGTTGTTTCCACCTCTTCAATACATCCTAACCCACACACAAAACATTAAATAGTTTCAAAATAGACCACAATTCCATTCAATAACCACATAAGAAAAAAATTTATGGTTTAATATTTACCAATAATGTTCCATTATTTAATCCACTTAAACCCATATTTATTGTTAATCCATTTCCCACCATTATCCATGAATATTCCCATAATTAATTTTTTCATTCATAAATAAAATTTTCTTGTACAAGAAACCTTTATTCAATTCTATCCAATGATGTTAAAAAAAGTTTCATCATTACCAACTGTATCCCATAGATATCGGGAAACTATGAAGTTAGCCCCTATAAACACTAACCTACTACCAATAAAACATCCCTAAAAACATCCTAATATAAATATGGAAACCACAAATTCAACAATCACATTAGCACATGCCAAAAATAATCATGTCACCCTCAACTATATTACAACAAAACCCATCACAATGCATGCTACACGCAACAACCATTATATCCCTTCATCATAAAACCACATCCCCAATAAATCAATAATCACAACCACACAAACTCTTCGAAAGGCCACACCTAACAAAATATATATAAAGTGAACAAGAACATATGCCAAAATAACAAACAGGAATGTAACATAAGCCAACCAATATTAACATCAACCTATGTCACATCCTCACAATTTAAATAATCCTATAAAAAACAAATCAATTAAATAATCACTGAAATATAAAACAAATAAATGTTAAATAACCATTTTAATTACCAAAATTTAGTGTTTATCGATTTAGGTGAGTTTTTTACAACATATGAACATAATAAGGCCTCAAAAAAAAAACATATGTTAATAACTAAAAAATCATGATTCTAATAGAAATTCCAATAAAGGTATTTTAATAATTGGCTTCCATTTGAGAAAAAATAGGTTCACCTATATCCCTATCATTAATTAATTCGATCCACTATCTAAAAAAACCAAACCTTTCCATTCACCCATCAGAAAATAAAAATATTCTAATTTCATATTATCACAAAATTAATGAGAGATCTCATTTCCCCTACATCATTCAATTCATTAAATATTGAAATGTAATATACAGTTAAGAATTATTAATCTGTAGGAAAACATGTTCAATGGAATTCCAAAAACACCTTGGACAACACACTGAAATTCAAAGTGGAATAATTGTAAAGAATTAATAATTAAGGAATTTAATAAAACCATGAATAAAGATAGAATAACTCACTTTGGTTTTTTAATATTCATTCTGCCCGTGTTAAGAAAGAAATATTCAATAAAGGGGAAAGATACATTTAATATATCCAAAAGAATCCACGAATTAAGAGGAAATAAATTAGAATAATGAAAATAGAAATGTAAGTAAAAATTATATCTAGTATAGTAAAACATTAATTTATGGAATGAAACTAACTCTAACACCTGTAGGTGCAGAAATATGTGCTCCGAGAAAAGTTAACTGAAGATACAGTCATTTGAGATGAATTCCAAGCACAATTTCCACAAAAATCATCCTAGGGGTCTGTCACGCAATGAACCTTCATAGAGCCCATCAATACCACAACCATGATAAGGTAGAAGGTAGGTTTATTTTTTTAGTACAATGAGCCCTTAAACCACACTAATATAGGAGGAAGATGACTTCAAGAGTCTGATGAGCCCCGAGACCACACTATGGAAGGAGGGAGACAACTCCGTGAGGCTGACAGAGCCACAACTCATCAAAGAGATCATTGTTTCATCCCGACATGCCTCCGAGCATTGTGAAACCCCTATGCCTATAAATACCCTGCTCAACTCACCTAAAAATCACTATTACCCCATCCTTTTAACTTCTCTTCATCCATTTGGAGAATCCCCATGTTGACTGCTAACTCAAGAAAAAAATGAATCACCCAACATACTGATACATCGAATAACACACATTAACTTGTTCCTATTTACCTTTTTCTATGGTAGGGATTACCCTAACCAAGGTCTACTCTATTTTTGTTGGCGTAAGTCCCTCTAGGGTACTTTAGGATTCACATATAAATAACCCTTCATGAAACACTCATTGTCCAACTCATGGATTCATGCCAAGGCAGGGTCACCCTTCTTCACAAAGTTCCTTTCTTTTCAAAGCCCCTAACATCCGTGAAGAAACTGATATTCATAAAGAACCTATAGGTGATACCCCTACTTTGTGAGACCCTCTTCTCTGTGGCCCTCCATGCTTGTATGTAGTGACTTCTTATTCCATCATGCAGTGTTCCTTATTATATTTCCCTACATATTTTTTGTCAACATAGGCACTATAGTACCTCTTGTTTTCATGTATAGGCATGATAACATGGACCCCACTATCAACCACTGCTCTACCTCTCTCTTATATGAAATTGATAATTCCTTCCCTTCCCCCAAGTATGGGAATGTATCTATTATATAATTCTAAGAGGTTATGAGTGAGTTTTCACCATGTCCAAGCTATAGGATGTGAAGCTTCCTAGAACAAGCATCCTCAACACATGAGGTTAAAATATGGATTTCCAATTTGTATAAAGACTGAGAGTATTATATAGGGTATAGGATCATGAACATTTATCTTTCCATATTCTTATTCCACCCTCTCTCTCCCTCTATAGTCTTTGTCACATTGTATGCCTCGGGACGTCTCCACGTAAGCCCCAACAAAACATTAATAGGGTGATATGTTTGAAATAGGAATAGAATGATATCTTACTCACATGGAATTTGATCCTCCTCATATATCAATAAATCCTCCTTGGGATTATTTCATGTGTAAGCCTCACTACATCTCTCACTGATGCATCTTTCCTGAAACAACCATCATGTCTACTTCTTCCTCTTGTTTCTCACAGAAAGCATGACTCACATGGTATTAGAGGGTAGTGGTTACCATGACACCCTTATTCTAAGCATCCTCCATGGAGTAAGACCCATATTCCACCTTCACGGTCTGCTAGCTATGCGTAAGCCCTACACTACTAAACTACGAAGGTTTTTATCCCTGTCTTCTAAATAGGGTAAGTAGGAAGCCTCACTGATGTTTAGTCCTGAACATTGGTAAACCTTAGTACCCTACTCCTAGGGGTGAATGTAAGGACCTGAACCAAGTTTCCTGGAGCCGGTGCCTTATTTTATTACAATGGAATATAAACAAGGAATAATAATCCCAAAGAACTATGTAGTTTAGTATTTTTAGAAATATGGATACATACATAAGTTCAACATTACAACATGAAAAGAAATACAACATAGATACTCCTTAGAAAAATTACATAAATCCAAGGTTATTTTAGCATTTCATTCATAATAAAATTCTCCATGTCCTGAGAAAATGTAAACTAGGAAATAGGTGATCTCAAATGCTCAGTAAGGGTAAGAAATATGGATGAAAATATATAAACATTAGGAAAGTTGAATAACTAAAAACATATGTCTTTGACAAAAACATGAACAGATTATGGTAGGAAGAAGAGTTGAGTAAGTAATGCCATAATAAAACATAATCATGGATATTATACTAGTCGAATATCCACATGAACCATAAATACTATTTTCATAATGGGGTCATGCATAATGTAGGACATGATTAACATACTGTCAGGGCCTTGTGCCAAGACCATAAATAATCAATTGGTCAAGGCCTTGTACCAAGATCGTAGTTTGTCTCCTAAGACCTACTGATTCACCGAGGGGCTATAACTCACCCAACCCAACACTTACTATTTACAATGAATTAATCTTATAAACAAGGATAAACATAAACAACATACACATTCATATTGAAACTAACATATGAAATGTAAATAACTTTTCCCAATCATTAATGATACTAACCATTGAGAGTAATATGGTGAATCATTTCAAAATAGCACATACATAGACAGACTATTCATAAAATAAAAAATAGTGGATGTTATCATAGGATATAAACCTCAATGAAGTAAAATATTCATCAAATGACATTGACATAGATGATGATTCATTTAAATGAGACCATTGAAAAATCCTTGAGGAAATAATCCTTAAACATTCCAAAGTGTCACATACCACCTTGAAACATTCAAATCATAATCTCTTAAAATATCATGATAATAAGGTGAATCTTGATATGATATACCAAATGGAAGTACGTACACCAAAAGAATGAAATAATTGGTGAACAATTAATATATCTCATAAAAGTTTATGTGAGATGAGAAAAATCCTTTTTACTTTTGAAAGAAGAGTTGTTTTTGAATATCATTTATATTTGGTATAAAATTAGATTGTAAAACATAATATCCTAGAAAATAATATACTATGACATTGAAATTATATTTCATGAATAAATTCTTTCCCACTAAAGTGAAATCATGTAAATAGAGTTCTTAAGATTCATTAGAAATAAATCATTTCAGAGATTTTTAAGGATAGTTTTAAAGAGAATAATAAAGTGAAAATGCACGTTTGTTCTCTTAAATCCATAAATAATCCAATATAATATTTCATGATAAAATAATTTTTTTATAAAAATAATGGAGGCTATATATACATTATGGTGTGCACATGAAAATAGGTAAGAATTTGAAAAGATATCTTGAATTGGGTTTGTATTTTAGAAATAATTTTGAAAGTTCCTTTTAAAATGTGTAACTCCAAATAAAATTAAGAAGAATTATGCTTGGTAAACATATATATAACAATAAAAAAAATTAGAATAGCACAATAATATATAATAATTTTATTGAGGTAATTTGACAATAAAATTAACCCCAAAGAAAATGGAGGTTCAGGTGGAAAAACCCATACAACTTTGTAATCAATTGAACCGTATGACCCAAAATTAATGCTCATTAAATGATAAATTGAATATCATAAAAATAATTAAATTTAATATAAGAAACATGAATGGGTATTATAAATACACTATACACATGTAATTGTAGTTATTACAGAATATATCTCAAAAATGGAAGTGATATGAAGAAACCCTTACCTTATGTCCGAATGTGTTCTGCTCTTGAACTTAAGGTCATGGAATATGAAATTATTATTAATAATAATTTATTTAATAAACTATTAGACATGTATTTAGGTTGTCATAATTATATTTATTTCATTTATTCCCTTATAGATTAGTTATTATATTGAATTTTATCGTTTTGGAGTGTTCGTTTTCTTTATTTTCATAATCGGTTCATTTGATCTTAAGTAATGGAGTTCATGTGGAATGAATGTAAATCTATATAATTGAAATTACATATTATTTATGATCATCTTGAAGTGTAAATGGTAATTTCCATCATCTGTTTACATGGAAATAGGATTAATCGTTATATGAATTATTAATGACATTCACTTAGATTATTTAAGCAGTATTTTGATTATTAGGAACTAGTTTGGTTATATGATTTAATAATATGTACATATACTATATCCTAACTATTAGATAGTTTATAATATATATTATAGTTTGTTTCAATCATCAAAATGGTTTCATGACCAGTAATGTAAGAGAAATTTAATAATGAAACTTCATCGTCCACGAAGGTTATAAATTGGAACCTCATGGACGTTGATCTCGTTTATAAAATAAAAGAGAGAGAGAGAGAGAGTAAGGATATTAATGATGGTTATTCCATTAACATGATATAATTCTAGTATATAGATGATAACAGATCTATCATGGTCATTTAGACAGAGGAGGTGAGGAGAGGATAAAAAAAGAAGATAAATTGAAATGAAACTAAATGAAAAAGAAAGGTGCTTTACCTATTGAAATAACCTCCTTGAGAACCTCCTTAAGGGAAGGGGTTTTAGTCTTTTGGAATGACCAAGAACTTCTTGGATGTGGGGAGTTACTATGGAAGGGTATTTGGGCAAAAATATGGTGATCTTAATGGCTTAGAGGAGTGAAGATAAGAGGGAGTGAGGGGGGTTTTATAGTGGAGGAGAGGAGGGTTCTCATATTTTTTTACTAATTAATTTATTAATTTCCCTCAAGACCATAAATAGTGAATATTAAAAGACCATGAATAGTAATAAATTCATGTGAGTTTGAACCAAGTGGTCTTACATCATCCTTGACTCAAGCATGATGTAGAAAATTCTGGTTTTAGCATTTATTGTGAATTATCATATTTTCCTATTCATAAAAAATTCATGTTTTTTTAGAAAAATACCAATATTCACCCAAAACCAATTTTAGATGCTTAGAATCAAAACAGAAGTCAATTTTTCAAAAATAATTTTCTATATATGATTTATTTAATATTTAATTAAAATCATAATTTATTCTAAAAAACAGTTTTAAGATATTTATTTACTAATTCCAAAACATAGGTATATAATACTTTACCTTCAATATTATTTTTATACTATCATAGGTAAGGTTAAATTTTATTAGGTTATATGTTACTATTCATAATGGTAGGTTACTATTCACAAAAAAATAATTTTTTTCTTATCAGACTCCAAATAATTTACTGATTGCAATAGTGTATATAAGATTTTAAAAATTCACATCACAGAAGTGATAAACTTATGTTTACTTGGATAGGTTATCAAAAATTTATGTTTTTAGAGCCTTAGTGAACCCTGAATTCTATGATAAATCTATGTGAAAAATTCTTGGGGTTTTACATTATCCCCTCATTACAAAAATTTTTGTCCTTGAAATTTTAAATTAAACATTGAAAGTTAATGGTTGATACTAGAAAATTACTTTATAGAATCCCACATAGGAAATAGGGTTTCTAAAAACGGTTAAGGGAGATGATGTGGTCACTCCAAAAATTATACTTTCGAATGAGGTGACAATAGTTGGAAGTAAAAATCTGAACACGGAAGAAAAATTTAACTATGAAGTTCTGATAGAACATGATAGAGGACTTGTTCAGATGAATGTTGATTACTAAAAAACTATAAACAAAAAAATCATTGACATTATCAATGATTAAGAAAACATTTTATTTAAAATTATTTTCCTTGATTTGAGTAATTTTTCCACTCTTTAAAGGTATAAAAATACATTTCTACTTACAAACTCATCCTTTTATTACGCTTGAATTATCTATACCTCCTCACTTAGAATGGTTTATTCCATTTTGTGAAGCAATACATTAACCTCTAAATGATCATACAATGATCAACTTAAACCATTTCATAAATGGTTAAAAAATTCAAAAATATAATGATTCAACACATTATAATGAAGTCCTCTAAATTTACAAGAAGAAAGTATCATTAAACCTTAATTAACATAAAGCAGCTCTATATTTCACATTCCAAACATGTGAATAACTTCATCATGTATCCGATTGAAATATGGTAATAACTTGAAATACATTAAAAACTGTATTAGAAACATGAATTCTTCTGTATTATTTAAGTAAGATACTTTTTATTGGATATATTCCTAAAATCCAAAAGTATTGTAAACTTTATAGATGATAGTATAGACAACTTCTCAACAAGTCCCTAATCTGTTCCAAGATAGTCATTTCTTATCTAAATCAATTATTTCTTCATCATTATCTCAACATTAGATAAGGGTTTTCTTTCACTCAAACATGATTTTTTCTAAAAAGGTTTAACTTTATACTGAATAACTTTCCATTTGTACCATTCGTCATATGACCTCAAATCCTTAATGAAATTGTACTACAGTACAATCCTTATACATCTCATAATTCTTACTACCAGTACATTACTGAAAAATATTCATATGACATGATTCTTGACTGGTCAAACTAATCATTATACTTTATCTATGGTAGCATCATAACTTGATCATTATCCAAAATCATCATTTGAGGTATATTACTTTGACGATTGGGATATTTATTCGCATAGTGTCCCACCTCCTTGCAGTTAAAGCATTGTATATTAGAAACCATTTTCTTACCCTTTAAATCATGAAATTCGTGTCCTTTTTCTCCACAATTGTAGCAAACACCCATTCCCTTCAAGCATTTACTAGAGTGATTATTTCTATAGTTGTCACAT
This sequence comes from Viscum album, assembly GCA_963277665.1. NCBI lineage: Eukaryota > Viridiplantae > Streptophyta > Magnoliopsida > Santalales > Viscaceae > Viscum > Viscum album. Next base: position 1,562,580,134 of record OY728123.1, read on the forward strand.
GTGGGAAGACACTTATTTCACTTCTTCCCTTTATCCCCATATCTCTTGGCCATACTCTTATTATTTTTCTTCCCATCAAAGCCATAGGACTCATATAAGTATTTACATACCTTTTTAACACATGATATCATTTCATCATATAATGAGGATACATGGGAGACAATATTCCTTTGAAAAGATGGATTAAGATTTTTAGAGATGTGATCCTTCTTACTATTTTCATCACATGCATTGGAGAAGTTTTCATTCCTTATACTAGGATCCATTTCTAATCAAATCCTATATATATATTTGCTCATAAAATCATGAACTCTCTATAACTCTAAACATGGTATAGCACATATAATAAATTTATGAATAGTAAATACTAGGACCATATTCTTTGGTTACATCGGGGGCATAAATCCTTCAAAATCAAGGGTAAGTAAAATGTGAATTATCCTATGAATATCCCCCAGGAGTGTCAATACCAAGTGTGCATCAAGGCCCATTGTTGTGTACCAGGATACCTCGGGTCAAACCTAAAACTCCTTGTTAGAGTTTTCACTCCTAGGTACATTTGTGCTAGAGCCACCTATACCTGTTTGTATCCAGACAGTGATTTATTTTCTAGAAAGATCCATATAATCTATTCCTTACCTAGATTCTAGGACGTTCTTGTATGTTTTTCCTCAAATACTACCTTAGGGATTTGTCCCCTAATCTATATTTTCTGATATAGTTTCCATGATTTCTACTAAACATCCTTTGATTCCAACTATAAGGACCCGACCCCAGTTTCCCAAAGCTGGAACCTTATTTTATTACATTGGAATATAAACAAGGAAAAATAATCACAAAGTAATGAGTAGTTTAGTAGTTTTGGAAATCCATATATATACGCATGTTCAACATTACATCATGAAAAGAAATACAACATAGAAACTCCTTAGAAAGCTTCCATAACTCCTAAGTTATTTCAGCATGTCACTCTTAATTAAATTCTTCATGTCCTAAGAAAATGAAACATAAGAAAGGGGTGAGATCAAATGCTCAGTAAGGGTAAAAAATATATTGGAATATATATAAACATTAAGCATGTTGAATAACTAAAAACCTATTCCCTTAACAAAAACTTGGACCATTATAGCAGGAATAATAGCTGAATAAGTAACTCCTTAATAAAACATAATCATGGGTATTCTACTAGTCAAATTTCTACATGAACCATCAATACTATATTCATAATGAGGTAAAGAATAATGCGGTACATCATCACCATATCGTTAATCCCTCGTTCTAAGACTATAAATAATCAATTTGTCAAGGCCTTGTCCCAAGATCGTAGTTTTTCTCATGACACCTACCGATGCACTGAGGGGATATAGTGGGACCCCCTAAAACTTACTATGTCCAATTAATTCCTCTTATGAATGGGTATAAACATAAACAAAATACACATTCATATTGAAACTAACATATGAAATGTAAATAGATTCCCCAATCATTAATCATAAACACTAACCATTCAGATTAATAAGGAGAATGGTTTCAAGATAGCACATCCACAAAAAAAACTAATCCTAAAATAAAAAATATTAGATGATATAGTAGGAGATAATCATAAATTAAGTTAAATATTAATCAATGTACGTTGACATTGATGATGATACGTTTAAATGTGACCATTGAAAAATCCTTGAAGAAATAATCCTTAAACATTTCAAAGTGTCTCATACCACATTGAAACATTCAAATAATAATCTCTTATAATATAATGATAATAAGGTGACTCTTGATATGATATAACAAATGGATGTACATACACCACAAGAAAGAAATATGTGGTGAACAATGAATATATCACATAAAAGTTAATGCGAGATGAGAAAAATCCTTTTTACTATTAAAGGAAGTGTTCTTTTGGAAAATAATTTGTATTTGTTGTGAAATCATATTGTAAAAATAAATATCATATAAAATAAAAGACTATGAAATTGAAAATATATATTAGGCATAAATTATGTCCCACTAAATTGAAATCCTATAAAAAGAGTTCTTAAGATTCTTTAGAAATTAATAATTTTAGAGGATTTTTAGGAAAGTATTATATTGAATTTTAAAGTGAAAAGGCACATTTGTTCTCTTAAATCCATAAATGACCCAATATAAATTTTCAAGATAAAATGAGTGTTTTTATAAAAATAATGTTGTCTTAAAACAGATTCTGCTGAACACTTGAAAATGGCTAAGAATTCGAATATATCCCTTGAATCGGGTTTGTATTTCAGAAATAATTTTGAAAGATCCTATTAAAACGTGTAAATCCCAATAAAATTAGGAATGATTTGGGTTAGTAAATATATATATAAAAATCACACATAATTTATTAGGATTAAAAAATAATACATAAGAATTTAATTTAGGTAATTAGAGAATAAAAGTAACCCGAATAAAAATGGAGGTTCAGGTGGAAAAACCCTTAAAACTTTGTAATCAATTGAATCGTATGCCCCAAAATTAATGATCATAAAATGATAAATTGAATATCCTAAAAAAATATATTCATGATATGAAACATTAATGGGAAGTATACATACACCATACACAAGTAATAGTGGCGATTACGGAATATCTCACAAAAATGGAAGTGAGATGAAGAAACCTTTACCTTAAGTCTGAATGTGTTCCCCTCTTGAACTTAAGGTCCTGGAATATGAAATTATAATTATTAATATTTTATTTCAGAAACTATTAGACATGTATTTTGTAACACCCCAAGCTTCAACGGTACGTTTCCCTTTGAATAATGTAATATCTTGCATTGTACGCAACATCGAGATTCTAACACACCACGACCAATCAAACTAGCCATTATGAATAATAGTACCCACTTTTTGAAATTTTATAAATATTATCTCTCAAAATAGTCTTCATTTTTGGATTTGGAATATTGAAATTATCTTAGGGTAATTTTTGGTATTTTTCTAAAATCTTTCAATTTTTGATGAATAGTGAAAAACACTGAGTTATAGTTTAAAACGGAATTTTTATTTAAACAATTATTTATTTATTTAAATTTATTTTAGGTCAAAATAGATACATAATACCTATATAAGTCCAATTTAATTCATTGGAGTTAGTTTATAATAATTTTAGATATATAAAAATTTTATTGATCTTTTTAACCGTCTTTTACCAACCTCTTAGGAGAATTTTCAAATTTACTTAAAACATAATTTTACCACTTCTATGAGTGGAATTTCAAAAATCCAAGAGACACAGTTGATATCAGTAAGTAAAATGTGGTTCAATAAGATGAAAATAATTTTTTGGTGAATAGTAACTTTTTACTTTTGTTTACCACGGTTAAAAGTAAATAGGGTAATTAAGGGTAAAATTTATATTATTATTAACTTAACACATGTTCTAACTCTATTTTATATGTATAATTAGACTAAGAACAACCTTATGAATAAAAATTAACCTCTTTGGTCCACTTGGGTTAGATTAGGACATTTATTGTTATTTAATTCAAAGAAGAGTTAAAATCGTTAAAATCAATGTTTAATAACTAAACCATTTTTAATATAGGGATAAACATAAGATAAATTAGTTTATAAATATTAATTAGAAATCTAAAAATATTTCCTATATAATGGTATTTTATTTATAATTTTTAGACATTAAATAATTTAATTTATTTATGACACAATGATGATACAGTAATTACCTAATTAATGAAATATTAAAATAATTGATATTATAAATATCCAAATAAATGTAATTTGAGACTTTGCTGAATTCCACTAATTTTCTAGGTTAATATGAAATATTAGGGTTGGTTAGATGAATTGTTTTTGAAGTAATAATGCTATAATGAATTTAGCAAAAACAAAATACCAAGTAGTGTCAAAATTGACATAAAAGTGTTTTTAAAACGAATATTATATTATTAATTGATATTATATTCCTAAAAATCTAAGGTTCGTCCAAAAGACTTATATAATGATATTTGTATCATAAATAAACCAATTGGGGTTCTCTTGTAAGTATATAATATGTTTATTAACCATATAATATAAAAATACAAAGAGATTTGGTAAATGTCAAACTATTTAACTAAGAGTTAAATCTAAATTATAAGGTTAATATAGTGGTCCAAAACTCTCTAAAACATGTTGGTCGAGTGGTTGTGAGACCCTTACCCACCTTAGCCTTTAAATAATCAACTTTTGAGCTATTATAAATCAATAATGATTTTATTATAAAATAATATTTCTAGCTTTTCCTAAGGTGCCCCTCACCCCACTTACAAAATGGAACTTCTCCCTTCTCTCTAATTCACACTTTCAAATCCATTTTTCTTGGACAAAATCTACCCAAATACCCTCTCAAATATCCTTCCTTCATCTTAGAGGAATTACTTTAGTCAGAAATCCAACCTAAGGAGCCCTTTAGATCAAATAAAAAGGAAGAACCCGAAGAAGAGGTAAATATTTCATCACCTCTTTCAAGTTCCTTTCTTCTTCCACATCCACTTTCTTTGTTATTTCCATTCTAAAATAATAAATCCAGTATCTTCTATATACTGTGAATTTATTATAAATATGGTACAGACATATTCATTATGCTATCCATCCTTTGAATGACGTGTCACCATACGTGCATACGTATAGCTTACCGTCTCCACGTCGTGGTGTAATTGTTATTCAACACATTATTATTTAGATAGTTATAATAATGATGTTTAATTGATGAAAATAATAAATATAACATGATAGTTATTCTGTATATATGATATACCATCCAATTATATATTATTTTAATATCAAAAGAATGATATTGTCGCTCGTGCGTACGTACAGATTACCGTCTCCACGAACGCGATGAGATTCATTCCCCATTGTAACCATTCAAGACTAATTTTCATATGATTATTAAAAATAATATTTAGAGACTTGATATAATTATGTATATTAATAAGATACTTCCAATCCATAATAAATATGACTCACATAACAAATAATATAAAGGAAAATGAATCTGTTAACACCCCAAACAACGATAACACTAAGATATTATTAACAAAGCAATGTTAAAAGAGCATCTATGATATCATATTAATGTATATGATTCTTGAATAATTTAATAAGAATTATTTCACAATTATAGAGGATCTTAACCTACCCTTTACCAAGGAAAAGTAAAATGTAAGGGGTTTCTTACCTCACCATTAATTCTGTGAGATTTTCATTGTTCGCCACTTATTTATTGCATGTGGTGTATTGTGTACATACAATTGATATATATTATCATGATTCTATTTATATTCATGGTATTATGAGATTAATTTGGTGGTTATTAACTTTTTTTCATATGACTTGATTGATTACAATAAAGAAAGGGTTTTTTATCTCACTTTTATTCCCCTGAGATTCATGCTATATTGGCCACTATCTATTTTTGTGTGAATTATGTACTACCCCTGATTGTATTCCTTTTGTAATATACATTAATGTATGAATATTTAAATCTTCATTGTATGATACTTATTTCTTGGTGTGTATGTTTCTTATGTTACCAAACCAGTAAGAGAATTTCAAATTTCAATTTCCACTCATTCGGTTTTACGCAAACTTAATTGATTACTTTACTCCAAGATTATGTGTGAAATCACTATTTATTTACTTATGTATTATTTTACACTCCCATTTATGTGGATATACTTATGAGACAAATAATAACTCCATTGATAAATCCTTAAGTGATCGATATGAACCTGATAAGAGTAATTTTAACTCAATATCCATTCAATAAGTTAAACATCTAATTCATTGGTGTTGTTTTTACAAGAATATGTGTGAATGTCCTCCAATAGATTTACACTAAATATCCAATCATATTATGTGTATTTAAATTTTTCACACATAATTATGTTATTTATTTATCCTTAATCTAAGGATACAGTCTTTATAAGGGATTTCTCTTAACTTACATTCCATTGAGACTTCTTTGTTGTTATACACCAATTCACTTTAATACGGTGTATATAATGTACTTTGACATAGTATATCATGAATACCTTTATTCTCATAATATTATAATGTTTTTATTACCTCAATTATTTGTATTCATGTTTTTCTCTTTCGGTTAGGAACTCTAACTAAAATATCATTTTAAATGTTTAAAAGATTTACTATTCTAAATCTTTCTAATTAGCGTCCATGTTTTAAAAAAGGGTTTTAATGATTTATTTATATGGACATTAATGTTTTAAAATTAAAATTCCTTTTAAAAGTTTCAAAGTGGTATGGGACACTTTGATTCAAAAATCTATTTTAAATGGATTCATGAAAAATAGTGTGACTTTTATGTGTTTTCAAGAAAAAGGGGGATATTCCTCTCAAATAGTTTTGATTAATATTTTCACCTATGTAAATATCCTTCATTATACTCGATTGAGGTTAATATTTTACAATACAATCTTACATATTGTATTGAATGAGTTATGTTTGACTATAGATGTGTTATTTTTATACCATTCTTGGTTTGTGGATAAAGTATTGACATTTTTTATGCTAGTTTTAATACGAATGTTTATGTTATGTTTCAAATTTTCATTTGATGAATGCATTGGACTTAGTAAGTGATGGGTGGAGCCCGATAGAGCTCCTAAATGCATCGGTAGGTCTAATGAGACATAATAGGTACTTGGCATAAGGCCTTGACAAAATCTTATTTGTTGTCTTGGCACAAGGCCTTGACTATGTGGTTATGAAAGTCTGGCATTATGTATTCTATCATTATGAAAGTGGCTATTGATATTGAATGTGATTATTATATTAGTAGAATATCCATGTGAATAAGTAAATGGCATTATGTTATTGTATCTTTTCCATATTATGCTTAAGTTTAAGTTTAAAAGGCTTTTGTTTTAGTCTTATACATTTCCTTAAATGTTTATGCTTATTTATGAAAGTTTCTGATATATTGTTATCATTACTAGGCATCTGAGCTCACCCATTTTTATGTTTTATTTTTCCCAGGATGTGAAGAATTATATTATGACTGAACTGTAGGGATATTCTATGGGATCTCAGTGTTTTCTATGGAAACAATGTTTGTTGTAGTTTTCCATTTTATGATGTAATGTAAAACTTATGAATGTATCTAGTACATCCAAGGCTTATAAACTAATTGGTCTTTTGAGACTTGATCTTTTGTGATTATGCCAATGATACATAATAATGAACCGACTCTGACCTTCCAGGGTTGGGGCATTACAGTTGGTATCAGAGGAAGTTTAGTACAAACCTTGGAAACTAGATTTAGATAAACTCTGATTAGAGAACATAGCCCTAAGATAGAATTTGAGGATTAGTATTGAAGAACATCATAAAATTTTGGTATTGTAGAGATTTTGTGAGTTTTCCAAGCAATACATCCTTGTCTGGATACGAGCAGGTAGAGGCGGCTCTAGTTCATATTTACCTTGGGTTAAAACCCAAAAACACCGCTTTGAGCTAGACTCGAACGAGAACTGGTGCACGACAACAAGCTTGCTGCACTCTTGATTACGAAACGCTTGGGGAATATTCTTAGGATAATTACATTTTCTTTACAATCCGATTTAATGGATATTAATATAAGATGAGAATAAATGACCTCGGTTAATCCTAAGGTGTTTTGAATTGAAAATATGGTGTCATAATATTCTCTAAATTATTTTTTGACTGTTGTTACTCTCACAATGCTTTCTAGTTTATGTCAATGGCTAGATTCTAAGGAAGTCATAGTAGCTTTGAGCATGATGTACAAGGTGGGAATGGTGGTGGAAATGAGCAAAAAAATGGAATGTTGATAGGCATAAAATATATCATGTTCATGCCAAATCAGTTTTCCAAAAATATTATCAACAACATATATATTAACCAACTCCCAGACTCAATAAAGAAGAGAAAGGAGATGAATGATAAAAGCTCCAGCAGTGAAGACCATGGAGAAAATAATCCTCAATTTCCATCATGTAGGAAATGTGGATTGAGACACCCATGAAAGTGTCTCAATGGAACAAAGAAATGCTTTACGTGTGGGAAAGAAGGTAATAAAGTAAAGGATTTATGAGAAAAAAATGAAGAGTTCTATGGAAGAAAATAAAAATGGTCCCAAGAATCCATTTACAGTCATTTTCTGCAAATATAGGGGACATGGCCATTACCTGATTGAATGCCTTATTCTATAGGATATTTTCTTGGTCAAAGAAGAATCTATGTGGAAATAAATGGTTGGGGAGATGTTTAAAAGTATTAGTTCTCCTTTTTGATGGGATTACTTTGGAATAATTTTCTCTTGTATTTGTAACCCTGCAGTTTGTTATGTGAAAATGTTATTTGAGGAAGAATTATATTTTCTCTTATGGGTATAGTTATAAAAAAACAATTTGGTTTTATATGATCATTGGGTTTGAGGAAATTACAAGTTATTATATTTTGGAATGAAAATTCAAGGTATGAGATAACATTTGTGGTTAAATTATGTTATGGTTATTTTGAGGAATTTATCTTTTTTGGTAATTATATAAAATACAGTTTTTGAAAATGGAAAACACGTAGACTGTTTGACAACCCGTCACGTTGGAAAAAGCTATGGGAATCAAACCCACAACCAGAGTATGATTGAGATTTATCGCCTACCATTGGACTACGTGAAGTCCCTAGTTAGTGTGATTAATTATTTTTTAGTTAAATGATTTTGTTGATCAATAATAAGATGATTTGGGATCTTATGACCGATCAAATAAATTCCCTTAGTATAGAAAAATGATTTTGTTATTATGTGATAAATGTTATTTTGGAATATGTTTGCTCTGTTTGGAACACTATATGTCTATGGAAAATAGAATACTATGAGATTTGATTTGAGGAGTAATGGTATATTTTTATCTATGTTTTAATTGTGGATTTATAGTGATATGGGTTATTTATGGAAATGATTAACCTATAATAGAGAATATGTGATTAGGTTAATTACTTTTAAGTATGTGACTTTAAGAGTAGTCAATGTCATTTGGAGATATAATTTAACTTGGAAGACTACATAACCAAATTCTTCTATGTTTTGGGTTTTAATATTAGTTTGAATTATATTGAAGGATTTTAAGGAAAATTGTTTTTTGAATGGAATTTATTTAAAATTTGGGTATTGTTGGTTTAATTTTATAAATTAAGATTAGTGTTTATTTCTCTAAAGGAATATCCTTTTGGGGGATCATCTGATCATATAAAAACCATTTTTGTTTTGATTAATCTCTATAGACAAGGTAAATATATAATTTATCCTTTGTGGATCATGTGATTCTATAGAAGTTGATTCTAGCTCTTCCAGTGTGACCAAGTCATCTTGAATACTCACCGTTTAAAAAAAATGATTTAGTGAAAGAAATATATTAAATAATGAAACTCTACTTGAAAATTAAGTATATCCATTTATGTTCTTAGTCAATCTCATAAATAAATTCCCCATCTTTATGAAATTAAACTAAAAACAAAAAAACGTTGTCTATTTACTTTTCCTTCTGGGAAACTAATGATCCTTTGTCCCATCAGAAGTTTGTGGTTTTATTATTGTTAAATTTCTCCGGATCAAGTTTTCTATCTCTCTCCATCAGAACATGACACTTAGTTTATCGTCTATATCCATGTTTTTCTACATGGAATCCCAGTATGGGTTATCTCGGGTGACCTTTGTACTTCTCTTTCGTTCTTTTAAAGTGATATTTTTATTGACTTTTTTTTCCAATATGGGACTTTCAATTATGTTTCCAAGCACAATTTTCAAATTTATGAGGTCATAATTTCTAAAAGGGGGGAAGAATGTAACACTCTAAGCTTCCACGGTATGTTTCCCTTTGAATAATGTAATAGCTTGCATTGTATGCAACTTCGAGATTTTAACACACCACGACTAATAAAACTAGCCATTATGTATAATAATTCCCACTTTTTGAAATTTTATAAATGTTATCTTTCAAAATGGACATCATTTTGGGATTTGGAATATCAAAATTAGCTTAGGGTGAATTTTTGGTATTTTTCTGAAAACCTTCAATTTTTGACGAATAGTGAAAAACACTTAGTTATAGTTTAAAACAGAATTTTTATTTAAATAATTATTTATTTATATAAATACATTTTAGGTCAAAATAGATACATAATACCTATATAAGTTTATTGTAATTCATTTCAGTCAGTTTATAATAATTTCAAATATATAAAAAATTTATTGAACTTTTTAACCATCTTTTACCCCACCTCCTAGGAGAATTTGCAAATTCACTTAAAACACAATTTTACCACTTCTGTGAGTGGAATTTAAAAAATACTAGAGACATGGTTTATATTAGAAAGTAATATGTGGTTCAGTAAGATGAAAATAATTTTTCGTGAATAATAACTTTTTTACTTTTATTTACCACGGTTAAAAGTAAATATGGAATTAAGGGTAAAAATGATATTATTATTACACTAAAACACGTACTAATTATATTTGATAATTATAATTCGGTCAAAAAAATCATTAGGAATAATTTATGAACAAATTTGGTCCACTTGGTTTAGATTTGGACATTTATTATTATTTAATTCAAAGAAGATTTAAAAGAGTTAAAATCAATGTTTAACAACTAAACCATTTTTAATATAGGGTTACACATAAGATAAATTCTACTATAAATATTCATTAGAAAGATAAAACAATTTCCTACATAATGGTATTTTATTTATATTTTTTAGACATAAAATAATTTAATTTAGTCATGACACAATTATGATACAGTAATTACCTAATTAATGAAATATTAAGATAATTGATATTATAAATATCCAAATAAATGTAATTTGAGACTTTTATGAATTAAACTAATTATATAGATTAATTTCACATATTAGGGTTGGTTAGATTATTTTTTTTAGGTAATAATGCTGTTAGGACTTTAGAGAAAACAATATACCAAATAGTGTCAAAATTGACATAAAAGAGTTTTTAAAACAAATATTATATTATTAATTGATTGTTTATTCAGAAAAATCTATGGTTAGGAAAAACAACTTATATAATGGTAAGTGTATCATTAATTAACCTCTTGGGGTTATCTTAGAAGTATATAGTATGTTTATTAACCATATAATATAAAAATACAAAGAGACATGGTAAATGTCAAACTATTTAACTAAGAGTTAAATCTAAATGATATGGTTAATATAGTGACCCAAACCTATCTAAAACCTATTGGTTGAGTATTTTTAGACCCATAACCACATTATACTTTAAGGAATCCACTTTTGAGCCATTAAAAACCGAAAATTATTTCATTATAAAATAATATTTCTAGCTTTTCCTAAGGTGCCCCTCACCCCTCTTATAAAATGAAACTTTCCCCTTCTCTCTAATTAACAACATAAAAGCAATTTGGATTGGACAAACTCTTCCCAAATACACTGTAAACTATCCCAAATTAATCCTAAAGGACTTAATTTAGTCAGAAATCCAACCAATGGAGCCCTTTTTATCAAATCAAAAGGAAGAACCCGAAGAAGAGGTAAATATTTCATCCCCTCTTTCAAGTTCATTTCTTCTTCCACTTCCTCTTTCTTTGTTATTTCCATCATAAAACAATAAATCCAGTATATTATATATACTTTTATGTTATTATAAATATGGTACATACATATTCATTATTCTATCCATCCTTTGAATGACATGTCACCATACGTGTGTACGTACGACTTACCATCTCCACGTCATGGTGTAATTGTTATTCAATACATTATTATTTGGATGGGTATAATAATGATGTGTAATTAATGAAAATAATAAATATAAAATTATAATGATTCTATATATATGATATTCCATACAATTATATATTGTTTTAATATTAAAAGAATTATATTGTCGCTCGTGCGTATGTACAGATTACCGTCTCCACGAACGCGATGGGATTCATTCCTCATCGTATCAATTCAATAATAATTTACATTTTATGATTAAAAATAATGTTTAGAGACTTGATAACATTCTGTATATGAATAAGATACATCCCATCCATAACAAATATGACTCACATAACAAATAATATAAAGGAAAATGAATTCGTTAACACACAAAATGACGATAATACTAAGATATTATTAACAATGAAACGATAAAAGATCAAATATGATATGATATTAATGTATATGAATCTTTTATAATTTAATAACAATTATTTCACTATTATAGAGGACGTTAACCAACCCTCAACCAAAGAAAAGTACAATGTAAGGGGTTTCTTATCTCACTTTTAATTCCTTGGGATTTCCATTGTTCGCCACATATTTATTGCATGTGGTGTATTGTGTACTTACAATTGATATATATTATCATTATTCTATTTATATTCATGGTATTATGAGATTAATTTGGTAGTTATTAAAATTTTCTCATACGTCTTGATTGATTACAAAAAAGTATGGGTTTTTCATCCCACTTTTATTCTTGTGAGATTCCTACTATATTGGCCACTATCTCCTTTTTTGTGGAGTATGTACTACCCATGATTGTATTAATTTTGTAATATAAATTAATTTATGAGTATTTACATCTTCATTTTATGATACTTATTTCATGGGGTGTATGTTTCGTATGTTACCAAATCGATAAGGGAATTTCAAATTTCAATTTCCACTCATTCGGTTTTACACAAACATCATTGATTACTTTACTCCATGATTATGTGTGAAATCACTATTTATTTACTTATGTAGTAATTTACACTCCCCTTTATGTGGATATACATTTGATACACATAATCACTCCATTGATAAATCATTAAGTCATCGATATGAACTTGATAAGAGTAATTTTAACTCAATCTCCATTCATTGAGTTAAACATCCAATTCATTGGTGTTGTTTTTACAAGAATATGTGTGAATGTCCTCTGATTGATTTACATTGAATATCCAATCATACTGTGTGTATTTATATTTTTCAGACATAATTATGTCATTGATTTACCCTTAACCTAAGGATACAGTCCTTATAAGGGATTTCATCTCAAATTACATTCCATTGAGACTTCTTTGTTGTTATACACCAATTCATTTTAATATGGTGTATATAATGTACTTTCACATAGTATATAATGCATCCATTTTTTCTCATGATATTATAAAGTTTTGATTATCTTGATTATTTTTATTCAATTATCTCTCTTTTGGTTAGAAACTCTAACTAAAATATCATTTTAAATGTTTTAAAGATTTATTATTCTAAATATTTCCCATTAATGTCAAAGTTTTAAAAAATGGTTTTAAGTATTTATTTATATGGGAATTAATGTTTTAAAATTCAAATTACTTTTAAATGTTTCAAATTGGTATGTGACACTTTGATTCCAAAATCAATTTTTAAACATCTTCTTGACAAATAGAGTGACTTTTAAATGTTTTCAAGAAAAAGGGGGATATTACTCTCAAATAGTTTTGATGATTATTTTCACCTATGTTAATATCCTTCATTATTCTCGATTGTGGTTAATCTGTTACAATACAATCTTACATAATATATCAAATGAGTTATGTTTGACTATGGATGTGCTATTTTTATACCATTCATGGTTTGTGGATAAAGTATTGACATTTTTTATGCTAGTTTTAATACGAATGTTTATGTTATGTTTCAAATTTTCATATGAGGAATGCATTGGACTTAGTAAGTGATGGGTGGAGCATAATATATCTCCTCGATTCATCAGTATGTCTCATGAGACAAACTAGTGTCATGGCACAAGGCCTTGACAAAATATTATTTGTAGTCTTGGCACTAGGCCTTGACTATGTGGTTATGAAAGTCTGGCATTATGCATTCTATCATTATGAAAGTGGCTATTGATATTGCATGTGATTATTCTACTAGTAGAATATCCATGTGAATAAGTAAATGGAATTATTTTATTGTATCTTTTCCATATTATTATGATGTTTAAGTTTAAAATTATTTTGTTTTAGTCTTATACATTGCCTTAAATGTTTATGCTTATTTATGAAAGTTTCCGCTATATTGTTATCCTTACTGAGCATTTGAGCTCACCCCTTTCTATGTTTTATTTTTCTCAAGATGTGAAGAAGTATATTATGAATAACCTACAAAGATATTCTATGGGATCTTAGTGTTTTCTTTGGAAACAATGTTGTTGTAGTTTTCCATTTTTTTATATAATGTAAAACTTATGAATGTACCTTGTACTTCCATGGCTACTCAACTAATCGGCCTTTTGAGACTTGATCTTTAGTGATCATGCCAATGATACGTAATAATGCACCGACTCTGAGCCTCTGGGGTCGGGGCATTACATATTTAGTTTATCATAATTCTATTCATTTATTCCCTTATTTATTAGTTTTTATATTGAATTTCGTCATTCTGGAGTGTTTATTTTGTTTATTTTCATAATTAGTTCACTTGTTCTTAAGTAATGGATTCCATTTGGAATGGATGTAAATCTCCAAAATTTAAATTAAATATTATTTATGGGCATCTTTAAGTGTAAATTGTCATTTCCATCATCTATTTACATGTAAATAGGATGAATCATTATATAAATTATTAATGACATTCACATAGATTATTTAAGCGGTATTTTGATTATTTGGAACTGGTTTGGTTATATGATTTAATAATATATACCTATACTAGTTACTAAATTTTAAATAGGTTATGATACATATATTATAGTCTCTTTCAACCATAAAAATAATTTCATGACTAGTAATGAAGGATAAATTGAAGAACGAAACTTTGTCATCCACTACAGTTATAAATTGGAAACCCGTGGACGTTGATTTCGTTTATAAAATAAGAGAGATAGAGAGGGAGAGAGAGAGAGAGTAAGGATATTGGTGATGGTTATTCCATTCACATGATATAATTCCAGTATATAGATGATATTGGATCTATCATGGTCATTTGGACAGAGGAGGTGTGGATAGGATAGAAAAAGAAGATAAATTGAAATGAAACTAAATGAAAAAGAAAGGTGTTTTACCTCTTGAAATATCCTCTTTGAGAACATCCGTAAGGGAAGGGATTTTGGTATTTTGGAAAGACCAAGAGCTTCTTGGACATGTGTAATGACTATGAAAGGGTATTTGGGAAGATATTTGATGAGATTCAAGGCATAGAGGTGTGAATAGAAGAGGGAGTGAGGTGGTGGGGGGGTTTATAGTGGAGGACATGAGGGTTTTCATAATTTTTTAATCATTAGTTTATTAATTTTCCTCAAGACCAGAAATAGTGATTATTACAAGACAAATAATAGTAATAAATGCATGTGAGTTCGAACCTAGTGGTATTACATCAACCATGACTCAATAATGATGCAGAAAATTCAGGTTTTAGCATTTATTGTGAATTATCGTATTTTACTATTCATAAAAAATTCATGTTTTTTTGAAAAATCCCAAAAATTCACCCAAACCATTTTTCAATATGTAGAATAAAAAAAAGAATTCCATTTTTCAAAAATATTTTTATAAATATGATTAATTTAATATTTAATTTAAATCATAATTTATTCTAAAAAAAAGTTTTGAAATATTTATTTACTAATTCCAAAAAATAGGTATATCGTACATACACATAAATATTATTTATATACTATAATAGTTAAGGTTACTATTCATTAGATATTTCACTATTCATAAGGGTATGTTACTATTCATAAGGGTAGGTTATTGTTCACCAAAAATTAAGTTTTTCTCATCGGACTCCAAATAACTTTTTGATCGCAACCGTGTTTGTCAGAGTTTCAAAATTTACATCACAGAAGTGACAAACATATGTTTACTTGGATAGGTTATAACAAAGTTGTGTTTGTAGAGCCTTAGTGATCGATGAATTCTATGATAAATCTGTTTTTAATTTCTTGGGGTGTTACAGTGAACCTACTGGATACTAGCATCCACCATCATCCATTCCCATCTAGGACTTTGCCTCGAGACATTATATCTCGGGAGGGTAATGCCCCACCAAGAGGTCACATATCCTTTAGGTCCAATTGACTGAGGAAGAATCAATGAATAAGCCCCAAACAGCAGGCTTGGGTTGCCTCTTCTGGTGTAATCCCCAACTCCCCTATTATAACTATGTGGAATTTGATCCTTGTCTCCAAGAGTAGGTATATAAGAAGCCACCTTGAGGTTCAACCCCAAAAATCTTAACAACCCATACATTCCATCTATTTATACCCACTTCATTCACATCCATTCTGATCCTTACCCGAGCCACCGCACTTAGTGGAATCATGCCATTCATCCAAGAAGCTCATATACATATTCCCCGATCACATAATTCATCACTTCACCCTTTTCCCAGTGAGATCATGTCATCCATCTGGGTCGTCTCGGTGCATAATCCCCTTACGCATCATTTCTTCTCATTACATCATCCAAGAATATGACTATCCTTAAGTCCCATATCACCCATCATCCATCCAAGAGCAATCCTTTTGTGATGGGTAGTCTGAGTGTGTAATCCACACACCATCCCTCTTGAAATATGTCGGTTTTGATCCATATATTCTAAACATGGTATGTAGGATGACTCAATGAGGTTCAATCCCAACCAATGGTAATCCTTTGTTCCCCTTTTCTGGGTTCCTCTCCATGATCCACCCTTAGTGGTGTCTGGATCATCCTACATGGTGTGAATCCTTCCCTTTATTGGAAACACAACTCTCAGGTCATCCACATTAGGCATTCAGATACCTCCTTCCAGTAAACTATCTAGGTTCTCCCCCCTAGGGATGTACTTATCTAAACCACCTTCACAAGTGTTCTGAACAATCCATTCCGTCTCCAATAGATGTTAAACTCGTGACCCTCCATCTCAGCTAGACGTTAAACTCACGACCTACCCCGTGTTAAACATTGGATTCATGAGGAAAACTTTAGAAGACATGCCTCAGGCATAAAGTAACCTAAAATTGATGTGGGATTCCTTGAGTATCTATGCCCTTGAGAATCCCTCTTATGAGGATGAATATAAGTGTCCCAATGTTCGAACATCTAAACATGCCATCGATTCCCAACCCAACTACTCTCATGACTGATGTTTGCTTCCATGACTTGACCCCTTGGAATGTCTAGACATAAGCAATGTAATTAACTAACATACAAACAGAGATGCATCTTTGAAGGTGTTTCACAAACAAAAAATTAATCTATAATGGAAACGAATACTACAAGATGAGTTCCAAGGATGAATCTATGGAAAGAGGAACTGAAATCCAATTATACTATTTCAATTAAAGAGAAGACATCTCTGAAGAAGTGATGAATTCCTCTCAACTTTGGAAGTTAGTAATGAGGGTCAACAAGCCTTGAGTCACAAACCAAAGGTGAACTACCTAATGAAATCATGGGAAACAGAAATGGTGAACCTGATGTGAAACTTTTCTCCTCCAACCATGGGGATTGAACATTTTGGTCATTAAATATGGGATTGTACATAGATGTTGCTGACATCCAACCACCAAAAGAAAGGATGAACCCAACAGGAATCTATTATCCTCAATATGGGGATTAGTAGAGTTTTAGACATCAGTATATAATCCTTTCATAAAATCCATCAATCCAGTGCCAGGTCCCACCAAAAAAATATTGTTCCTTGTGTGGTAGTCCCCATATTTTGGGGCAGTTAATTGTTGGGTATTCCGATATGTGACATTGTCAGTGTTGATCTCTCTCTCTCTCTCTCTCTCTATATCTCTCTTAATCCATGGATAACAGAATGACCCTGGGGAATTGGGAATTTCTTTCCTAATATTGATAATAATATATGAAGCTTTATGATTTGTAGGGCCAAAGCTAAAAAATCTCCCCCACCTGTATATGCATGGAAAGAAGGAACTACAATTTATCCACCCCACATGACTCCACCTCTACCACAATGTCATCCATGGACCCAACTACCAGGAATCCACACACTGTCTCACCCACAGAAATATTTTAGAGGAGGATGATGGATGCTATTTTTTGATGATACAAGTAGGAGGGGGTCATTACCATGAGGGAAATTTCCCACCAAAACCTAGAGGCTTCTATTCCTTACTGTCAACATTTCCCACAATGGTTGTGTAGAGAGACACTACTCCCCACTCCAACATCCAACCACTTTGGGGGCCTCTCCACAGAATGTTCCTACCACTAAATACAATATTCCGATGAGGTAAGTGATATATGAGTCATACCAGCTAGGAAAACCACCCGGTAGCCTCCAAAGAGGGCTCCCACCAAGCCCCATCAACTTCACCAACCAATCTTTCAGGTTGAAGAATAAGTGGTCTACACCCCTGCTCTATCATCCCTAATTTGGATTACCCAACACCAACGTTGGGCACAAGATCAGGTGGGATCCCATCATAGGGAATCATATTCAATACATTCAGTGGATCATGCCACCCCTAATGCATTATATCAGATCCATGTCACTATAGAGCTGAGATTCACCATTGTCTGATCATAATCAAGACCTCTACTGCCCCATGGGTAGGATGGGTTGTCTTTTTCGGTTGCCGATATATCTAGAAATCATCACATTATGACCTGTGATGATGATATATAGTATGTAGGCACTTCTCCAACCATCTATAGCTAGAGTGGAGGTCCTCACCAGTCCATCACTCATCACTATGGGGGTGACCCCCCATATTGTCAATATCTGGCACGTAGGCCCTCCCCATGTCCTGGATCATCAACATGAAGGTCGTCCATATGCATTTCCATTATCTAATATAGGTCATCCCCGATCCATAAAAATCTAACATGGAGGCCCTCTATGTGTCTTCTTTGACTAGTATGAAGGTCCTCCTCATGTTACCACTACAAATCCACAAAGGCCCTCCTCGTGCTGAAGGCAACAAACATGGAGGTCATCCCTATGTTCTCACCAGCTCCAATGGAGGTCCTCCCTACTCCAGCACTCACAACTATGAAGGTACTACCCACACATCCAACAACCAGTATTTAGGTCCACCCCATACCCATTACACTCAATAAAAAGGTCCTCCTTGTGTCCCATTTGACATTTTCCCAGGTGCTCCTTGTACCTCATCTCACAAAAGAAAAGGTCCTCCCCACTCTCATACTCGACATGGAGGTCCTACCCTTGTTTTTAGTAGCTCTAATGGAGGTATACCATTATCTCACAGTAGTCCCCACAAATATCCTCCCTGATTGGATGACAACTGATATGAAGGTCTTCCTCATGTCACAACAAGTAGATATGGAGGTCATCCACATATCCCATCCCGCTCAGGCAGAGGCCCTCCCAACTCCAGCACCACCCTGGACTGAGGTACACCCTATTGCATATATTTAACCAACCCTGAGGAGTTGTCTCAGGGCATAAGGTTGAACCTTAGTCATTGAAGGAAGAAATATGAGAACTACTATGTTTTTGTGAATCCAGTAAGCTTTTCATATTCTGATGAAAAATATGACTCAGTGATGGAGTCTTCAACCCAATCATCTGCATCAGAGTCTTGGGAAGGAAACCAACATTTGAATTTTGATATCTCATAAGGTGATATATACCAAATCCCTAAAACTATCTTCATGTACAAGTTAATTAAAGAATATTTAGTTCCCTTCTAGGGTCTTACCATGCAGTCCTCTCTATCATTGCTAGTTTTATCCTCTACGTCATCAAGAAATAAAATAGATTTATTCTGAAGACGGGTAGATGAAGTAAACCTACCAAATCCTCCCCCAATGGCTACTACCCTCATGCATGAATTTGTGGTAAACACCCTATTCTATAGGTACATGATGATGTGGTTAGTACCGCCTCTGAGAGATGACCCAGCAAGTAGTGGCCTGTCAGCTCACACAACATTTTCACCCTCAACCAGTCCACCACCACAATAATCTATATCAGTGTTGTTTCCTGTTCCTCATCTAGCCCCAATTAATGAGTGAGGAATAGTGGAGTTGGAACCTACTTCAAAAATGACAAGCTTGTCTGATAACATCACCATTGATCAGTTCCCTGAGTTGTTTTGTCCGATTGGCAACCCCAAATTTGACATCCTAGAGTTTCACACCCAAGACAAGGTCATGTGTTTCAACTGGACGACATGGGAGAAAAAATTACTTCTATTTAATCTTTAGATGGAATACTTGAATATTCAGGATCATTTTGATGAAATTAGTCAATAATCCCACATTGTGGAGTTGGTAGTACTCTCTATGGCCCAACAACCTACATCACTCGGTTATCATCATAACCTTTTCTAATGATGCATTAAGAGAGTTATCATGCTCTATTGAATTATTGGGGAGGAAGCCTCACATGTGAAATTATATGGATGGGGGTAGTATGATGCTCTTCACCTTAGTCTTATCTTGTGACATTCAATATCATCTGGTTATATCAAGGATATTCCCTCAGGTATAGTCATAGTGAATATGGATGAACTCAGAATACTCATGTAGAAGGATGGCGAGGTAGGTTCTGATGAAGAATACCATACCCATGGGTAAGTGTAGCTTTAGGTGGAAACTCATAAAATTGTTGTAACATTACTACAATGGAAAGTACATGACTATGGAGACCCCTCCAACTAATTTCTCATTGGTAAAAACACCAACAATGGAAAGGATCTGGCAGGGGCCCTGACCCCTTTGATCCACCCAACCTGCCTAGAATAAAGAGGCCAGTCCCGATATGGCCTCCTTACTCTAGAATATTGTATATCATAGGTGAATCATTGATGATATCCTTGACGATAACATTTCAATTTAGTTCCTAGACTATTTTGATCTTCTATACAATATTGTCCCTCATCCACTGGGGTAGTAGAGGAAACTTTTGGTTCTTACTAGTCAGTTGCCTCCTATTGACCTCAACAAAAATGTGCATCCTGAATGGGTAGATACTAGGACCTATATAAAGAGAACATGGTATGTATCACAAAATCATGATGAGATTCATGATAATCCTCCACAAGACACGTCTTAGGTCATTCCTCCAATATCTCTTCAAGTTGTTCCTCACGCCAATCCTCCAGTAGTTCCACCAGCTGATTCAGGAGCTGTTAAGCCTACCTATCATGTTGATGTCATTGAGAACACATTGGTGGATTGGTATCCCCATTGAGATAGGAATACCTTCTATAAAAATCTAATATCCACTCTCACTACAATTTTTAAGGATCTTGGGACCCAACATGTGGTAATCCCACCTGATGGAAAGTTATATCCGACATGGGTGGACGGAATACAGGAACCCCAAGATTTTTGGAATCCCACACTCATAACATTCAATGGGATGGGTGGCCTTATAAAACATCTATCCCACTTCAAATCTATTTTCAGACCCATGCTGGGAATGCCAAAATAGAAAGAGGCTAGCAAGATCTAGTGTTTTGTGCAGACATTGGAAGGGATGCATTCGTCTGCTATAGCCAGCTACCAATTGGGTCTTTCACTGATTGGGGTGATATTAGAAGCCCATTTATTTATCATTTTAGGTCCAATACACATAATATTAGTATTTTAAACTTCTTAAAGTGAATTAAATGGCCTATTGATCGAGCCTCATACTTTTTCACTAGGTGGAAGGGCCTCAGATATTCACTTTACATGCATCTAACTAATGAGAAGATACTAGCGAAGTGTATGGGTAATGTAAAGAGTGAATTGGTATCATCCCTCTTAACATATAATTTCCTAAGAGGATTTTGGGATTTTTCTAACATGGATTAGAACCTATAGGAATCATTATAGCATTCTAAGAAGGCACACCCATTGCCTCCTCCATCTCCTCCAAAAAGATTCACCAAGGAAGAGACTACTACCATCACATAGATTGTGTCTTATTGGAAACTAGAGTTTTTTACCCATATATCCTATCCCAAATAATCACCAAGGGAGTAGCCTCATTCTCATCATCACCTGACACAAAATAAGAAGGCACAACCATATAATGCAACACTACTGCCTAAGAGAGACTATCATGTTCCCTCCCCTCACTGTGTTCCATCCCCAGGTCAATTCTAGACTCCCAGAGTTCTTTTCCTAGATAAGAGGAACCGGGCCAACTCATTCAATGAAGCCTAAGTTTCAAATTATTTCCAAATTTTCTTGAATTAGGGGATTATGAAGTTTCTAGAATGAAGGAATCCCCATGAGGCTAATCTCACTGATCACCCAAACTACTTCCTATATCATAGAATCCATGGAAAACCCATAAAGCAAAGGTATGTGTTCAATGAATACTTATAGGATGTGGTTGATAAGAATGTAGTTAGATTTGGTTTGACCCTGGTAAAGGTGGAATGCATTTCTACAATTCCTGACTACAACAGAAAAATGTGAATGGTCATAGGTCTCCAGCCATAGGTCTCCAAAGTATCATGACTAGTTGGTTCCCAAGGCAGTTGATCACGCCCATGGTGTCATCCATGCCAGTTTGAATCAGACTGAGCCTGCTGCGGTTTCCAAACCTCCTCCTGCTACATCTTCTTTATACACATATCAACATTCTACTTCTCATAATAGTAGGCACCTATGACATAAGGGAAGTAAAAGCCCCTCGCCAATGCTGAAGTCGTCTCGCACTCTTAGTAACTTCATGCCCACAAAAATGGGAATTGCCCCCAAAATTCATCTAGTATTGGATGATTTATCAGTTGATGATCATGATTATTCCTTAGTGAATACCATTGATTTGGTGGAGCCTTAAATGGTTCCCGACAATGAGGATTGTTAGGTAGGTCTTTATAATGTTCTCGTTCGACACCAACATCGACGAGACCGTGGATATGTGAATCATTAGAGTGAACATGCTAGAGTTTCAAGCCAATCCATGCATGATAACAAGACTTGATATAACTCTTGGAGTAGAGATCAATATAAATAGTCCTCTCATCCCATCTCATAAAAGTAACTTCCACCGTGATTCGTTATACTCAACTAGGCTGAACCGCTAGAACCACATCATGATCTGCCACATCTAGATGTGTCCATATCTTAGTCATATTATAGTCAGACGGCAGTGATATTTCTTTTTTCAACTAGTGAGAAATGGGAAATCCCTAGATCTAGACATAATCTACCAGTCTTTCCAACAACACCTGCCATACCTCTTACCGAAGATAAACCTCTAGCCAATAGAAATGGGTGTCGATCACAAATGTATGATGTGATTAAACAACTTTCCAACATTATTGAAAAGATATTTATCCTCATGGATATAATCCTATCATAAGATATGTGTGAATCCCTCACAGAGAACTTAAAGAGGTCCACCTAGTTTGTGGCAGAGGTAGCAGCCACAGATGTGTTCCCTACCAAAGAAGTCGAGAAATCATAATACCAAGTCATCACCTCGTTCTTAAATAAAGATGATGGTTCACCATTATAGGGTCACATCCATCTATTCCAAATCATTGGAAATTTCAATTTCATTTAATACCACTGCTATCTAGTTTACACAGGTTATGAGATCAATCTCATCTTGACCCAGATGCTCTACAATCTTGGACTGACCGAAGCAGATCTGAGTCCCTATGACCTAACAATTCTGGTAAATAATATGAGTGAGAAGAGGATGTGAGGAAAAAACATCATGAATATCATGTTTATTGGATTGATTAGAAACACCAAATTTAGAGTTATCTTACTAGATATTTCTTACACCGTGTTGATGGGTTGACCTTGGCTCCATTTTCATGTTGAAGTTCTCTCCTCGTATCACCAAGGCCCCATGTACTCCCTCAATGGTTGTGTAGGAATTATCTAAGGTGATGCATCTCCCTTTTACTCCTGTAAAGGATGATACATAAATGTTGAATATTAAAATAGAAAGGAAAAAATAGGTTTAGACCAATGAGGTTGAGCACACTACCGCTATGGTAGACCGATGGACAGAATTGGATGATGCATTCATCCTCCCGATTCACTTGTTGGAGGCTAAAACCCTAGACATGGAACAATGGTTATTTTTGTTTTTGAAAAGAGGGGGAATCAAGTTCCTAGGTACCAGGAATGCTGAAGGATGACTTCATACTCCTACAATGATCATGATCGAGTGGTACTAGAAACCCTTACCCCTGTAAGATATAGAGATGTTGGCCCCACGGAAAAATCTATACGCCATACTTTCATATTTCACTGAGCCAGGTTTAACTGAAAAAATCCAATGCAACACTATTACATTGACATCATCAATCATGGACACCCTTGGTCAAAGGCCATATGTAATTTGATCAAAAGACTTTGTCTCAATGGTTTTAGAAGTGCATGATTCTCCTAGTGGGGATTCCATATCCACCTAAGTGGGCACCGATGTTCCCCTGGTTCGGTTGGATTGGATGAAACATCTCCTTCCATGAACTTCCCTACCTGAGATGATGATATGTATTTAGAATATTCTCATATCGTATTTGAATAGGGTGTCTCCACCATCACTGATGAGTTTGTACATGCAGATCTTGGTACCGAAGCAAACCTGAGGCCAACATTGATCAGCACAGATATTCATGTAGAGGAACAACAACAGTATGTGGACTTTTTGAAGTAGCATCATGACGTATTTTATTGGAGTTATGATCAGATTCCTAGACTAGATCCTCAGGTCACCATCCATTCTCTTGGATTCCTGGTGAGTCATCGTAGGATCAAACAAACTCCCCGAAAGATGCACCCTTCTCATGTTTTCATGGTTGAGGGTGTAGTTGATAAACTCATGAATTATAATTTCATCAAAGAAATAAAACACCAGAGATGGTAATCCAATATCATTCCCATCAGAAAAAAGAATGTACATATCATAGGCTGAATCAAGTTTCAAGATCTCAACCACCATTATCTGAAGGATGATTTCCCCTTCCTGTGAAAGAGATTTTGATCGATGCCACCATTGGGTTCTAAAATATCTCCATCGTGGATGGGTATTATGGGTATAACCAAATATGGATGGCCCTTGAGGGTGAATAGTACACCATATTTAGGGTGCCACATGGGACCTTCTTCGATTAGGTAATGACGTTTAGTTTCAAGAATGTTGGAGAAAACATTTAGTGTTTCATGCATTGCATATTCAAACCAATCCTCAGGACACTAGTGGAATGTTGTGTGGATGATTTTGTGGTCAAATCCCCACTACTTCAGGACAATATCAAATATTTTGAGAAAGTGTTCGACTTCCTATGATCCCTACATCAGAATATTAACCCCTTAAAGTACACTTTTGGGGATGCCTATAGAATGTTCCTTGGATTCATTGTTAGATACAAAGGCATAAATATCGACCCAAATAAGATCAAGGCTATCAATCAGATGCCTCCCCTAAGCCACATCCAAAAACCTTGAGGATTTCAAGGCTTCTTAGCCTTCATTTGTTGATTCATCATGAATCTGTCTAGAAAGTGTAATACCTTTTCTAGAATCACGATGAAATGTTCCATATATTAGTGGGACGAAGATTTCTAGACCACATTTTAGGAGACCAAGTAGTATCTTCTATAGCCTCCAGTTCTAAATCCACCAGTCTCTGGGAATCGATTTTTACTCTATGTGACCACCCTGGAATTATCCCTTGGTGCACTTCTAACTTAGAAGAACAATGAAGGGATGGAGAATAGTTTATACTGTCTCAGTCATATTATCCACAACATAGAGGCCAGATATTATTATATCGATAAGAGCTACCTCACACTGGTTTTCATAGATCATAAGTTTTGACATTATTTGAAGCATAAGAAGATATAGCTGGTGTCCCATGTAGATCCACTAAAGTATACTCTAGACATCCCTATGTTGATATGCCATATAACTTGGTGGGTAGTGATCCATCTGTAGTAAAACATCAGGTTTGTTCTGCATAAAGCAATTAAAGGTTAGGAATTTGTATATTTTATAGCCTCCCATCTATCCCCAATAGAACAGTCCCTGGATCATGACTTTTTAGATGAGGCCATTCTCTTAATGGACTAGGAAATGCCATGTTGGCAGATTTACTATGATGGAACTTCACAAATACTAACTGGTAGAAGGAACATTGATCCCAAACTCAATAGGGTGGGCCTATAAATCATCATCACCATGCCTATATAGAATGTATTTACTTGTTAATACTTATTTTTAGAAAAAAAACACCAAATAATTGGTGGAGTATCAGGCACCCATAACTGTTATCAAGACGACTCTTGAGATTGACTTTCCCCACCAACATGTGAAGGGAGACTCTAAGTTAGTCATCAAGATGATCAATGGTGACTACTTCATCAGGAAACCAGAGGACATGACCCTATTAGAGCACACTCACCAGAGGATGTCCTAGTTCCCTTCTCATCCATAGGTTACTCATGTTTCCCAGTCACAGAATTGTCAATTTGATGCCTCGGCTAGCTTAACCACATCTCTCTCAGAGCCTGACTAGGATGATCTGATAATTCATGTGAAACATCAATGGGTCATCACCCCCATTACTATAGAAAATGTTGAAATCCAGTAGGTAATCCATCTTACTGTCGGTACCTCCACATCAGGATCTCTAGATCCACCAGTAGCTGAGGTGACCTCTGATTAAAAAATTCCTTTAATCGAGTACCACCAACATGGTAGTCTCCCAACAAAATGAGTCAAACATGAGTGAATCCATTGGTGCATAGTATAGTTTACCATCCAGAGTGGTGCCAAAATTGAAAGGATCCTCTAAAAGCATGGGTTCGATATAATTTTCCACCATTTTATTCAAGGAGATGAGATTCCCTAGGTTATGTAGGATGTTAATTCTTGATCTTGTAGAACTCATCAAGAAGGCTTAAATCTCTCCCACTTAATTCAATGGTTTAGCTAATTTTATCCACTTTTTTCCATGACTATATAAATTTCTCTAATAGGTGACACACATGTAAGATCTATGCCAAATGATTACATCAACCACTAAAACCCCTTCATTCTACAAAGTAATCTTGGCCCTTTTTGGCCTGGGGACTAGAGTAAATGGGAACTTATCCACAAGTGAAATCTCACCAGAGCAGGATTATACTAACTACAATGGATTTATTTTCTAAGTGGGTAGATGTGATGCTTCTTAAAGAAAGTAATGTACCAATCTATCTTTGAGTTTTTGAGCTATAGAAACATCTATCAATTCATATTTCATCATGTTATTCTCATTGAAACAGAAAATTTTTTTGGGTAGCTGAGCTGATGAAATTGTATGCCAAGTACAACATCTGGTGAAAGAATACTTATTGATATCATGTGCAAGAAAATATATAGATCAAGGTGTTCAACAATACCCTCCCTAACATTATGTAATAGAATTTGGGCCGGAATAAGAAAAGTTGTATGGAGAAGATCCCCAATTCCCTCTGGCCTTAACAGATGACAACTCTAAATTCTAACCTAGTGACTCTGCATTCCCTAGTATACAGAATATAGGGAGTCCTTACCATAAAGATTCTATTTTCATCAC
Source organism: Viscum album (assembly GCA_963277665.1). Lineage (NCBI taxonomy): Eukaryota > Viridiplantae > Streptophyta > Magnoliopsida > Santalales > Viscaceae > Viscum > Viscum album. The sequence continues at coordinate 1,562,607,643 of OY728123.1, forward strand.
TCCACACAATTTTCTATGATCAATAGAAATAAAATAAGGTAGATGAATTCCATCTGTATAAACTATTTTCCCTAAACATGAACAAGATTTGCGTCTTTCATAAAATAGAGAGGCCCCAGAACATGATATATAGATATTTCTACAAGAAATATCGTCTTTTCTCTTTCCGTCAAGCTGATACAGTGTTGGCCCACCATGCATCGATGATACATGGTAGGAAGCTGCAAATGTTTGAACCTCAATGGGAAGTACCTTACACCATTCATAAGGTTTAACCAAATGTTGTATACTCTTATCCAACCGTGGATAGGGAGCGTACCACTCCTCTAACCAATGCTAAGTTCATTATAAACTGCATTTCACAAGATTTTTTTTTTCTGAGATGAAGGAAATGAAACTACCGAGCACCATTATCCTAGTTACATGATGATAAATGGTACAACACTTAGGTCCAAAGTCTTTGACCTTAAACAAAGAGATCATGGTTTGATCAACACAACATCAAAATATCTTTATACGTCCCTACAAGATGACATTAAAATAAGAGCATGGTATGAATTCTATAACCTCAAAATAATAATTTTCTTCATAGTTTCACAATTATAAACTAAACATCACTGATTTTCCTTCCTTAATGACCTTAAAAGGAAAGTGATCCTCGTCCTTACTGCAATACATTAATGTACTTTGAATTAAAGTTGTTCATGTGTCTTTATTACCATCCTCATGGGATGAAAAGTGACACCTGAACATTTTTTCTTTGGGTCCAGCCCTAGGTTCATCAACATTTCTATCCCTTTGACCTCTACTATGATATGAAAACTATGACCTTAAACTGTGAGTTCAAGTGTATGAATTGCGAATCTAGACTGTATGAATTTCTCCTTAGGAATATATGGTATGGAGAAATGAGTCCTTGGTCCTCATTCATGTCAGGTTCACTGCCTCATCGTGCTACATATATCCATTAGAGAAGCATCCAATGATCCAAACTCTATGACCTTAAATTAGAAGTTCATATCCTAGTGTTCTGACTTTAAACTATGAACATGACTTCCTTGGAATCATATGGTGCAACATAGAACTCCTTGGTAGTCATTTATGTTGGGTTATAGTGGTCATTTCAAACATCTTCCTTTGAAGGTACTCCCACTTAACGTCTTAGTTTCATTTCAATAAACTGATTTACACTTAGAGTTCTCACTGCATGATGTTAAAATACATGGAATTATAGAACAGTGTGTGGATTAATTCCCATAATTATGGGATACATAAAAGCTGAAACATTTTTTCTTTAGGACCATCCCCTAGTTTATTAGCCTTTTTACCCCTCCTCATCATCCTCTTCATTTGCAACTGGTCCTCTACCATGCCATATCCAAGAGCTATCTCAAGGCCTTTATCCTTGAGAATGGATTTGAATCCATCCTTCTAATATGCCTTATGGACATTATCATATATATTTTGGTGTGGAACCTAGAGTGTTGGATTATGTATGGATATTCCCCCATTCCATATCTATGCATTACACGTCCATTTACATGATTCTCCATCATATTTCACATCTAAAGGGACCTATAACTACAAAGTTCCTAGACATATGAATCACCTACAATCTTGGGCCAATTCAACATAAGACTTTGAATGACATTTTGAGATAGACCCCATGTTAAAAACAAGGTCAGTGGTTGACCCTCATTTTTCTGTTCCCATCCCAGGTAACATGATATGGATGATTTGTTTCAAACAAGGTATGTAGTTATCCTCCATCGTCATGCCGCAATTATTATGTCCTAGATATTAAGATCCATGATTCACGTTTTTTTTCACCTCCTTATATTCTAGAGGAACTCCAACACCCTCATTGTTACCCCTCTATGAACCTTTGTGTGTTGGGAAAGTAGATCAGCATCGTTGAGACACCGTTAAACTGAATTAACTATTCTTATACTGTGCACTTCCATGTATAGTGGTAATTCTCTCCGCTCCCTATTTCCTCCACTGAGTGTAGCTCACATGGGTTTAAGAGTCTTTGTAGTCTTTTTACCCAAATGGATGATCTTCATAATCTCATGGTGCAAACTCTATGACTTTAAAATATGAGTTTACATCCCATGAACATGACATGAAACTGATAATTCAAGTCCAAACATCATGAATTTAAACTATGTATGGGTTCTCTTTGGAATTGTGATTGCGTGACATGGACTCGTTCATCCTCATCCACATCAAATTATTGCTTCCACTTGATATGCATTCCTACTGGAATGCCTATTACCTTTTCATCCCAGGTTCATGATATTAAATTGGGTACCCAAGTCCAATCATTATGAATTTATACTATGTTTTTGTTTTCCTTGAATATGTGTAATGCGACGTGGGCCTATTTGATCCTCATTCACTTCAGGTAGCTTCATGACACTACACAACATATTTCCTCTTTAGAAATATAATCCCCATGACCCAAACTCTATATCCTTAAACATAGAGAATTTGGTTCAACAAATACGACCTTAAACTATTTGTAATACTAGGGTCATCTACTGGGAATATAGTTGGGTCCTACCAATGATGTACTCTAATGAATTGGGGTGCGAGGCCTAAAATGTTGAGTTTCTCACAGAAACTTACCTGACATGTATCCATAATTTGAGACATTTTTGGGTATGATTTTCACCATTCTTCATATCTAAATGAAACCCCTAACGATGATGGTCACATGTCGCTTCATCTCACCTCCTATCTTGGGAAAACACCCTAACATATTATAGAAAAAATAGAAATTCCTATGTTTCAAACATGGTTAATAGCTGATTCTTTATTTTTACACTCTATCCTTGAACAGTGAAGTGGTGTAACACCCCAAGCTTCCACGATATTCTTCTCTTTGAATAATACAATATCTTGCATTGTACACATCTCTGAGTTCTAGCACACCACGACGAATCAAACAAGCCGTTTAAAAAGTAGTCATGAATACTAATACCCACATTTTAGAATTTAATATATTTTATTTTTCAAAATGGACTCTATTTTTGGATTCAGATTATCAAAATTAGTTTCGAGGGAATTTATTTAATTTTTCTAAAAACATTTATTTTTTGATGAATAGTGAAAAGCACTGCATTATTGTTTAAAACCAACTTTTTATTTAAATAATTATTTTTAAATTTAAATATATTTTAATGAAAAAATAGATACATAATAATTATATTATTCCAATTTAATTCATTAGTGTCATTTTATAATATATATATATATATATATCGAACCTTTTAACATCTTTTACCCACCTTCTAGGAAAATATGTAAATTTGCATAAAACGTAATTTTACCACTACTATGAATTGAATTTCAAAAATCTGACATACATGTTTGTCATCAGTATGTAAAATGTGGTTCAATAGTAAGAAATTATTTTTTGGTGAATATTAACTTCTGAGTTTTATTTTCCACGATTAAAATTAAATAGGGTAATTAAAGGTAAAAATTATCTTCCAATAATATAAAATCACCCCAACACATGTCCTAATTCTGCTGGATAAGTTTTTTTTGGCCAAAATCAACCATAAGAAAATACTAAGATCATTTTTGATTCATTTTTGTTAGATTAGGACATTTGATATATTTTATTTAAAGAAGGGTTAAAATTGTTAAATTCATATTTTAATAACTAAACCATGTTTAATATAGGGTTATATATAAGAAAAATTGGACTGTAAATATTCGTTATAAATATAAAAATATTTCCTACATCATGGTATTTTATTTATAATTTTTAGACATGAAATAATTAATTTTATTTCTGACACAATGATGACGTAGTAATTAGCTTATTAATGAATGATTATAATAATCTATACTATAAATAATAAAATAAATGAAAAATGAAACTTTTGACACCATCCACTTATTTTCTAGGTGCATATAAAATTTTAGGGTTGATTCAATGAATTTTTTTTGATGTAATCATTTTTTATGACTTTCACAAATACCAAATACTAAATAGTGTCAAAATTGACTTAAAATGTGTTTTTAAAACAAATACTATTTTATTAAACCATATAATATTCATAAAAATATAAGATTCATAAAAAATACTTAGATAATGTTAGATATGTCTTTAATAAACCACTTGATTTTTGATTGGCATTTTATAGTAACTATATTAACCATGTAGTATAAAAATACAAGAAGACTTGGTAGAAGTTAAACAATTTAACTAAGAGTTAAATATAAAATATAAGGTTAATATGGTAACATAAACGTTTCTAAAACCTATTGGTTTAGAGGATTTTTACCCATCCCTACCTTATCCACTAAATAAATTTATTTGGAGATATTTTAAACCCAATATAATTTTATAATAAATTAATATTTCAATATTTTCTTAAAGTGCCCCTCACCTCTCTTATAAAATGGTACTTCCCATTATCTTAAATTCACACCTCCAAATCCATTTGGCTCAGCCAAAACCTGCTCAAATATCCTCCCAACTACTCTAACTTCAACATAGTTGTCTTAATTTTACCAGAACTCCTACCTATGGAGAACTTTGTTTTCAAATAAAAAAGAAGAACCCGAAGAAGAGGTAATTATTTCATCACCTACTTCAAAGTTATTTTCTTCTTAAAAATCAAATTTATTTGTTGTTTCCATACTAAAATAATAACTCTATTAAATTATAAATATTGGGATTTTATTATAAATTTGGTACAACTACATTCATTATTCTATCGATCCTATGAATGAAAAAGTCACCATGCGTGCATACGTACGGCTTACCATCTCCATGTCGTGGTGTCATTTGTTTTTCGAAAATTCATTATTTGGTTGGTTATAATAATTAGTATAATTGATGTAAATAATAAATATAAAATTTTAATGATTCTGTACATATGTATTATACCATCAAATTACATATGATTTCACCATAAATAGAATGATATTGTCGCTTGTGCGTATGTACGGTTTACCATCTCCATGACGCAATGATATTTTGTTACCCATAGTAACCATTCCATAATAATTTTCATTTGTTGATTAAAAATAATTTTTAAGAACTTAATATAATTCTGGTTATGAATCAAATACATCCTCTGCATAACAAACATGACTTACATAACAAAACATATAAAGAAAAATGAATCAGTTAGCACATGAAAAAATGAGAAAACTGAAATATTATTAACAAAGAAATATTATATAATCATATATGATATCATATTTATGTATATGGTTTTTTTATAATTTAATAACAATTCTTTAATAATTATACATGAGTTTAACGTACCCTTGACAAACGAAAAGTATAAAGTAAGGGTTAATTTTACAATCTCTTTATTATGTGAGGTTGTTTATACGTAAGTATCTACAGGGACTTCTTTATCATCCTCATATGTGTTTCTTAAATTTATTACAATAAATTTTTAATATTTCCTATACTATGGGTTAATTTCATTTATAACCTTTTTCTACTTTTTATTAAATTTTTTGAAATGAATATTTCTGTCGTTTTCCAAACATGGTACTTTATGTCCTTTTCGACAAATTATGGAAATAATGTTTTTTAACTTATATGGCCGGTGGGGATATTTTCCTCTGTTATAACACCTTTAAAGCTTCCCATATAAGCTTATAAGAATATTTTCAAATTAAATTTTTTCTTTTATAATTATGCATGTTTTATATGATTTCAAAGTTGAAAGAGATATGTCTCTCAAATAGTTTTTTATTGATTTCATCTACGTCAACATCTATTATTGGATTTTATGAAGTTGATTTATTATGATAAAATATTCCATATTGAATTGATAGTTTTTTGATATGTTTTATTATAGATTTTCTATTTTTATTTCATTCATGGTTTATGGTTAAAGTATTAACATTTCTTATGTTAGATTAATATTTATATTTATGTTATGTTACAACCTTTTAATATAAAGAATACATTAGATGTAGTAAGTGATGGGAGAGGCCCACTACAGCCTCTAGATGCACCAGTAGGTCTCATGAGAGAAACTAGAGTCTTGGCATAAGGACTTGAAAATATTTTTATTTATAGTCTTGGCATGATGTCATGTCTATGTGGATCTGATGTCTAGAATTATCCATTCCATCATTATGAGATTAACTATTAATATTAAATGTGATAATTCGACTAGTATAATATCCATGTGAATAAGTAAATGGAATTTCTTAATTTATATTTTCCATATTATCCTGAATTTTATTTTTAAAATTCTTTTGTTTTGGTCTTATACATTACCTTATATGTTTAATCTTATTTATGATAATTTCCATTATATTTTTATCCTTACTGAGAATCTGATATCACCCTTTTTTTATGTTTTAATTTTCCCCAAAATTTGAAGAATTATATTATGAATGAACTAAAGGAATAGGTTAAGGGAAATGAGTGTGTTAAAAAGAGACACAATGTTGTTGTTTTTTCATTTCATAATGTAATGTAAAACTTATTAATGTATCATGTACTTCCAAGGAAGCTAAATTGACTGGTCTTTCAGGATATGATCTCTTGCGATCTTTACAATGTTAGGTAATAATGCACCAACTCTTAGTAACTGTGGTTGGGGCATTATAGTAGGTATCAGAATATGTTTAGTACAATCCTTGGAAACTAGATTTAGAAAAACTCTAATTAGAGAAAATTTCCATAAGATAGACTTTGAGGATTAGTATAGATAAACATAAAAAAATTGTAATATATATATATATAATATGTGGGTATTCCAAGAAATACATCCATATATGGATTCTTCAGGTGGACGTGGATCTGGAATAGATGTACCTAAGAGTGAAAACTCCAACAAGGACTTTTGGGCTTGACCTGGGGTATGCTGGTACACAACAATGGGCCTTATTGCACAGCTAGTTTGACACTCCAGTGGGATATGGTTTGGATAATTCACATTTTAATTACAAACAATTATGAAGTATTTATGAGTAAATAATTCCCATAAAAACATTTTTATTATTATGGATTATATGCATAAACTGTTCAATTTATGTTAAGTATTTTACAAGATTGGAATTATTCATTGCGATTCATAAACTAATCTAGTGTATGCCATTATTTATAAATGGAGCCTAGTGGAAGGAATGGAAACCATATCAATGCAGATAATCAATGTGGGGATTTACCTCATATTCAAGATAATTATAGTGGATCTGGTGAGGCACTGGTGTAGAGTAACTTATAACTATACCGGGACAACACACTCAGGTTATGAATAATAACTTTACCCATATGGAGCACCCTTACCTACAACACAGTGTATTAATGTTAGAAAACTTCATGAGGAATCAACCACCAACATTCAATGTGACTAAAAATTTATTTGTAGCTAAGCAATGGATAATTTCCTTAGAGAAAATACTTATTTCATTGGGGCGTAGTGAAAGGGAAAAGGTTTTCATGGAAGTTTATCGCCACTTAGGAGATACAGATCAATAATGGTTATTATTTCAAAACATAAAGGGGGATGAAGAAGTATCAAATATGGAATCGAGGGAGTTTAAAGAGATTTTCAAGGAAAAAAAATTCCTTATGAACATTGAGCTGATATGGAAAAGAAATTTTTGATTTTGAGGCTAAAGGAGGATGAGAATTTCACAAAGTATGAGGCGAACATTACAGGTTTAGCAAGACATGCTGTAGATTACAAACGTAACCCAAGAAGTAAGATTTGCCGATTCTTTGATTGGCTAAAACCATTTATTCTTCAAGAATTAGTCTCACAATCCTTCTCATCATACGAAGATATAGTCTAATGTTATATCAAGATATAAAATGAATTATATATGTCTCATGACTTTAAAGTGATGCAAGAGAAGAAGAGATCTACTGAACACTCTGAAAAAGGAAATAAGTGGAAGAAGGGAAAAGTTGACATTACATCCTACATTAATTGTGGGAAGTAACACCCCGGTACATGCCTAGAGGACATGGTAGTTTGTTACAATTGTGGAGAAAAGGCCACCAAGATCGTGATTCTAAGGGGAAGAAAGTGGTTATCCATGTTCAATGCTACAATTGTAAATAGATGTGGTATTATTCAAAAAAATTTCCAAATAATTAAGGAAACTTTCCCTAGAAAAGGAAAAGGGAGAAAGGACAAGATTATATGAGCACTACTACTGAGGTTGAAGTTCTTAATTACATGGTGGCTTTTACATTAACATTTTTCTCAAAATTAGCCAATGATTTATTTGATTCAGGATCATCTCATTCTTTCATATCATCCATGTTTTCAAATAAAATTAGATTATTCCAGTTTGACTTAATAAGGGAGTTTTCAGTCAAAAATCTTAAGGTAAGTATCATTGCAACCAATTTTTGTCATTCAGTTACCATTATGGAATATAAATGTGCTTTATCTTCTAATCTTATTATCATATGCATGATTTAATTTGAGATAATCTTCGGTATGGATTTTCTTTTGGACCATGATGTTAAATTTTATTATAAGAATTAGAAGGTTAAATTTTTTGATGATGATAAAGAATCCCTTATATTTAGAGAAGAAACAACACCATCTGGTTCTCATCTAGATCCACCCTCTATAGCTCTACTAAATTCAATTATTGGGGAGGAATACAGTGAAATAATTATGGGTTAGGAAATGAATGTTCAAATAGAGGATGTACCTATTGTACAAGAATATGTCGATGTATTTTAGAGGATTTACTTAGACATCTTCCAGAATTATAAATTTTGTTTTCCATTGACTTAATTCTTGGTTCAAGGACTATATTAAAGACCCATTATAGAATTTCCACTCTGGAATTAGTGGAACAAAATAAACAGCTAGATTAATTTAGTAATAAAGGATTTATTCTACATAATGTTTCCCTACGGGGAGCCCTTGTTCTTTTTGTTAAGAAGAATAATGAATCATCGAGGTTGTGCATTGACTACAGGGAGATCAATGCTATAACAATAAATAACAAGTATCCCTTATCTCACATTGATGATTTATTTGATCGACTTCATGGAGGTCAATATTTTTCAAATATTGGCCTTCGATTTGGATATCATCAGTTGTTCATGAGGAAGATAGAAATTCCAATGACTACATTTCAAAATAGGTATGGGCATTACGAGTTTACAGTAATTCCTTTTAGACTGACTAATGCACACTATGTTTTCATGGATCTAATGAATAGAGTTGTCAAGGAATATCTTTATTACTTTTTCATGGTATTTATTGATGGTATCTTGGTATACTAAAAAATATATAAAGATCATGAAAATAACTTGTGCACTATTCTAAAGACTTTGAGAAGAGATGAAATATATTGGAAGTATAGAAAGTGTGAATTATGGATTTAGGAAATTTATTTTCATGGCCATATTGTCTCTAAATATGGAATATCTATTATTCCTTCAATGACAAGGGAAATCTAAGAATGGAGAGCATCGAAAATTATAATTGAGGTGCACAATTTTATTGGTTTAATAGGTCACTATTGGCATTTCATCAAAAATTATTCCCAATTAGAAAACCCATTAAACTAGATCACACGTCAAGTGGTTAAATTTGTTTCAAAAAAAAGAGTGTGAAGAATGTATTGAAGAATTTAAGAGAAGATTTTTCAATGCCCTTATCATGAATCTACCATCAGGGAATGATGGGTTTGTTATTTATAGTGATTCTTCAAAGAAAGGAATTGGTTGTGACATTATGAATAATGATAGAGTTATTGCCTATGCATCATGACAGCTAAAAATTCATGAAAAAAACTTTTCTACTCAAGATCTTGAGTTAGAATCTATAATATTTTCTCTGAATATATGGAGACACTATCTCTATTGTAAAAAATGTGAGATATATACCGATCAAAAGAGTTTGATGTATATTTTCTCACAAAATGAACTAAACATGAGGCAAAGGAAATGGCTTGAAATACTCATGAATTATAATTTCACAATAAACTACCACCTAGGGAAGGTAAATAAGGTGGAATATGCTTTGAGAAGAATGGATCATGGAATTCTAAACAAGATGAGAGTTGAAAGGGATCCTATGTTCGTGGATCTAGTAAAGATGGATATGAGAATAATCATGGAAGGGGAAACATAAATACTTTTTCAAATGGTTACCAAAACATCATTACTAGAATGGTTAAAATGTTCTCAAACTAATTATGGTGAGTATCAAAATAAAATTAATGATGTGAATGATGGGATATTGATTAACTTTGTATATAATGATGGAATTTTGAAATTTGGGAAGAGGCTTTGTGTTCGTGAATTACATGATCTAAAAATGGAATTGTTGGATGGTTCTCCTAGATCCAATTTCTCTATACACCATGGTAGCACTAAGATGTATAGATATTTGAATGAACATTTTTGGTGGGACAACATGATGAGGGAAATTTCATATTATGTGTCAATATGTATGGTTTGTCAATAGTTTAAGTCTAGAAGACAACAACCTAGAGGATTCCGGAAAAATATTCCCATACCTAAGTGGAAATGAGATGATATTATGATTGAAATTGTCTTGGGACTACCAAAGACTCCTTGAAAGAATGATGAAATATGGGTCATTGTCGATCATCTTACCAAGTCAGCACATTTTCTTTTAATAAGGGAAAATTTACCACTTGAATGTTTAGCAATACTATATATTAATGATGTTGTAAGATTTCATGGTGTACCACTATTGATGGTTTTGGATTGTGATCCCTGTTTTACATCAAGATTATAGAAAATTCATCAGAAATTCCAATATACTAAACTTCGTTTGAGCACTGCCTACAAACCTCAAACTGCTAGACAATCAGAACGAACTATTCAAACATTATAAGACATGTTGAGATCTTTATCACTTGACATTCAAGGTATGTGGGATCAATATTTACCTCTGATTGAATTTTTTTATAATAATAGATTCCATTAAAGAATTCAGATGGCATCATATGAAGCATTATAAGGAAAGATATTTCTCGCACCAACTTGTTTGGATGATGTTTATGAAAGAAAACACATAGGCCCAGAATTTGTTTAGGAAATGATGGAAAATGTGAAGATCATCCAAACCCACATCAAATACTCTCAAAGTAAAAAAAGATATATGTCGATAACCCAAGGAAGGATTTTGAATTTCACGTAGGAGATCATGCTTTCTTGAAATTATCTCCATGGAAGGGTGTTATATGATTTGGTAAGAAGGGTAAATTATGTCCTAAGAACATCAGACTATTTAAAATTCTATAACGAATTGGAGTTGTATCTTACCGTTTTGAAATGCCCCCAAGTCTTTCCAAAGTTCATGATGTATTCCACGTGTCCCTTTTGAGAAAATACATTCTTGGCCCAACACATGTACTCATCTATGAAGAAATAGAAATGGTACTTGATCTGTATTATTGTGAAGTGCCTATCAGTTTTCTTAATACTAGAGAACTATGGTTGATAAACTGAAAAAATAGTTTGGTAAATGTTATTTGGAGAAACTGTAAAATGGAAGAGGCAAAGTGGGAAGCTGAGGAACTTATGATGAATAACCACCAGAATATTTTTAGGAAGTAATATTCTAGAAAATTCGTGGATGAAATTATTTGAAGGAGTGAATAATGTTACACCCCATGCTTCCATGATATGCTTCTCTTTGAATAATAAAATATCTTGCGACGTACACGGCTCCGAGTTCTAGCACACCACGACCTATCAAACTAGCAGTTTAAAAAGTAGTTATGAATACTAATACCCAATATCTGAAATTTTATAAATTTAATTTTTAAAAATTCACTTCATTCTTGGATTTGGAATATCAAAATTATCTTAGGGTGAATTTTTGGTATTTTTATGAAAACTTTTAAATTTTGATAAATAGTGAAAAACCCTGCATTATTGTTTAAAACTAACTTTATATTTAAATAATTATTTTTAAATTTAAATTTATGTTAAAGTAAAAATAGATACATAATACTTATATTAGTCTAATGTAATTCATTTGAGTCATTTTATAATAAGATTAAATATGTAAAATTTTATCGAACATTTTAACATCTTTTACCCACCTTCTAGGCACATTTGCAAATTTTCATAAAATATAATTTTACATCTTATGTGAATTGAATTTCAAAAATCTCATAGACACAGTTTTCATCTATAAGTAAAATCTGGGTCAATAGGATGAAAATAATTTTTGGTGAATATTAACTTTTAAATTTTATTCACCAAGGATAAAAGTAAATAGAGTAATTAAATGTAAAAATAATATTATAATAATATAAAATTACACCAAAACATGTCCTAATTATATTGGATAATTTTTTTTGACCAAAATCAACATTAGGGAAAAAATAAAATCCTTTTCTATCCATTTGTGTTAGATTAAGATATTTATTATATTTTATTTAAAGAAGAGTTAAAAGTGTTAAATTAAAACATTAATAACTAAACCATTTTTAATATAGTTGTATACATATAATAAATATAACTATAAATATCCATTTGAAAGATAAAAATATTTTCTACATCATGGTATTTTATTTATAATTTTTATACATTAAATAATTAAATTTATTTATGACACAAGGTTGATGTAGTAATTATCCTATTAATGAAAGATTAAAATAATTGATCTTATAAATATTAAAATAAATGTAAAGTGAAACTTTTTATGCCATCCGTGAATTTTATAGGTTAATATTACTTGTTAGGGTTTATTAAATGTTTTTTAAGTAATCAAGTTGTTATTACTTTAAAAAAATCAAATACAAAATAGTGCAAAATTGACATAAATGAATTTTAAAAACAATTACTATTTTATTAAATGATATAATATTCTTAAAAATATAATACTCATGAAAAGGACATATATAATGTTATATATTTCATTAATTAACCAATTTCTCTTCTCTTGGAATTTTATCTGTAACTATATTAACCATTTAGTATAAAAATACAAGAAGATATGGTAAAAGTTACACTACTTTATTGGGAGTTAAATGTAAAACGTAAGGTTAACATGGTAACCTAAACATGTATAAAACATATTGGTTCATAGTATTTCAAACCATACCCACGATATCCTTGAAATAAATTCATTTTTATCTATATAAATTGAAAATAATTTCATAATAAATTATTATTTCAAGATTTTCCTAAAGTGCCCCTCACCTCTCTTATAAAATGGTAATTCCCCTTATATTAAATTCACACCTACAAAGCCATTTGGGTCATACAAACCCTACTCAGATATCCTCCCAAATACCCTCACTTGAAACTATAGGCATTACATTTATCATAAATCCAACCTAAGGAGCCCTTTTGTTCAAATGAAAAGGAAGCACCTGAAGAAGAGGTTATTATTTCATCATTTATTTCAAATTTATTTTCTTATTCTACTTCCTCTTTCATTATTGTTTACACTATAAAATAATAACTCTAGTAACTTCTATATCCTAATATGTTATTATAAATATGTTACAACCATATTAATTATTCTATCAATCCCATGAATGACATTGTCACCATACATACGTATGTACGACTTACCATCTCCACATCATGGTGTAGTTTGTTATTCAACACTTCATTATTTGGATGGGTATAATAATGAGTATAATTGATGTAAATAATAAATATAACATGTTAATGATTCTGAATATATATTATACCATCCAATTACATATTGTTTCACCATCAATTGAATGATATTGTTGTTCTTGCATACGCACGGCTTACCGTCTCCATGACGCGATGAGATTTCATTCCCCATTGTAACCATTCAAGAATATTTTTCATTTTATGTTTAAAAATAATTTTTAAGAACTTAATTTAATTATATATAGTAATAAAATACATCATATCCATAACAAACATTACTTACAAAACAAAACATATGAATAAAAATGAATCCGTTAACACCCAAAGCAATGATAAAACAGAAATATTATTAACAAAGAAATATTAGAGGATCAAATATGATATCTTATTTATGTATGTAGTTCTATTATAATTTAATAACAATTATTTAACCACTATAAAGGTGGGTAATGTACCCTCAACTTTGAAAATCACAAGGTAAGGGTTTATTTTACAATCTTTTTATTATCGGAGGTTGTTTATATATAAATATATATTGGGACTTCATTATCATCCACATCTGTGGTTCTTAAAAATGTATTTCAAAAGATTTTATCTATTTATTATATATTGGATTAAAGTTATTTATACCATTATTTTACTTTTTATAAAATGTATTGAAAGGAATCTTTCCGTGGTTTTCCAAATAAGGTACTTTATGACCTTTTCAAAAAATTAAGGAAAGAATGTTTTTTAACTTATACAGCGAGTGAGTATATTTTTCACCATTATAATACCTTAGAAGATTCTCTTAAAATATTATAATAATATTTTTAAAATAAATTTTTTCTTTTATAATTATGTGAATTTTAAAATATTTTAAAGTAGAATGAGATATTTCTCTCAAATAGTTTTTTTATTGATTTCATATGTGTAAACATCGATTGTTGGAGTTAATGTAGTTGATTTATTATAATAAAATTTTACATATTGTATTGGTAGCTTTATGATATATTTGACTGTGGATGTTCTTTTTTTAGGTCGTTCATATTTTATTGTTAAAGCATTAACATTTATTATGTTAGATTCATATGAATGTTTTTGTTGTGTTTCACCATTTTCATATGAGGAATGAATTGGAAGTAATAAGTGATGGATAAGGCCCGCTATAGCCCCTCAATGCATCGGTAGGTCACATGAGAAAAACTAGTGTCTTGGCACAAGGCCTTGAAAATATTTATATTTATAATCATTGCATGAGTCCTTGACTATATGGTTATGATGTATGTCATTATGCAGTCTATCATTATGTGAATAACTATTGATATTAAATGTGATTATTCGAATTGTAGAATATACACGTGAATAAGTAAATGGAATTATTTGATTAATCTTTGCCATATTATGCTGAATTTTATGTTTAAAAGGCTTGTGTTTTAGTCTTATAAATTACCTTAAATGTTTTTTCTTATTTATGATAGTTCCCACTATATTTTTATCCTTACTGAGAAACTGAGATCACCCCTTTATTATGTTTTAATTTTTCCTAGGATATAAAGAAGTATATTCTGACTGACCAACAGGGATAAACTAAGGGATATGAGTGTGTTCAAAGGAGACACAATGTTATTTTCTTCATTTCATAATGTAATTTAAAACTTATAAATCTATCTAGTAATTCCAATGAATCTAAACTGATTGGTCTTTCAAGACATTATCTCTTGTGATCATAACAATGTTATGTAATAATGCACCAAATTTGGGTAACTAGGGTTGGGGCATTACAAGTTGTCAACCCTACATTTTAAATGTGGTCAAAAGTGGTCATACCCATCAGTTTCCCCTACCATAATTCAGATATTATAGGTTTCAATTTACATCCTTCCCACCTCCCTATTTTCTAATGGAACTCTATCACCCCTAGTTTTTCCCATCCATGCATCTGCGCAAATTGAGTGGCACTACCAGTATTGTCGGGCCGTTCTCCACCTGACATTTCTTAAACCTTGTTGTATTCTTCTACATGTGATAAGGAAAACATAATATCAATCCTTGTTTCCCACATAGAGAATGGTTCACATGGGCTTAGGAGTATTGGAAGGGTTTTTACTCGTATATAACAGATTCAAAATCCCTATGGTCTAAACTATATGACCTTAAACTGGGATCCCTTTGGTCTAAACTCAACAACCTTAAAAGGGATTCTCTATGGTTCTCTTAGGAATGTGATGTGTGGAGTGGGACCTCCATGGTCCTCATTCAGGTCAGGTTTGTCACTCCCCCACAATGCACATATCCATCATAGATACATACTCTACATACTTATATTAGGGGTCTTCTACCCTGCCAAGACCGAGAAGTACATATGGCCTGATTCCCAACATTTTGGGATACATAGGAATGCCCAAAAAGCAAGTCTTTGGGCCCAGCCAGGATTTCAATCATTCGAACCCTTGGGATGAGATTCCCTTAGGAGTACGTGGTGTAGTGTGGGACTTCTGTGGTCCTCATTCACATCAGGATATGATGGATACACCATGTAATTTCCATAGGAACACATCTCATACCATCATCCTGGTTGCATGATGATAAACTGCGTAATATTTTCCGAGTTGAAGAATTGTGAATTTAAAATCTATGCAGGTATCTTATGGATTATGTTGTGTGGTGATGGACCTATATGGTCATCATTCACATTGGTTTTTCCCTATAACCATTCTACAAACATCCTCTTGAAGCCATTTTCCAAAGGTTCAAAACTCCCTGACCTTAAACTAAGAGCCTAGAGTCCATAAAACACATCCTTAAAGTATCTGCACTAGGAATATGTGGTGTGGGGATGGGCCTCCAAAGTCATTGTTCACTTAGAGATGCTTTGACACACTATACACATTCATTTTAGGATACCTCTTCCACAATGTCCTAGCTGTATGACTATAAAGTACGTAGAATCCAGTGTCCTTACCATATGATGTTAAAATACACATATCAGTCCTTCCACATGACCTTGAATTGTGACATCAATATCCTATCCATAAAATAATAAAATATATATCATCCACATCCTATATGAATGAAATTAAAATTCAAAAAAATTATGGTACTTTATGCATGACATAAAAAGGCACACACCACATCTTAGTCACATGACTTTAAACTGAATTAAACTTATTGTCTTGGCCACATGATGAAAAACTGAACCGCATCACAGTGTTCTCCCCTAATAGAGAATCACCCATGGAACTGGTCATTTTTTATTTCACATGAATGAACTCTGTATGGAATGATTCCCATCCTTATGGGATATATAATAACATTAAGAGTTTACATCGTGGTCCTTCCCCATAAAAATAGAAAGAAATGAATTAAAAATAAAATAAAAAAGAGAGAGAGCCCCTCTCCTTGTTCATGGGTCAGACCTACGCAATGATATCATCCATGAACTATGTGTGGCTTGATTTCTACCCACTTAGTATACAAAGTCACTCCTAGGATCAATCACTAGGCCTAGAAGAAACACTAAAATCCTTTCATGTCATAACACATTCGCCCTCATCAGATGATGTCAAACTACATGGGATCTTAGACAATCATGTTTGTTGATTTCTTCCTTCACATGATACATAGAGACATCCATAAACATTGTATTTGGACCCAGACTTAGATCCATCCAACCTTACATCCCTTTATCCTCAGTCTAGTCCAAAAACATGAATTTAAACTATACGAAAGCTTCTTATGCGATATATAGTGTGGTAACGGTCCTCTAAGGACTCATTCACGTAGGTTTTTTCACAACACCTCTACTAGAACCAAAATACATTCTCTAGGATAAGTTAAGAAAATACATGGTCATCAGGATGCATTCGGGCATAAACATCCCAAAAATAATTTAAGGGTTTTCCTTGTAAATCTCTTTTATAGAGGTCGCTCTCCTTCACAACCGCACCAAGAAAGGATTCAGAAAGCTCCATGAGTTAGACAAGATCCGCAACCTTGTTAATGGCACGAGGAAAATGGATTCTCGAGTCCAATGTCCCATACCTCTTCACATATATCATTTTTGTTACATAAAACACCTCTAATCATCACGAGATTCCTTTTTCTATAAATAGCTGGCTCATCCCACCACTATGCCATTGCTATCCCAACCTTTAATCCTCATATCTACCGTTTCGTGAAGCTCCTGATCACCATGAACTCGAGATAAAAATTAATCACCCAAGGAACTAGTGTTTTAAAAAACCCAATTATCCTAATTCCTATTTAAGAATGATTAAGTTAGGGAGGCACTTCACAAAGGACTACACCCTTCATGGGGGAGGAAATCCCTTTGGGGTACTTGAGGAATTTTAAAGAATTAATCTTTCATAAAGCACTTCTTTATTACCTCATTAATTTATAACAAGGAAGGGACACCCTGATTCATAGATATTATATCATCGTGAAGCCCCTGACCACCATGAAGCACCTAAGACTTGGGAAGAACCTCTTAGTGAGCCCCCGTACTTCATGAAACCATATTTTGTGAGGAACTATTGGATTTTATGTAGTGATTTTTTTGGTGTCTTGTGTAGTTTCCCTTGTTATTTTTCCTTACCTTATTCATTTTAGTATAGGTACACTAAGGGATATTTCATTTTAGAGCAACTACACTAACATGGAACTCACGATTGACCACTCCCCCACCGTGACCCTAAAAGGAATTGTTGACTCCTTCCCCACCCCAAGTGTGGGTTGGTATCAGTTATGTTAATCTAAGGGGTGAGGAGTGACTTCCCCCATATCTAGGCTGCATTATATTAAACTTACTAGAACTAATATCCTCGACACATGACATTAAACTATGGGTTTTCCATGTATGGAAAGTCTGAAAGGATATGGGAGAGGATGAAACTGAGAACATTTATCTACTCACCATCCCAATCCACCATCAACCTCTCCCTTTGGGATTTATTCCATGTGCACCTTAGTAGGTCTCCACGTAAACCATGAAACTCCTTGATTGGGTGCTTTTTGTATGACTGACATGGAATGAGATCCTCCTTATATAATAAGACATCCTCCTCGGGTTATTTCTATGAATAATCCACATTCCACCTCTTACTAATTCATCTTTCGCAATGTGACTTTTTGGTGTACTACTTCAACTTGTTTCCACACCAAACATGACTCACATGGGCTTAGAAGCTAGTAGTGATTGCAAAACCCCTCACATTGGATTCTTCTATGAGTAAGCCCAACACCTTCACCCATCCAAACTACATGGGTTTTGATCCCTGTAATCCAAAAATGTTACATAGAATGCCTCTATGAGGTTAAATCCTAACCAAAGTTAAACTTTGGTGCCCCCATATAGCTGTGTAACCCCATGATCCACTCTTAGTGGTTTCCAGATCATTCTTCACACGAGCCTCCTCTTTAGGTGTAATCAACACTTCCACTCTCAAATCTATGTGGATTTTGATACGTGTATAATATGCAGGGTACGAAGGAAGCCTCTCTATAGTCTAATCCCATAATCCATATCCATATTTATCTCTTATGGGTTATATACCTAGTAATATAATTCCCTTCACTCATGAGATCTTATATCTTCCATGCCCATCGAGTAGCTTCTACATTTAAGCCCCATGCACCCTTTAAGAACTACATGGACTATGATTCCCATCCAATTTGGATACATAGAAAGCCTTCTGAGGTTAAATCCCATCAAACTCAATAAACCATCAATTCCATCAATTTATTCCCCCTCATTTTCATCCATCCGAATTTTTACCCAAGCTTCCACATCTCTTTGGGATCTTGTCTTTCATCTGGGCAGCTCTGATGCATAAGCCCCAACCATCTGCTTTATCACCTCACCATTATCTCGATGGGATAAAATTATCTATATGATACATCTTAGTGCATAATCCCCATTCATCCACATCATTGATGTCCCTAGAACCACACAAGAAATGTCATTGCATAATCCCTATACAATCTAACCAAGATAAATCCTCTTGTGATGGGAATTATTAGTGGGTAAGCCCCACTCTATCCAAAAAACTATGTGGGGTTTGATCCATGTTTTCTAATCAAGGTATTTAAGAAGCATCCACAAGGTTCAATCCCAACCAATAGTAAACCTTAGTGTCCCCATCATTGGGATACACCGCCCTGATCCACCCTTAGTGGTGTTTAGTTTAGTCTTAATGGTGTGAAAACTATTCTTTATGGGACATGCCATCATAGGGTCCGTACTCATTGGGCATCCTGATCCATACATCTAATAAACATTCTAGGTGCTCCCCCTAGGGATATAACTAGCTGATCTACCCTCACAAGTGTTCTGATCAGTCCATTCCGTCTCTATAGGATGTTAAATTCATGACCCTATGTCTCTACTAGTCGTTAAACACGCGGCTAAGCCCATGTTAAACATGGGATGCCCAAGGAAAAACTCGTAATACATGTATCTGACATAAAATACCCTAAAGTTGATGTGTAATTCCATAGGTTTTTGTATCCTTGAGAATCCCACCAATGAGGAAGAATATATTTTTTACAATGTCCCAGCATCTAGACTTGCTTGCAATACCCAACATGACTACTCTCGTGACCAAATGATGCTACCCTGACTTGACCCCTTGAAATGTCTACACAAAAGTAGCATAATTATATAGTATCCACAAAGAGATGGCACTAGGATTGAGTTTCACATACAATGTTTTAACCTATAAGGGATACCCATAATAGGTCAAGAATTCTGAGGAGGAATCCATTGAATGAGGTACTGACATCCCATCATCCATTTTCTATCATAGAGAAAACACCTATGAAGAAGTGAGGAATGCCACCCACCATTGGAAAGTATTAATTGAGGGTAAAATGCACTGATAGTGGGAAATAAACAATATGAAAAGCAGTTCCCCCTATAGAAAGTGTCAAATATAGAAATGTTGAACCCCATGTGAAACTATTCTGCTCAATATGTGGTCTGTATTGTTCGAGAAATCAGCGGATAAGTGTTTCAATGGATCCATCTATTAGGTTCTATGTCCCTCTAAGAAAATAGTGATCCTGGTGTGGAACTCCCTAGAATTCGGTGCAGTTAATCATTAGGAATTATATTCTATGAAATAATCAGTGTTGATCAATCTTTCTAACCATGGAAGACTAACCGAATCTAGGGCATTGGGTTTTGATTTCCAAATATCTATACTGATAGATGAATCTTAAATCTTTATAGGACCAAATATATAGAAAACCAATCATCCCCTTCACATATATACAGGGGTAGGAGAATCATCAATGTGGTAATACCACACTACTCCCCTTCTTCCACTATGACATCCATGACTACATCTATCGGGCACCCTCTCCTCATCTCATCTGAAAAAATTATCCAGAGTAGGGTGATAGAGACTCGTGTACATCGATCCGAGAAGATGGGTGTCATTACCATGTGGGACATGGACCACTAGGGCTTAGAGGCTTCTATGCCTTGCTATCACCACAACCCCCAAGGGCCACACAAGGAGCCACTACTTCCCCCTCAAATATCTAATCATGTCGAGGACCTCTCCCTTGAATGTTCCTATGACTCGATCCCTATGCCGATGATGTATGTGGTATCTGATTCACCCTAACATTTAAAAACGTTTGGGAGCCACCAACGAGGGATCCTACAATGCCATGTCAATGAAACCAACTAGTCCCTCTGGGTGAAAAATAGGTGGACTACACCCCTACTCTACTAACCCCAGTCCAGATGACTCAACACCAATGTCGAGCACAAGCTCAGGAAGATTCCCATCAGGGGGCATCATCTTCTGTGGCTTTAGTGGCCCATGCCATCCTTGGTGCATTCTACCAAGTCCATGCTACTGTAACACAAGGACTTATCAACATCCTATCAGGATTGAGACCACAATCACCCAAAGGAAAGGCTAGGTTGACTCTTTAGGTCATTAACACTTTGAAAAAACCATCGAGGGACAACCCATGATGATGAGATCTGGTATGAAAGCCCTCCTCATACCATCACCAGCCATAGTGGAGGTTCTACCCACTCCAGCTCCCATCACCATAGAGGTCCTCCCAGTGCATCAAACATTAGTAGAAGTGATGTTCATCCCCATATTTTCAATTCCCATTGTGAAGGTCCTCCCCAAGCCCATGATTCCCAATTTTGAGGTCCTACTCATGTCATATAGTACCAATGAAAAAGTTTTCCTAACATCATATAGAGGTAAAGAAGAGGAAATCCACGCTCCATCGACCATCAGAGTGAAGGTCATCTTCACATCATACATAGCCATCATGAAGGTCCTCCCTATGCCTAGTTCGATCAATATGAAGGTCTTCCTCATTCAACCAGTGCCAACCAGCATGGAGGTCCTCCCTATGCCACAAACAGCCAACATGGAGTTCCTCCCCATGTTCTCATCATCTTTAGTAGAGGTACTCCCCACTTCAGCACTGACAACCATGGAGGTCCTCCCAAAACATCCATCAACTAGTACAGAGTTCCTCCCCATACCCAAGATCACCAACACAGATGTCCTCTCTGTATCCCATTTGACATTTTCCTTGGTGCACCTCACACATCATCTCACCAAAGTGGTGGTCCTAATTACTCTCAAACTATATATGGAGTTCTTATTCATGTCCTCAATGACTCTAGAATAGGTCATCCCAACCACTTCAGCACTCATAGTGTAGGTCCTCCCCACTCTCATACTAGTCCTAACAGAGGTCTTCCCTGCTCTAATTACAACAGATTCAGAGGCCCTCCCCATATCCCATCCAACTCAAGAAGAGGTCCTCCTCACTCCATCACCAACTTTCATAGAGGTCATCCCTATGATGAAGATATTCCCTTCCACGAAGAGTCATCTTGGGTATGAAGGAAGAACTATCACCACCGAAAGAGGAACTCTGAGAAGCGCCATGTTAGTGTGAATCCAATCTGATTTTTAGATTCTGAAGTGGAATGTGACTCAATGATGGATCCTTCACCCCGATCCCTACATCAGAGTCTAGGGAAGAAGAGGGACATGTAATTTTCATTATCTAAGAAGGTGAGATTCACAAGATACACTCACCGATTCAAAGGTACATTTAGGGTGAAGCACATTTGGCCCCCATATAGGGACTTGTCATACAATCCTCTCTATTATCAGCAGTTTCATTCTCTACCTTGACCTGAAATCATAGAGAGTTATTATGGGGTTTGGTAGATGAATAGAACCAGACATAATTTCCACCAATGGCTATTGACCTCACACATGAAGTTGTTATCAGCACCCCATCCTATATGGAAATGATGATGCAGTCGGTAACCTTTTGAGTGAAAACCCAGCAACAGGCCTCCAGTCATCCCACACAACATTTTAACCACCATCTAGTCCAATATGAAAATGTTCCACATCAGTTTCATTTATAGTTCCCCAACCACCCCAATCGAGGAATGGGAAAACCAAGAGCTAGATCCTTCTTCTGAACTAAAAATATTGTGGGGGTACTCTTACGATAAATCAGTTGTATGAGATGTTTTCTCTGATCGCGACTCATGACTTTGACATTCTATAGTCACTCCCTCAAGATGAGATAATGTTTATTTCAATACCATATGGGTGATGCATTTATGCCTCTATAATAGTCAGTTAGTCTATCCAAATAGCCATAATCATTATAATGACATGGGTCAATAATGTCGAATGGTTGAGTTAGTAGAGCATCCCATGGCACAAAATCCTATAAAACTAAAATATCACTAGACGATTCCACAAATATGCATTCATATAATCACCATAATCCACATAATTAATAAAGAGGTGACCCCACATGTGTATATTCATGGTTGGGGGATGTATGAAACTCTCTATTTTAGTCTCATCCTATGGCAGCTAGACCTACCTGGTGACATCATGGATATGCATTCTGATAGTATTTCAATTAAAATTATTGTCCCTAAGATACACGTAGAAGTGGGAATCAGTTCAAGTTATAATGGAGAGAACCTACCCCATGGGGTGGTACAACATCTGTGGACCCCCTAGGTGTTGTCACTCACACAAAATGGTAGATAATTTTCCTTGAAGAGCCCTTATAGTCATTTCACTTTGGTAAAAATGTCAACATATGTGTGGAGAATATCAATACCTCTATTCCCTTTGACCCATCTCATGAAGCACAAGAGACAGAGGTAATACCAATACACCTTGCTCTAGAAGCTTGCAGTTCAAAGGTGGCTCATCAATGAGCTCCCTACCGAGGTAATTAGAGAGTGGTTTCCAGAGTATGGTGGTCCTAGATAATATCTTCTCTCTCCTCCACTGGGGCAGCTGGGGTAGGCACAGGTCCTCCTTGGCTTGTTTCCTCCCATCAATCTCAAAAATCTTGTTCATCCTGATAGGATAGAGACCATATCCTATTGAAAATGGCTAGGATATGTGTCTCTGAATCCAACCGAGCTGCATGAGAATCCTCCTTGGGTCCCCACTCAATTCATTCCTACAATAGCTTCTCATTCCATTCCATGGTCCAGGTCTCCAGCATCTACTCATGATGTTCCTCTGACTATTCCACCAGCAGTTCCACCGGTCGCTCCACGAGATGCTGAACTTGCCTTTAATGTATACGAGCCTATGAATGCATTGGTAGATATGAATCCTTTTCATGATAGGAGTACCTGCCAGGATGATCTGATATCCACTCTCACTACCCGCCTCGAGGCTCTTAAGACATGATAGGTGGAAATCCCACCTGATGGAAGGTTATATCTGGCATGGGTGGATAACTTACATGCACCCCCCAAATTTTGGAAATTTATCATTCGTCCCATTAAATGTGATGGTTGACCCACTAAAACATCAGGACCAATTAATATCAAGGTGTGGGCCCATGATGGGAACACCAAAGAATTAAGAGGCCACCATGATCATATGGTTTATGAAGATATTTTAAGGGCATGCATTCGTCTAGTACATTCATTTACCCATTGGATCTTTCATAGGTTGGGAAAATCTTCACAGGTTGTTTCTCAGTTAGTTTATCTATAACAATTATAATACCAGTATTTATGACCTCTTCAAGTAAAAACAATAGCCAGAAGAGTGAGATTTTGACTTTTTCACCTAGTGGAAAGGCCTCAGGTATTCATTCAAAATGTTCTAACTCCATAAAAACTAATATTGATGCATGCGGTAAATGTCAATATTGAATTGGTCCCATCCCTTATCAATTATAATTTCCTAGGTGAATTTCATGATTTTTCTAACAAGGATGAAAACATAGGGGAATAATTGATGAAATATAATTAGGTACGCCAATTGCCTCCTCCATCTCCTACAACAAGAGCCCCCAAGGCAGAGATTACTATCATCGCAAAAATAGAGGCCTACTGGCTATTAGAGTTGTCACTGGTAGAGCCTAACCCATATCCTCACCTATGAAAATATCCTCAGGACTATAATCAGGATCAACGTCTACAGAAATATAACAGGTCTGCATAACTGCATAATGCCCCACTACCGCCTAGTTATGAAAATTACGTTACAACCCCTTTCCGGGATCCAAAACCTTGTTAGTGCTTGGCTCCAAAAGTTCATTTCCCAAACAAGAAGAATTACAACAAATCATTCGATGATTCTCAGATTCATGTTTATTTATGAAGTTCCCTAGATCAAGGGATTCTGAAGTTTTTAGATTTCAAGAAACAACAAGAGGCTGATCTCCCAGATCTCCCTAACTACTGACCTTATCACGAAGTCCTTGGACATACCATCTAGCAATGTTATGTGTTCAATGTCTGCATCGAGAATCAAGTTTATAAAAATGTAGTTATATTGTGTCCTTACCCAACATAGGTTTAATTCATTTCTTCAAAGCCTGATAGTGAATGAAAAGATGAATGGTAGTACGTCTCCAGCCATATATCTTAGAAGTATGACTACTGGTTGGATCACAAGGTAGTTTCTCAAGCCCAAGGTATCATCCGTACTCATTTGAATCTTCCCGTTCCAACTAAATTTGGCATACATCCTCCAAATTTTTATTATACATCCACATATAATCTTTTTTACTTCTCATAAGTGATGGCACTGGTGGCACAAGAGAAATTAAATCACCCCACCGGTGGAGAAGCTGTCTCACACTCTCAACAACTTCATCCCTCCAGAAATGGAAATCCTCCCAGAATTTTCCTAGTATTGGAGGATTCCTCATAAGAAAACTAAGAGTATTCCTCAGTGAATACCATTAAGGTGGTGGAACCATACATAGTTCCCGACAATGAGGAGTTTCAGCCTTGTCCTCCTAATGTTCTTGGTGAATGCCATCATTGATGTGCCCATGGATATGTGAATTGTCAGAATGCATAGGAAATCTCTTACAACCAAGCCATGCACTCTACCGAAACTAGAAAACACTCTCACATAAGATCAAAACATGTATAGTCCTCTCATCTAGTCTTTTTAGATTCACATCCACCACGATTTTGATAATCGACCCGGTAGAGCCACTGTAATTGTGTTATGATATGTTGCGTCTAGTTGTGAAAATACCTCAGTCATTCGACATTCATCAAGTAGTAATTTTTCATGTTCCATCTAGTAAAAAATATGATATTCTCAGACCTATCTAGAATCCACTAGTTTAACTAGAAAGTATTGTTATACCTCTTTCAAAAGAGTAACCTCCTACCAGTATAAATGTGTGCCTAACACTGAAGTATGATGTGATTAAACAACTCGACATAATTTCTGCAAACCTCTTGATCCTCAAAGCTCTTCACCTATTAGAAGATATTATTAAATCCATCACAAAGTCTTTAAAGATCCCCCTCTAGATTGAGACAGTGGTAGCATCCACAAAAGTCTTCTATGACTAGGAATTCAGGATATAATAATTCCAAGCAATCATCTAAGTCTCAGGAGAAGATGAAGGCTCTCTAGTACAAGGGAAAATTTTCACACAGAATTTCTATGGCTAGTTAAATGGAGTGGAAATACATTGTTGTATCATAAACACATGTTCTAGGATCAATCTCATCTTGACGCATATTATCCTCCAGCTAGGACTTAATGAAGAAGATCTGAGTCCCTCTAGCACAAAGATTTGGTATTATGATAACACTAAGTAGAGGTCGTCAGAGAAGATTTTTTTGAAGAACTAGTTTGATAGACTTATTTCATGAACTAAGTTCATGGTTCTCTCATCGGATACATCCTACAATACATTGATGGGGAGACCCAAGATCCATCTACACAAAACAGTTCCCTCCTCATGCCACCAATGCCTCAAGTACACCCTCAATGGTCGAGTGAGCATGCTCCAATGTGATGCACCTCCCTTTTTCTCTTGTGATTCCTGCTATTTGGATGAATAATATTATAGGAGAAAGGAAAAGGGGGTCTAGAATGATGATCTTGAGCACACTACTATTGTGGCTGACCCATAGACAGACTTATACAATGCTTTCATCCTCCTAATTTACCAGTTGGAATCCACACACCCAAACTTGGGACACTGTTGTTTTGTTTCTAAAAAGATGGGGAATCAGGTTCTGAGGTGCAAGTAATTCCACAATATTACTTCATACTCCTACAGAGATCATACTTGAGTGATCCAGAACCCCTTACCCATATCAGGTATCAGAATGTTTGTCCAATAGCAACCCCTATATGACATAATTTTCTGTTCTTCCATACCAGACTAAAACAACACAAGTTGAAGTGCCAATTATTCTTTGACATCATCAAGAGTGGACCCCTTTGTCGTAGTCCTGATGGAATCGGGTGGTAAGCCTTTGTTTCCATGGTTGTTGCAGTGTAGGTGTCACCTATTAAAGACTCCACGTCTACCCAAGTGGGCAGTAGTGTTCCCCCTGGATCAGCTAGATTAGATGAATTATATCGTCCCATAAATTCCCCAATCTCAGATAAGGAAGAGGAATTGGAATATTCTCCTCTCACATTCTAAGAGGGTGTCTCTACCACTATCGATGAGTTGGTATATGTGAACCATGGTATCGAGGCAGATCAACGACCAACATTGATCAACGTAACTATACCTATAGAGGAACAACTACATTATGTGGATATCCTAAAGCATCATCATGATCTATTTTCCTTGAGTTATGATTACATTCTAGGACTATATCCTCATGTTTTCATCTACCATCTTTGTCTCCTGGTGAGTCATCACAGGTTCAATTAGCCTCCCTGAAAGATGCACCCCTCACATGGTGCCATGGTCAAGGCCGAAGTTGATAAGGTCATCAAAGAAATATTTTTCAAAGAAGTCAAGTACCCTATATGTTTATCCAACATAATTTACATCAAGAATAATAATGGAAATATCAATGTTTTCATTGAATTTTGCAATCTCAACTTTCATTGTCCGAAGAATTATTTTCCCCTTCCAATGACATAATTATTGATCGATGCCAACACTGGGTCACAAAAGCTCCCATTCATGTATGGATATTCTATGTATAACCAAATCAAAATGGCTCCTAAGGATGAATATTCCCTGACCATCAGGGAACAACAAGGGACCTTCTACTACCAGGTAGTACTCTATGGTTTGAAGAATGCAAGAGCAACCTATCATCGTGTTATGCACTACATATTCAATCAAATCCTTGAGATGATAGTTAATGTGATTGAAGGTCGTCACAAACCTAAAAATTAAATTTATTAACCTAAACTAGTATAGTAGTTAAGGGTCAATCCAGAGAGAAAGAAGGTGAGTTCGTTATGTTGTTTTTATGACCCCCACTATTGTCATCAGTGGGGAAACATTTTTTACTTTTTGAATTTTTATATTTATTATATTTTTTTATGATGAAGTGAAAACAAATGAAACAAATTATATAAATTTTCTATTTACTTAAATAGAAAATGAAATAGCTAAAATTAATAGTGTAAACCAAAGATAACAGAAATAATAAATATGAGTGCTAAGAATTTATCACAAAATCATCTTGAGAGATTTGAAATCTACTTTTTAAAAGAATGACTCTTCATATGATTAAATTAACACCTCAAAAATGAGTTTCCAATTATACCTCTCCCAAATAATTAAAACAATGTATTATAGTTCTTGAGGTTCTACACTTAAAAACCCACATACAACAAATAGATTTATAGATGTCAACATAAAAATATCTTGGTGAAAGTTTTCATACTTTGAATTTCGAGTTTTGCGAAAAAAATACATCAATGATCAATCTCACCAAAAGAACAATGATTTTGAAATTAAATTTATTTAAGTGAAAATTTAATTTCAATTGAGAATCAGATTCAATCTCACCCATAGAACTTGATTCTTTAAAAAAGAATTATAATAAAGAAGAAGAAAATATGAACCAATAGTCATTCCAATTTCCCAAACCAGAAATTAAAATAGGAGCATTTTCCATTAAAAAGAAGCAAATACAATGAAAAAATAATAGAATAGAGGAAGAGGAATCATTCCTATGTGAATGATGTTCATGATTTATTTCCTTACTCCTGCAACTCCATGTCTCTGGTACTCCTTTACTGTCTCCTGGGAGAATCATCTGTCGAAAAGTTTTATCACTGAATTGAAAGAGTCTTCCAAAAATTCTAAATACTGATATGTATTTAAATCAATTCTCATCTTCTTCATGTCACCATTGATCGTCCAACGACATAGTTTGGTTCTTCAATGTTTCACCACACACATGCATTTTTTGGTGCATCACAAGTAATTCATGTGAAACCCATGTAACTAACTCCGCACGAGTAAGTTGAAAGAACCTGCATGTGTTTTGGACACCTCATTGTACTGACAAGTAAGAGAAAAAACAAAACAATTAAAAACATGAATAAAAACTAATTAAAATTTTATTATTTTTAAATTAATGTTATATTACTTATTAAAAATCTATTTGTTGTAAATTAATAAATATTTTAGTTGATAATTATTATTTATTTTTAGAATATTTATAAAATCATTCACTTAATATTTATACAGTAAATATTATGTTTACTAAAAATTTATAAACATAATTAAGTTAATTAGTATAATTATTAATTTAGTATGTTTAAGTTTTTAACTATATTATTAAAATTATAATTTAATATCCTAAGTAAATAATTATTTAAATATTTATTTTCAATCTATATTGAATTAATTATTTTTATTTTATTAATTTTATTATTATAATTAGAATTATTTCTTTTACAAAGTCAAATTACAGTTATTAAATTTATTAATGTACTTATTTAAATTTATTTATTTTAATTTAATTAGTTTATTAATAAATATTTATTTTAATAAACTTCATTAATTGATTAGATTATTATTATTAACTATTTATTATATTATATTATAATAATAATTATATGTTGTCTATTTATTTGTTTAACTAATTGTATTAATTATTATTTTATTTTTTTTGTTTGTTTATTAATTATTTTATTAAGTGTAGTTATAATTTTGTTTGTTTGTTATTTTTAATTAAACATTGTCTCTCCCCCTAATTTTGCTGTAGAAATGGGGGGGGGGGTCTGGAGTTCCTCTACAAATTTACCAAGGCATGAGCGCCTCTTCTTCAACCTAGAAGACATTACAGCTCAACCACCATCTCAATCTCACACAACGGTGACATCACATCTCAAATGTGAAAAAGACCAGCGATTCAACAACAAAATTCATCTTTAGGCAAAGCAGATCTCCTCGGATGGCTATTGAGCAGTGATGATTGGTCAATCTCATAATGGAAAATCCTCTCTAGTAGCGACCAACTTCAAGTTTTTGTTTCACAGTGAGGCAACATATCACTAAGGCATAGCTCCTCCTCTATTCAACTCTGAAGAACTCTACTTCGAGATACCACAACCAGTGGAAGACTACTTCTCAAAATACCATGAATATTCTTCAGTGGTACCAAGGGAAAGTCCTTTGGGTCTCGCCTCAACCTACACCAGCGGTGGATATAAGATTCCAATAGTTCCTACAGGAAGTTGGGTGCCTCTAGAAGGCTTCTCAGATCTAGAATTGAGATCTATAAAAGGGTATTGAGTTTTATATTGATATGGTTGGAATGTTTATGTTTATTGAGTCTTTGATCGATGATTTGGTATTATTCTTGATTTGGTTGGAGAATTGATCGGTTGTGTGTGTGTCGGTAAGTAGTGTTTGATCAGTGAGGAAGGTTTGATGTGCGGTGGTGGTAAGAGAATGGTGATGATGAATCAGGGGAACAATGTATGGGAAATTGGATTGAATGGTGTGGAGTTTTGATAGAAGATAGGTGGTGATGAATCATGAATTTATTAGAGAAATGCAGATGATGTGATGCAGAGGAGAAAACACCGGTGGCATTGGCTAGATAACAGAATGGTGGCACTGATAGGCTGAGTGGGAAATTGGACCCTTTGTCAAATAGTGGTTTTCATAATCAGAAATCATTCCAATCTTCAAATTCTATTAATTCATATATTATGTTATAACTCAAGTCAATATTGTCAGTGAATATTTATAAGTGAATAAATTATTTCACATTGTAAAATACATTTCAATAAGTCAATAAATTATGAATATTTACCCTTAAATATGTTAAAAAGTGTATATTTTAATGTATTTGTGAATTTCAATTAATTTGGTAGTATTTTTTTTAATACATATACTTTATAAGTTTTTTCGATTTCCTGGAACCAATATTTCACATTGAGTCATTGTTGGTTAACTCAATGACAAGGACTCACCGATCGAAGGACTCACTTATTGAATAAGACACTGATGAATGAGTCACCGATGGATGACACACCGATGAATGAGTCATTGATGGACGACACACTGAGGAATCATCCATCTATGGGAAACACACTGATAGTTCAAAATGAGTCATCAATGATGACTCATCGATGCCTGGACAGACCGATAGTACAAAGGACTGACTGATACACAGAGTCACTAATACCGATGGAAAGGACTCACTGATAAGTGGAGTCACCGATTCTGACAGACAGATGATGATAGACTGATGAAAATGAGTCACTGATACTTATGACTCACTAATAGTCATAAAAAATGTCTTTAATTTATTAATTCAAATTTATTCATAATGGTCATATTTAGACAAATTAATGATTCTGAAATTAATGAATTTTGAATACAGTTCAGTAGACAATACAAGATACATGATCATGGATAGATCTTTGTTTTTCTTGGACCTTGAAGTATTTTAGAATTACAAGTTGGATCATTTGATACATGCTAAAAAGTTAAATGAACATAAGAACTACAAAATCCTGAAACACCAGAGCTTTCTTCCAAATCCTAATAACTCAAATCAAGAACATATGGGGAAATCAACAAGACATGGAAAAATACCGAGTTGAACTAAAAATCTTTAAAACCTGGAGATAAACATTTTACACTCTTGGAAACTAGACCACAGAGACTGTGATACTCTGTTTTGAAGCCAACATCCAAAAGAGGACTCAAATTCCATTTAAACTATATCAATCAAGTCCAGATCTTCACTACATAACACACATGGATTTTTAAACCTTATTTTACATATGTAACTTTGTTGTGTTCTTTTGTTTAAATTTTGAAAAGTGTGTGTATCTATCAATAACACACACACATTGTCTCTTGTGCATAACTGAAGGATATTAGATATCCTCAAACTGACTCTCATTTTATTCTTTGTATCCCACATAGAATAGTGGAAGAGGTTAAGTGTGACATGTTTTTTGTTTCTTCCACGAATGAATGTGGTAGAGGTCATATGTGACCTAGACAACCTTGTGTGCTATTGTGAACCCCGATCTAGGGTGTGGATGAAATGTTTAATTAAATTAAACTCCTTGGTCGTAGGTGATCACCAATTGAAGAGGTTTAAGTCTCTAATTGAGATAGTAGCTATTGTTTATTTTCACTGTTCTTTTATCTTTTAGTTTTTACATACTTTTTATCACACATTTTTATAAGTCTAAGTTAAACATTGATAGTTAGTTTAGAAAGTGTTTATAATTGTTTTGACCTAGTAGATTTGTTTTAAAAGTTTTGTTAATCTCTATATTAGTATAGATGAGAACTAAGAAATATTTTGAGAAATTATTTGAACATTCAGGACACTTGTAAATTCATTACAAACTGACTTATATTATATTTTTAATTGGGGGAAATTTTTATATGACCAATTTTTAATATAAATTTCTAAATATTTTCAATTCACCCCTCTCTTGAGTGATATACTCCAAGAAACATTTTGTATCAGAGGGTTTTAGATTTTTTTTTTCAGTTTTCAAAGATTTTTAGACTCTTTATCAACAGTGATTGTATTTGTATTTCAATGTTCTTGAAATTTTTATTATTTCTAAATTTTTATCCCTTTAAACTATTTTTAAAATTTATATCAAGGAAAATATACTAAAAAGAGCTACTAAAAATAGACCACCTTTTTTTAATGGAACAGAATATGCTCAGTGGTAGCTTAAAATGAAAATATACCAAGAAAGCAAGAGATTTTAAATCTAGACTATAAATGAAAGTAAATATGGAATTATTGAAACTGCATGAAAAACATGGAATGAACATACAAATACTACCTATAAAAATAACTATTAAGTAATGAATGCTATATACTTTGCACTATGATATGAAGAGTTTAATCACTTTTCCTCTTGTAAAACAACCCATGAGATTTGGGTCACTTTCTCTATTTCTCATGAGGGAACATCTAATTTGAAATAGACGATAATAAGTTCTTTAAATATGAGAATTTTATAATAAAGTCTAATGAATCTTTTTCTGAAATATTTCTTAGGTTCAATGAAATTGTGAATACCATGATTTTTTTTAGGAAGAGTTGTCACAACAAAGAAACAAATGATGAGGATTCTATGATTCTTTCCAAAGAGATAGAAAGTTACATCAATATCGATAAGATATTCATGTGACATTGATAAGATACCAGTGAAAGAATTTATTGATAAATTAATGATGTATGAAGAGGATCACAAAGTAAATCAAGAGGAGGAAGAACTGAAAAGAAAATCTGTAGCCTTCAATACTACCACTTCTAAAAGAAAGGACAAAGAGAATATCCACACTACTTTTAAGAGCACAAGTAGTAAACAATCATCTTTAGACAATGATAAGGAAATGGCCCAGTTGGCCACAAGATTCATGAAATATTATATAAAGAATATTTTTTTAGAAAGCCCAACTATATAAGTTGATATGATCAAAATTGATGTTGGAATGAGTATTGGAAAATAAATTACATTTATAATGAGATAGTATGTTATGAATGTAAGTGAAATGGACATGTAAAGGCTAACTTTCCTAAGCTCAAGTATAAAAGATGTATGAGAACAAATAAAAAATGTACAAGAAATCCATAAAGGCCACCTAGAGTGCCTCTCAGGATAGCTCCAGTGAATCTGTTTCTTCTCATGATGAGAAAGATGACAGGGAAAATATGTGTTTTAGGAAAAACACATCTTAGATAACTTTAGACTCTCTTACACATAATTTTTATTATAAAGAAAATGAAATTGAATATGAAAGAATGAAAAATGATGATTTTTTGAATATTTTAACATGCTGGTAGAGACATGAAATGAGATAAAAGATAAATATAAATCATTAATGAAACAACATGCTCTTACTGTAACTATTAAATCTGAACTTACTGCTGAGAGAGAGAAAAATTATCAATAGCTAAAGGAAAATAATGATCAAAAGTTATCTAATGAGAAATTAAAGAAGGATCTTGAAAAGCATACTAATTAAAAAAACACACATACTCAAATTCATGGTAAATAGATAGCTCGTAAGTACACTTATGGAATTGGATATTAATTAGGACAAAAGAATTTATAATAACACATTTTATAACCAAAACTATAAAGTATTCTTCTTTATTCAAAAACCAAAATTTTACTAAAAGTTCTAGTTCGAAGAAATATTTTAATGCATCTAGTTCTTCTCGACCTAAATGAGTTTATTTTTCAAAAACATTATAGTCTACATATAGGAAACTAATAAGATAATTATGGGTTCCTAAACCTTTTATTACTGATGTTTCTAAACCCAAAAAAATATGGGTACCAAAATAGTTTCTTGGAAAAATTGTGTTGTCGGTAATTTATATAAAGAGTTCCTGTAGAAATATGTCATACTTGAAAAGTGGGTGTTAAAGACACATGAAATGAAATGAATCAAGATTAAAAATTTATATCAATATTGATGAAGGACATGTCACATTTGGTAACAATGGTAAAGGAAAAATCATCGGCCTATGCCAGATTTGTTACCCTAACTTTATTTCAATTTCCAAAGTACTTTATGTTGATGTAATAAAGTAGAACCTTCTTAGCATATCTCAACTGTGTGATTATGGATTCAATGTAAAATTAAACAATGATTCATTCTGTGTTTTTTATTCTAAGTATAACTTAGTATTTACTACTCTAAGAAATGATAATATGTATACTATAATTTTAGGAACACTAGCCTCAAAATATATTTCTTGTCTAAGTTCCTTTCACAATGAGTCTTGGATCAGGCACAGAAGACTAAGAAATTTCAATATACACTCCCTTAAGAAGTTAACCAATAAAGGCTTAGTTAAAGTCATACCCAAACTAGAGTTTTTAGACAATACAGTGTGAAATCCATGCCAAAAAGGAAAGAAACATAAATACTCTTTCAAACCAAAGAATGAAGTACCAACTTCTCAACCTCTCGTGTTGGTTCACATAGACATGTTTGGACCCTCTAGATTATCATGTCTCAATGGGAAACAAAAGTTTTATGTTCTTTTAGATGAGTTTTCTAGGTATACTTGGACATTTTTCTTTGCTCACAAAATAGAAGCTTTATAACATTTTACCAAGTATTCTAGGACTTTTGAAAATATTTGCAGATATAAAATTAATTCCTGAAGAAGTGACCATGGTCGTAAGTTTGAAAATCAAGACTCTGAAACATTTTTCATACAAAATGGTTATAGGAATAACTTCTTTTCCCCTAGGACACCTCTATAGAATGGTGTAGTATAAAGAAGGAATAGAACCATATAAGAAATTTACCAGACAATGCTTAATGAATATGATCTACTGATTTATTTCTGGTTTGAAGATGTTAATACAACTTATTATATAATAAACAGAGTTTATTGAGACCTATCCTTAAGAAAACTCTTCATGAGTTGTGAAATAATAGTAAACCCAAGGTAAATTATTTTATGTGTTTGGATGTGACGTTTATATACTGAAAACTAAAGAAGATTTAGATAAATTTTCCTCTAAATTTGATGAAGGAATATTCATTGGATATTCTACATCAAGTAATGATTTTAGAGTCTCTAATAAAAAAACTGAATGTGTGGATGAATATCTACATGTCATGTTTGATGAAACGGATCCACATGAGCCTAAAACATCACAAGAAAATATTGAAAATGATATGTCCAATCTGGGCATTAATGAAAACCCCTAAAACCGACCTATAAAATAATTTTTGAAAACTTCTAGTTCTATAAATTCTCTAGAATCTAGCCATAATAAACCAAAACCAAATGATGAACCTGAAATCATGAACCCAACTTTTACTAGACCAACTAGAACCCTTAAAATGCATCTCTTAGATTCTATTATTGGAGATTTAGTCAGAAGAACACAAACTAGAGCTTCCATGAGATATCAAGTTGAACTTCAAGTTTTTTTACACAATTTGAACCTAATAATATCAATGATGTAATCAATGATGAATTTTGGGTTATTTCTATGCATGAAGAGATAAACCGGTTTGAGAGAAATAAAGTTTGTAAGAATGTTGATAGACCAAAAGATACTTTGACCATGTGAACTAAATGGGTGTTTAGGAATAATGTAGATGAAGCTAAAAATATATTATGAAACACAACTAGATTAGTTTCACATGCATACAATCAAGATGAGGGGACTGATTATAAGAAACATTTTCACCAGTAGCTAGGCTTGAAGCCATTAGAATATTACTTTCCTATGCAACAAACTATGATTTCAAACTTTATCAAATGGAAGTCAAAGGTGCATTTGTAAATGCTTATATAAATGACTATGTTTTTTTAAACAACAACATGGTTTTAAAAATCTACATTTTCCTAAAAACATTTTCAATTTATCTAAAGCTTTAATGATTTCAAAAAACCTTCAAGAGCTTGGTATGAAAGGTTAAACAATTTTCTTATTTCTAAAAGCATTAAAAAAGGAGTTGCAGATTACAATTTATTTATAAAAATAATTTCTAAAGATATTTTAATAGATATAATTTATATAGATGATATTATTTTTGGATCTTCTAAAAATTCCTTATGTAATGATTTTTCAAAAATGTTGCAATGTGAATTTGAAATGAGTTTGATGGGTGAACATAAATATTTTCCTTGATTTGAAATATTTCAAAACAATGAAGGTATTATTATAAACCAATATAAATATACTAAAGAACTTTTGAAAATATATGGCATTGATATCATTAAGAGTAGTGAAACACCTATGTGTTCGACATGTAAGTAAGATCTTGATGAAAATGGGAAACTTGTTGATCAAGCTGCTTACTAAGGAATGATTCAGAGTTTTCTATACATAACTGCTAGTAGGTCAGATATAACTCTTAGTGTGTGTATGTGTTAATTATTTCAAACAAACCCAAAAGAGCTAGATTTAAATTTTGTTAAAAGAGTTTTAAAATACCTCAAGTTTACAACTAATTTAGGATGTTCTATCATAAAGGATGACATTTTGATTTGGTTTGTTATTTAGATGCTGATTTTGGTAGATGTAAGTAAGATAGAAATATTACCTATATAACATGTCACTTTTTGGGAACGTCTCTGATAAAATAGTGTAGTAAAAAGAAAATTTCAGTTGCATTATCAACTAATGAGGAAGATTACACAGTTTCTGGTAGTTTTTAGGAATAAATTTTGTTGATAAAACACACTTTATTAGACTATTGATTTCAATTCAGACATATCCCCATAAACTGTGTCAATACAAGTGCTATTGAAATTTTGAGAAATCCATTTTATCATACTAGAACAAAGCATGTTGATGTAAGAAATCACTTTTTGAGATATCACTATCCAAAAGTTGATATAACTCTTGAGTTTATTGGGACTGAGCATCACCGTGCTGAAATATTCACCAACCCTTAAACTCTATGAGAATAAACTACATCAGACTTGAACTACGATGGATAAATCGCTGAAGTCAGTATGACCTTTTTACCTTGGGGAAATTATTTTGTTTGGGTGAAACTGATCTATCATACCGTTCAAGTGAAATCAATCTGTCAAACCAATATGGTGAAACCTATCCGTCAAATGGATCTGGTGAAACTGATCTGTTAAACTGATCAGGTGAAGCCAATCATGTGAAAATGATATGTCCAACCGATCATGTGATATCAATCTATCAAACCAGTCAGTGGAACTGATCAGTGAAACCATTCACGTGAATCCTAATTTGTTAAATCTATAGTGTGAAACCGATCACACAAAGCTAACACATGAATCCAATTGTGTGATACTGATTGAGTGAAACTGATGTCTATAAGGAACAATTTTGTAAATCTGTTTGTTTTAAGTGAAACGACGTAGTTTTGTTTTCTCTTTACTATTATTCAATTTTATTTTTCTACAAATTATAATCCTGAAATGATAAAATAAATTCAATCAAAACTTCCACCTTTCACCTTTTTTTCTATCTTTGAACCTTCTACCTCTCAACACTCCACCTCTCTACCCACAACCTTTAGACTCCCTTCAAACCAGAAACATATAAATGGAAAAAACAAAGAATGTGTGGAAGGAACTAGTGAGTTCCCATATTCTAAGAGTCATAAGGGTGAATCTAGTGGTACTGTAGGCTCTGGGAATCCAGGATTGAGAAGTCATGTTGTTACCACTGAGAATGAAGTGTCTAAAGAATTCATTTTTTCAACCAAGTTTCTTTTGCTGAGAGTGCTAGAATCTCAAGGTAGGATCAATTTTTTTTTTCAAATAATGAGTGGAATTTTATCCCTAATTGGTACAAAATATCTATTTAAACATGAAGATATCTCTTGAAGGAGCCGAGGAAGAAAGAATTATATAAGTAGTGAAGGGAAAATAGATTTCATTTTCTTCTAATGAATGGGTTAAATGTTCGGAAATGCCTCATGAGGGTATATATGATGATTACTATAGTAATATTCCTCCATACATAGACTTATTTTCATTCTAGGATGATTTTTAAGAGTTTAGTGGGAATGAAGAGACGAGAAGAGCCACAACTACTGAGTTGGATGGAGAGTCCAGACTATGTTTTAAGTTTCTTCAACATAAAATCATCCTAAGGAAGAAAGACTTTCCTTCTATGAAATATAAGTATATATTCCTAATTCATCTATTCAATAATGGGCTAATTGTGAACCTATATAGGAACCTAATGATACATATTTATGAAATTATAAAACCCTCTATAAAATCAGCATGATAATAATATCCTATAATGATTTCGTTAATGATGGGGAAGCTAGGATGTGTAGAGGATGGAGTTGAATTAGTCACTACTTGTAGTGGCTTATTCCTACACAAAGTATTTTTAAAGAGGATAATGATATTCTGGAACCCATGGAAGAAATTTTGGGTAGAAGATGAGGACAGATTGTATGATGATTACAATCCAATTGACCATCCTACCAGACCAAAGGATCTACCTGATCCAGGCCTTAACCTAGGGGAAGAGGCTGTTTATTCTAATGAAGAACAGGCTGAGGCTGAGATACCAAGGAAATAAGGATCTATTATATATGAAATGAGTGACCCTAATATTGATAAGATCCCAAAGGATATGTATTATGGACATTCTAGTCCACCTTTGGTGTTACCCTCTCGAGAGCCTTTATTGGGTGATGAAGAAGAGGAAGAGAAAGAGGTCTCAAGAGTGGAAGGTTATGTAAGTATGTCTAATAATGGTGATGATGATGATGATGAGGAAGATAATGATGATCATGTTAGTGAATCATTAAAATAAGGATGACAATTTGTAGATAGGTCAAGTGAAGAATCTGGGCTTGGGGGAGATGTAGAGTTTGATGAGTATGTAGATGATGTTGATCCTAATGTAAAGGTTGGTGATAGATATAGTGATGGAGATACTGGAGATGAGATCATACTTGATCACCCAGATTTTGAAGATCAAGGCATAATTTTAATGATTAATGAAATTATGGATGCATTCCAAGAAGAAGAGGCTGGGGATCGGGTTTCACCTAAAACTCAAGTTGAGGAAGCGCCTGATGTTGTTGAAGTTGTAGGAGTGCAAGAAAAACCACATGCTTAGTTGGTAACTGTGCCTATAAATTCCTTTTTGTCTAGGGGATAGGAAGAAGAAGAAGTATATGAAACTGAGATTGTACCTAATACTTAGATAAGAAGTGTTCGGATTGACATAATGGAACCAAGAGACTGGACATGTACTCGTGAGTGGAATAGAGATCCAAGTTACATTCATTGTTACATTTAGTTTGGGTTGGACTATGACTATGATGAGGAGAAGGTTTCTCCTCCTCCTCCTTTTCCACAAGAACTACCCGAAGTAGAACTAAATTCACCTACTTCACCAATAGTACCTTCTGCAGATGTTCTACTTATACAGCCAGGGCCTAGTGACTATGTCACCACGGCTGGATAAGAACAATTCAAAACTGATATATGTGAGTCAGTGAGAGCCACTATCGGATCTAGAAGTAATGATTCTACTTCTATGATAATTTTAGAAGATAAAACTGCTATAATTTCAAGGATAACGATCAAGGAGATATTTCCTAATCTCATTACTATAGCTGAGAAAATCATTAGACATAATAATTTTCTTAGAGAACAAGTGAAGAGGTTGAGTAATGAGTTGAACTCTATTACCACTGATTTCAAGACCTATTTTAGTTGTGTGATAAAGGTTATTAGGAACTTAGTTACACATCTACTGAGTGTATATTTGATGAAATTAAAGTAGGAACACGGAAATATGATCTCTGGTGCCTCTAGTTCTAAAGGTAATAGGGTTGCTGCTGCTGATGTGGAGTCTCTAAGGTCTGTGTTAAGGGAAGAAGTCAAGGGTCTTCAATGTGATTCTGACAAGTAGACTCTTTCCAAGGTACAATGGAATACTGATCTTGTTTACAATATGGTAAGGTAGAGCACCAATGAAGCCTTTTCTTCTCAGAAATATATTAGAGAGAACGTTGATAATTATATTGTCTATAATTATACCAGTCATGATTTGATCAATAACATAAAATATTTAGCTAAAAATCTCAAGATACCTCCATTGACAAAAGCCTTCAGGAGGTAGGTGATTTAGTTGAAGGACAGTACTCCTATATTAGATAAATTCATGTAGAACAAGGATGATTTCAAGAACGCTTTATCAATATGGGTGTGAAATCATTAATGATTTCTTCAAGCTTCTAAATCCATATCTGCATGTGCAAGCTGAAGACATAGTGGTCCTAGAAGCTGCATCAATTCCATCTAGTTCAATTCCTGCTACTCCGATGATAGTCTCTCAAGCCTTATCCCATATCCATCCAGTGATCAAAGAGAAACCTTAGAGCCTTATTTTGTCAAAAAGGAGGCATATCCATATAGCCAATGTTCCCATAGGTGTTTCCTTGCCTCATGTTGTTATTAGACCAGCCCTACC
The DNA here is from genome assembly GCA_963277665.1 of Viscum album. Taxonomy (NCBI): domain Eukaryota; kingdom Viridiplantae; phylum Streptophyta; class Magnoliopsida; order Santalales; family Viscaceae; genus Viscum; species Viscum album. The sequence goes on from OY728123.1 coordinate 1,562,648,926, forward strand.
TATAGCCGCACCAACACCGTCTGACCCTACTCTTGATCCATAAGGAAAAGTTAAATAACCTCAAAAATCAAAACCTTAGCTTTGGATTGTTTATTCAATAGGGATTTGTACATTAATTTTGATGATTGTACTTTTTTGAACCTTATTGAATATCCTTTTTTCCTTCCCTATGTTTCTCATTTTTTCTTTGTGATATTTCTCATTATTATTTATTCTTCTTTAAAAATATTTTCTAATCCCAAAAGGGGAGAATGTTATAGTCATAAATTCTTAATCTAATGGGGAGAAACTCTAGAATAGAAAATATGGAATGTAATCAACATAATATATATATATATATATCACCACTAATACAAACTGCTCTAATACAAAGGAAGAGCATGGCCATGATCTAATATAAATTCACCTTATATATATATATATTTCCTCTACTAAAAAATTGAGTGGTAGCATAAAAGGAAATCCTTAGTCATATTTAGAATTAAAATTCACTCTGGTACGATATGTCATGTAATAATTATTCATTTATATCTTGTTTATGCCATGATTTGAGATTATCAAAAAGGGGGAGATTGTTGGACCCTTTGTGAATTTTAGTTTTCAAAGTCACAGATCATTCCAGTCTAAAAATTACATTTATTCATATATTAAGTTATTACTCAAGTTAATCTTATCAATGAATATTTATAAGTGAATAGATTTTGTCACATTGTATAATACTTTTAAATAAGTCAATAAATTAAGAATATTTATGCTTCAATATAATTTAATGCGTATATTTACATGTATTTATGAATTTCACTTAATCAGGTAGTAATATTTGTAAGACAAAAACATAATAAAGTTTTTAGAATCCCTAGCACCGATAATTCAAAAAGGGTCATCGTTGGTTGACTCACCGATAAGGACTCACCGATCGAAGGACTCACTGATTGAAGAAGGCACCGATGAACTAGTCACCGATGGACAACACACCGATAAAAGAGTAACCGATTAAAGACACACTGATGAACGAGTTGCCGATGGGAAACACAGTGATAGTTCAAAATGTGTCACCGACGAAAAATCATCAATTCCCAGACAAACCGATATCACAAAGGACTCATTGATACACAGAGTAACCGATACTGATGTATATAACCCACTGATACATAGAGCCACAGATGTTGACAGACCGATGATGACAGACCAATGGAATTGGGTCATCGAAACATATGACTCACCGATAGTCATAATAATTGTCTTAATTTATTAATTCAAATTTATTTCTAATGGTCATATTTAGAAAAATTAATGCTTCTAACATTAATTAATATTGTATGTTAGACATTCAATAGACAGTATGAGGTACATGCACATGGGGAGATCTTTGTGTCTGTTGGACCTTGAAGTATAAAAGAATTACAAGCTGGATTATTTGATACAGGCTGAAAAGTATAATGAATAGAAGAACTAAAAACTCCAGGAACTCTTGATATTTCGTTAAAATACCAAGAACTCAATGTAAGAACATATAGGGACATCAAAAAGATGAGAAAAACTTGCTGATCTGAATTGAAAATATTTCAAACAAGGATTTGAACAATTAACACTCCAAGAAACTAGACCACAAAGACTCTGATACACTATTTTGAAGCTAACATCTAGAAGAGGAATCAAATTCCATTTTCACAATATCAATCATGTCCAAATATTCACTACCTAACACACAAAGAAATATAAACCTTATTCTACATCTCTAGCTCTATTGTGTTCTTTTGATTACATTTTGAGTTGTGTGTGTATCTATCTCTAACACACACACTGTCTTCTATGCATAACTGAAGGATACTAGATATCCTCAAACTCATTCTCAAGTTATTATTTTTATCCCACATAGAACATTAGAATATGTCAATTTTGACATGTTTTTTGTTATTCTCATGAATAACTGTAGTAGAGTTTCAGTGCGACCCAAACAGTGTTGTGTGCTATTGTAAACCCCAATCCAGGGTGTGGATCAAACTGTTTATGAAATTAATCTACTTAGCGAAAGGTGATCACCAAGTGGAAAGGACTATGTCACTTCTTGAGACTCAACATATTGTTTATATCCATTGTTATTTTACCTATTCTTTTACTTACTTTTTAACACACATTTTTATAAGACTAAATTGAACTTTGATTGTTAGTTTAGAAAGTTTTTATAATTGTTTTGAATGAGTATATTAGTTTCAAAAGTTATATTAATCTCTAGATTAGTATAGATGAGAACTAATCAATCTTTTGAGAAATTAATTGAACATTCAGGGCATTTATAAATTCACTACAAACTAACTTAAATTATATTTTTAATTGGGTTTAATTTTCAAAGAACAAGTTTTTAACATATATTTTTATAGATACTCAATTCACCCCCCTCTTGAGTAATATACTCCAACTAATAGGGGAGTTACAGTGGCATCATGATGTAGTCAGACAAAATGGAACGGAAGTGATGGAAATCGTGGGACTGGTGTGACACTCATGGGATAAAAGATGAAAGAATTGGTGTCTAAGGCTTGGTGGTGGAAAGAGATGAAATAGGTCTATCAGTTTTAGTGAGTGTAGGAGAGAAAATGATCCGTGTCTTTATGAGGATGAAATATTCAATGGTGAGACCGATGTTGTGCATCAGTAGCAGGGTATGAGAGCAAGAACTGTGGCATCGTTGGTGTACATTGGTGGCACCATTAGTGTACATAGGTGGCACTGATGATTTAAAATTTAATCTTCGACAATAAAATTAAACAATTAATTAAATTAACTTAATCAACTAACAAATAAAAATATTTAAAAACTTAATTTAATTTAAGAACTCTAAAGTAAAGCATAAATCAATTAAAATGTTCAACTGATTAACTTAATTAAAATTTAAAGTTGTAAATAAAAAAACTAAAATTAAAAGCTAAAATAAATTCAACTAAATAAATTGAAACTAGATTACCACCTTAATTAATAAAATTAATTGATTAAATATTAAAACCGTAAAACTAAAATTAAAACAACTAAATGGGACATCGACAGATTCATCTATTGGTGGGTGGTTGAGATAGGGGGAACTATCAGTGAGACACGACTTGCTAACAAGGTATTGGTGACTTAGAAAATAAAGAAAAAAATGGAAAAGTATAAAATGGGTTATCGACAGTTGTTGACTATAAATTTTTAACTACTTTCATTATCATTAAAATATTAATGAGATTAATGAATTAAAATTAAAAATTAATTAAATAACTAAAATAAGACTTAAAATTGAAAAGGTATTATTTTATTAAATTAAAACATAACTTATTAACTTATGTTAAAAACAAATAGAATTATTAAATATAATAATTAATAATATTAAGTTATTTTAATAAAAAAATTAAAAGATATAATATTAAATTAAAAACTAAGTTAATTAATATGAAAACATAATTTTAAATTGATTATTTTATAGTAATGTCATACTAATAAAAATTCATGTAGATTAAGATTTTTAAACTAATTGATACATTATTTAACTATAAAAGTAATGTAAGATTAAATTAATCATATAAAAAATTAAAATTACATAATTGGTTATAAAAGTTAATAAATTAATAAATTTATTTATAGAAATTCAAATGTGTGGTTATTTATTGAAAAGTATAAAAATTGATTAATAATTACTAAAAATTGATAAAAAAGATGGGGAAAACTATGTTAAATTAGATCCACGTCAAATTCCCCCACACTTAAACATTGTTTTTTCTTAAAAAATCTCATTTTTCATTAACAATAAAAAACAAAAGTGTATTATAAATTCCTCTTCTCAAAATGTGACATTTCCAACACTTTTTAAACATAGGATAGAACTATAAATATAATTTTGAAAACATATTTTCAAATGAAGTCTTTCATAGAACAAATACTCAAAGAGAAATAAGGAGAGAAAGAATAATCTATCAATGAAGATTTCATACAACATATATGATTCTACCTAATGACTTATTTCAATTAAATCATAAGTTCTAACGTCAAGATTGATAAAAACTTACAAGTCAGTGGAATCAAGAACTTAACAGTAGGAACTTTGTACAATGACTTAATCTTAGGTTCCAAAAATAATATTAATTATTTTTTTGAATATGTTTTTTGATACAACCTATATGACTCCCATAGAAACCTATTTTCCACTTCTTCATATAGTATTATTCATTACCCTCACATTAATGAACATGTATTTGACACTAGAAACTTTATTTTATTATTCCAAATCCATGTATTATGTGCTAATCATTGTGAAAATTCACTTATTCAAAGTGTAAAGAGGGCATATAGTTAATAGGAACACACCCGACATCTAGGGTCTCAGAGATTCACTATGGGTTATAAAATTCACAAATTATTCTAATTTCAAAAGATCTATAAAAATACAATTTAAATTGGATGAATAAGGTCATTAATTTGAATAATTTTAAGAAAGATGAGTCCCTTAAGATCACATTCAAATTTTCTGTTCCAAGAGCTATGATCTCAACTCCACAAAAATATAACCCATATCATTTTAAAAAGTAGTCCCTGAACAAAATTTTCAAAAAATCACTACGAATATTCACTCAAAAATAATCCATCATCATGAATTTCAGATTCAAAGAAACTCTTGACAACTAGAAAGATACTATACATAGTCATGAATCAATTGAGAAAAAGTGTAAAGCATAAAATTGTGAAAGAAATTTTGAATAAATTTTATATAATTTTTTATAAAAACATATAATTAGTAGTGGGAATTTAAGGTATACCAATTATTCTAGAAGTATGAATTAAATGACTTATAATTAAAGAAATTTTACCTAAGTCATTAATTACCCCCCCCCCCCACCCACACACACACACACTTAAAACACAACTTTTTCCCTAAAGTGGTATTCAAAGGTGGAGATGAAAAATTTGACATTATAGTTCAAAGTAGATTTTCAATTTTATAGAATAATCTCATGTATAGAGTCTCATTAAAGTTCAAAAGGATGTTTTATAAAATAATTAATGTACATAACTTTCAATATACAAAGACAATAATTAAATTTAAAGTTAGTGATAAATATTTTCTATACAGTTCAAGAAGTATCATTTGTATCTTGTAAGTGCAATGTGAATTGGGTGTAAGGAAGTTCAACGGAAAAAATAATTTAGGTGGATGTTCAATAAGCATAAGAATGCATTCCAAATACCCCTCAACTAAGAGGATTCAATGAAAAACACAAAAATGAGTATGCATGTAACCCCCCCCCCCACACACACACAATTACGTTCTAACAATGAGGATATTAAACAATTGAAACTCCATTTTCAACTATGTGGAACATGAAGAATTAAAAAAAACACAGTGACATGCAATATACATTTATTCCAATACAAGAATAATTATTTTTTAAGTAAAAATAACAAGGAGTAGAAAAAAATGAAAAGTTAAGAGTAACGTACATCCCTAAAAAAGATTTTCAATTACCCTGTAGCATGGGAATTCAATTCCTTAATTGAATCCAAATAGTAGATTCCTTCTTATTCTGTGAAAAAGAGTCAGGAGCACCAAGAATAAATATCCATCAAAAACAAAAATTTCATGGACATCAGCAGGAAACATTTTATTCAAAATTTATAACAAGAACAAACGTAAAGATAAGAGAGAAATCATGGGTTGAATCCCATTAAGTAATGAGTTTTTAGTCATTAGTTAGACTTTATTTAAATACAATTTTTTATTTTTATTTAAATTAGTAAAATCATGGGTTTCCACCCATGCAATGCTAGAATTATTGTCCCTAGAAGGACTCACCTTGTACTAACTGTAGTCACTGGGTGGATGTGGTTTCCATAGTAGGAACAACCACATATGTTTGGACCAATTTTATTTAATAGAGAAATTTTTTTATGGGAACCTAAGCTTTGAAAAACAAAATCCAAACTCTCATCAACTGAAATAAACCCAAAGTAGAACCCTTTAATAGTTGTGGGAATGGTGCTATCAACTTCTAGATTATGTTCATATTTATCATCAAATTAATTCAGATGAAGGGATAACATTGAAGTAGGTGCACCTAAGGCTGTAGTATTGTACTAAAAGGCATCTTTCTCAACTTCAACATTAAAAAATTCAAATTCAAGGGTTCTTGGGGTGAATACTAAATAATATGTACAAAAAAAGTATTAATAAAGTGTTATTCAAATTCAAAGAAATTGGAACTCAAGTTTTTCTCCCCTACTAAACTACTCTTAGTATCAAGAAAAGATTCAAATCCCAAGTCAATTGAGAATGGAAGAGGAAAATAGGAATGTTTTTTTATTTGATCATTGAAAGATTCAGGTTTTATAATATTTTAAATCTCTTCCAATATATCCTCATAAGATAACTCACATTCCACATATAATGCTTCTAACAAATCAATTCTATAATAATTATCAAGTCTGTGTTCAAACTCTACATCAACTTTGAGTTAAAAAGACTCATTTTCCAAAACAATGTTTGTAGTGTGTTTCCAAAAGTTCAGTTTAGGGGAGAGATGTTCAATTCCACTTCAATAAGGTCTTGTTCTAGATTGATCATACTTTTAAATTTATTCCCATGCATGAGAACACTATTTGGAATCTAAGTACACAATGTTTAAGAAAATTGATCAAAGTGAGAATAGAGAAATTAATTCTCATCTACCATCCTTTCTTCAAACAACATACCCTCAAATTCATCCTACAATATTTTAGAAATATTTTGGTATAAAATTTCTCAACATGGAAGAGAAGTGTTCAATTCAAGTTAAAATTTTCTGATTCCAGGATAAGTAGTTTAATGTTCTCTTCCAGATTATACCCAATTTCATGTTCTGGTTCAGTGTTCAAAATTCTAATACCGATGGGTGAAGAGTTTTTAACTATCAAATAAAATTTCTCAAAATTTTCCTCAACCCGAGTGATTTACTTGTCAAATCTTCTAATACATTGAGTTTTTTTTTTCAAAAGTAGGAATCATTAAAAGTACGAGGTTTTTTTACAATAATTTTCAGTTCAATTTCAAAATTTTCCAACTCATCTTCATTTATGATTTTTATGGGATTCTTAATGTTGTTTACTTGATCCATTGAGTTGGTTATTGCCATATATTGTTCAAAAGAATCATATTATTCAAAGTATAATGATTTTATACAAGGTTTAGATTCACTTTCCTCTTCAATTTGATATTCAAATATTCTCTAAACATTTTATTTTCCATCACTCATTTTCACATATTATTTAACATTTTTTGGAATTCTAAGAGCATATTTTTTAATAATTTCATTATTTGATCTTTCTAAGGATAATATATAAGAATAATTTCTTAGGATTGACTTAAGCAGGTGTTGAAAAAATCCATACTAGCATCCAATTTATATTTAAATAGGTTAAGATTGGCTTAGATATCAGGATTGGTTTCAAAGTATTTATCCTCTTCAATGAAAGCATCTTGTTGTGGCTAGTTATAGATACACTTCTATGAAATGTGTTTATAATATCCAAAACAAACACAATGAGGCCCCTATTGATTCTGGTTCTCATGTACATCCATTTTTATACTAAAATAGTTTTAAACACACATTCATTTTTCAAAAAACAATTTTTTTGAAGTTCAAGATATGCAGTAGATTCAAGTTCACATATTTTTTTAAACGAGGAATTTTGTTTGATCTTTTCATGTGTTTTTTAATGTTTTTATATTAAAACCCTAGACTCTCAGTGTGTTCCTTCTCTATCAGTGGAACCAAAAACTAATGTGACCAGAGGTCATCACAGCCCTTAAAATTACATTTATTAAACTACAGAAGTATAATAGTGAAGGGTCGATCTACATAGAAGGAAGGTGAGTGCTCTATATTTTTTTTTCAACCCCCACTATTGTTAAGAGTGGGGAAACATTTTTTAGTTTTTAAATTTTTATTTTTTTTATATTCTATTTTATGATGTAGTGAAAAAAATATAACTAATTATATAAATTTTCTATTTGCTTAACTTGAAAATGAAACAACTAAAAGTAATATTGTAAACTAAGGATAATAAAAAAAGAAAAGAGGAGTCCTGAGAATTGATCATAGAATGATATTGGGAGATTTAAAATCTACTAGTTAAAATAATGACTCTTTATATGATCAAATTCACCCCTCAAAAATGAGTTTCTAATTTTTCCTTGCCAGAATAATTAACACTATATATTATAGTTCATGAGGTTCTTCCCATAAAAAACCACGTACAAAAAATTGATTTAAATATGTCAATAGAAAGATATCTCTCCATAAGATTATATAGTTTGAATTTCTAGTTTTCAAAAAAAAAATTCATCAATGATCTATCTCATCGAAAGAAAATTTATTTTGATATTAGGTGCATTCAAATGAAAATTCAATTTATGTTGGGAATTATATTCAATATTACTGATAGAATCCAATTATTTAAAAAAAATTACAATGATGAAGAAGAAAGTATGAACCAATAGTCATTCAAATTTACCAAAAAAGCAATAAACCTAATATAATTTTTAAAACAAAAGAAGAAAATACAATGAAAAAATAACTGAATAGAGGAAGCAGAATCCTCCTTATGTGAATGAAGTTCATGATTTACTGCCTTGCTCTTATAACTCCAAGTTTCTAGTGTTGCAATTATGTGTCCTAAGAGAATCAACTCTCAAAATGTTTTATCATTGAATTTAATGAGAGTCTTCCACAAATCCCCACTCATGCTCTATATTTAGATCATCTATCATCTTCATTATGTCACCATTTCTCATCCACCAACATAGTTCAGTTTTTCATTGTTGCACTCCACACATGTATTGTTTGCTGCATCATACATCATTCGAGCGAAACCCATGTAACTAACTCCGTGTGAGTTAGTTGAAAGAATCTAGATGTGTTTTGGGAACCTCAATATACCTACAAGTAAGAGAAAAAACAAAACAATTAAAAACCCAATGAAAAATTAATGATATATTATAATTTTTAAATTAATGTTTTATTACTTATTAAGAAGTAAATTATGGTAAATTAATAAATATTATAGTGGATAATTATTATTTATTTTTATATTAATTATAAAATTATTCACATAATATTATTAATGTAATTTTTTAGTTTACTAATAGTTTATTTACTTAATTAAGTTAATTATTATAATTATTAATTTGTTAAGTTTATAATTTTTAACTAGATTATTAAAATTACAATTAAACATCATAAGTAATTAAATATTTTTTTCCAAATTAGATTTAATTAATCATATTAATTATATTAATTTTATTATTATTATTATTATTATTATTATATCATTTATAAATTCAAATTAAATTATTACAATTATTAAAGTACTTATTTAAATTTATTTATTTTAATTAGAATTTTGAATTAATAAATAATTAGTTTAATAAACTTTATTAATCTTCTAGATTATTATTAAAACTATTTATTTTTTATATTATAATAAGAATTATAAGTTACCTATTTATTTTTTTAACTTAATTTATTAATTATTATTTTATTATTTTTTATTAATTATTTTATTAATTTTATTAATTTTTATATTTTTTATGTTATTATTATTTTTAATTAAACTTTATCTTCTTCCCACCAAATTTAAGTGCAGTAGGGGGTTGGGGGACCTGCATTATCTCCAATACTCTGAATAACAAAAATATTCAGTTTTCCCGAGATGATTCCATGTTTATAAAAAAAAGGGTTATTGGATTGAAATGCAACAAAAAAATGCATCTGTCAGAATTTTTATAAAAATCCATCTTTACACTCTGATTTTATCCCACCATAGATGTGTAATACATCATAAAAACAAATTAAAACATTAAAATAACGTATCAAAAAACATAAAAAAACATATCAAAAAACAAAAACTCATAATAAGAAAATTCTATTAAAATGCTATAAAAACTCAATAAATTTAAAAAAAATAAAATATAAAAAATGTTGATATAAAAGAACATAAAAAGCGTTGATACAAAACATAATAATATCAATACAAAAATTAGATATAAATTACTATTTAAAACATATCAATTTATAAAAAATTTATCCCATTGAAAAATATAAATTTCTTATAAATTTTTATTTTTAAAAATATATCAATTTTGAATTTCTTAAATAATATTGGAAACAAGTATTAATCTTTTCAAGTTTAAAAATTATTTTTTATTAAAGAAATTATAAAAATGTACTTAGATAAATGTAACAAAATATTATTACATTTAAAAGTTAAATTAAAATATTGTTTAGAAATAATAAAATTCTCTCAAATAAAGAGAAACTCGTTATTTTATAAATGTATGACCATTTTTATGCTATAATTTTCTAAAGGCATAAAAAAAATATATTTTATAATGAAACTAAAAATAAAAAAAAACCAATTTCAAGAAAAAATATCATTTTTATTTAAACGAAAAAATGTCAATGAAGATTTTCTATTATAAAAAATAAAAAAATAAAAAATAATAAAATGAGAAAATGTAAATTAAATTTTAATGAATGTATTTATATTAAATGAAATTACATATAATATGTATTAAATTTTATACATAAATTTTATAAAAAAAATATAACTTACTATTTAAAAATATATATAATACATGAATAAAATTGTAAATAAAGTGTACATATTTAGGAAGTTCTCGTGGAGGTTACAGTGGAAGTTCTAGTGAAGGTTCCAAAGGTTGTTCCAATGCATTTTATAGTTCTAGTGGAGTATCTAGTGGAGGATCTAGTGGTGGTTCTAGTGGAGGTTCTAGTGGAGGTTCTAGTGGGGGTTCCAATAGACTTTCTAGTAGACGTTCTAGTGGAGGATCTAGTGGACATTCAAGTAGAGGTTCCATTGGAAGTTCCAGTGGAGATTCCGGTGGAAGTTTCAGTGGAGGTTCCGATGGAATTTGCAATTGAAGTTCCAATATATTTTCCACAATACAACAAAAGTATATATTTAGAAAACTATAGAATATATTAATAAAAATTAAATTTTAATAAATATATTTCTATTAAATGAAATTATATATAATATATTCAATGTATTTTATTCAACATCTATACTAATAAAAATTATAAGTATATTAATAAAAAGTTCGAATGGAGGTTCCAGTGGAGGTTCCAGTGGATGTTCTAATGGAGGTTACAGTTCCAGTAGAGGTTCCAGTTCTAGTGGAGGTTCAAGTGGAGGTTCCAATGGAGGTTCCAGTGGAATTTCCAATTGAAGTTTCAATGGATATTCCACAATACAACATAAGTATTTATTTATAAAAGTATAGAATATATTAATAAAAATTAAATTTTAATAATCATATTTATATTAAATGCAATTATATATAATATTTGTAATATATTTTATTCATCATCTACAATAAAAAATTATAAATCTATTAAGAGGAAGTTCCCGTGGACGTTCTTGTGGACGTCCTATTGGAGGTTCCAAAGGTGGTTCTGGTGGAGGTTCAAAGTTATAGTGGAACTTCTAGTGGATGTTCTAATGGAGGTTCCTGTGGAAGTTCTAGTGGAGGTTCTAGTGGTGGTTCCACTATAGGTTCCTATGGAAGTTCCAGTGGAATTTACAATTGAAGTTTCGATGGATGTTTCACAATACAACAAAAATATATATATTTATAAAAATTACATTTTAATATACATATTTATATTAAATTCAATTATATATAATATATATAATATATTTTATTCAACAGTTATACTAATAACAATTATAAATATATTAAGAGTACGTTTCAGTGGAGGTTCTAGTGGATGTTTCAGTGGAGGTTTAAGAAGATGTTCCAGTAGAGGTTCCAGTGCATGTTCCAGTGGATGTTCTTGTGGAGGTTCCAATGGATGTTTCAGTGGAGGTTCCAGGTTTCAGTGTAAGTTTGAGTGAAAGTTCTAGTGGAGGTTCTAGTGGAGGTTTCAGTGGAGGTTTCAGTTGAGGTTCTAGTGGATATTCCAGTGGAGGTTCCAGTAGATGTTCCAGTGGAATTCACAAATGAACTTTCATTGCATGTTACACAATACAAAAAATTATATAATTATAAAACAATAGAATATATTAATAAAAATCAAATTTTAATAAAAATATTTATATTAAATGCAATTATATATACTAATAACAATTATAAATTTATTAAAGATAAATTCTTGCCTTTTGTGAATGTCTTAAAACTTTTTTTTCACAAAAAAATCATTTCATTTACAATAATAATTGTATTTACAATACACTAAACTCAATATTATTTTACACATTTAAAATAAATCAATAATTTAATGATATCAAATAAAATCGATTTATTTTCTCCAAAATGATTAAAAATCTATTTTATCCCTTATTTTTTAGCTCTTTTTTGAAAACGTAACGTTGTTTTTGAAACAAAAAAGTTATTTTAATTAAAAATATAATATGTTTTAAAATGTAATTAACAGTAGCCTGATTCCGGTTAGACCACGAGTATCCTTCGATGGTAGCAAGCACAAGTCCAGCAAGTCTCGCCTCTACTACACAAGTGGGTGTCAACGGATTCGAGCTGTTTCTGTAGGAGGCTGTGCTCCTCTAGATGGCTTCTCAGATCTATAATTGAGATCTATAAAAAGGGTTTTGATTTTAATATTGATCTGTTTGGAATGTTTATGTTTATTGATTCTTTCATTAATGATCTGGCATGAGTCTTGATCTGGTTTGAGAATTGATCGGTTGTGCGTTTGTTGGTAAATAGTGTTTGATCAGTGAGGAAGGTTTGCTTTTTGGTGGTGGGAAGGGAATGGATATTATGAAACACGGTAATGGTGTTTGTGTAATTGGATTGAATAGTCTGGAGTTATGATGGAGGACCGATGGTGATGAATTGTGACTGGAGAAGAGAAATGTAAATGGTGTGATATAGAGGAGGAAACACTAGTGAATGTGGCTGGATAACGGAATGGTGGCACCGATTGGATGTGGGAGAGTTATAGTGGAATCCTGAAGTAGTGTGAAAAAATAAAAGGGTAGTAAAAGAAATTTTGAGACTTGTTCGACATTGGTGGGAGAAAGGATAAAGGAAGCGGTGTCCATGGCATGATGGTGGTAGGAGACGAAATGGGGGTATCGTTGTCACTGAGTGGAGGAGAGAAAATGATCTGCGTCAGTAGGAGGATGAAATATTCAATGGTGAGACCAACTCTATTCATCAATAGTAGGGTAGTGGTGCAAGAATTGTGGCACCATTGGTGTACATCGGTGGCACCATTGGTGTATATATGACTTAAAAAATAATCTACAACAAAATAAATAAAACAATTAATAAAATTAACTTAATAAAATAAAAAAAATATTTAAAAACTTAATTAAATTAAATAACATTAAACTAATACTTAAATAAATTTAAATTATCAACCAATTAATTTAATTAAAACATATAGCTGTAAATACAAAAAATAAAATTAATATCTAAAATAAAGTCAAATAAATAAATTGAACTATATTAACACCTTAATTAATTAAATTAATTTTTTTTACTATTAAAAACATAAAACTAAAACTTCAACAAATAAATAGGGCACTTACATATTCACCTATCAGTAGATGGGTGAGATAGGTGGAACTATTGAAGATACATGACTTACCGATAGGGTATTGGTAAGTCAAAAACAATATAAAAGAATGGAAAAATATAAAATGAGTCACTGACAGTTGTTGACTTTATACTTTTAATATCCTTCATTAACCTAAAAATATTAAGGAAATTAATGTATTAAAATTATAAATTTATTAAGTAAATAAAAGAATACTTAATATTAAAAACACATTACTTGGTTATTTTCCCCTATTATATGAATAATAAATATATGAATGATATTTCAAATATGAATTTAATTTAATTTAATTATGTATCATGTTTTATTTTCTATTTCCCAATGTGATATGGGTATGACGTACGTAATATGACATTCCAAAAATGATAAAATCATCACTCCATAAAAATTTTATTTATTGTAATCATGCCAATGTAATAAATTAATTTATTGAATCCCGAATTCTGGGGTCGGGGTGTCACAACAAAATAGGAAACCAAATTTTACGCCAACTCACAACCAATGTGAATGTAATGATTTAATTTTGAGAATATTTGGAGAAACATTTAATTGAAAAAATATTCCTATATGCTCTACCCAAGAAATGGAATGTAGAGAAAGTCACCAATGTTAAAAGCATGATCTTTAAAGTGTTTACTGTTGATGAAGTGATTAGATCACTGATCTACTATGAATAGAAAGTGAAGAACATAACTGAAGAGGATACAATAAAAATAAGTGGTGTAACATTAAAACAATTAATGATGTTTCTACTAAAACTTCTTATTGTGATATACTTGATAGTGAAATTTAATATATGGATAAGGGTTTGACTAGAGGTTAGAATTGATTTAAAAAAATAAAATGAATTAAGAATCGATTTAGACAAGACCCTCAAAAGAAAAAAATAAAAGAGAGATAATAAAGGGGTAAATGATTATAATAGGTGTTTTGAGTACAATAAGAAAGTTTATGTCAAGCATGAATTCCTAGCACTGAAGAATAAATAGAAATACAATACCAAATGCAAAAAGGAATTGACATTTAATTTTATTTGTATAAAAGGATCTGACTCTTTTGAAGAATATTGAAATGAAACAGAATCTACTAACTAATGAGTAATGGATTATCTGAATGAGGTTGGTGAGTATGGTTTTATATTTTTGATGTTATTCTTCTTACTATGATTCTGAAAAGTAGAATGTTTCCAAGTTAAATAGTGAAATTGAAAGGCTTAAAAAAGATATTTTCAATGTTAATGATCTATATAATAATCTTAAGGAAAACATTGATTTTTTTTTAAAAATTAATTTATTTTAAAAGTGAATAGAAAAATAATGAATACTTCTTATTCTTATCATTAACCAGTTTATGATAATTTAAAATATGATTAATATTTGAATGAAAAATTAAAAAATAAAGTTGAAATTATTGTGAAAATCTTGTCTTTATTTTTTCAATGTCATGAAATATATCATATGATGAAGTGTTTAATTAAAATAAATAAAAATAAGGATGGAATTGGATATCATTTGAGATTACTAAAATGTATAAAAATCAATTTTTAAAAAGTAAAAATGGTTTTACTTCTCAATTACATTTTTTAAATGTGGTGTGAAAGGTTACTATGAACATTACTCTTCTCTTATATTCAAACTACCTTTGGGATTTAAAAATAATCATATTTAAATACCTTTATTATTTATATTAAAATAGATTATATGTTTAAATTCAATGTGGATACCAAAAATAATATTCACAATCTGATTGGACCCAAAGAAGATTGGGTACATAAATTGTCATGTAATTCAATTTTGTAGGAAAAATGCCTTGGATTTCACAAGAATGACATATAGTAATTTGATAGTGGATTCTCTATGCATATAATTGTAGAACCATCAACTTCTATCACTTACAACACATATAAAGGAGGCACTTTTACATTTAGAAAATATTCAAAAAGACAAGTAAAAAGTTTTGGTAATTTTAGTATTTCTAATTCCACATTTATTTCTAATTTTATATTTATTGAAGGTTTAAATCATAATTTAATTAGTATATCTCTATTATGTGATAATGGAATGAAATTTAAATTTCAAAATGACAAGTGTTTAGTTTTTAAATATGTCCCAATATTATTATTTTTTTCTAATCAATAGTAAAATATTTATACTATTGATTTTTTTGAACTAACAATTTAACATGAAAAATGATTGAATGTTGTAGAAAAAGGTATATTACATTAGAATCAATGAATAAGAAATATTAATTCCATAATGTTACACAAACTATCTAAACCTGATAATGCTCTACAATTACGTACCTTAAGGAAAAAACAACTTTATGTATGTGATGCTTTCTTAAATGGGCGACAACATAAAAATTCTTTCTAACCAATCAGTCATATAACTACTAATATACCCTTATAATTAGTGAATAATAATCTATCTTCTCTGACTCAAATATCTATAATGGAAAAAATATACATTAGTTATTGTGGATTATTATATTATATTTACATGGGTTTAGTTTCTTGCACATAAAAATGAAATATTTAATATATTTAATTCTTTTTGTAATTTAGTTCAAAAGGAACAAGGTTGAATGATTGTTTCTATTCACAGTGATAAAGGAGGATAATTTAATAATTCATATTTTCATTTTTTTGAATGGAATAGGAATTTTTCGAATTATTTATCCAAGAACACCATAAAAAATGGTGTTTTCGATTGAAAAAATATATCTCTTATTCAAATGGCTTAAAATATGTTAAATGAATATAAATGTTTAAGATATTTTTCCGATGAATCAATTTTTCTATATTTCTAATATAATTCTTATTATAAATTTATCAAATAAAAATACTTAATAACTATATAAAAATAAAATCCTACATTTAGTTATTTTAGAGTATTTTGCTTTAAGGTTTTTATTTTGAAATCGAAGGAACATTTAGATAATTTTGATGATAAAATTGATGGGGATATTTTTATTAATTATTATAATAATATTAAATTTGTAGAGTTTATAATAAAATAAATTTTACTATTAAATAACTTGTTCATGTTTTTTTAATGAAAATAATTTTAAAATGAAGTCTAATTGAAATGTATTTTATCATGAGTTTATGGATTTTAATTTTGGTGAAGAAACAACTCAAGATAAGGATGAATAAATTTAGGGGGAGGATACTTCTTCTCGATCTAATTTAAGATCATGGAATAATTATGGAGATAACCTTGTTGAAAATGTAATTGTTAATATTGATTTTGATATTAAAACGAGAAATTCTATTTTAATTTTATTGGGCTAATTATACTTTTGTTTCTATTTTTTTACATAAATGTTGATAGTGATTTAAATAATTCTAATATTATTTCTTCTATGCATGATGTGAATGATCCAATTTCTATATATAATGTTTGGTCTTCAATTGAACCAAATTCAGATAAGCATGTTATAGGAACTAAATTGTTTTAAGAAATAATATGGATAAATCAAGATAAATTTTTGGGAATAAATCTAGACATATTACACAATGTTATTTTTAATAATAATGTATATATTTGGAGGGATATTTTGTTCCTATTCATAGATTTGAATACATTATAATTTTGTGATATTTTGATTCTTTTCATGGTTTTAAGTGATTTCAAAGGGATTAGAAATATTGTTTCTTAGATGGTTTATTTTTCAAGAATATTATGTTAATGAACCCCCTAGTTATAAAAATGAAATGTTTTCTAATATTATTTAGGTTATTGACATCTTTATTGATGATAGGATGGTCAATGATACTTGAATAAACCCTAGATATAGCATATTCACTAACCTATTTGTTTATCTTAGGGAAGTTTTTTCATGTTCCCCGATGGTCATCCCCAAAATATTTTTTAGTTTTAATATAATATGGATGAATTAAATGTAACATTATAAGAAAAGTATTATTAAATCAAATATAATGAAAAATAAATAAATAGGAGTATGTTTTTGAAATAGAAATAAGGATATGGAAAGAAATTCAGTGAGAAAAAAACTATTTCCAGAAATTTGGATCTCACTACATTTTATCACAGACCAAAGTATTAGTAAAAAAATACTCAACATCACCAAAATGTGTTCTCCATTTCTCAACACAACACCTCTCTCTCTTTAAATAGTGAGAAATAATTCACATTGTTTCTCCCTATACATTAACACTCTTCTAATTTTGAAATGAATCAAAATTTCAAATGAGAAACTCATATAATTTCATCCATGAAAAAGTTATCCTCACAATATTAAAAAATAACACAACTTATTATAAGACTCTCTTTTGATAATTTAGATGAATATTCGGAAAATAAATGAAGGGTAAAAGAGTGGAAAATAGTTCCTTCGAAGGATTTTGAGGTTGTATCTCCTCACATTGTGATTAAAATTTACTAAGAGTGAAGAAGATTTTAATGATCAATAGGACATCCAGTCTCTAAGAAGCTTCATTTTTCATCTCATGGGACTATCTTCACAAATTAGTCCTTCATAACTATTGTTCCAATATTCTTACAAAAATGGGGGAAGAATGAAAAAACATGTATTTACAATCAAAGAAGAACTGGATTATAAAAATGGATAGAAAATGATGTAGGTCTTTCTAATAAATAGTTCTCTTCAAATTAGGTGAAACTACTCACTTTGGAAAAACATTGTGGAAAACAATGACATCCTAACTATGTGGTAGTGAAAATACATATGGCCTGATTAATGTGTTCACTATCTTTTGGTGAATTCTTAGAAAAAATATCTAATTTCTTGAAATGACCTATGATTACCTTCTAATAAATAATGAAATTTCCAATGATCATCTCCCACTATCATTGATCTTATCTTACTCTTCTAGATAGTAGAATAAGATGAAAATAATTTGTGATTATTTGGGCTTGTACATCACTAGTTGATGTTTAATAATTATATATATATATATGATGAAATTATTAGTAGTTTTAAAGAGATATATATACCTAAATATTTTTACAAAAATATATACATATTATTAATAATAATATTATTATATATATGTATAATAGTAGTAATAAAAATAATTAGTATTATTATTATTATTATATATATATATAATATTTATATATTTTTATTCTATTTTTTTCTTCTTCTATTATATGGTGTTGGTGCTCTATCTCCTCCACCAACTAACAGGTGAAGATCATCAAGGACTTGGGTTATATGGGTTGGTCATATTCAAGCTGAAGAATCAGTTCATTATCATGGGAGGTGGTCTTAGCTTCATTCCATAGGGGTTGAATGATCTGGGATCATTATATAATTCTAGTGGTTGGCCCTAGGTATCTTATAGTGGTGAATATTAAAAAATACCCTTTCTCAGAATCTTGATTGAAAACAAATAGATCAATTTAGATATGGTTTGCTTGATACGCATCCGTTTCAATGGTTCATCAAGTGGGGCATGAGTTTATCTTTTAAATTCTTCTTCTCTAATGAAATATGGGTTATTCATCCTCCCCATCTAGAATTAGATTCATTTTTTATATATAGTGGTATTATAATGGTGGATGGACACAGTAAGTTGAAAATGGGTGGGAAGAGGTTATCGTGATAATATCTCATGGTAATTTGAAGAGGGTGGTGCGATAAGGTGGTGCGGTTAATTTAAAAGATAGGCACGGTAGACTGGAGTTCTCATGGTTAGTATAATGGATATGAGTTTTGGGGGTGGAGTGAATGTGCATGATCGGTTCTTCTAGGACAGAATGACAACTATGAGGATGCTCTAGGTTCCAAAAAAAGACTCATGATCTGTTGGGGTTTTCTATAGGGTAGGTATGACAGAATCAATATGCTAACCATGAACCTTCACTTGTAGTCACAGGTCACGATCACTTATGTGATCATTCCATGTATTTATAGAAAATAATAAACAAACAAAAAATTAAATTTGAGTTATAATAAATATTAATGAAAATTAAAAAATATTAGTTATTAATACAGATGAATAAAATGAAATAATAATAAAATTTGATTATTATGGAGAAAAATATGAATAATCATTATCAAAATAACTTAAATCATCAAAAAATATAGCTATAATAAAAAGATTCATTGAATTAATTATTTACACTAAATTATTAACAACATAATAAAATTTCATTAAAAACAATATTTTGGAAGTAAAAAATACCACTAATTATAAGACAATATGTGGAAAAATTAATGAAATAAATTCCACACCCAATTCCCCCGAACATAATCTATTGAAGTCCAGTGAAATTCAATGGATTTTATTTATTTTTAATTGATGATAAAAATAAATTAACCTCCTGATTAATTTATAAATTACTCTAGAATTAAAAGAAATAAAAAATCTATTCATTGCTAAAAATAATCTTGACTCCTAATGAATTTCATAAATTTTCTCACATTTATTTTATATTTGAGTTCTACTTCTTGGATTAAAATTGATTAGATATAAGTGGAAATAAAACTCTAACAAGACACAATATTAATTATCACTCTCCCCTAGGTTACAAAGAATGAAATTTCATTTTTTACTTTATTTATTCAAATCAAATGTCTAATAAATCAGTTAATTGTTCCCTTATTCAACTTGGTTAAAAATTCAGTATACCTTAATAATCTCATTTATGACCATTAGTTTTTTTTTAATTTTATCCAAGTATATATATATATAGAACTATGAAAAAAATGATTTGATATATATAAAGGGCTTAACCACACACCTAGTTCCTAATGTATCACATATTTACTATAGGATACAAATTTGTCACTTTACTCCAGTTACAAAGAATATAAATGATTATAATTTCAGTTGGATATATTATTAGTTTTTTCAAAAAGTGGTTGTAACCAAGGTTCAAGAGGAAATCTCTACTATTCTCAATTTATAATATAAATTCATCCAAAATATCT
Source organism: Viscum album (assembly GCA_963277665.1). Classification (NCBI taxonomy): domain Eukaryota; kingdom Viridiplantae; phylum Streptophyta; class Magnoliopsida; order Santalales; family Viscaceae; genus Viscum; species Viscum album. Next base: position 1,562,669,457 of record OY728123.1, read on the forward strand.
CGAATCACACTCTTTTTCCTAGTTCCTAAAATGAACATTCATAAAATAGTTTGAAAAAATCAATCTGTGATAACACTACTTTAGCAATATTAGATTTAGTGAAACCCCTCAACATAGAAAGTAATTATAATCTCATAAGGAAAGAAATATTATTTAAAAAAACTATGAATAATATATATTTACATACATCCTAAAATGATGCATGGCATGGTGGAATTTTTAAAACAATTGAGGGATTTTGATGTGAACTATATTGTAACACTATTTATGTCAATTAAGACCACCACACATAATTATTTACATTCTAACCAATGGAGAGTCTCAAAGTGGGAGAATAAAATTAAATAGTTTATTATAAAATATGTATCAATATATAATAAAAAGGTTTTTATTAATTGGGTGATATGGAATATTAAAAAATAATCATTTCCACCAAATATTTACTTAGAAAAAAACAAATAAAAATGATCCATATTAGCCACTAATTGAAAATAAAGCACATAAAATAATTTCTTATATGTTAATGATTTTAATTATCAACAACCATAATTTTTGTTTCAAATAAACTAAAATAGTAACATGGTAAACAATGAGGTAGTAGGAAAACAAATTTATACTGTTATCTAGATTTGAAAATCAACAAATTTTAATTCTCAATTTTTTAGAAATATTTAAGCTAGAAAACCATGAAATAAAGTTTGAATCACAATTTTAAAAATTCTAAAAAAGGGGTATCCCCCAAACCTAATTGATAGCATTGTACAATAAAAATAATTTAAATTGGATAATTAAAACTAACACTTCCCTAGAACAGAATCGTTTAATTTTGTCAGTTCTACCAAATGTATCCTCTATTTTCCTTGATTATGTTTTTTCCATTTATGGTCAGTTTTTTCCTATTAAAATTTACTTATATGAACATAATATTTTATCTTTTGTAATTGATATTAAAACACAACCATATTTATATTAAATAGTTTGGATAATGTAAATTTCATATTGAAGATCCTTTTTTTCTTTAACTGGTTTCCATGTGTAATCAATTTCCTGATTATTTTCCTATATGAAAATAAACTCAGTAAAAAAAATTATAAAAATTTAATTAGAAAATAAATTGGGTGTTCATGGGATAACGTCCATGGGGAGATTTCATTTGACTTTCCATATTTGGATAGACTTCTCATCAACCCCAGTCTAATGGAAATTGTGTATTCTTGCCTATAAACCACCACATGTTTTTTACTCCAACATTGGTATTTTATATATTTTGGAGTGCCCCTATAGACCCTCATTGAAATATCCCCTTACTTGGAAGTGGACCATTTTTTGATCAATATTGTGGGAAAGAATATATAATGATACATCCCCTCTTCATCTTGATGATTGGGTATATGAGTTGTAAAAAATGAATTCGAGTAGGATATGTTTCTTTTGGTTTAACAAGAACACTTAATCCTTCATTTAATGGTATAAGTGTAACATATGCCTCTTCATACACAATGCACAGAACCAATACCTCCTCATCCATATAACCAAATCCCAATCATAAATTTTCAAAAGAAAAATTTCCTTCCAACAATTCCCTTACTTGCGTGGATTTCTGCGGACTCTCCAAGAATGTAAGAAGTTTGACTGGACATTTAGAAATGATGCATGTATAAGTAACATTAGCATCATCTGCATGATATTTAGATTCAATTAAAATCAATTAATGTAAAAAAAGTGAAATTATCCCTATGTTTGGCTAGATATATCTTCTTCAACAATAGATTATACTCTTGGGAGTCTATCTTGATCTGAAGCAAGGTAATCATACTCCTTTTTATTATCTCCAAAATAAACCACCCCAGGTGTGGGTTTTTCCAATACTAAAGAGTGGATCTCATTAGCTGGATAATTATGATGATTTAATTAAAAATCATTAGAAGAGCTAAAAAATAAAGATCATTAAATACAGTGTTATAAATTTAATAATTTTTTGAATTGGTCTTAGGTTCATTAGGTTATACATATCTAATCTTTTACCATCCCTCAAAACATGTTTTATAATGTGAATCAAGAAATTATAGTTGTTGATCAAAGGGAATTACAGGAAAAGAATGGTAGATATAACTTCTATTCTATTTTTGAATTTCTAATATAGTCTCAGTTTCATTCCAGAATGTTTATCAGGTGGTTACTCGAGTTATGCCTTACTCTTTATTTATTTTTGATCCTAGTAGTTGTTCCATGGGATTTCACTATTCTATTAGAATCTACAAGGTCTTAATTAATATGTTTCTTCCATATTTTATCCTTTTTGATTTGATTGAATGTTTTTGCATACTATTGTTTAATTTGATGAGATACAACATTTGTAGCATCTGATAGCTCTTTATCTTGTATTTTTTGCAACCAAAATTGAAATAATTTCTTATCCACTTAAATTTATGTTATAAGAGAGTAGTCAAACGGTTAATGTTAGAATTAATCATCACTATTCATATTTATTTTTTCACTCTATTTTTTTTGTTTCTTTTTGAAAATTGGAAAACCCTAATGTAAAATGTTTCATCCCCAATAGTGGTGAGAAAAATTTGTTTCATCCTTCTTTTGAGGATGATAAAATATATATTTATAAAACATAGATATAGTATACTGGATACACTCAAAGTGTGTGACACCCTAAGACTTTAAACTATTTTCCCTTTGATTAAATATAATTTTTATGTAATTAGTTATATACAATGTTACACATACGCTACATACTACACTGAATTTTCTTGTGTTACACTCAAGACTGAGTTTTATAGCCTTTTAATGGAAAAAATATTCTAAAACTAAGATTTTACACTTTTATGAATTTTATTCTTAAACATAAAAAAAATTTGAATTTATAATTTCGAAATTATCTTAGAGTGATTTTTTGGGATTTTTCTGGGAAGCATCCTTTTTTTATGAATAGTGATAATTACTGCAATTTAGTAAAAAACAACCTTTTCATTTAAATAATTATTAATGATAAAATATATTATAAATTTTTCTATAGTCACATTAGACCATGTATACATATATTTGTATAATAAATTTATTATAGTTAATTTTACTTTAAAATTGATTATAAAAACTTAACAAACTTTTGAATGTTTCTCTATAATAAAAACCCATTATTTTGCATAGTCTATGGTATTACCATTAATATTAGTTTTCCCACTTCTGTTATTAGATTTTGGAAACATCAATATACTTGGATGTAATTAGTATGATATTTTTGGTCTATTAAGATCACCTTAATTTTTCAACCAAAATGATTAGTGAATGTGATTAAAATTAATTACGATGATTAAGGTATAATTAAGCTAAATAAGAGTCTAAACCTTAATATTAAGGATAATATTGACATTTAAACCTGTAAAAAATCCATTGTTTACCGAAATATTACCATTTCCCCACTTGGTTAGATATATATGCGTTATTGGGATATTCTTAAATAGAATTTCCCTATATAAATGGATATGAAATGAATAAGACAAAAAGAGAGCTTTCCTTACCTTTAACATATCTAAAAAATTGAGATATGTAAAACACCTAATATTTTCGGTTATAGATATCCTTTTGAAATATATATGGGTTATTTTTGTCATAATAAAATTTCAATAATCTTTATATATGGTTTATGTACTTAAAATTCTTAAGAAACATCGATATAGTGATTATTTAGTTAATAATTAATTAAAATAAATGATACTATAAATATTAAAAGTGAAGTTATATGATTGAATTTTTGTTTTTATTTGTTTATTTAGATTAATATATCATGTTACCCACCTATAAAATAGATATATTTTAATTCCAATTTAATAATAATATTTTAATATTAACATTAAATAAATATTGTCAAAAGTGACATTACCGTTATTTTAATATAAATGAATACTGTAAAATGGTTTAAAATAAATAAAAAACTTATATAACACCAAGTTACTTTTAAGTGTTAATATATATTAAATATTATATACTAATGGATGAATTAATATTTTATAATTAACATATTGACCCATATTATGTAAATACTTTTTTAACACGATATGGGTTCAAGTAGTGTTTTAGCACGTCACATGTGTTTGTTTAACATTAATTTCAAAAACATATGGTAATTTTATTTTATAAATTAGATATCATATTAATATTACAGTGTATCTGTATTTTATAATAAATCTCACTTTAATTTAGTATTAATGTTTAAATTAATTAGATTAAAAAGTAGATTCTTTAATAAAATCCAAAATGATAAAATTAGGGAATCTTGGATCTTAAGGAACTTAATGTTTTAAATACACATATTTATGTGTATAAGGTTTTTATGAACCATTATTCTTCTTTAATCTAATATTTTTTCATTTTGGAGGCACATTTGGTAATATATATCCCTAAATAGTGAATCCATTTTGGTATTTACAAAAGAGCCCCTCCCCATCCAATATAGAAAGGAAAACACTATACCCCTTACTCACACTTATGATGACACATTATCTCATAAAATATCTCTCAAAATAGTCTTCAAAAATCACTATTATTTACCTAGAAGGATTCTCTTGTACTGAAATAAATTCAAGGATGCTTTCAGTATGAACGAGAAGATGTTACCTGATTAAGAGGTAACACCTTCTCTGATGATTTCTAATTTCATTTCTATTCTCCACACCCTATACTCTTATTATTATGTGATTACCTAAAAAAAATAGTATCATAAATATAATAGGTTGTTTTTAGGATATTTCTTCAACCTACACTTACACACACCTCTATCTAGTGGCTAATGAACATAGTGTTTTTGGGTACAGTGAATTATTGCCTCATGAAAAGATGATTGTTCAATTCTTCTTTACTGCCTCTCATGGTGGATATTATATTGGAAAATCTGTTTATATATGATATATATATTATTTGTAATGTTTTAAGATTTTTTATTTTTTATTTATAACATACTTTTATTCTTTACAAGTTGTGTAAATATGATAATTTTGTTTGAGGAAGTCTGGTCTACTGCCCCCTAAAAGTGATATGACTCGTTCATTCCATACATGTAACATAACAAATATGCTTATAATAAACCTATGTAATATTTAAAATATAGATATTATATTATAAATGATAATATACATATGTATCATTTTTTTATATTCATTTAATATGACAATGAAATGGAATCAGCGTTCATGCGTACGTATGACCTACCGTCTCCAGGAACGGTGTACTTAATTTACAATATCGAAATATTAAAGACTATTCTAAATACATATGTACAAAATAGATAAGATTTTTATTTCATGGTATACATTCTGTATATGTTGAAACCATTATATATTTAATAATAATAACAAATAACAAGTCAAAATGTATTGGAAAAATCTTGTCAATTAACACCAGAAGTAGTCAAAATAATGAACGTGTTTTATCAAATAGGTAATAAAATATAGTAAGAAGTTAATACATGGTATTATAAAAATAATTGTGGTTCTCTTATTAGTTAGTAACATATTTTAAAACACTATAAATGAGTCTAAAGTCCACATAACAAAATGGAAGGTTAAGGAAAGGGATTTAATCTCAATTTACATTCCATTGAGAATCATTATTATTATGAAAAAATTAAATTTTATTTGATGTGTATACCTCCTTTTAATGGTTATATCAAGAATATAATTATTATCATTACATTATAAGCATCATCTAATTCATAAGGTATAATTATTTAATTGTTTCAATCTGGTAGTGGAATTATTGGAGTGTTTAAATATTATATTTCATCAGGAATGTTTTAATGTCAACAACCCTTGTTGTTATATATACTCCTTTGAGATATTAATAATAAATACATATTCTTTTTTTAATACAGATATTTTATATGGAAAAAAAATTTAGTTGAGATATGAGGAATTATTTGTACTGATATGGCATGGGTTGGGGACCAGTTAATTAAAACTCCTCGATGCATAGATAGTCTCATGAGAAAAAATAGATGGCCAAAATATATGGGATTTACCCTGTAACTAAACTGTATTGTGATTGGTCCTGACAGTACTAGTTCCATGTACCTAGGAAACATGGAATATAGTAATATAGTATTTCTATTATTTATATTCATTTATATTTATCCATGAGAGTTTTCGTTGACATATCTATGGATTTATTTTATTTTCAGTATTTTTATTAATGAGATGTATTTTTAGTTTCTTATATTTCTGTATAAATTGTGCCTTGTGTATTTTTATTTATGAAAAATGTGCTTAGTTTGTTAATTTCCATATATATTTATTCATTTTTATTCCACAGTACATACCCTAAATGAGAATTTAAGCTCAACATTATTATGTTTCTTTCCCCAAGAAATGATGAAGAGAAACATAAATAAGCTTTCAAGGGTGGATTTTATTTTAGTTCATTTTGTAGCATGTTTTATTCAATTTTTCTAGTTTATTTTGCGTATTATGTATATAATATTGATTTCCATGACTACTAAACTAAAGGTTCATTTGATATAACATTCATTCTAATAATTTGAATGTAATGTAATAATACACCATATCTAGGCTTTTGTGGTTGGGGCGTTACAATTGGTATCAGAGAAAGTTTAGCAACAACTATGGGAACTAGTTTTAGAAAATGACGATTAGGGATAAAAACACTAAGATATAAATTGAGGGTATTTATAGAATAACATGAAATAATTTTGGTATAGTAGATATTATGTGTTAATTCCTGGAAATACATCCTTGTCTGGATACTACAAGTGGACATGGATTTGGAATAGATTTACCTAGTAGTATCAGCTGTGACAAAGTTTTCCAAGCCTATCATGGGGTAAGTTGACAACGGGTCTTAATTCCCACCTAGTTTGACACTCCCAGGGGGTATGCTTATGATAATTCATATATTATTTACCTACTATCATAAAGAATTTAAAAGTATTGATTTCCCCAATGTAACTAAAGTTTATGGTTATAGGATTTACAATACATAAATTTATATTATGTTATACCCCATATTTTGAGTTATAGGATGTTAATAATTTTATGATCTAATATATAATATGAAAATTTTTATAAATGGGTCATAGTAGAAGAAATGAGAAATCCACTAATGTACGTGACAAAAATTGTGAGAAGGATTATATAATTCAGTGTCACATTTATAAGGGAAATAATCCCCCATGTATTCTTATCATATGAGTAAATAGTACCATGTGTTTACTAGATAATTAAATAATTCTCCCAGTTTTATGGATTTGAAGGGAATAAGTGGACGACAAAGGAAAATATGGATAAAGGGCAAAAGGGAATGAAAGATATTCCAACTTGTGATAAATGTGGAAAGAATCACCCTAGTAAATGTTTGAATGGATTGGGTGTTTGTAATATGTTTGGAGATAAAGGACACTAGGAAAAAGATGAAATGGGATGAATACAAAGGATACTATTCAGATAATCTAAGGGATCAAGGTCAAACATATTTGATTAACACTACTGAAGTGGAATGATTAATATACTTCTATATATGGATCTAATAAATATTTTTTATAAGTATTTTATTTATGTTTCTATCAAATTTTGAATTTTGAAAAATATAAAGAATGTATTATAGTGAATTTTCATTAAGGATATGAGACCATATGTTGAATGGTTCCAAGAAATGTTATTGAGTAGAAAGTTAATTTTTTTTTGAAAAATCATGATTTAGGGAAAGAAAACCCCTAAAATATTTCTGATATTAGGATAATGATGAAGAAATGTTTTATTATTTGAGTTCTAATTAACTTTGGTCAACTTAATGTCTTTCCAAAAAGTGGTATATAATATCATTTATAGAGTTCATAATACATGGATTTATAGAATATATCCAATAACATGTGTCTTAAAAATGGAATAAAGAAAAATACAGGTTTCCAACAAGGTTTTATGTAGAATAGAGTGATTACCATATTTAAAGAGGATACATGATGAAGTTATTCAGATGTTTGGAATGTAAAAATTTATGGATGTTCCATGTTTATTAATGGATAAAGAAAAATTGGTTTTATAAAATTCAGTGACATTCATTCAGATGTGATTGGATCATAATCATCTTGAAAATTTACCCATTTCTAAAATGGTTTATTATTATCATTGGATGATATTTTTGAGTTTAATTTATTACTTCACTATATGTTTTATCATGCGCTAAAAGATGAAATAGAAATAGTTCAAGGTGTAATCAAAGGAAAATATTTTGATTATAGTAATGTATATTTACTTATATTCTTATATGTTTAAAGAATACCCTAACTAAAGAAAAAATGATTTTGAAAAAAAATTCTATTCTATTATCATCATTTTTATGATATCAATTACTTTTATTCACACATAGGGTTTACGGTTTTGTTTTCAATAACTCTAATCTGAAAATATTCTCTTGAACTGTCCATCGGAATTTAACGGTAAGATTTTTCTTCTATATACATACTTCTGTTTAACCCCAATGTTCTCATACTATGGAACCTTGATACATGGCCTTTGAACTTTCCTTTCTATCTATTAATAAAATATGATATTTACCCTTTTTATGATGTGGGTCATTCAAAAATATATTATTTTTAATTCCTAGATTACTTAGGTCAAGCTTAAATTGTGAGGACACAATTTAATTATAGTAGGGAGAATGTGACACCAAAATAATTTACAATATTTGACTTTTTGATTAAATATAATTTTATTGTTGGAATTCTCTATATACAATGTTAAACTTACGCTACATACAATACTGAATTATCTTGAGTTACATGTATGACTGAGTTTAAAAGCATTCTAATGGTGAACCTATTCTAAAACAAAATTTTGACACTTTTATGAATTTTATTTTTAAAAATAAAAATCATTTTTTAATTCAGAATGTTGAATTATATTAGGGTGAGTTTTTGGGATTTTTATAAGAAACTTCATCTTTTGATGAATAGTGAAAATTACTGTAATTTAGGTAAAAACTAACTTTTCATTAAAAAAATTTAATGATAAACTATATTCTATATTTTCATTGTATTTACATTATAATAATTATAAATCTATTTATACAATCATGTTCATTACAATCAATTTTTCTTTCAAATCGAATATACAAACATAATAGGCATTGGAACATTTTTCTACTATAAAACCCGTTTTTTCACCCCGTCTGTTGGATTAGTGTTAATCTTAATTTTCCAACATTTTTAATTAGAATTTGGAAAATATGATATAAAATTATTTAATTAGTAGCCAATTATTTTAGTAATATCAAATTATTTTTTTGACCAATATTATTAGTGAATGTGATTAAAATTAATTATAGTTATTAAGGTATGATCAAGCTTAATAAGGCACTAAACAGTAATATTAAGGACACAAATGACTTGGAAACTTTTCCAAAATGCATTGGTTGCCTATATGTGACCATTTCCCCACTTTTTTAGAAATATATGTGTTATTGGGATATTATTAAATGTATTTTACAAATATAATATTGTAAGTAAGTAAAAAAGATAAAAAGGAAGTTTCTTTACAATTAATATTTATAATACATTGAGATATGTTCAAAACATAATATTTTTCGGTTATAGATATAATTTAGATATATATGTTTGTCATTTCTATCATAATAAATTATCAATAATTTTAGAGATGTTTTAGGTACTCAAAATTCTTAAGAAAGATCAATATAGTGACTATTTAATTTATAATTATCTAAAATAAATAATACTATAAATATAAAAAGTGAAGATAATTGATTTGATTATTTTATTTACTTATTTTTTTGAATTAATATATAATTTTTCACACCTTTATAACTAATATATTTTAATTCCAATATAATAATGATATTTTAAAATTGGCATTACATAAATAATGTCAAAATTGACATTATTTTTATTTTAATATACATGAATCTTATAAAATGATTTCAAAATAATAAAAACACTATATTCTTCCAAGTTTCTTGAAAGTGTTAATATGTATTATATATTTTATATTAATGGAATAATTAATCTTTTATAATTAACATATTGAACCAAATTATATAAATATGTTATTAACATGTTATGAGTTAAAGAAACGTTTTAGTGCCTCACATGCGCTTCTTTTAAAATTAATTTACAAAACATTATGGAATTTTATTTTATAAATAAGATATCATATTAATAATTTATTTTATATTTATTGTCTAATAAATCTCACTATAATTTATTATTAATGGGTAAATTAATTAAATTATAAAACTAGATGCTTTCATAAGAAACAAAATGATAAAATTGGGTTATCTTTGATGCTAAGTAATCAAATTATTTATATGCATATATTTTTGTGTGTATGAGGTTTTTATCGACCAATATTCTCTATTAATTCATTATTTTTGCATTTTGGATTCACTTTTGGTATGATTTACCCCTCGACAGTGAATACCTTTTGGTATTTACAAAAGAGCCACACCCCCTCCAACATAAAAAGGAACACACTCTACCCCTTCCTCATACCTCTCAAGAAATATTATATCATCTAATATATGTACAAATAGTCTCCTAAAATCCCACCTATTTACATATAATCCTTCCATTATGCATAAATCAATTTAAGGATTCTTTTGGTAGAAACCAAAAGAGGTTACTCAGTAAAGAGGTAACAACTTCTCTCATGCTTTCTAATTTCATTTCCATTATTCACTACCTATACTCTTTTTATTCTTTGAGTACATAACAGAACCAGTATTATCTATATAGTAGGATATTTTTATGATAAGGGTTAGACGAAAACTTACACACACCTCTATCTAATGTGTAACAAACATAGTGTTTCTGTCAACAACAAATTACTACCTCAGGAAATGATGATAGGTCAATTCTCTTTTACCACCTCTCATGGGGGAAATTATGATAAAAAATACATTTATATATGATATATATGTTATTTATAATGTATTATTATTATTTAATTTTAATTCATAACATACCTTTATGCTTTTCAGGTTGTGTAAATATGATAATTTTGTTTGAGGAATTGTGGAATACTACCCCCTCAAAGCGATATAACTCGTTAATGACATATGTGGATCATATAAATGATGGTTATAATAGAACTATATAAAATGTATAATATAGATATAATAATGGAAATTATAATAGATATATTTATGATTTATTTTTAAATTCATTTAAAAAACAATGAAATGGAAGTAGCGTTCATGTGTATGTACGACCTACCGTCTCTATGAACAGTGCACTTCATTTCCAATATCCATATATTATGGACTAGGAAAAATGCATATGTACTGAATATATAAGATAATTTAATCTTGTTTTACATTTTTTATGTTAACAGACCATGATATATATAATAATAACTATACATAACCTGTCAAAACTTACTTGATAAAACTAAGCAATTAACAACTGAACTAGTCAAAATATTGAAAGAGTGTTAACAAACGGGTAATAAAATATTTTAAAAAGTAAATATATGGTATTGTTAACAAAATTTTTTTATGGTATTAATTACTAAAATATTTTAAACCACTATAAAATAGGCTAAATACTACAATAAATGGAAGTATAAGGTAACAGATTTCCTCTCAATTTACTTTCTATTGAGACTTATTTTTATTGTGCACTAATTCACATTTTTTGGTGTGTATACCTACCTTAACAGGTCATATCATAAATCTAATTATTCTCATGACATTATAAGTTTCTTATAATTTATAAATAATTATTTTTTAAATGTTTCAATGTGGTATGGGACACATTGAAGTGTTTAAATATTATATTTTATAGGGATTGTCTTTTTGTCAACAACCCTAGTTGTTACTTATCCTCATCTAAGATGTTGTTGATAAATCCATTTTATTTAATCAATATGGATATTTTATTAGCAAAACATTTTTTTTGAAACATGATGAATTCGTTGGATAAATATGACACTAGTTGGGGACCAGTAAATGAAAGCCCCTCGGTGCATTGGTAGTCTCATGAGACAAAATAGATGGGAAAAATAGATGTGTTTTTACCATATAGCTAAATTGTCTTGTGAAAGGTCTTGATGGTATTGGATCCATGATCCAAGAAAACATGGTGTCAATTAATTAATAATTTCCCTCATTTAGACTCATTTATGTTAATCCATTATATTTTGTGTCAACATATATATGGATTAATTTTATTTCTAGTTTATTAATTAATAGATTTTGTTTTCAGTTTCTTACATTTATATATACAATATGCCTTGTCTATTTTTATTTATAGAAAGTGTGCTTAGTTATATACTATTTCATATAGATTTATTTATTATTTATTCCCATCTAATAACCCCAACTGATCATTTAATCTCACCCTTATTATGTTTCTTTCCCTATGTTATGAAAAAGAGAACATTAAATAAACTTTCCAGATGGATTTTATTTTAGTTTATTATGTAGTAGGTTTTATTATATTTTTACAATTTATTATGGGTATTATTTATATTATCTGGATTTTTGAGACTACTAAACTTAATGGTCCTTCAGGATTATATTCCATGTAACAATGTTAATGTAATGTAATAATGTACAGAATCCAGGCTTCTTATAGTTGGGGTCTTATAGTTGGTATCAGATGAAGTTTTGAAACAACCTTGGATACTGGATTTAGAAAACATTTAGTAGGGAGAATAAACCAAATATAGAAATTGAGGATAGGTATAGAGTAACATAATATAATTATGGTAGAGTAGCATATTATTTGGTAATTCCGGGAAATACATCCCTGTCTACATACTACAAGTAGACCTAGTTCTGGAACAAATGTACCTAGGAGTAACAACTCTGACAAGGTGTTCTATGCCTAAATCAAGGTAACCTAGTACATGAAAATGGTCCTTACTGCACACCTAGTTTGTTACTCCATGGTTATATTCTTAGAATGATTCATATATTATTTACCAACCACTATTAAGGATTTAGAAGTAATGATTTCCCCAATATAGCCAAAGTTTATTGTTTTCAGATTTACAATGCATAAATTTCTGTTATATTCTATACCGTATTTAAAGTTATAGTAAGTTAATAATTTTATGAGCTAACATATTATATTGAATGTTTATAAATGGAACCTAGAATAAGAAATGAGAACTCCACCAATTCATGTGACATAAATATTGAGAAGGATCATATCATTCCTGGTCTTTAGCCAATAGTTCGAAGGGAAATATTCCTCCATGTATTATCATCATATGAGGAAATAGTATCATGTGTTAATAAAATAAGTAATGGATTCTCCAAGTCTTATTGATTTTAAGAGAATAAGAGGATGTCATATGAAAAGATGGATAAAGGGAAGAAGGGAATGAACGATTTTCCAACTTTTGGTTACTATGGAAAGAATCACACATGAAAATGCTTGAAAGGATTTCTATTCTGTTATAAGTGCAGAGAAAAAGGCCACTAGGAAAAAAATAAATGTATAATAATAAAAATGATATTATTAAATGTTTTAACTGCAATGAGATGTGTCAATATGAAAATGAAATCTCTCAACGTCAAGTGAACATAACTCCAAAGAAGCTAAGGGATCAATATAAGGCCCCAACCATAAACCGTAATTAATCTTGAGTTATTACAAGACTACACATTGTGGATCTTTTCAGGTTTATAGTTTTAGACAATTAGATCATAAAAATTGCATTACATTCCACATTTAAACAAAGTGGTTACATAAAAGATAGTATTCATTTTTCCCATCAATGGAAACATATTTAATATAAAACATGGATTATTTCTTGACACTTCCTTGACACTATCATTACATCATGTATCTTTCCCTTCACATGTGAAAATCATTTCAAAAACATGGGATTAGCATAAATAGTTCAGTATGGGATATAAAAGTACGAAATGAAAACATTAGTCCATGCATGAAATCATAACTTACTCACAAAAAATAATCACATACCTCATCAAATAATGAATAAATCATAGAAATCATAAGACATTAAGGTAACATGAGGCATTCATAACATTCTTACGTAGGGAGTAACCCTCTTAGTTACGTTTGAAATACCCATCACAATATATTCCCTAAATCTCTTCGGATAAACCTTAACGTTTAACTCATTCGTGTTACCCAATGCATTGGAGAGCTATATAGGGCTCACTCGCCCTTAGTTTAACACGGAACCACCAATCTTCATAACAATTCCCAATAACCATAACATAATCATATCACATAAAACATGTATAAAGGAAACATAACATTTCCACATTTCAATCACAAGATATCAATACAACACATTGATATAATAAAAACATTATGAAAACCATTTTCAATACCAAAATAAAATAAAAGCAAAACATGGTATTTAATTTTCATTTAAAAAAAAAGTTATGGTTTATAGAGGAAGCTGAAACTCATATAATGGTCATGGCGGCGGAGAAGTCATTGTCGCCGCATACGTATGACAAAAAACATTCCTTTTGTCATTTAGTAAAACGATTCGTATAAAAAAGATTCCTTTTTGACTAGACATAAAAGTCAAAGGGGTTTATATTCCGTATAAAAGAAAGTTGTGTATAGTACAAAATATGCCTCAATGAAAGGAGATTGAGATGAAGTCCCTTACCTTGGGTCCGACTTGACTCGATCATTCTTTAATCTATTGAATAATAGACTTGAGTTAATTTTTAATTGATTAAGAACCTTTTTCATGTTTATTATTCCTTTTATATCACTTATTACCATGTCATGAACACTATGTGAATATTTAAGTTAATAACGATCGTTCTAACGATCATTGGTACTTGAGTAAAAAATAAACACTTTATAATTACAATTTATTCATGTGGTAAAATATCCATTATATCCATACTTATATTCATGATTTAGATATCATATATATCATATATATCCATTATATGCATGAATTTATAATATTACATAACATTAAAGGTAAGAAATGAAATGCACCGTTCATGGAGACGGTAAGCCGTACGTACTCATGAACTCTACTTCCATTTCTATTTGATATTTAATGGAATTAAAACATAATGATGCATAATAGTATTTTAATTCCATTATGGTGTCATATGTAATATCATTAAATCTATCCTTTATATGTACCACATATGGTATTAACGAATCAAATCACTTTGAGGGGTTGGTAGTCTGCACTTCCTAAAATGAAGATATCGCGTATACCCATAATGGAAGTCATAAAGGTATGAAATAAATAAAAAATACAGAATATTAAGGAAAACATAAAAATATTATATATCATATATAAATATAGTGAAATCTTAATGGCCTCTTTTGAAGGTGTTAGAAGAATATTGAACAATCATCGTTTCGTGAGGCAGAAATTCGCCATCCACAGAAATAATATGTTCTTTAACCATTAGATGTAGGTGTGTGTAAGTGTAGCTCTAATGATTCTTATAACAACATACTAGTATATTGAAGATACTAGAGTTGTTACAAAAGAAACGAATAAAAATAGTTTAGGGGGTTGGATAAGCAAAATAAAACATAAGAACACAAGAGAAGACACTACAATTAAATCGGGTAACTCTTTTTGATTTGAGCTCAAAGGATTCCTTAGGAAGACTTCTGCCCAAAATGAGGCTTCTAGGAGTAATATAGGTATGTGTAGAGGAAAAATGGTTAGGGGTGTCCGATCCAAAGGCTTGAGGGGTGTGGGAAAGGTGGTAGAGGTGGGGGCCTTTTATAAGAGGAGAGGAGGGGCACTCTTAGAATGTAAAGAAATGTAACTTTTTTACAAATGAGTTTCGGATTTAAAAGTTCCCACATTGATGTAGTTCAAGTATAAGGTGATAAGGGTTTGAAATCCACCCATACAATAGGTTTTTGACATGTTTAAGTCTTATATTTTACATTATCTTTTCATTTTTTTAAATCGTTCATTAATGAGGTAATTGCTGCATCATCATGATGTCATAAACAATTTAATTTATTTAATGTCTAAAAATTATGAGAAAAATACTATGATGTAGGAATTATTTTTATCGTTCCAATGAATATTTATAGTCCAAAATATCATCTATGATGGAAAAGTTAATTTTTTTTTACTTAGGTGATACATTCATTGTTATATTTACTTTCTTTAAAAAATAAAAATATAAAAAGTCACTTTCCCACAAAAGGGATTCCATGGGCTCCCCATGATTGGCACAAGAAATCCCATGGTCGGCCATGAGACAACCAGTAGCATTAGGACACATTTTGGTGTCATTTTTTATTATTATGACATTATTTTATTATCCTTAACTACCCGATTACTCATTAATCAAGATAATTAAAGATAATTACCGTCGTTACTATTCATAATGTCCAAAAACAAAAGAGTCTTGATTACATAATTTGGACCATATAATTCCAAATATGTAATCCATTTTACCAAATTACAAACATATAAATTGAAATAATTAGTTTAAAAATAAATCCCATTGTCAAAAAAATAGCAGTTTTTTTTAAACAATATCATTGAAAAGTTTGGCATTAGTTTATGCCCAATTTCAAAGTGAAATTAATCCTAATGAACACCTTTTGATTAAATGGTAAAACTATATTCAAATTACACTTTTAGGCCAGTTAAAAAGATAATCTAACCATATAATTAAATTATATGAAAAAGTAGTTTTGATGTAAAATGCAGTATTTATTCACTATTCATTAAAAAAATGAACATTGTCAGAAAAATACCAAAAATTTATCGAATGTAAATTTCAATGTCCTAATCATAAAGAATATGTTTATTTTGACAAATATAGCTTATAAAATTGTGAAAAGTTTGATTTAAAAATGGTTTGCCATCAAAAGGCAGTAAAACAATCTTTTAAAAAATATTAGTGTATTCCATGCTTAAGATTGGATTTATTCTCATTTAAAGCCTCTAAAACAATATCTAATTCATAAATAGACATAGATAAGAATATATATAATTCATTACTTACTTGGGATGTTACATTCTTCCCCCTTTATAAAATTATGTCCCCACAATTTATTTACTTATCGAATAAGTGGGGGTATTTACCCCCCATTGCATTTTCAGATTCCCACGTTGCCTCTTAAACCATATGGTTTTTACAAAAAACCTTTACCTGATGAATCATCTTATTCCGCAACACTTTCTCCCTGTGTTCAAGAATCTGTATTGGTTGTTCCTCATAAGATAGATTCCCTTCCAACTGAACTACCTCTGGAATCAAAATATGAGATAGATCT
Organism: Viscum album; assembly: GCA_963277665.1. Classification (NCBI taxonomy): domain Eukaryota; kingdom Viridiplantae; phylum Streptophyta; class Magnoliopsida; order Santalales; family Viscaceae; genus Viscum; species Viscum album. Next base: position 1,562,686,708 of record OY728123.1, read on the forward strand.
AGCATTTACTTCCTTAACATTGAAACATGAAAAAAATTGTGTACTTGAGATAAACTCGGGGGTAAAGCCACTCGGTAAGAAACTGATCCAACTCTCTCCAAAATTTCATATGGTCCAATGAACCTTGGACTCATCTTTTCTTTCTTACCAAATTGCATCACAACTTTCCATGGTGATACTTTGAGAAAAACATGATAACCTACCTCAAAAGAGAAATACTTCCTCCTGTTGTTCGCATAACTCTTCTGCCTGATCTGAGCTATTCTCATGTGTTTCTGAATCAACTGAACTTTTTCTGCCATCTCTTCTACCAATTATGGTCCCATCAGCTTCCTTTTAGCCACTTCATCCCAGAATGCTGGAGTTCAACACCGCTTCCCATATAATGCCTCAAATGGTGCCATCTGTATACTAGAATGAAAACTGTTATTATATGAAAATTCAACCAAAGAAAGATGTTGGTCCCAACTTCCCTGATAATCCATCGAACAAACATGTAGCATATCCTCTAAAGTCTGAATTGTTCGTTCTAACTGCCCATCTGATTAAGGATGAAAAGATGTATTAAAATTTAATTCAGTACCCAACAACTTCTAAAGGCCTTTCCAGAAGTTAGAAGTAAACCTGGGATCATGATTAGATACAATGGATAAGGGTACTCCATGTAACCTGACTATATCTTTATGATACAAACAAGAAAGTTGATCTAGGGAAAAAGTATCTCGTATAGAAAGTAAATGAGTAGATTTAGTCAAGAGATCAACAATAACCCATATTGCATTATTACCTTAAGGTGTCTTCGACAATCCCACAATGAAGTCCATGGATATATTCTCCCATTTCCACTCTAGCACTGGTAATGGTTGAAGAATCCCTTTTGGTAACTACCACTCTGCTTTAACCTATTGACAAGTCAAACACTTCATAGTAAAATCAGCAATATCTCTTTTCATTCCATCCCACCTGTAATACTCCTGTAGATCTATGTACATATTAGTACGGCCAGAATGAACTGAAAATGGAGAACTGTGAGCTTCACATAACAACTCTCTTTTCAACTGTGAATCACAAGGAACACATAATCTCTTCCCAAATCTCAAAACACAATCATTATCAATGTTGAATTCAGGAAACTTACCCTTCTAAACCAGCTCTACCTTTTTCTGCAACTCACTGTCTTGCTTCTGTGCTTGCTTGATTCTGTCTGATAGAGAAGATTTCACTGATACCTGAATCAAAATATAAGGACATCCTGCACCAACAACTTTAATGCCAAAGTTCATCAAATCCTTAACCAAAGGATCACATTCCAAACACAACATTGTTAATGAAGCATTACTTTTTCGACTCAAAGCATCATCTACTTTATTTGCTTTTCCTGAATGGTAATGAATTGTACAATCATAATCCTTGATTAATTCTAGCCATCTCCTCTGTCTCATGTTCAATTATTTCTGAGTGAATATATACTTTAAAATTTTGTGATCGGTATATATTTCAAACTTTACTCCATACAAATGATGCCTCCGAATTTTTAAAGTGAAAACAACAACATCTAATTCCAAATCATGTGTAGAGTAATTTACCTCATGAGTTTTCAACTGACGTGAAGCATAAGAAATTACCTGATCATTCTGCATTAAGACACAACCAAGTCCTTTCAATGAAGCATCACTGTAGATAAAAAACTCACCATTCCTTGAAGGTAGTTCCAAAACTGAAGCATTCACCAATCTTCTTTTCAATTCTTGAAAACAATCATCACATTCTTTTTTTCAGATAAACTTAACACCCTTCCGAGTTAGCTTAGTCATTGGACTAGATAACCGTGAAAAATATCTAACAAACCTTCGGTAATAGCTTTCCAAACCAAGGAAGCTATGAATCTCAGTTACATTTGTGGGTCTTGGCCATTCTTCAACAACCTTTTTTTTGCAGGATCAACAGTTATCCCATCTTTAGAAACAATATGACCAGGGAAGGGAATTTGTTGCAACAATAACTCACACATACTGAATTTCCCATACAATTTATTTTCTTTCAAGGTTTGCAAAATAACCCTTAAATGTCTTTCATTCTCCTCTTTACTTTTAGAAAACACCAAAATATCATCAATAAAAACAACCAACATTTTTCACCTAATTAAACTGAGCCATCACTGCAACAAACTATTTAGTTCTAATTCAGACCATCTCAGGATACTGATTTGAAAGGTCATTTCCCTATGTATGCCTTCCCAGAAAATCTATTCTGTTTCCTCTATGAAAAACCATTATTATCATAGAAATATCTTAGGAGAAGCAACATGGTAATCTTCAAATGCTATATCATTTCAATCATACCATAAATTAATTTATAATTTAAAAACTTTCTAACTCCTAAAGTTGTCTAAACCGACCTCTGAAACCAACTATAAGGCCCCAACCTTAAACCTTACTTAATCTTGAGTTATTACAAGATTACACATTGAGGATCTTTTTAGGTTTAGTGTTTTAGAGAATTAGATCATAAAACTTTCATTATATTCCACATTTAAACAAAGTGGTTAAATAAAATATTGTAATCATTTTCCAATCAATGGAAACATATTTAATATAGAACATGGATTCTTTCTTGACACTTCCTTGACACTATCATCACATCATGTACCTCTCCCTTGACATGTGAAAATCATTTCAAAAACTTGGGATGAGCATAAAGAGCTCAGTAAGGGATATAAAAGTATGAAATGAAAACATTATTCCATGCATGAAATCATATCTTACTCATAAAACATAATCACATACCTCATCAAATCATAAATAAATCATAAAAATCATAAGACATAAAGGTAACTTGACGCATTGATAACATTCTTACGTAGGGAGTAACCCTCTTGGTTACGTTTGAAATACCCATCATAGTATATTCCTTAAATATATTCGAAAAAACCTTAATGTTTAACTCCTTCACATTACCCAATGCATTGGAGAGCTATATCGGTCTCACCCGCCCTTAGTTTATCATGGAACCACCCTTATTCATAACAATTCCAAAGAACCATAACATAATCATATCACATATAACATGTATAAAGGAAACATAAAATTTCCACATTTCAATCACAAGATATCAATACAACACATTGATATAATAAAACATTATGAAAACCATTTTCAATATGAAAATAAAAGAAAATTAAAACATGGTATTTAATTTTCATTTAAAAAAAATTTATGGCTTGTAGAGGAAGCCGGAACTCAAATAATGGTCACGGTGGCGGAGAAGTCGTTGTCGCCACATATGTACGACAAAAAAACATTCCTTTTGTCATTTAGTAAAATGCTTCGTACAAAAAAGATACATTTTTGACTATAAATAAAATTCAAAGGGATTTATATTCCGTATAAAAGAAAGTTGTGTATAGTACAAAATATGCCTCCATGAAAGGAGATTGAGACGAAGTCCCTTACCTCGGGTCCGACTTGACTCGATCGTTCTTTAATCTCTTGAATAATAAACTTGAGTTAATTTATACTTGCTTAAAACCCTTTTTCAAGTTCATTGTTTCTTTTATATCACTTATTACCATTTCATGAACACTATGTTATTATTTAAGTTAATAACGGTCGTTTTAATGATCGTTGGTACTTGAGTCAAAAATAAACTCTTTATAATTACAAGTTGTCCATGTAGTAAAATATCCATTATATCCAGAATTATATTCATGATTTAGATATGATATATATCATATATATCCAGTATATCAATGCATTTGTAATATTACATAACATTTAGAGGTCAGAAATGAAATGCACCGTTTATGGAGACGGTAAGCCGTACGTACGCATGAAGACTACTTCCATTTATATTTCATATTTAATGGAATTAAAACATAATGATACATAATAGTATTTTAATTCCAGTATGGTATCATATAAAATATCATTAAATCTATCCTTTATACGTACCACATATGGTATTAACGAATCAATCCACTTTGAGGGGGCGGTGGTCCGCACTTCCTAAAATAAAGATATCGCGTATACCCATAATGGAAGACATAAAGGTATGCCATAAATGAAAAATACAGAAGCTTAAGAAAAAAAAACATATTATATATCATATATAAATATAGTGACATCTTAATGGCCACCATTGAAGATGTTAGAAGAATATTGAACAATCATCATTTCGTGAGGTCGAAATTCACCATCCACAGAAACAGTATGTTATTGAACCATTAGATGTAGGTGTGTGTAAGTTTAGCTGGAATTATTCTTATAACAACATCCTAGTATATTGAAGATACTATAGTTGTTACAAAAGAAATGAATAAAAAGAGTTTAGGGGGTTGGAGAAGCAAAATAAAACATAATAACATAAGAGAAGACACTACCTTTAAATCGGGTAACTCTTTTTGATTTGACCTGAAAGGCTTCCTTGGGAAGACTTATACCCAAAGTGAGGCTTCTCGGAGTAAGAGAGGGATTTTGAGAGACAAAATGGGCAGGGGTTGGCCAAGAAAATGGCTTTAGGGGTGTGGGTAAGGGGGTAGAGGTGGGGGCCTTTTATAAGAGGAGAGGAGGGGCACTCGTGGAAGGTAAAGAAATGTAACTTTATTTTAAAATGCGTTTCGGATTTATAAGGTCCCAAATTGATGTATTTAGAGGATATGGTGATAAGGGTTCGAAATCCACCCATACAATAGGTTTTTTACATGTGTAAGTCTTATATTTTACATTATCTTTTCATTTTATTTCATTCGTTCATTAATGAGGTAATTGATGCATCATCATGATGTCCTAAACAATTTAATTTATTTAATGTATAAAAATTATGAAAAAAATACTATGATTTAGGAAATATTTTTAGCTTTACAATGAGTATTAATAGTCTAATTTATCATCTATTTAGGAAAAATTATAAATGTTTTACTCAGATGATACATTCTTTGTTATATTTACTTTCTTTAAAAAACAAAAAGATTAAAAGTCACTTTCCCACAAAAGTGATTCCATCGAGTCCCCAAGATTTTCACAAGGCATCCCATGGTCGGCCATGAGACAACCAGTAGCATTAGGACACATGTTGGTGTCCTTTATTATTATTATGATATTATTTTATTATCCTTAACTACCCGATTACTAATTAATCAAGATAATTAAAGATAATTACCGTCGTTACTATTCATAATGTCCAAAAAACAAAAGATTATTGATTACATAAGTTGGAACTTCTGATTCCAAATATGAAATCCATTTTACCAAATTCTAAACACATACATTGAAATAATTAATTTAAAAATAAATCCTGTTGTCAAAACAAATAGAGGGTTTTTTTGAGACAATATCTATGAAACGTTTGGCATTAGTTTACGCCCAATTACAAAGTGAAATTAATCCTAATCACCACCATTGAATTAAAGGGTAACAATATATTCAAATTAAACTTTAAGACCAATTAAAAATATAATCTAACCATATAATTAAATTAGATTAAAAAGCAGTTTTGATGTAAAATGCAGTATTTTTTCACTATTCATTAAAAAAAAAGAAGATTGTGAAAAAAATACCAAAAATTTATCCAATGTAAATTTCAATGTCTCAATCATAAAGAATATGTTTTTTTTGACAAATAGATCTTATAAAATTGTCAAAAGTTTGATTTAAAAATGGGTTTCCATCAAAAGGTAGTAAAACAATATTTTTAAAAATATTAGTGTATTCTATGCTTAAGATTGGATTTATTCTAATTTTAAGCCTCTAAAACACTATATAATTCATAAATAGACATATATAAGAATATCTATTTTTCCTTACTTACTTCGGTTGTTACAATCAATGTAACGACCAAGGTATTTATAGAATAATAATTTTTCATATCTATTAATATTTATGAATAAAATATTAATTTTTTGTTAATGAAGAAGATTTGTTGTATAGTGTACTCCACACACAACAACATGTTCTTTGAAATCTTATGTTGCACACAACTTTGAGTTATACCAAAATAATAATATAATGATATTATTATTTTAAATGATAGGTAATGCCTAGCCGTTATATTTGATGGATTGAATAGAACTAAATGAAAAAATATTATTAAATTCCTTTACGTTTATCTAATAAATTTACGAGGCTTAAAATAATAACGAATCAGATTTTAAGTATAAAAACTCTAATAATTTTAAAAGGTCATTTTACAGCCTTTTGATGGAGAACCCTTTTTAAATATAGTTTTTTCCACTTTTATATGTTATATTTTATAAAATTATATTATTCTCTAGAATAGAGACATCATAATTTACATTGGATGAAATTTTGGTTTTTTTTTCTAATAAAGTTCATTTTTAATAAATAGTGAAAAATACTTAATTTTAATACAAAAGTTCCTTTTAATCAAATTGATATATATAAATTGATTGTACTTTTAATTTGTTTTAAAGTATTGGAATATAGTTTTATCATTTATTTCAATTTTGGTCATTGGAAGTAATTACTCTTTAAAATTGGACATAAACACATGTGAATATTTTGGTAGTTTTTAGTTCATAAAAACAAATTTTTTGGTTTTGACAATGGGAATTAATTTTAAATTAATTTCTGCAATTTCTGTGTCTTGAATTTGGAAAAAAGGATTCTTTATTAGGAATCAAGAGGTCCAAATTGTGTAAATAAGCAACATATTTTTTAAGACATTATGAATAGTAACTTCATTAAATATTTTATTTACCATGGTTAAAGCGTAAATCTTATAAATAAGGATAAAAAGATATTATTATAATAATATTAAATTACACTAACAAATGTCCTAACCATATTTGATGTGAAATTTTAGACCATGGGAAATCTTGGGTCGATTTTAGGACCCCATGATTCTGTGTGAAAATGAAATTTAATTACTTTTAATTTAGAGTTATGGAAAATATAACCTAAACATATATATTTTAGTAAGACAATTTTTATATGGGGTTATATAAGTGATCTCTTGATAAATATAAATATTAATTTTAAATCTAAAAAATACTTTCTTCATGGTACTTTATTTATAATTTTTAGACATTAAATAAATAAATTTAATTATGAAACAATGGTGATGCAACGATTGATTCATTAATAAACGATTCATATAAATGATATTATAAATGTTAAAATAAATGTAATTTTTTTATTTTGATGTCTTACATGAATTTTCTGTTTTATAATTACATATTATCTTTTTATTAATGAAGTTTTTCTGAATCAATCAAGTTGTTATGGATATTTGAAAAAGTCATGATATGGATAGAGTCAAAATTGACATAATTCATATTTTATTATATAAAATATTTTATTAAATATTATAAAATTAAAAAATATATAAGATTCATCCAAATAGTTATAATAAGTCTAAAATATTACCATTGACTCTTTAAATAGATATTTTTCATGTTTTCATAACTATTTGGATTCTCACAGTGATAAATGTTTGATAAATCGATAAGAGAAAAAATGGGTTATATAAACAAAATAGGGACTAAACATTATCCAAAACCTATATAATAATTATTTGATGATTTTATTTAGACTTATATTCAATATATATTTGAATTTAATGAGTTTTAGACATTTTTAAATAGAAATCATTTTATAATAAAATAATTCTTTCAAACATTTCCAAAGAGCCCCTACCTTTTATAAAAAACACCATCTATAACCCTTAAAAACACCTCTCAAGCCCATTTGGTTCATCCAAACTCTTCCCAAATAAGCTCCCAACATCCCTACATTATTTCTATATCCCTCCACTGGGGAGAAGGAAATTCAAAAGATCCATTTAGCTCAAATTAAAAGAAGTTACCCTATTTGATGTAACATCTTCTCTCAAGTTCCTTTCAATTATTATCCCTCTCCACTTCATATTATATTATTATTATTTGATTATATAATAACAACAGTTTCCTAAATATTATAGGTTGTTTTTAGGATAGGGATTCGAACTACACTTACACACACCTATGTCTAATGGGTAGAGAACATTCTATTTTTGTGGACGACGAACTACTGCGTCACGAAATGATGATTGTTCAATATTCTGCTACCACCTCTCACGGTGGCCATTATTATGGAATTATAACTATATATGATATTTATGATATTTATTTTATCTTTATGATTTTTTAATTATCATTTAGAACATACCTTTATTCTTTTCATGTTTTATAAATAAGCTAATTTCATTTGAGGAAGTGTGGACTACGACCCCCTCAATGTAATATGACTCATTCACGGTATACATGGAACATATATAGGATGGAATTAATCAAATTATATAATATATATAAACATAGATATTATCCTGGAATTATAATATACCAATTAACATTTATTTACCATTCTTTTGAAAATAAAAAAAGAAATGAAACAGCGTTCATGCGTACAGATGACTTACCATCTCCATGAATGGTGCATTTCATTTTCTTATCTCCAAATATTATTAAATATTATAAATACAAATATAATGGAACTAAATAATTATATAATTGATATATATGATATTTAAATCATTAATACAAATCTTTAGCTAATGAACTTTTGACCACATGGATAATTTGTAATTATAACAAGTTCCTTTTTTACTCAAGTTCACAACATTGACAAAATGTCTGATATGAACTAAAATAATTAAATAATTGTTTTAGAAAAATAATAAGTGATATAAAAGGAATAATAAACTTTAAAAAGGATCTAATTCATGTATAAATTAACTTATATTTTTTATTTACGAATAATAAGGAACATTCAATACAATTCAGACGCTAGGTAAGAGAACCTTTCACCATCGCCTTTTAGTCAAAGGCTTATTTTATGTTATGTATTTCAATTTATATTTTATTATGTTGGGATATGTTATTAAATATACTTATTTCTTTCCATTTTATTTCAATTTAATGGGAGACCCATTTCTGTCCCATAATCTCATTCTATAAATTTTAAAGTGACGTTGTTAGGCTGCCGAATTTTTTGAAAGGACTTCATCTCAATATATTTTTATTTGGGAATGTTTTGATAATATACACCTCCTTATTTTACACAGTATATAGTAATCCCCTTTGAATTTTACTTTAATTCTAGGGGATTATTTTTACTTTAAAGCATTTTACTAAATGATAAATGGAATGTTTTTAAATTTTGTGGCGACAATGACTTATCCACCACTATAATCATCAGTTGGATTCCTCTATAAGACTTAATGTTTTTAAAAGAAAAATATATCCCTTATTTCATTTTTGAGAGTTTTTGTAATGAATATGGTTTTTGAAATGAATTTAATATTTTGAAATTTTGAAAATTTTTTGTGATTGAAAATGAAATGTTATTAATAAAATGTTGATATTTTCAATATTTTATGTGTGATGATTATATTATGGTGCTTGAAAATTTGAGAGGTGGTTACATGATAAACCAAATGATTGGTGGTTTCATGATAAACCAAGGAAGAGTGGTTACGTTATAACCTATAGTGGATTGCTTATGGAAGTCATCCGTATGGCTATTCTATTTATAAGAATGATCTATGGATGTTGACTATATGGTTTTTCCATTTAAGTATGTTTATGTCCCGTGTTACCTTTATATGCTACACATTTTTATGGGTTTTATAGTAATATTTTGGTTATAAAAAAGGTATGAAATGAGATTATATTCATTGATGTGTTTTTTTCTACTTCATTAAGGTGAAAAGTATTACTTAATGATAATGTATTCATTGGTTTACATGTTGGTTTGAAAAACTAATAATTTTCCTTCTTTATATATCCCTTACTATGATTTTTATGATCATCCCATGTTTTGAAATGTTTTTTAGAGGACTTAAACATGAATAGGGTCAACGATGGGATCAAGGAAAATTCATGCTAGCTAAAACATGGAACTAGAATAGACTCTTTTTTAAGAGTTTTTGTTTAATGAAAAAAATAGATAGTGAGTAGAAGTGTCTACTTGTAATATTCATGTTGTTAGGTATAAGTTATGACCTAATTCTCGAAATATCTAAACATGAAAATATCCTCAATGTGAATTATTAACCTAATTCAAGATTATGTAATGTTTAAGACTGGGGCCTTATAGTTGGTATTAGGGGTCGGATTAGATAACTTTAGAGGTTAGGTTGTTATTTAAGCATAAGTGACATAACTGTAATGGTTAGAATATAAGAAAGATTCATAGTTATTGTAGATAAATTGAATGGGTTTAAGATAATATGAATACGTATATATCAGTGCTTACCCTCCTTATAAGATTATATATGATGATTTTAATGATATGCTCACACTGAAATTTTTGGTTTTAGTAAATAGCTGGATCTTGAAGGAACCAATGTAATAATGGATGTGAAGAAAAGTGTGACTGTTTTCTGAATATTCAACTAAATTAAATGGGAGCTACAATTAAAAATCATGTTGTTATTCTCAACCAACTATCTAGAATCATTATTGACCACCTGAACCTTGGTTATTTTTATAAAGCATCGTATAAGTGAGAAATGAATCCCAATGGGAGTTTAGTGAATAACCATAAAATTAAGTATATTCAAAAACCTATGTTTCAATGATGTGGAAGGAAACACCTAGGAAAATTCATCAAAGGGATGAGAAGATTCTATATATGTGGTAATGAAGGTCATAAATCAAGAACATTCCATTGAAAAAAGAACTGTCATGTTGACTCCAGAAAGGGGAAAGATGTTCTTTTTAAAGGATCAGTTTAATGTTTTGAATGTGGTGTGTATGGTCATTATACAAATAGATGTCCTATGAAGAAGGATCGGGAATGGGATTAGTAGGTACATAAAAATATATGTTTACCAATTCCTAATTCCTTTCCAATTGAAGATGAGGAAATTTAAAATGACCAATGAAAGGTATAGATTATTTCTTATCTCTTGTTTTTACATTACAGAAATCATAGGAAATTATGCATGATTTTTTTTATAGGAAATAATTATAAAATAATAAGATAGAAAAACATGGATAAAGGACCAGGAATAATTTTCTATGATTAAGATGTCTACATTTTAGGAATTGAAGAGTTATGTTAGATATATTAATGATGATATGTTTGAATATATTAATGATGAGACAATATTGGAAGATTTTTTTCTAGTATGTGTAACCCTGAAGTTCGATATGTGAAAATTTTATTCAATAATGAATTATATATTCTTGTGTAGAAATAATGGATAACCTTATGGGTTCATATGATCTTTTTTTGAGCCAATAAATGGTTAATACAATTTGGGATGAAAATTGAAAGGTATTAGATAACCTTTGAGGATAAAATAGGTTAGGATTATTTTTGAGGAAATTATCTTATTTTTGATAATCTTATAAGAATGATACGGTTTTAGAAAAAAAATCACCCATAAGATGGGTGAGAACCTGTCGCAACCGTTAATGTCATGGGAATTGAACCCACAACCGAAGGGTGACAAGGGTGCATCACCTACCACTAGACTACGTGAAGTCCCGGGTTAGTATGACTTATTCTTTTTAGTTAAATTATTTTATGGATCAAGAATAATTTGATTTTGGGAACTTGTGTTTTATCAAATGGACATCCTTAGTATTTGGAAATGATTTGGTGATTATGTGATAAAGGTTATTTTGTTAGACATTCTCTCTTTTGGGAACCCTATATGCTTAAAGAAAATATAATAATATGAGATCTCATTTGTGGAGTAATGGTTGAAATTTTATTTTGGAAGAATATACTTTTTTATTTTGTAAATATGGTGATTTGGGTTATTTATGGAAATGATTAAACTATCATAGAGAATTTATGATTAGGTTAATTACTTTTTATTATGAGACTTTAAGAGTAGGTGATGTTATTTAGAGATAAATGTTATGATTTTTTGGAAGACTATGCGATCAAATCTTTATGAATTTTGGGTTTCAATCATAGTTTGGATTATTTTGAATAATTTTAAGGACAATTGTGTATTGAATTGTCTTTATTGATATTTGGGTGTTGTTTGTTTAATTTTTGAGATTAAGAGTAGTATTTCGTTTTAAAAAAAGATTATTCTTTTTGGGGATTATTTGATCTTGTACAAAAATTTTTGGTTTTGGTTAATGTATAAAGACATGGGAAATATATTGTTAATTTTTTTAGGATCATTTTATTCACTATACGTTTATTTTATCACATCAAGTAGGACCATGTAATCTTGAATACTCTGCGTTTGGAGAAAAGAAGAGTTTTTGGTAGAAAATTATTAAAGGATCAAATTATACATGAAAATTAAGTATATATCCATATGTTCTTAGTCAATCTCAGAAATAAATTCTCCAACATTATGAAAGGAAACATAAAACAAAACTTCTGTTTAAACTATCACAATTTTGTGGTTTTTTGGTGGTTAACTTTCTCCTGATCTTGTTTTCTATCACTCTCCATCAGAACATGTTGGTTAGTTTTCTCTTCTATATCCACGTTTCATGGAATCATTGAATTTTTTGTCTCTAGTGACCTTTTTAATTCAATTTATTTCTTTTAAAGTGATATTTTTATTGACTCTTTTTCTGATGTGGAACTTTCAATGACATTTCCAGGACCAATTTCAAAATTGCAAGGACGCAATTTCTAAAAGGGGGAAGGATAAAACAACCCAGGTATTTATAGAATAATAATTTTCCGATCTATTAATAATTATGAATAAGATATAAATTTTATGTTAATTAGGACACTTTGTTCGATAGCGTACTCCACATGCCACGATGGGTTACTTTGAAATCTTATGTTTCACACAACATTGAGTAATACAAAAATAATAATATAATAATATTATTATTTTAAATGATAGTTAATGCCTAGATGTTGTATTGAAAATAATGAACATAAATAAATAAAATAATATTATTAAATGTCATTACATTTAACTAATCAATTTTAGAGGCATAAAATAAGAATGAATCCAATTTTATGAATGAAAAATTCTTATATTTTTAAAAGGTTATTTTACAACCTTTTGATGGAGAACCCTTTTAAAATCTATTTTTTAACTTTAATTTGTTATATTTTAGAAAATAATATTCTTCTTTAGAATAGGGACATCAAACTTTACATTGTATGAATTTTTTCTTTTTTTCTGATAAATTCATTTTTTAATGAATAGTAAAAAATGTACAATATTTTAATTCAAAACAGCCTTTTAATATAATTTATTTATAGTTATATTGTAATTATAATTGGTTTAAAAGTTTAATTGGATTATATTTTTATCATTTAATAAAATTTGGGTCATTGGAAGTCATTTTACATTGAAATTGGACATAAACACATGTCAATCTTTTGGTAATTTAACTTCTTAAAAACACGCCTTTTGGTTTTAGAAAAGCGAATGAATTTTAAATTAATTTCTGAAAATTATGTGTTTTGAATTTGAAATAATGGATTAAAAATTTATAATTAGGAGGTCCAAATTGTGTAAATAGTTAACTTATATTTCTAGACATTATGCATAGTAAATGCAGTAAATTTCTTATTTTCCATGGTTAAAGGGTAAATCTAGTAAATAAGGGTAAACACATAATATTATAATAATAGTAAATTACCATAATACTTATCCTAACACTATTTTTTGAGACATTTCCATCCTTTGGAATCTTTTTGATTATTCTTGGACCCCATTGATCCACATTTGGGTGAAAATGACATTTAATTACTAATAATTTAAAGTTAAGGAAAATATAATATAAACAAATATCATTTAGTAAAACAATTTGTATATGGGGTAATATAAGTGATATATTTGACTATAAATAATAATTTAAAAGATAAAACTATTTACTACATCATGGTAATTTATTTATAATATTTATTTTTTAAATAAATAAAATTTAATTATGATACAATGGTGATGTAGTGATTGCTTCATTAATAAACGATTCGAATAAATGATATTATAAATGTTAAAATAACTGTAATTTTGTTATTTCGATGTATTCCACGAATTTTATGGTCGATATTTACATGTTATATTTTTTATTAATTATGTTTTTTTAAATAAATCATATTTTTTGGAATTTTAAAAAAACCATGAGATGAATAGTGTCAAAATTGACATAATTCATATTTTAAAATATAAATTATTTTAATAAAATTTATAAAATTCAACAAAAATATATTATATTTGGAAATATAGTTATAATAAGTGTAAAATGTTATTATTGAATCTTTAATTTGATATTTTTCAGGTTTTGGTAACTATTTTGATTCTCAATGTGTTAAATGCTTGATAAAAAGGTAATAGTAGAAAAGTGTTAAATACAGAAGATAAGGATTCAAAAATATCCAAAACTTGTATAATTATTATTGGATAATTTTATTTCAAATTATATTTATCTTATCATATAATTTAATGATTTTTATACCTTTTTAAACTGAAAAGTTTTTTATAATAAAATAATACTTTCAAACTTTCCTTAAGAGCCCCTCCTCCCTCTTATAAAAGGACACTATCTCTAACCCTTACTCACACTACTAAAGCCCCTTTGGCTCATCCAAACTCTACCCAAATAAGTTCCCAGCATCCCCAACTTCCTCCTATAAGCCTTACCATATGTAGAAGGCAATTCAAGAGAGAAGATTGGAAAAAATCCTAAGAAGTTACCTGATTTGAGGTAACATCTTCTCTCATGTTCCATTCCATTATATTTCCTTCTTCACTCCATATGAACTTCTTATTAATTGTTTATATAAACAAACTAGTATCCCCAATATACTAGGTTTTTATTATGAGTATTATTCAAACTACACTTATACACACCTCTATCTAATAGGTATAGAACATACTATTTTTGTGGACGGTGAACTAATGCCTCACGAAATGATGATTGTTCAATATTGTCCTACCACCTATCATAATGGCCATTACGATGGAAACATAATTATATATAATTTTTATGATATTTATTTTATCCTTATTGTTATTTAATTTACATTTATAACATATATTTACACTTTTCATGTTTTATAAATACGATAATTGCATTTGAGGTAGTGCAGACTACCGCCCCCACAAAGTGATATGACTCATTCACGCTATACATGGAACATACAATAGATGGAATTTATAAAATTATTTAACATATATAACATATATATTATACTGGAATTAAAATATACCTTTTTTTAATTTATTTTTCATTCCTTTAAAAGTGAAAAAAAGAAATGAATGTAGCATTCATGCATATGTACGACTTTCCATCTCCATGAACAATGCATTTCATTTTCTTATATCCAAATGTTGTGGACTATTATAAATAAATTAATACTGGATATAAATACCTATATACTTGATATATAGTATATTTAAATCCTGAATAAAAATCTAAAGGTAATGTAATTTTGACGACATGGCCAATTTGTAATTATAACAATTTTGTTTTTGACTTAAGTTCCGAACATCGAAAAAATGTCCGATATGAACTGAAATAATTAACTAATTGTTGTAGTAAGATAATAAGTGATATGAAAGAAATAGTAAAAATTGAAAATTTTCATAATCAAGTATAAGTTAACTTATGTTTATTATTCAGGAAGAACAAGGAATATACGAGACAAGTCAGACTCAATGTAAGGGAACCTTTCACCGTCCTCTTTTAGTCAAAGACTTATTTTATGTTATGTATTTTAATTTTTATTTTCTTATGTTGGGATTTGTTATTATATATCCTTATTTCTTTATATTTTATGTCAAAGTGATGACATACCCTTTTCTCTCCCATCAACACATTTTCTAAATTTTAAAGTGATACTGTTAGGCTGCCGAATTTTCATAAGGGACTTCATCTCAATCTCTTTTCATTAGGGAATATTTTGATAATATACACAAACTTCTTTTATATGTTTTATAATAAACCCATTTTACTTTTACTTTGATTCAAATTGAATTTTTTTCTATGAAGCATTTTACTAAAAGGGAAAAAGGAATCTTTTTTTAACATTTATAGTGATAATAGCCTTTCCGTTGCCGTAATCGTTATTTGGATTCCTTTATATACCCTAATGTTTTTAAAAGGAAAAGAATACATTTCTTCCCTTTTTGGGTGTTTTGGTATTGAAAATTAGTTTTGAAATGGATTGAATATTTCAATATCTTGAAATGATTTCTTGTGATTAAAAATTAAATGTTCTTAGGTAAATGTTGATATGTTCAATTTTTTATGTGTGATGATTATATTATGGTACATGAAAATTTGAAGGGTGGTTATATGATAAACCAAATGATGGGTGGTTCCATGATTAACCAAGGAACAATGGTTACATTATAACCTCCAATGCATTGGGTAAGGAAGTCAGCCGTATGGCTATTCCATTTGTAAGAATGATTTGTGGAATTTGTCATATGGTTATTCCACTAAAGTATATTTATTTCACAATTTACCTTTATATGATATACGTTGTTTTAGATGAGATTTATTGTAATATTTTGGTTATAAAAAAGGTAATAAATGAGATTATATTCATTGAAGTGTTTTTGCTACATCTTTAAGGTGAAAATTATTAATTTATGATATTGTATTCATGGTTTACATGTTGTTCTGGAAAACTAACTATTTTCTTTATTTATATACCCCTTAATGATATTTTTATGCTTATCCCATGTTTTGAAAATCTTTTCACAAGACATAAAGATGAATAGGTTCAACAATGGGATCAAGGAAAAGTCATGTTGGCTAAAACATGGAATGGGATATGTTTCATTTTTTAAGTGTTTTGTTTAATGAAAAAATAGATATTGAGTAAATGTGTATACTTGTAACATTAAATTTGTTATTTATAAGTTATGACCTAATTATATAAATATATAAATGAAAAAAATACTCAATGTTAATTAGAAACCAAATTCATTATTATGTAATGTTTAATACTTGGGCCTTAGAATCATGGTCAAACATATGTGATTGAAAAAAACTATGTGGAATGATTAATATACTTATGTATTTGGATCTAAGAAATATGTTTTAAAAGTATTTTATTTATGTTTCTCTCTTATTTTGATCTATGAAAAATTTAAGGATGGTACTGCAACACATTTTCATTATGGATTTGAGACTATATGTTGAATGGTACCAAGAAAAGTAATTGAGTATAAAGTTAAACCTTTCCTGAAGAAAACATGACTATGGGAAAGAAAACACATAATATGTTCATGATGTTAAGATAATAATGAATAAATGATTTATTGGATGAGTTAAAATGAACATTGGACTGGTTAACGACTTATCAACAAGTGTTCTATGATAGCATTAATGGAGTTTACAACACTTTTAGATTTATATAATATATCCAATAACATGTTTATTACATAATGAATAGAGAAGAATTCATGATTAAAATGTGGTTTTATAGAGAATATAGTGATTACCATATTTCAATAGGATACATAATAAATTTATTCACAAGTTTGGAATGCGAAAATTTAGGCCTGCTTCATGTTGATTATAGGGTAATGAAAGGTTCATTATATAAAATTCATTGACTTTCATTAAGAAGTTATTATATAATCATCAGATGGAATAGTTAGCTATTTAGAAAATGGTTTATGATTATCGTTGGATGATATTTTAGATGGTAATTTATTACTTCACTATATGTTTAATCATGTTCCAAGAGATGAAATAGAAATATTTCAATGAGTTATCAAAGGAAAATATTATGTTTATAGAAACATATATGAAATTATATTCTTATGCAGTTAAATAATCCAATAACTATAGAAAAATTGGTTTGAAACAATTTTTTTCTTATTATCATCATTATTGATGATATCAATGACCTCTATTCACATCAGTGGTTTATAATTTTGTGTTCAACAACATTCATCTAAACATGTTCTCTAGAACTATCTATGAAAACTTGATTGTTACATTTTTCTTCCTTATCCATGTTTCCATTTTCCACCTATGTTCTCATAATAGGGAAACATAATACTTTACCTTTGTACTTTCCTTTATCTCTTATTAAGAAAATATGATATTGATCCTTTTTACAATGGTGGACTTTCAAAAATATTTTATTTTCAATCCATAGATTACCGAGGTAAAGTTTAAATTTATAGGATGCTATTTAATTAAGGTGGGGATAATATGGGACCCCAATAAATTACATTATTTTCCTTTTTGATTAAATATAATTTTTTATTGTAATTCTTTATATACAATGTTAAAATTACATTACATATGAAACTGAATTAGCTTGCATTACATGAATGATTTTGTTTTACCTTCATTTAATGGAGTACCTATTTTAAAACTAAATTTGGAAAATTTTTTAAATTTTATTTATAAAAATAAAAATCTTTTTTATTTCATAACTTAGAAATTATCTTTTGGTTATTTGTCAGGTTTCTTCTAAGAAACCTCATTTTTTTGATGACTAATTAAAATTACTGCAATTTAATTGAAAACATTATTTTCATTTAAATAATTACTAATGATAAATTATATTCTAGATTTGTTTTAGAGTCTCATTATTTCAATTATACATCTATTTATACTATCATGCTCACTAGAATAATATTTTATTCAAATTTAATATAATAACTTAACAAACGTTTGAACGTATTTCAACTATAAAAACCCATTATTTCTCCATGTCTGTGGGATTAACATTAATTTTAATCTTCCCACTACTATGATTATAATTTTAAAAATATGAAATACATGGATGAAATTACTATGATATTTGTGGTCTAATAAGATGAACATAAAATATTAAATAAACTGATTAGTGAATGTGATTAAAATTAATTAAAGTGATTAATGTACGATTAAGCTTAATAAGGGACTAAACATTAATATTAAGGAAAACAATGACATGGAAACCTATCTAAAAGCCATTGTATTCCACAATTCGATCATATTCCCCCATTTGTTTTTTAAATATATGGGTAATTGGGATATTATTAAATGGGTATTTTCAATATAAATGGTTAAATATGGGGAAAGACAAAAAGGGAACTTTCCTTACCTTTAACTTTTATAAAACATTGAGAAATGTAAAAAACATCATATTTTAAGTTATAGATATTATTTTTAAATATATATGGGGTTTTTTTGTTATAATAATTTATCAATAATTTCTATATTTGTTTTAGGTAATTAAAATAGTTATAAAACATAAATATAGTGATTATTTAGTTAAAAATTTATGAAAATAAATGATACTATAAATATTAAAACTGAAGTTAATTGATTGAATTATTGTATTTATTTATTTTTTATGTTATTTTTTATGTTAATATATCGTTTTAAAAACCTGTAATCCTAATATATTTTTAATCAAATATAATATTGATATTTTAAAATTAACATTAAATAAATAATGTCAAAATTGACATTAATTTTAATTTAATACAAATGATCATAGAAAATCAGTTAAAATTAATAAAAGTCTTATATTCATTAATGTGAAATTTAAGTGTAAATATATATTAAATATTTTCAATTAATGGAATAATTAATATTTTATAGTAAACATATTGACCCATATTACTTAAATAAGTTGTTAACACAGTCTCAGTTCAAGCACCATTTTAGCACGTCACATGGGCTAGTTTTAAATTTAATTTCCAAAACGCAAGAGAATTTTATTTTAAAAATTTTATATCCTTTAATAATTAAGTTTCTATTTATTTTCTAATAAATGACACTTTTATTTAGGCTTAATGGATAAATTTATTAGATTTTAAAACTAGATGCTTTAATAAAAACAAAATTGATAAAATTAAGGATTATTAAATGTTAAGGAACCAAATTACATAAATAAAGATATTTTTTGTGTGGATGAGATTTTTATCAAGCATTATTCTCTATTAAACCATTATATTTTAATTTTTGTGTCACTTTATGAAATTTGGACTCCCCAATAGAGAATACATTTTGGTATTTACAAAACATTCACTCCCTCTCCCATATAAAAAGAAAATCACTCTACCCCTTCCTCACACATCTAAACACACATTGTCTCATCCCATATCTTTCCAAATAGTCTCCAAAAATTAGTCCTCTAACATAGAATCCTTAAATTGTGGAAAAATTAACTCAAGAATGTTATTGGTATAAACCAACAGTGGTTACCCGATTAAGAGATAACACCTTCTCTCATGCTTTCTAATTTCATTTCCATTCTCCAATCCCTATACTCTTCTTATTTTTTAATTACATAAAAAAATATGTATAAAAAATATACTAGTATGTTTTTATGATAATATTTTTACCTAAACTTACACACAACTCCATCTAATGGGTAACAAACATAGTGTTTTTTTGTACGATGAATTACAGCCACACGAAATAATGATTATTCCATTCTCATTTACCACCTCTCATGGTGGCCCTTATGATAGGTATTATATTTATATATAATATATATTTTAATTATAATGTATTAGTATTCTATAATTTTTATTTATAACATATATATCTTCTTTACAAGTTTTCTAAATATAATAAGTTTTTCTAAGGAAGTGTGGACTAGCACCACCTCAAAGTGATATGACTCGTTCATCCCATAAATAGAACATATAAAGGATGGTTAAAATAAACCTATGTAACATTTATAATATATATATGATAATTTAAATTATAATATACATATTTTTCATTTATTTTTAAATTCTTTTAATATGACAAATAAATGGAAGTAGTGTTCATTTGTACATATGGTTACCATCTCCATGAACAGTGCATTTAATTTCCAATCTCCAAATATTTTGAACTATTATAAATACATATGTAATGAATATATATGATAATTCATTCATGGTTTAAATTTTTTATATTGTTAAACCATGATATATTTAATAATAAAAATAAATAACATGTCAATACGTATTTTAGAAAACTAGGCAATAACACCTAAAATATTCAGAATAATGAATGTGGGTTAACAAATAGGTAATAAAATATCGTAATAATTTAATATATGTTATTATATAAATATGTTTGGTTTTGGTATTAGTTATTAATAAATTTTAAAATACTATGGTGGAGGATAAATACCAGGCAACAAAAAGTAACGATACAGTAAGGGATTCAATCTCAATTTATTTTCCCTTGAGACTTATTATTATTTTTCATCAATTCACTTTTATTTTGTGTGTATACCTCCATTGATAGGATATATAATGAATATAATTGTTCTAAAGTCAATATAAGTTTCACTTAATTTACTAGGAATTACGATTTAAATTTTTTAATGTGGTATGGGACACATTGGAGTGCTTAAATATTATATTTCATTAAGAATGTTTTAAGGTCAACAACTCTTGTTGTTAATTATCATCCTATGATATATTATTGATAAAGTCATATTATTTAATCAAAATGGATATTTTATAAGGAAAAATATTTAGTAGATACACGATGAATGCTTTTAATAGGTATGGCACGGGTTGGGGAATGGTTAATAGAAGCCACTCAATCCATCGATAGTCTTATGAGAATAAATAAATAGCCAAAATTGATGGGTTTTTACACTGTACAAAAACTGTCTTATGAAAGGTCTTAACAGTATTGGTTCTATGTACCTTGGAAACATGGAATCCAATAATTAATCATTTCCTTCATTTAGAATCATTTATATATATCCATGAATTTTTTCATCGATATATCTATGGATTTCTTTTGATTTTTAGTTTATTGAGTAATGTCACGTGTTTTCAATTTCTTACATTTTCATATAGATTGTGCCTTATCTATTTGTATTTATGGAATGTGTGCTTATTTATTTAACATTATATATAGATTTATTCATTATTTATTACATTTAGTTACCTTTACTGATCATTTAAGCTCAGCCTTATTATGTTTATTTCCTTATGTCATGAAGGGGAGAACATTGAATATGATTTCAAGGATGGATTTTATATTATTATATTAGGTAGAAAGTTTTATACTATTTTCCCAAATTATTATGGGTCTTATGTATGTAATATGGATTTTCAAGATTGGTAAACTGAATAGTACGTTGGGATTATATTCCTTGTAAAAATTCCAATGTAATGTAATAATGCACTAGCTCTAGGACTTTTAGATTAGGGCATTACAATTGGTATAAGAGGATATTTAACAACAACCTAGGAATATAGATTTTTAAAACATTGATTATGTATAAAAACCCTCATATATACATTAAGGATATGTATAAATGAACAACCTATAATTTTGGTAGAGTATAGATTATGTGGAAATTCTTGTAAATATATCGTTGTCTGGATAATAAAAGTGGATGTGGTTCTAGAAACGATCTACCTAGGAGTAACATCTTTAACAAGTTGTTTCGAGCCTGACTCATGGTAACCTAGTACATGAAAACGAGCCTTA
Organism: Viscum album; assembly: GCA_963277665.1. Classification (NCBI taxonomy): domain Eukaryota; kingdom Viridiplantae; phylum Streptophyta; class Magnoliopsida; order Santalales; family Viscaceae; genus Viscum; species Viscum album. Next base: position 1,562,709,065 of record OY728123.1, read on the forward strand.
CTATGTACTGGTTTGTCACTCTTGGGGGATATGATTAAGATAATTTTTATATTATTTACCTCCCATTATAAAGGATTTAGAAGTAATGATTTCCCCAATGTAGCCAATGTTTATGGTTTTAGGATTTAAGATTCATATATTTATGTTACCATATTCATAGTTATATGAAGTTCATAATTTTATGAGCTAATATTGTATATGGAAATGTTTAGAAATAGAGCCAAGAAGAAGAAATGAGAACTCCACCAATGTGGGTGGCACAAATAGTCAGACGGATCATATCATTCTTGGTCATAATCCAATATTTCAAAAGGATATAGTCCCCCATGTATTCTATTCATATGAGGATATAATAAAATGTGTTAATAATATATTTAAATAATTATCCAAGTCCTATGGTTTTGATGGGAAGAATAGGATGTTAGAGGAAAATATTGATAAATGGAAGAAAGGAAAGAAGGATTTTTCAACCTTTGATAATTATTGAAAAAATCAGCCTGGTAAATTCGTGAAAGGATTGGGAGTCTATTATAAGTGAGAAGAAAAGGGCCACAAGGAAAAAAGGGAAGACAAAAAGGATAATATTCAGTGTCCCAACTACATGTAGATGGGTGACTATTCAAACTAATTCCCCAAACATCAGGAGAACTTAACTACAATGAAGCTAAGGGATCGAGGTCAAGAATATGTGATTGACACAACTAAAGTGTAATTATTAATGTAATTATCTATTTGGATTTATAAAATATGTTTTAAAAGTATTTTATTTTTGTATCTCTCATATTTTTATCAATTAAAATGTAATGATTGTACTACAATATATTTTCATTAAGGATTTGAGATCCTACGCTGAATGGTACGATGAAAAGTTATTGAGAATAAAGTTAAACTATTTTTTAAAAAATAATGACTTTGGGAAAGAAAATATTTAATATTTTCTTGATGTTATGCCAATGATGAAGAAAGTATTTATTGGGTGGGTGATAATTAATATGGGACTAGTTAGTAACTTGTCGAAAAGTGGTATATGATATCATGGATGGATTTTACAACACTTTTCGATTTATAGAATATATCCAAGAACATTTGTCTTACTTAAGGAATAAGGAAGACTAAATACTTCCAACAAGGTTTTATGATGAATTGAGTGATTACCATATTTCAAGACGATAGATGACGAAGTTATTCAAATATTTAGAATGTGAAAATCTAGGGATGGTTCATGTTAATTAAAGGGTAATTAAATTTCATTCTATAAAATTCAGTGACTTTCATTCAGAAGTGATTGGATAATAATCAGCTGGTAAAGTTAACCATTTATAAAATGGTTTATGATTATGATTGGATGAGATTTTAAAGGGTAATTTATTACTTCACTATATGTTTTATCATGTACTAAGAGATGAATTAGAAGTAGTTCAACACGTAATCAAAGGAAAATATTATCTTTATATAATCTTATATTAAATTATATTCTTATATAGTGAATGAATTTCATAACATTAGAAAAAATGGTGTTGAAACATTTTTTTTCATATTATCATTATTTTGGATGATATCAATGACCTTTATTCACAACTATGTTTTATGGTTTTCTGGTCAACGACTTTCATCTTAACATGTTCTCTAGTACTATCTATCAGAACATGGTTTTTAGATATTTCTTCTATATCCGTGTTTCCATTTTCCGCCTATGTTACCATACTAGGGAATATTGACATGTTACCTTTGTACTTTCCTTTCTCCCTTATTACGAAAATATGATATCGACCCTTTTTATGATGTGGGTATTTCAAAAATATTTTATTTTCAATCCCTAGATTACTAACGTCATGTTTAAATTGCAAGGATACCATTTTATTGAGGTAGGGAGAATTTGACACCCAAAGACTTACCAATATATTTTTTAGATTAAATATATATTTTTGGAATTATTTATATATAATTTTAATCATACGCTAAATACGATAGTAAATTATCTTGCGTTACACACAAGACAGTGTTTACCGCCCTTTAATTGTGTACCTATTTTAAAACAACATTTTGACACTTTTATGAATTTTATTTTTAAAAATAAAAATTATTTTTTAATTAATAATTTATAAACTATATTAAGTTGAATTTTTGAAACATCATTTTTTTATGAATACTGGAAATTACTGAATTTTGTTCAAAACAGCCGTTTGTTTAAATAATAATTAATGTTAAATTATATTATATGTTTTTAGAGTCAATTTTTTTAAATTTTACATCTATTTATATAATAATTTTCATTATAATCAATTCTACTTTAAATTTAATATAAAAATATTACAAACTTTTGAATGTTTTTCTACTATAAAAACTCATTATTATGCCCCGTCTATGGGATTTGTGTTAATAATAATTTTCCCACTTATGTGATTAGAATTTTGAAAATACATCATATATGGATGTAATTAGTATGATATATTTTTCTAAAAATATCATCTTAATTTTTTGGCCAAAATTATTAATTAATGTGATTAAAATTAATTACAGTGATTAAGGTATGATTAAGCTTAATAAGGGACTAAACCATTATATTAAGGAAAAAATCACTTGGAAACTTTTTAAAAATCCAATGGTTTCAAAAAATTGACCATTTAGCCACTTGGTTTGAAATATATAGGTTATTGTGGTATTATTAAATAGAACATCCCAATATAATACGGTAATTAAGGAAAAAAGAAAAAAAAGGTGCATTCCTTACATATAACATTATTTAAACATTGAGATCTGTATGAAATATGATAATTTTGAATATATATATATATATATCATTCTAAATTATAATTGGTTTGTTTTTATCATCATAAATTATCAATAATTTTTATTGATGGTTTAGGTACTTAAACATCTCAAGAAACACCAATATAGTGACTATTTAGTTAATAATTAACTAAAATAAATGATACTGTAAATATTAAAATTGAAGTTAATTATTTGAATTATTGTCTGTAAAAATAATTTTATAATAATATATCTTGTTACATAGCTATAAACCAAATATATTGTAATTAAAATAATATATATATATATATATATATATTAACATTAACATTAAATAAATAATGTCAAACGTGACAATATTGTTATTTTAATATAAATGAATCATATAAAATGATTTAAATTTAACATAAATCATATATTCTTCCAAGTGACTCTTAAGGGTTATTATAAATTTAATATGGTAAATTAATGGGACAATTAATCTTTTATAATTAACATATTGACCCATATTTTGTAAACACATTGTTAACATAATTTGAGTTCAATCAACGTTTTAGCACATCACATGCGATTAATTTAAAATTAATTTCCAAAAAACATGGGAATATTATTTTATAAATTAGATACAATATTTATAATTACTTGAATATATATTTTCTAATAATACTCACTCGAATTTAGTCTTAGTGGTTAAATTAATTAGATAAGAAAACTATATGATTTAATAAAAACCAAAATGATAATATTGGGGAATCATAGATGTTAAGGAACCAAATTATCTAAATAAACATTTTTGTGTGTGTTTATGATGTTTATATTGAACTTTATTCTCCTTTAACCCATTTTGTTTACATTTTTAGGCACCTTATATAATATTGATCTCCATTACCACCACTCTTGGTGGACATTAGGATGGAAAATATATTTATATATGATATATATGTTATTTACAATGTCTTATTATTCTTATGATATTATTTATAACATACATTTATTATTTCAATGTTGTGTAAATGCAATAATTTTGTTTGAGAAAGTGTGGACTACTGCCCACTCAAAGCGATATGACTCGTTCATTCCATACATAGAACTGATAATGGATGGTTATAATAAACTTATGTTACATGTATAATATATATATAATATTTGAAATTATAATATACATATGTATAATTTAATTTTAAATTATTTTAATATGAAAAACTAATTGAAGTATCATTAATGCGTATGTACGACATACCATCTCAATGAATGGTACACTTCATTTCTAATCACCAAATATTACGAAGTTTTATAAATATATATGTACATAATATATACTATATGTTTGTCACATTTTACATTATTGAGATTATAAAACCATTATATATTTAATAATAACAATAAATAACAAGTCAAAACGTACTTCAGAAAACTCAGAAATTAACACATTAAATAGTCAAAATAATGAAAGAGTATTAAGAAATGGGTTAAAAATATTATAAGTAGTTAATATATCATCTTTTAAGCATATTTCTGGTTTTGTTATTAATTATTAAAATAATTCAAACCACTTTACATGAGGCTAATTACCACACAACAAAAATAAGGGATAAGGTATCAGATTTCATCACAATTTACATTCGATTGAGACTTATTATCAGTATGCACCAATTCACTTTTATTTGGTGTGTATTCATCCCTTGAAAGGGTATATAATGATTCTAATTTTTCTCATGAAATTATAAGATTCATTTAAATCACTAGTAATTATGATTTATATTTTTCAATATGGTATGTGACACAGTAGAGTGTTTAAATGTTATATTTCCTCAGGAATGTTTTAATGTCAACAACCCTTGATGTTGCTTATCCTCCTATGATGTGTTATTGGTAAATTAATATTATTTAATGAATATTAATATTTTATAAGGTATGATAATTATTTTACACATGAGGACTTTTTTATAGGTATGACATGGGTTGGGGACCAGTTAATGAATTCCCCTCAATGCATTGATAGTCTCACAAGACCAAAAACATAGAAAAAATATATTGGTTTTCACACTATAGATAAACTATCTTGTAAAAGGTCTTGAAGGAACTGGTTCAATTTATATAAGAAACATGGTGTATAAAATTATTTATATCCCACATTTAGAGCCATCTATATTTACACATGAGATTTTGTGGCGACATATCTATTGATTTATTTTATTTTTAGTTTATTGATGAATTCCATGTGTTTTAATTTTATTACATTTCCATATCGACCATACCTTGTCTATTAGTATTAATGGAATTTGTGATTAGTTATTTACATTTCCATATAGATTTATTTAGTATTTATTCTATTTTACTTAACCTTACTAAGAATTAAAGCTCACCCTTACTATGTTTCTTTCCCCAGGTTATGAAGAAGAAAACATTGAAAAAGATTTAAAGGATGGATTTTATTTTAGTTTATTACATTGCATGTTTACTCTATTTTCCCAATGTATTATGGCTATTATATATGTTATATGAATTTAAAAGACTGCTAAACAGAATGGTCCCTCAGGATTATATTCCTTGAAATAATTCCAATGTAATTAATAATGCACCAGCTCTAGGCTTCTGGGGTCAGGGCGTTACAGGGTCTCTCTCAAGGAAGTAGTGTCTAATTCCCTTGTTGTCTTCCCCATACAGTATTTTCGTATTTATATAATTTGGAATAAGTAAAATTAACATGTTAAATAAATTATAAGTAAAATAGATATGGAGAAAAAAACAAAAAAAAAATATGAGTGAAGAAGTGAAACAAAAACCTAGAGTGGGAAAGAAAGATAGTAAAAAAAAATTGTTCTAGAAATGTCAATATCCATACTGCCTATCAGTGACATAATGATTAACATTGAAAACAATATTCCTCACTATAATTTTATCTTATTGTGTAAAAAAACACATATATTTCCTTAATTATGGAACAATTATGCCAAATATTTCTTGTTATAAATGAATGATACCCTAATTATCAAATGGATAATAAGTTTAAACCCAAAACACATAGATTATCTTCTATGAAAAACCATTCAACACAAGATAAAAAAATAACACTACATCTCTTAAGATTATATTTTGATCATTTTAGAGAAATATAAGAAATACAATAAAGGAGAAGAATATATAAAACTATTCCTACAAAGGAGTGAGTGGTGGTATCTCCTCATTTCGCACTTTATATTTACCACGAGTGATGAAGAAAGTAATGGTCGAAAATATATTCAATATCTTGGAATTTCAGATTCTCATATCCTATAACTAGATTCAAAAAATAATTCATTATCTTTGAAGGTCCAAAATCACAAATCATATGTAGGATGAATTAGAAAAAATTTATTTACAATCAAGAAAGCATATAATTACACAAATGGTAGAAACAAGGGATGAGAAAATGGAGTGAAAACAACCCATGTCCATCCAATCAATAATTATCCTAATAAGAGGAGAAAACATGATCTTCCTTAAAAAAGGAAAGGGAAAATAAATCACATACTAACTAACAGGTAATGGAAATCAACATGTAACACCTTCATATTCTCCTCACCAGCTATCGATGATGTTTTTGTGAAAATACTTAATCTGTAATGACACAAACATTATATAAATAAAATTCACATTATAAATGACTTAATAAATCGATTATGTATTATGGTTATTGAAATCACAAACACACACAGATATATATATATGTATATTTAATGTATCCTATTAGATTTGACAAATAATTTTGAAACATAACTCTTGAAAATATAATTATTTAACAGTGATCATATAATTATTATAAATATGGGGTTATGATAAATCAAATTCACCTAGAAAAAGGATTTTATTACCTTGAATAGGAGGAGAATACCTATGAATCCCATTAATTAGAGCTTATAAGGGAGATATAATAATTTTTATTTAACCTTAACCAATACCAAGATAATATCTAATAACTAAAGCACGATGAAAACATTTTTGAGAGAAGTTCAAACTCATCAAGATAACAGTTATATTCTTGTACACTAAACCAACCTAGGAAAATATCACAATCACTCAACTTACACTTAATCTGTTTAGTGGTGTAATAAATTTATACCTATCATGAACCAAATAATATGATGTTTTACACTTAATTTTTAATTTGATAATTATTATATTTATGTTTCATCATTTTATCTTAAAAAAGAATTTTAATTTTGACATGATAATGCACAAATTGTATTTTTTGTAATGTAAAATTTCAATTAATACAATGATTTTTTATGATTTATTTAATTTTAAAAATAAATTACAATTTAATAAAATAATAAAATTAAAAAAAATTATTAAATATAAAAGATATTATAATTTTTAAGAATCCAATTGTAATTGTTATAAGGGTTAAGAACTATTATTTTCAAAACCCCAATATTTCTTATGAAATGTTGATTATTGTTTTAAAAGTGAAAATTCACATTTTCAAAAAATAAATTTTTGAAATAAATATTATTTTTGGAATTGGAAAATTAAAATTATTTGATACTGAATTTTTCAAAATTTTCTGAGATTGTCAAATTTTCAAGTAAAAAATTAAATATGGTATTAATATATAGTGTGTATTAAGACATCATAATAACCCAAAAGTTAAGTATTATATTCTATAATGGGTACCGAAAACAAAATATATGTTTCCACTTTGAAATAATGTGATTGTTTGGCTATTGTTTTAATTTTATATAGCTGTTATGAAACCTCCAAAACCTATATTATATTTTATGTTTTTAAAATTATTTTTTATGAACATGGAACACTTTCACATCACCAATGGTATTATATTCATGTGTTCAGCCATTTGAATTATTAAATAAAGGAATCTTATCTTCTTTCATAGAAACCATATTAAAAAACCATTGGAATGTTTTATTTTTTATTTCATTATCATATAGAGTACAAAACCTATGTTTGAGAAATAATACTGAACCCCCTCTCTTTTCCTATATAAATGAACACAAACTCTCCTTACTCATTACTAAAGAGAAATGGATCATGTAAATGATCTTAACTCCCAACTCTAAAGTCCTCCCCCGGTTCCCCCATTATCTCAAGAAGCTCCTAAAAAGATTTTAGAATCACTCTCTCTAGGTAAGGGTTTATTTCCTTATCTTCTTTATTTGAGAATATTCTTCCCTTTATGCCTTTTATATCTAATTCATAATGTTGATATATGTTTTTTCATATCCATATTAATATCCATTTTATTTAAAATTAATGAGATACCATTTTATCTCTTATTAAACCATTTTATTAATCATTAAGCACTATCGTTATGCTTTTCAAATTTGATTGTTACTTTTCATGCCAAAAGATCTCATTGTGAATATCAACGCCCATTTTCATTCATAAGTATTCACCAACATGTAAATATCCTTAATTCATTACAAAATTCAATGTGTGTAATCCACACTCATTAATCATTAAATTAAAATTTATTAGAGGAATATTTATGTTATATAATTTATGGGATACACTTTTTCAAATAAATGGTATGAATGAGATAGAAGCACCTAGATTTATTTAGTGCTTCAATACAATGGATAATGTTTTAGTCTCATAAGGAGTCATATATGGGATTAAGGAGGGAACCTAATCCATTATTTGAACTTTTCCACCTTGTTATGATATCTTATTAGTTATCCTTGACCTATGTTTAGGATGTTAGGTTCAATTTTTCTAACACTTCCCATGTTGCCATTATATTGTCATGTTATATCATTCCTTTTTTCTCATGTTTAAGATTTTAACCTATTTTATGACCCATTCAAATAGGTATTTTATAACATTTAATACTTTATTCAATTTATTCCATGTTTATTCCCTTACTTTTCTAAATATCTCTCCTCATTCCTATGTGTGTCCCCAGGTTATCCAATGCAGTTTTAAGAACGGAGAAATATTATGAACATGTTAGAATGTTTTTCAATAATGCTAATGTACCACATATTTTTAAAGTTGTAATGTAATGTAACTAATTACCCAAATACAATAATCTTATTGATCCTATGGGTTATAATATGTATTTTCTTATGAAAAAATTATTAATTAATGTGTAATAAAGACATGGGTAGTTAAAGTTGGTATCAAAGGAATGTATAGTTACTTTTTAGATTAGGATTAGAAAATTCTAGAGAAAGCCTTAGGTATAATAAAAAACCTAAGAATAAAATTTTAAATTTTGGTATAGGTTATAGTAAATGTATTCCATGAAAATAAATCCCAATATAAATACTATATGTTGATGTGGATCTGGCACAAATGTACCTAAAGGTAACACCCCAAAACATAGTATTGTGCTCGAATCGTTCAGGAAATGGTGAAAAAAATGGACCTCTATACACACCTCATTTTACATTCCCAGGAAATATACATTTAGGAAGTTAAAAAAATCATTATGAATCATTATTAAGGGGAAAAATTCCCATAAGAGTCGATGTCAGCAAATAGATCATCAATAAAAAAAGAGTGATGCCTATAAATACATAACTTAAGGAAATAAATTTTATTTAAAAATTATCCCTTAAATGTTATTGGATTCCCATTTGTATGTTAAATATTTTAAAATTAACCATCCCTAATATTCCATTTATCCTCTAAAATTGTTGAAAATATTAGGAACTGAGTAAACAACTAATGTGAAGGGCAATGTGATGACTTTCCAAAAGAGTTTCCCAATTTGCTGGGAGTAGGAATCATGAACATTATAATTATACTATATTAGTTGAATCAGATTATTAATAGATCCTTGAATTATGAGTAACCACCAAACCACCATAATAATGAACAAAATTCAATTGAGTCCTATATGAGACAAAGGCCTCTGATATTTAATGGATCATCTGATCCTTTAATCATGGAGAAAGGGGTCAAATCCATTGAGAAGATCATCTCCATCCTTCCATGTTCTATGTATGAGATGTTCATACTTGATGTTTATAATATGAAGGGTGAAGATGATCATTGGTGTATGTTGATCAAGAATATAAATCCCAAGGAATAGATCCCAGCGATGGGGTGTAAGGAATTCTAGAAAATATTTTTCGATAAATATTTTTCTTTCACTCGTCAACATAAAATGGAAATGGATTTCCTTTCCCTGGAGAAGAAAAGGCAATGAATCCATTGTGTTGTATGAATAATTTTCTTTAGTAATTACAAGATAAACCTATTTCTTTTTCATTACCCTCGAATAAAAAGTATACCTCTTCTTTAGTGCTCATAAACCTAGTCTACAAAAAGCTCTGGATATCATAGACATTGATAAATATGAGGAAATTGTTCAATGTTTTCTCAAAGTAGAAGTAGTGGTCAGTGAATATCAATGGTCTTGGGGGGATAATAAGCATAATTTAGAGTTTAATTTTGTAATTACGTTGGGAAAATATAATGGTGGTATGAAATTAAATCATTCCACTTGTCAAAAGTGTAGAAAAAGTACCTCAGAAATTGCATAAAGGGGATGAGGAAATTATTTATGTGCGGGATAGAAGGGAACCAATATTTTTGTTACCAATGGTAGAAAACGACCAACATAATGAAAGAGATGAGTTATATAGTCATCTCTCCATCTATTGTCCAATGTTGTAACTATAAGGAATATTGGTACTTTCCAAATTGGTGCTCTAAGACATGGTTGGTCTATGACAATCAACACTGACAACCTCCTATGTAGTAAGGGAGAGCTTATGCCATCAAAACCGAATAGTCTTATCTCAGAAACAAAGTGGTGATAGGTATTCATGTTATTAAATTAATAATAGTGAACAAAATTGTTTATTCTGGTTATATTTATTCATTCACATCATGAATGTTTAGTAGAACTATTCAAACACCCCCAAAAATCATGAATATAGAGATGTTAGATAAATAAAAAACCGATGAAATTAATATATCTCATGTTTATAACTCCTCCTATATGAATATTTGTGGTCTTAACTTATCACTAAACCATTTGATACCCACTTTAGTAGAATTTGATGCAATTATGGGTTCAGATTACCTTTCCTTATATAGTTCCAACAAAGTATTCATGAGAAGGAAATCAATATTAGTATCGAAAATCATCCTCTTATTCTGTACAAGTGTTAGGATGGGGATGATTCTTATTTAGAACCAACATCTTAAGAATTTATATTATGTCACTATGAGAAATATTATCCATCTCAAATGATGGAGTCTAAGTAAAATATAATCCTTGAAGACATTCCCATTGTGGAGGAATAAGAGGAAGTGTTTCCTAAGGAATTTTCATGTCTTCCTCCTAGATGAGAGGTAGAATTCTCAATCATGATTATACCTGGGTACTTACCAATATGTAAGACTCCATAAAGAATGAATACTGGGGAGCTTGAGGATCTAAAGAAACAACTATATGATTTCCTGGAGAAAGGGTTCATAAAGCCATGTGCTTCATAGTAGGGTGCACCAATCCTATTTTTCAAGAAGAAGGATGTGATAATGCACCTTTACATTGATTATCATGATCTCAAAAATATCGTGATAAAGAAGAAGAATCCTCTACTATATATTGATGACTGGTTTGTTCAGGTATGTGGATCCCAATACTTATCCAATGTAGATCTTCAGTTTGGGTATCATCATGTAATGGTTGAAAAGTAGGACATCCCGAAGAAAACTTATCCTACAAGGTATGAGTTCTATGAGTTCATAGTAGTTCTATTAAAACTCACTAATACATGATAAATATCCATGAACATGATGAATAGTGAATTTATAAATTACCTTGAACATTTGGTGCAAGTAATTATAGATGATATTATAATATACTACAAAATCAAGGAGAATCATGAGTAGTATTTGATTGTTGGGATAAAGACAATGAAATAGGAGAATTAGTATAATATGTATAGAATATTTCAATTCTTGTTGAAATAAGTATCATTTTTGTGTAACATTGTCACCTGAAATGGGATATCTAAGAAACATTAAAATACATAACCAATTAGATGAAGTATAAGGAAATCATCACTGATATACATCCATAGTTTCCTAAGAATTAACAGGTATTATTATTGATTTGTGAAAAATTTCTCATGATTTTTAAACCCTCTAACAAACCTAACTCAGAATGGAGTCAGTTGGTTTGGAATAATGAATGTAAATATAGCATCAAAGAGTTAAAAAAGATACTTATCACTGCACCTATACATATGATACCATCTAATTAATGTATTTCTTTGGTATTTTATGAATTCAATTAAAAATGGGTGGGAATCACACATGCATAGATTCCAAATTCAAAGAATAAAAGAAAATTGGTGGGCTAGGTGAGAAATCAGATGACATCGTTTGGTGGTTCTCTTAACCCCAACATCTTTGAGTGCCTATCCCATCCCAAAAATGGAGAGAAAATCGATCCCATGTTCCCTCGCGGTTGAATTTGCAACCTACCAGAGAACCAAAACCGATGAACTCACAACTAGTAAAGGAACACCGTCGATGGTCGGAATCCACCACACCAAACTATCCAAGAAATAGAACCCTAACTTCCCCACCATTATAAAAGAAACAAACACCACCCAAATCATCCTGAAATATATCAAAATATACATGAGTGGGGTATTGAATGATGGAATTAGGAAAAATTTTAGAGGAGACTAGAGAATAGTAACCCCAACCTAATTGAACAAGACAAGGAACACAAAAAATTTCACAATGGGAAAAAATTGAAAATAAATATATTCAAAAGAACTATTAGAGGAGATTGAACAATGGAAAATTATTTTTTAATATGTCCCCATAACACAAAACCATAATACTATCAAATAGAAGAAATCCTATATCGATTTATAACCACTAAACTAGAATGAGGGAAAAGACATCATTAAAGACAAAATGAATGCATGGGAGGACAATGCGGGGGAAAGAGTAGTCATAAAAATAGGTTTTGTTAGAGGAGGTCGAACAATGGTAGAACTTATTCGACAAATCCCCACACTGCAAAACCATAGAGAAGGATGATATGGACACCAGTTTATGGAAACAACACTTCTCAACCAGAGAATCGATAGTTCCATACCCAAGAGGAAGTAAAAAGGGAAGATGAGTAGGTGAGGATGTAGAAATATGGGCAGTGGTAGGGAAACACTAGACTATTGATATGAGGGATTATACTTGACTATATTTCTTATAACATTACATAGAATAACTATTATACGCTACCCAAAACTGGGGAACTTTTCCTAGTATACAACGAGGCATTAAAAAAGGTATTGTGATGTATACTAATACAGAATAAAAAAGTGATAGAATATGCCTCAAGGAAACTGAAAGTTCATGTATATAACTACCCAATGCATGATCTATAATTGGCCATAGTAATATTCATATTGAAAATCTAGGAACATAATATCTTTGTGGAGATATGTGAAATTTATATAGATTGTAAGAGCCTAAATTATATATCAATAAATAAATATTTGAATATACACTAGTAAAGATAGATAGATATAATTAAAGGTTGTGACATCCAAATTTACTACCTTCTTGTGATATAAAATAATGTATACGATGACCTAAGTTGAAAGGATCCATCAATTTTAACATTTTTGTGAATTGAGAAGATCTGATCTATATAGACCATAAAATGATAGACATGGGAATCATAAAGGATATAATATAATCAATCATTTAATAAATGATTTCTCAAACATCCATTATATAGAAGATAAAGGATAATCAAATAGAAAATGATAAAATTTAGAAGAAGGTGAAAGCTATAAGAATAAGTAAATCGTTAGTGTTCAAAATTAATGAATAAGTAGTTATAATATTTGGATCATAACACTTTATACCATAAAATCATGAGCATAAGAAGGATATTTTAGATGATTAACATAGATTAATCTTCCCTATCCATCTAGGAAGCACAAAAAATTATATAAATATTTAAGATCACTATTTGTTGGAAAATGTGAAGAAAGAGATCACAAAATATAAATCAAGGTGTCCTATATGTCATCAAGTGAATGATGAAAGGGAAAAATCCAAGGGTATGATGAAAACATTACAAAAAACAAAATGAAAATAGAAATACATAACTAGGGACTCTTTGACTAGTCTTATGAAGATATCAATATGAAATAATGCTATATGGGTTATGGTGGATCTTCATATAAATACTTCTCACATCATTGCATTTCAAGACAACTTATCACATGATCAACATGCAACGATATACATTAGAAAAGTGTTAAGTTTTCATGAAACAATACTATCAATTGTATTTGATTGAGATCCAATATTTTCCTCCATATTATGGATGAGTTTCCAAGAAGCTCTTAATACTGAGTAGAAATTTGGAATTTTCTATCACTCTCAAACTGATGTCTAATTTAATTATACTATCCAAAAACTCTGTAACATGGTGATAGGAAGCTCATTGGACTTCAAAGTAGGATGGGGTAAACATATTTTTCTGGTCGAGATCTCATGCAATAATAGTTTCAAGTCAAGTATCCAAATGGAGACCCATGAATCCCTTTCTGGGAAGAGGTATAAAAAACCTGAACATTGGAATGAAGATGGTGAATGAAAAATATTGTTTCTTAAAATGATTTAGGAAATTGTGGAAATGTTCAAGACCATTCAACAACACATTTGGGATACTCAATGTCTACATAAGAGGTATGAGGAAATATTTCAATGAGACTTGGTGTTTGAAGTTAGTGATAAGATATTTTTCCACTTATCTCTATTGAAGAAAGTGATTAGATTTGAGATTAAGATAAACCATTTTCGATGATACATTGACCCCTTCGAGATCATTTATCACATCAGAGTGGTGGCCTATTGGCTAAAAACCCACCTAACATATCTAAAGTACATAATGTTTTCCATGTATACCTCTTGAGGATGTACGTACAAGAACCCTTTCATGTGATGAATGTAGAGGTGGTACCATTGGAGAATGATCTTTCATATGAGGAGCATCCATGGAGATACTAGATCACATATAAAAATTTATACGAAATAAAGAAATCCACCTGGTCAATATGCATTGAATAAAACACATGTTTAGGGAAGTGACTTGGGAACCTGAGGATGTGATGAAACAAAATTACCTCATATGTTTTAGAGTGTGAAATGAATATTTTGGTGGTGAAATTTATTAGTAGGGGAATGTAAGGACCCAAACATTTATAAATAAATTCATTTGTGCCCAAATTAAATGGCCTATTACATATTATAGTTATAGAAAAAACATGTACTTATTTTAATTTATTATATCCTATCATATTTAAAACATAATTATGCGTAATAACCATTGATAATATAGACAATGAAAATTTATCATATGATTAGTATAACTATGGGGTTTTTATAAATCCAACAAACATAGTTAAAGGAAGTGATGGCATCAACCAGTAAGATCATACACTATAATTATCATTTATCATAACTTCTAAGGGAGATAGTATACTTCGGATTTCACCCTGACAAATACCAAACTATGATCCATGAACTATAGAATGAGAAAAACCATCTATGAGATAAGTTTAAGCTCATCAATATCATGGAAAACACCATGTATGCTGAACCACCCCAAGAAAATATCACCATCACAAACCATATTCTTAAAAAAAATTAGTGTAATAAAGGGATAAAAATCAAGAACTTAATAATATGAAGATTTATAATTTATTTTAAATATAATAATGATTATCTCTAATAATATTTATGAATTTATAAATAATTGTGATTTTGATATGATAAAACACAAATTGTATTTTTTTTGTTATATTAAATTAGATTTAAGAAATTCTCTTTTGATGAATTCATTAATTTTAAAAATAATTATACTTTAATTAAATAATACAATTAATTATTTTCTATTAAATATAGATGATAATATAGTTTTTATGAAGTTGAATTTAATTTTTATACGAGTTTGAAAATAGTTACTATAAAACACCTAACATTTATCATGAAATTTTAATTCTTGTTTTAAAAGTGGAAATTAAAATTTATATAAAATTATTTTTCTAAAAGAAATATTATTTTTGGAATCATAATGTCTAAATTATCCCATAGTGAATTTTTTATAATTTTCTGAGGCAATCAAATTTTCATGTAAATAAATAAATATGGTATAAATATAATGTGTGTATTATTACATCCTAATGACCCAAAAGTGGTGAAATAATTTCGATATTGGGTTACCATTACCAAATATATGGTTTCCAATTAATATATTGTTTTTATTTTATTTTATTATTTTTATAAAACCTTTATGAATTCCCAAAATTAGGTATTATATTTTATGGTTGTAAAATACATTCACTATGAAAATGAATCACTTTCAAATAACCAAGTGTAATATTTTAATTATTTTCAATAATTTACTTATAAAATAAAGTAAAAATCTATTGTTTGTAAGAAAACATGGGAAGAAATCATGGATGGTTTCTGGTTTTGATTTATTTATTATATAGAGTCCAAAACATGTGTTTGAGAAATAATAAAGATTTATCATATCATTTCCAATATAAAAACTCCGAATATCCCATTAATTTAAATTCAAAACATGGGATTGCATTCTTACTCTTTGATACCCTCTCTAGAGTCCTCCCATGTTTCTTTGTAGCTCTCAAGAAGCTCCTTTCAAGATTTTGGAATCACTCCCACAAGGTAAGTGATTCTTTCCATCTCATCTTTATTCAAGAATATTCTTCATTTTATGTCATTTATTTCCAATTCCTAATTTTGGGATATGTTTTTACAAAACCATATTACTTTCCATTTAATTCCAAAATAATTAGATACTGCTTTATTTCTCATTAAACTATTTTATAAATATTTAATACTACCATTATGGTGCTGGAATTTCACTTCATTTTTTTCATGCCAAATTATTGCATTGTAAATATCCACCCCCATTTCATCTTAGGGGTATTCAACTTGATTTACCAATGCATCAGTAATTGGGGAATTAAATTTATGTCACCCAAACTCCTTGATCATGGGGTTAAAATTGATGAAATAAATCCCTATGATATATTATATATGTGGACACTTATGCATGTACATGATAGGAAAGTGATGGGTACACTCAGAATTATATAGTACTCCAATGAATTGGTTAATTTTATAGTGTCATGAAACATAATTTATGGGATTAGGATGTGAACATGATGTATTATGGTACTTTTTCCACCATGTTTTGACGTCTTGGTAGTTAGTCTTGACATATGTGTTTGATTTCATGTTTAAATATGTTGAAACTTTCATTTTTTACCTTTGTGTTATCATTCTATGTCATTCATATTTAATCATGTTTATGATTTTCATAGATTTTTTGTCCCATTGAAATTCCTACCATAAAACATGCAATACATTATTTATGTTATTCCCTATTTGTTTTGTAATGACTTGAGCATTTATAAATAAAATTCTCATTCTTTTAAGTACTTGGATTATGGGTATAGAAAAAACATGCACTATGTTTGGTTTATTATATTCAATTGGTCTTAAATGACAATTAAGTATTCATTTTGTTGATAATATTTCCATTGAACATTGATCACATGACTATTTTAAATATAGGGTTTTAACAAATACTTTTTCCACATACAAAGAAAGTGATTGCCTCAACCAGTAGGATCATACCATATGAAGCCTTTTTATCAAAGCTTCCAAGGATGATAAATTTTTTTGGGATTTTCCCTAGACCAATTCCAATATAAGGTCCAATAAAATTAGCAAGGGTTAAACTATTTATGGGAGAAGTTCAAGCTCATCGAGATCACAACCCAAACCATGTTCATCGAACGACCCCACGAAATCCCCACCATCACAGACCCTACTCATAGGGCATATTCTGGAGTAATAAATGGATATGTAACAAGACCATACCATTATGATTATGTGAATTATTTTTTATAGAATAATGAATATACTTTCATTTATTGTTGTTACTTTTTTAATTAATTTTAAACCACAAATAGTATTTCTAGTTAATATTAAAATTTAATTAAGAAATCTGTTTTGATTTTTAGTGAATTTTTTATTTATATTATATTTTAATAAAATATTATTATTAAATTAATTTTACTAATTATAAATTATCGTATAATTTTTGTGAAGTCAAATGAAATTTTTATTACTATTTGGAAAATGGTTTGACAAAACTCAGCGACTTTCAATAAATATTGGTATTTATATTAAAAGTGAAAATTCCCATATTTAAAACATAATTTATGTAATATTAATATTATTTTTGGAATCAGAAAATCAAAATTATCCATCGGTTAATTTTTCACAATTTTCTTAGACATTCAATTTTGTGGGTAAAAATTAAATTCTATATAAATATATAATGTGTTTTATGACATCATAATGACCCAATAGGGTTGTAATAAAATAATATAAAAAGAATATTAGAAATAATATATGTTTTCGACTTTCAAATAATTTAATTTTAGGTTTATTTTATTTATTTTATAAAACCTTAGTGAAACCTTGAAGATATATAAAATATTTTAAGACTGTAAAATAATTTCCTTGAAAGTGTGACTCACCTCCACATAAGAATGGGAAATATTTTAATATATTTATACCATATCCTTATAAAATAATTTATACCACTCTCCTTTTCAATAAACCATGGAAAAATACCATGTTACGATTTTTCGTTTTGAATATTTTAATGTCTAGTGTCCAAACCCAAAATAAGAAATAATTCCCCCACCTTTACTATATAAACCCACACCGGCACCCATTTCTCTTCACTCAAACTCTTGAAATCTAGACTGCCCTTTGTCTATTACTCCTTAGAGTCCTCCCAAGGCTTCCTTATACTCCCAAAAAACCTCTCACAAGCCTTTTCGGTCACACATCCAAGTAAGAGATCTCTCTTTACTTTTTTTTTTCAAGCACCTTCTTTTGTGTCATGACTTTTAATTGTCATTTTCTTGATGTGGGATATGTTATTACATACAAAATTACTATAAATTTTATTTATACATGATGGTATATTCATTTTACTCCCATTAATCCCCACTATGATCCTTTAAAACCACCAGTTACTATGCCAAAATTCCATAAGGGATTTCTCTATTCTCATTTCCATTCAATAATGTCCTTTCATATTATGTATCTAAATTCCATTTCACATGTGGGGATATTATGTTACATGATCCCATTACTATCCATACCATTTATAAATGATGAGAGACTACTTTCACTATCATCAACCCAAATTATGAATTTCTATGTAACGTAGTTATGCTGCCAAAATTACACCGTGATTTCCCATGCCAAAATCATCATGTAGTGAATACCATAATCATTCCTCTATCAACGATATTCACCTTTATGCACAAAGAATTATAGAATGGTGAATTATATGTATTAATTCCAAATTCATTGATCATTTAATAAATGATTATTTTGAATGGATCCTTGTTATATGATCTATGTGGAAAACTTGATCATGAAATTGAAATGATTATGAAAGGTACATCCTAATAGAGATCCAATGCATTGAGTAATGCATTGTATCATGATATGTCATGTTGGGCAATGGTTTTACAAGATTAATTTATAGGATTTTTTCCACCATGTTGGGAAATGGGTTCACCTGATTTCTTTATGTTAATGATGTAGTGTTTTAAGTTGTTTCCACATTTCAATGTTATGATAATATTGTTAGATCATATGTTTTTGTTCATTATTCTCTTATATTCCATTGATATGACTATTTACTAAAATGTATTGTATTATTCATGTTATGAATTTTTTACTCCCCTACTAGGCTTTATATCTCACCGTTTTATAATATATGTCCTCAGGTTATCCCATACAATGATAAATACGAAGGAGTGTTGTGGTCATGTAATAGAAGTTTTCAATAAAGATGTGTATTTCATGTTTTAATTTGTTATGTAATGTTCACAATCCCAAAATACACTAGACCTCTTGATCTTATGAGATGTATGAAGTGCATGTTTGGGTAAAAAATATTTTTTAAATGTTTAATAAAGACCAGGGTAGTTATAGTTGGCATCAAGGGACTGGATTAGTTATTTTTGGGATTAGTATTAGAAAAGAATAGAGGAAGACTTGGGGATAAGACTAAGAATAATAAAATAATTACTAAATTTTTGTGAGTATAGAGTAAATGGTTTATGAAGAAAATACATCCTTATCGGGATACGAACAAATAGAGGTGGGTCTTGCACAAGTGTATCTAGAGTTAAAATCCAAGAACACCACTTTGAGCTAGACACGAATGGGAAATGGGTTATAACAATGGGTCTTTTTTTACTCTTGGTTCAACACTCTTGGGGGGGTATGATTTGGTAAATTCATACTCTTATTACGAACCATTATTAAGTAAAAAATCCTCTATAAATATACATTAGGATGTAGAAAATGGATAACTCGGATTAAAGCCTAGAAATTCATAAAATAAGAAGATAAATGTAATTTATAATTTATTTATTTTTTCCATTGGATTCCCCATTATGTGTTTAATTGTTTAAGATATGAATCCCTATGTTTATATTGGATAAAGTATAATTATAATCAATAAGTGAAAGGTAGGGTTATCATACACATTTCTACGAATTATTTTATATCCCTAAAGATTAGTAGAATAATTCAAATACCACCACAAAGAATGGAAGTAGATATTTTGGTGAAAAAAATGGGGAAATTATAGTGACCCCATTCATATAACTCCTCCCCTATAACAATTAGTGGATTGAACTTCCCAGAGAACCTCATCATAATTCCCTTGGTGGAATTTGATGCAGTTCTTAGCATGGATTAGCATTCCCTATATAATGGAAACATTAATTTCCATGAGAGATAAATGACTCTCCATATGGTGAATCGACCCCTAATTCTATACAAGTTCATAGAGAAGGATAAATATTCTTTATCACCATTATCTGAAGCATGGATATTACTACCATATGAGAACACATATCTTGTTTTGATGATTGATTCTAATGAAGGAACCATGCTCAAAGACTTGCTTATTGTGTGGGAATTCATTGATGTGTTTCCTGAGAAATTTCTTGGTGTTACCCTAGAAGATATTTTGAATTCTTGATTGATCTTATACCTGGGGAGTTTCCAGTATCCAATACTCTGTATAGAATGGCTGTTTTGGAGCTTGAGGAGCTAAACAAATAACTACAGGATAATATGGATAAATCTTTTATATACCCAAGTGCTTCACTATTGGGTTCACTAATCCTCTTTGTCAAGAATAAATATATTCCAATGCACATTTTCATTAATTATATCGAGCTTAACAAAATGATGATAAAGAAAAAGTATAATGGAACATGAATTGATGAATTTTTTTATCAGCTATGTGTATCCCAATACATCTCTAAGGTGGATCTGTGATCGGGATATTCCCATGTAAGAGTGAAGAAGGAGGATACCCCCATGAAAACATTTTGTACAAATTACAGACACAATTAATTCATTGTAATGCCTTTCAAACTCACTAATTCACCATAAATCATCATGAAATTGATGAATAGATTATTTAGTGATTACGTCAAATTTTTTTGGATAGTCTCTATAGATGATATTATAATATACTCTAAAACCAAATAGGATAATGAGGAGAATCTAAGATCTACTCTAGAGACAATGAGAAAGGATAATCTTTATGAAATGTATCACAAGTGTGAGTTTCAGTTAAAGGAAGTCTCATTCTTGGGGTATATAATTACAAGAAATGAGATATGTGTGCATCCTTCCAAAATATATTCAATTGAGGGATGTACAAAGATGTCATCTGTGATAGATATTTGTAGCAGCTTGGTTTTAGTTAGACATTTTCACTAATTTGTGAGAAATTTTTTATTATTGTCAGAACCTCTTACCAAGATAACATGTAAGGGAGTCATGTTT
Source organism: Viscum album (assembly GCA_963277665.1). NCBI lineage: Eukaryota > Viridiplantae > Streptophyta > Magnoliopsida > Santalales > Viscaceae > Viscum > Viscum album. The sequence goes on from OY728123.1 coordinate 1,562,730,752, forward strand.
TCATAGAATTATGGATGTGAATAATGATTCATGGTGCTGAAGAGGAGGCTTATAATTGACCCTATGCTCACACTACTCACAAGTGGGGAGTTTTTTGTAATCCTTAGTGATTCTTAACAGAATATCCTAGGATATTTTTTTGATTCAAAATGAGAAATTCATTGAATATTACTGAAAAAAGTTGAAAATACATGAGAAAAAAATATTCCCCACATGATCTAAAGTTTGTAGTGCTGATATTTTCATCGAAAATCTGACAGTATTATCTCTTTGGGTGAACTGTGTAATATATATGGATCAGGAAAGTCTCAAATATTTATTCACACAAAAAGTGCGTTATATGAGCCAAAAAAGATAGTTACAGCTCATCAAGGAGTATGAATTATCAATCAATTCCCTAAGGTGTCAGATGATCTAAGTAGAGATGACCCAATAATTCTATCATTTATGAGAATTAAAAAGGATCCAATCTTCTTAGATTTGATGAATATGGGAATGGGAATCATAAAGAAAGGAACATCATAAATCCTACCACAAATTATTTCCCAACCATCTATTTGGGAAATTTTATAGGATGATCAATAAGATTATTTGGGAATTCAGAAGAATGTGGAAACTATAAAAAAGGTAAATCTTAAGAGTTCAATGTTATTGATGAAGAAATTGTGAGATTTTGGTCAAGAATATATCTTCCATCAAATCACGAGTTAAATAAAGAGTTTTTGGATGATGGACATAGTTTGAATTTCTCCATTCATCAAGGAAACACGATGGTATATCAATATCTATAGAAGAACTATTAGAGGGATAACATGAAGAAAGAGATCGCTAAATATAAATCAATGTGCCTGGAATGTCAGAAAGTGAAGGATGAGAGGCAGATGTCTAAGGGGACGGTGTAACCATTACCCATACCAATATGGAAATGGGGATAATCACCAGGGACATTATCACCGGAGTTCTGAAGATATTCAAAGAAAATAATGTTATATGGGCTATTGTGGATCATCTTAAAAAGACTTCACGCTTCATTGTAATTTGAGAGGATTTCTCACTAAATGAACTGGTAGAGATATACATCAGAAAAGTGGTAAGGCTACACAGCGTACCACAATTGATTATGTCTTATTGAGATCCAAGATTCACCTCAACATTCTGGAAGAGTCTCCAATACACTATGAGCACTGAGTTGAACTTCATCCCACCCTATCATCCTCAAACTGGTGTCCAATATGGGAGGACTATCTAGACACATGAGGAAATTTTGAGAGTTTTCTAAAAGGACTTCAAAATATGATGGTACAAACATATTCCATTCTTAGAGATCTCTTACTACAATAGTTTCCACTAAAAAATACAAATGGATTCTTATGAAGCCCTTTTTGGGAAGGGGTGCATAACATGGGCATATTGGGATGATGTTAGTGAATAAAACATTCTATCTTTGGAAATGGTCTGTTACACGATGGATAAGGTTAATACCATCCATAAGAACATCAAAGATACAAAAAATTGGCAAAAGAACTATGTTATCAATCGTTGACGACAAATAGAGTTTAATGTAGGAGACACAATATTCCTCTTCATATATCCATGTAAGTGAGTTATGAGATTTGGGAATAAGGGAATGTTTGTTCTAAGGTACATCATCCCTTTTGAGATCCTTAATCACATTAGGGTAGTTTCTTATTAACTAGCACTCCTACCAAACCTGTCTCAAGTAGATGATGCATTCAATATATCCCTTTTGAGAAAGGGCATACCAGACCCCTATCATGTACTAAATCTAGAGGCGGTACCATTGTAGAATTACATCTCCTATAGAGAGAATACTATGAAGATCATAGATCATAGAGAAAAAAAATATATGAAATAATATGATTCCTCTTATCAAGGTGTTTTAAAAAAACAAATTTTTTTTAGAAGCAACGTGGGAACCAGTGGAAGTGATGAGGCAGAATTACCCTCATCTATTTTATTATGGAAAAAGTAAATTTTGAAGTTGAAAATTTTTATGGAGGGAAGGTTGTAACAACTCAAAAATTTATGAATAAAATTCACTTTCTTTTAATTAAATTTTTTATGGATATAGTAAACACATGCACTCTTTTTTTATTAAATCCAATTGAATTTTAATGACTATCAAGTATATTTTCCATTGATTATATAACCATCGAACAGGGATCACATGACTTGTATAAATATAGGGTTTTAATAAATTATTTTGGCACAGAAAAAGGAAGTGATGAACTCAACCAGTAGGATCATACCCTATGAAGCCCATTTATCGGATATTCTAAGGGATATAGAATTTATGAGATTTTATTTAGACCAATCAAAAACCGAGATTCAATAATGTAAGCATGATTTAAATTGTTTATAGTTGATGTTCAATCTCATCGAGATCACGACGCAAACCATATTCACTGAAGAACCCCACGAAAGTTCCACCATCGTACACCTTACTCTTAGAGCATATGTTGGTCTAATAAATGGATATATAAATAGGCCACAACATTATGATTATTTGAATTATTGTTTTTATAGAATAATGAATGTACTTTAATTCTATTGTTTTGTAAATGGATTTTAAAGCACAAATAGTATTTTTCTTTAATATTCAAATGCAATAAAGAAATAAATTTTAATGAATTAATGGATTTTTGAATTATATAATATTTTAATAAAATATTATTATTAAATTTATTTTACTAAATATTAGTGATTTTATAATTTTTATGAAGTCAAATATATTTCTTGTTAAGGTATGAAAACTATTTCCATCAAAACCCGTCAATTTTAGATAATTTTGGTTTTTTCTTTTAAAAGAAAAAATTAGCATATTTAAATAATTAATTTGAAAAAATTAATGTTATTTTTGGAATTCCTAAAGTGTAATTATTTGATGGTGATTTTTTCACAATTTTCTGATATTGTTAAACTTTTGGGTAAAAATTAAATACAGTATAAATATATAATGTGTTTTATGACATCATAATGAATCAATAGTGATGTAATAAAATACTATAAAAGTTATATTAGAAAAAATATATGTTTTTAATTTAAAATAAGGTAATTTTAGGTTTATTTGATCTATTTTATAACACCTGAGTGAATCCTCCAAGACATATAAAATATTTTAAGATTTTAAAACCATTTCATTGAATGTGTGACTCACCTCCACATATGAAGGGGAAATATTTTAATATCTTCTGAAATTATAGTTATAAAATAATTTATAACACTACCTTTTTCTAGAAACCATGGGAAAAAACTACGGTATGGTATGTGGTTTTGAATATTTTAGTGTGTAGTGTCGAAAATCAAAATAATAAAGAATTCTGCCACCTTTCCTATATAAAACCACCCCAGCACCCATTCTTATTCACTAACACTCATTAAATCCTGACAAAACTTTGCCTATTAATCCCTATAGTCCTACCAAGGTGCCCCTATGATCCCAAGAATCCTCTCCCAAGCCTTTGGTGTCACACATCCACATAAAGGATCTCCATATCTGCCTTTTTATCAAGCACCACTTTTATGTCATGAATTTCAATTATCATTTTCTTAATTTCTGATATGTTCTTCAAAACATACATACAATAAATTTTATTTATAAATTATGGGATATTTCTTTCACTCCCATTAATCCCCCCTATGATCCTTTAAAACCATCCATTACTCTGTCGAAACTCCCTAAGGGATTTATCTCTTCTCATATCAATTCAAGAATTTCCTTTTATATTATGAATATAAATTCCATTTCACATGTGGGAATATTGTGGTCCATGATCCCCTTACTGTCCATAAGATGTATAAATTATGAGATACCCATTTTACTCTGATCAAACTAGTTTATGAATTTCTATTTGACGCAGTTTTTCGTTCAAAATTACATTGTTATTTCCCATGCCAAAATCAAATTGTACTGAAAACCATTGCCATTCCTCTATTAAGGACATTCACCTTTATGTACAGATAATTCTTGAATGTTTACTTAAATTTATGAATTCCACATTCCTTGATCATGGAATTAATTATTATGTTGAATGAATCCATGTTATATAATCTATATGGAACACTTCGTCATGATAATGAAATGATTATGAAGGGTGCACCCTGATAGCGCTCCAATGCATTTGGTAATACTTAATATCATGATATGTCATGTTGGGACAATGGTTTTCTTGATTCCTTAATAAGAATTTTTTTCCATCATGTTAGGACATAGTTTTACCTGATTTCTTTATGTTAATAATGTAGTGTTTTAAGTTGTTGATACATTTCAATGTTATGATAATCACGCTATATCATGACTTTATGTTCATGTTTCTATTTTCATCAATTGATATACTTATTGCCTAACATATATTGTATTCCTCATGTTATTCCTTGTTTACTCCCATACTGGGCTTTATATCTCACTATTTTCTTATATATATCCTCATGTTATCCAATGCAATGCTGTGTATGAAATATTATTGTGGTCATGTAATATATGTTTTTAATAAATATGTTTATTTTAGGTTTTATGTTGTTATGTAATGTTTCTAAGCCCAAAAAAAATATGGGATGTTTATCTTTTGATTTGAATGAAGTGTATTTTTATATAATAAATCATGTTTAAATGTTTCATAAAGATCGGGGTTGTTATAGTCGGTATCAAAAGAGAGGCTTAGTTATTTTGGGGATTAGTACTAGAAAACTCTAGTGGAATCATTGGGGATAAGAATAAGAATAAGAAAAGAATCCCTAAAATTTTGTGAGTATGGAGTAAGTGGTTTGTAAAGAAAATATATCTCTTTCTTGATATAAACAAGTTTATTTGGATCTGGAATATATGTATCTATGGGTAAAACCTGAAAACACCTCTTTGAGAAAGACTCGAATGGGAACTGGTGCATGACAAGAGGACTTTCTGCCCAATTGGTATGACACTCCCAGGGGATATGCTTTGGTAAATTCATAAGATTGGTATGAACCATTATTAAGGAAAAAACCTATAAGAATATACGTTAGGAAGTATACCATGGATAACTTAGATCAAAGATAATAAATTAATAAGTTGTAGAGGTAAATGTAATTTATATGTTATCCATTTTTTCATTGGATTTCCTATTATGTTTTTAATTGTTTAAAATACTCAACCCAATGTATATATTGGATAAAGTAAAACCATAATAAAAAATATAAAGGTAGTGTTATCATCCATAGTTCTATTAATTAATTTATATCCCTAATGTTTTGTAGAAAAATCTAAACACCACCACGAATAATCGAAGTAGAGATGTTAGTGAAAATAGGAAAAGGGGAAATTATTTCATCCCATGCTAATAAATACTCCCTTGTAACAATTTGTGGATTGAACATCATAGAAAAACTCATCATACATCCCTTAGTGTAATTTTATGAAATTATTGGAATGGATTGTCTTTACCTATACAAAGTCAACATTAATTTTCATAAGAGATAAATCACTATCCTTATGGTGAATCAACTGCCAATTCTATACAAGTGAAAGGAGGAGGATGTATATTATTTAGCACCATCATCTAAAGCATGGATATTACTACCATTGATAACACATATCATTTTCATATGATCAAGTCCAAGGAATGAATCTTCCTTGAATACATTCATATTACAAGGGAATTCACTGATGTGTTTCTCGAGGAATTTAATGGAATTCCTCCTAGAAGATATGATGAATTCTTGATTGATATTATACCTGGGGTGTTTCCTATATCCAAGACTCTATATAGAATGGTTATTGTGGAGCATGTGTAGCTAAGAAAATATCAACTAGGGAATCTGGATACTCGGTTTATATGCCCAAGGGCTTCACCATTAGCTGAACCAATCATCTTCATTAATAAGAAGGATATGTCAATGTTCCATTTCATTGATTATCATGGTCATAACCAAATAAAAATGAAGAACAAGTATCATTTTCCATGAATTGATAAATTTTTTGATTATCTATATGTAGTACAATACTTCTATGAGGTGGATCTGTGATCAAGATATTACCATTTAAGGGTGAAGAAGGAGGATACCCCCAAGAAGGATTTTCGTACAAGGTACGGGCACTATGAATTCATAGTAATGCCTTTCGGGATCACTAATGCACCAAAAAAATTTATATACATGATGAATAAAGTATATAGTGATTTCTTTAAAAACAATTAAGTAGTATTTATAGAAGATGTTATAATATAATCTAAAACCTATGAGGATAATTATGAGCCTTTGAGTGTTGTGATAGTACCATGCGAAAGGAGAATCTATATGAAAAGTACAACATTTGTGAGTTTCATTTGAAGGAAGTATCATTCATGAGGCATATCATCACAAGAAATAGAATATCTATGGATCCTTCCAAAAAAAGTAATAGAGGGATGTATGAGGCTAAAATCTGTGATAGATATCCATATCATCCTAGGGTTAGCTGGATATTATCTCAAATTTGTAAGAAATTTCTCATGATTGTCAAACCCTATTAGAAAAATAATTCGAAAGGGAGTAAAATTTTATTTAAATGATTAATGTGAATAAATCTTCATGGATTTGAATAAGTGGCTTATCACTACCCATGTTTTCACAATAGTCACAAGTGGGGACTTTTTTTGAAATCATATGTTATGATTTGGAGAATGGGATGGGTTGTGTCTTGATGTAGAATGACAAAGTCATTACCTATTCTTCAAGGCAGTTGAAAATTAAAGAACAAAAATATCCCACTCATGATCTGGAGTTGATAATGGTGATAGTTTCATCGAAAATTTGATGAAATTATATTTTTGAAGAGAAGATTAAAATATATGCAGATCACAAAAGTCTCAAATATATATTTACATAGAAATAGATAAATATTCACCAATTAAGATGGTTAGATCTCATCAGGGAATAGAAATGATCAGTCTATTACCACTCTAGTAAATCGAACAAGGTGGTGGATGCTCTAAGTAGAAGGGACACAAAAATTATATCATTGATAAATATTAAAAAGGATCCAATATTCTTATATTTGATAAAGATGGAATGGGAATCATAACGAATGGAACCAAATCACTCCTTCCACAAATGATTTCTAAACCACCTATTTTGAAAATGTTAAAGGATGATCAAAAAGATGAATTAAGAATTCATAATAAATTGGATACTATAAGAAAAGGTAAATCCACAGAGTTCAATTGTAATGAAGAAGGAATTGTAAGATTTGTGTTATGACTGTGTGTTCCATCAAATCCAAAGATAAAGAAAGACCTTTTGGATTATGAACATAGTTTGAATTTCTCCATTCACACAGGAAACATGATTATGTATCAAGATCTCTAGGAGAACTATTGGTGAAATGACATAGAGAAGGAGATCGCAAAATATACATCAATGTTTCTAGTATGTTAGCTAATGAAGGATGAGAGGCAAAAGTCAAGGGGGATGGTGAAACCATTACTCATACTAACATGGATACAAGAAAACATCACCATGAAAATTTTCACCATATTTCTGAAGACATCTAAAAGAAACAATGCTCTATGGGTTGTAGTTGATCATCTTATATATACTGAACACTTCATTGTAAATCAAGAGGATTTCTCACTAGATCAACCGACAATGATATACATCAGAGAAGTGCTATGGCTGTATAGAGGAATACTATCATTTGCGTCTGACCGAGATCCAAGATTCACCTCTACCTTCTAGAAGAGTCTCCAATACACTATGAACACTGAGTTGAACTTCATCAGGGCCTATCTGTCCCAAATATGTGCATACTTTCCAGACACTTGAGTATATTTTGAGAGATTTCTCAATGTACTTTAAAGGAGAATGGTACCTACATCTTCCTTTGGTGGAGATATCTTACAATAACAATTTACACTCATGAATCCAAATTGATCCTTATTAAGACCTTTATGGGAAGATTTGCATAAAACGTGAATGTTGGGATGAAGTTCGAGAACAAAAACTTCAATATTTGGAAATGGTCTAAGAAATGATGGAGAAGGGTAAGACCATATAATAGCACATCCAAGATATATAGAGTCGAAAAAATAGCTATGCTGACAATAATCAATGATAACTACAGTTTGATGATGGCGACATAGTATTCCTCCACATATCTCCATGGATTAGGGTTATGAGATTTGGGAGTAAGGGAATTCGTAGTCCAAGGAACATCATCCCTTTTGAGATCCTTGATCGCATTGGGAAGTTATCTATCGACTAGCACTCCCACCAAACCTATCTCAAGTACATGATGTACTCCATATGTCCTTATTGGAAATTTATATACCAGGACCCTTCCATGTACACAACCTAGAGGTGGTACTATTGGAGAATGACCATTCTTATTAGAAGATTCATCTGAAGATAATATATCATAGAACAAAAATTCTATGAAATTATATGATTTCCCTTATCATGGTGTTGTGTTGAAATGAAAATTTTGAAGAAGCAACATTGGAAACGGAGGAAGTGACGAGGAAGAGTTACCCTAATCTGTTTTAGTGTGGGAGAAGGAAATTTTGGGGGGGAAATTTCTTAAGGGGGGAAGGTTGTAATGACCAGAACATTTGTGAATAAAATTCAGTTTATTTTAATCAAATGTCTTATGGATATAGAAATCACATGCACTCCTTTGGTTTTATTATATCCAATTGGATTTAAATGACTATCAAGTATTATTTCGATTTAAAATATATCTGTTTACTAGTGATCACATGACAAGTATAAATATAGGGATTAAAAAAAATCCTTTTTAGAATATAAACAGTAAGTGATGTCCTCAACTAATAGAATCATACCCTACGAAGCCCATCTATTGGAGTTTCTATGGTAGATAGAATTTCTGTGATTTTCCCTAAACCAATCCCAAGCCGAGAGCTAACATTCTAGGCATGATTGAAACCATTTATGGGAGATGTTTAAGCTCAACCAGATAACAACCCAAACCATGTTCACCAAATGTCCCCATGAAATCCCCACCATTTCACATTGTACTCTTAGGGTGTGTACTAGTGTAATAAAGGGATATGTTACAAGACCCATGAATTATGATTATGTGCATTATTTTTTATAGAATAATGAATATACTTTCATTCTATTATTGTTACTTTGTAAATGATTTCTAATGCACAAATAATATGTTTTTGAACATTCAATTTCAATTATGAGATCCATTTTGATGCATTAATAGATTTTTTAATTAAAAAATATTTTAACAAAATTTTATTATTAAATTAATTTTAATAAATAAAAATAATCGTATAATTTTTATGATGTCAAATGTAATTTTTGTTATGGTTTGAAAACTTTTTTTGTCAAAACCCATCAATTTTCAACTAATGTAAATTTTTATTTTAAAAGTGACAAATTACATATATAGAAAATTATTTAGAAAAAATTAAAAATTTATGGAGAATTTTTTATAATTTTCAAGGACAGTTGAATTTTTTAGTAAAAGTTAAATACCATAAAAAATTATAATGTATTTTATGAAATAATAATTTACCAATATTGATGTAATAAAATACTGTAAATGGTATATTCAAAAAAAATATGTTTTCACTTTCAAATAATGTAATTTTAGGTTTATTTGATTTATTTTATAAAGCCATAGTGTATTCTCTAAGACATATACAATATTTTATTATTTTAAAATCATTTCCTTGAAAGTTTGACTCACCTCCACATAAGTAAGGAAATTTTTTTAATATGTTCATACCTTATCATTATTAAATAATGTACACCACTCCCCTTTTCTAGAAACTATTTGAAAAAATCATGGTATAGTTTGTGGTTTAGAATATTTTAGTGTATAGTGTTCCAAACCAAAAAAAATAAAGAATCCCCCAACTTTACTATATAAACCCACCCAAGAACCTATTCCTCTTCACTAAAGAAATTTTTATCTCGACCAAAATATTACTTTTTATCCCTATGGTCCTCCGAATTCACCCATATGCTTCAAAAAAGCCTCTCCAATGCCTTTGGGATGACATATCCGTGTAAGGGATATGCATCAATCCTTTTTCTTCAAGATCATCTTTTAGGTCACACATTTTAATTATAATTTTCTTGATTTGGGATATTTTCATATAAACATCCTTACTACAAATATTATTTATATATTATTTGATATTCCTTTCACTCCCATTATTTTCCACTATGATCCTTTAAACCCACCCATACAATTCTAAAATTCTATAAGGGATTCTTCTCTTTTGATTTCCATTAAATAATTTTATTTTATATTATGCATCTAAATTACATTACACATTTTGGGATATTTTGTTTTATGATACCGTTACTATAAATTTTATGTATAATTTACAAGATATCCCTTTCCCTCTTATAAACCCAATTTATAAATTTTTATATGACGCTGTTAAGCTGTCAAAATTGCACTGTGATTTTTCTAGCCAAAATCATCATGTAGTGAATACCATACCAATACCTATATCAATGGCATTCAACTTTATCAACACATAAATATCAAAGGGTGAATTAAATTTTTGAATTGCGCATTACTTGATTGTGGAATAAATGATGATTCTGAATGAATCCATGTTATGTGATCTATGTGGAACACTTAAGAATTAGATTTAAATTATTCTAAAGGGTGTGCCCTGATAACACTCCAATGTATTGTGTAATGTTTAGTATCATGATAATTCATGTTGGAATACGTTTTTACCTGATTTCTCTATTTTATTTTTTTTCACCAAGTTGGGACATGGGTTTACCTATATTTCTTGTGTTAATTATCTAGTGCATAAAGTTGTTTCTACATTTCCATGTTATGATAATCAAGATATATCATGCCTTTATGTTCCAGTTTCTATTTTTATTCATTAATATACATATTGTTTAACATGTATTTTATTCTTTATTTGATTCATTTTTTACTCCCTTAATAGGATTTATAGATCACCATTTTTTATGTATGTATTCAGGTTATCCCATGCAATTCTATGTACAAAAGAATGTTGTGTTCATGTAAAAGAGGTTTTCAATAAAGAGTTGTATTTCATGTTTTATTTTTTATGTAATGTTTCTATGCCCCAAATATACTAGACCTATCAATCATACGAGTTGCATTAAGTAAATATTTATGTAAGAAATCATGTTTAAAAACGTAATAAAGACCTGTGTTATATATGCCCTTACTGGGATTTATAGCTCACCCATTTTTTATATATGTCACCAGGTCATCCCATGAAGTTTTAAGAATGATGGAATATTATAATAATGTTAAATATGTTTTTAATAATTCCAATGTACTTTATCTTTCAAAATTTTAATTTAATTTACATAATTATAGAAAGACACTATAATTCTCAATCTTCGAGGTTGTAATATGTGTGTTCTTATGAAATAAATCATGAATTAATGGGTAAAAAAGATAAGGGTTTTCATATAATCTCTCGCAAAAACCCCTTATGCCCCTCACATAAATGATAAATTTTCCAATTATAATTGTCCACGATTCCCGAACTTTATTGATTATGAAATATATTATAAAAATTATTTTAATATTTTTTTTGTTTTTTTGGGGCTTTGGCATCACTACATGGTGTCCGATCATTATAAATACAAATATATAATTATATATTTTTTATAATAAATGGAATTTATATATGTAAATAATTATTCATATATATATATATATTATAACAAATATATATATATATATATAATAATAATAATAGAAACAATTATTATTATAAATATATATTTATTTGTTTTTATTCTTCTTATTATTTTTTCTTTTTTTCTGTTATATGGTGAGACTGCTCAATCTCCTCCAACATCATATAAGTATAGATTGATGAGAACTTAGGATATATGGTTATTTCATTTTCAGGGGATAAATTTGGTTTGTTATCATGAGTATCAGTCATAGCTTCATTCCACAGAGGTTGGAAGATCTGGGATTGTGGTGGATTTCCAGTGGCAGGGCCTAGGTTTCTTCAGGTGGTTAAGCTTCAACCAGATATAGTATAGACATCTTCATCAAATGATAGTGGTTGGATCTTTGATAAAAAAATATGGGTACAGAAAACTGTGGTTGGAGGCCATCTTCTAGATATGTCTTCTAACAACATTCTCAAAAAGCCTCAATTATGATGGTTTATCAAGGAGCATGATATTTCAGCTTCCAGATTCACCTTGTCCAATGCAAGAAAGGTGATTTATTTTTCCTTGGAAGATTATAGATCAATTTTATTAGTTTTAGTGGTATGGTGATGGTAACCATGCATGGCAAGTTTTAAATGGAGGAGCATTGGTTTTTGTGATAAGAGCTCGTGATAGGCTAAAGATTATGGTGCGGTAAGGTGGTGTGGTGAGTTTAATGAATATGAATGGTAGGAATGATTTCTCATGGTTAGTATACTAACCATGAGGTGGGGGGGGGGGGGGGTAAAGTGAACACAAATATAGAGTAATTGATGGTAGGCATACCAAGATTTAGGATGCGATAGGTTATAAAAACAAGCTCATGGTTAGGTGGATTTATCTACATAGTAGGTATGAAATAGTTAGTATTTTAAATGTGACCCTTAACTTGTAGTCACTGTGCGTAGTCACTTAAGTGACTGTGATGTGTATCACATAGAAATAATTAAAAAATAAGAAATTTAATTTTAATTAGAAAAATAGAAAAGAAAAAAAAGACTAAAATAGTAATGAATTAATAATTTTAATAAACGGCACATATAATGAATGAATTAATATATTATACATAATAAATAAATAAAAACATTAAAATGAAATTATAATTTTAAGATAAATAATAAAGAAAAAAGAAAGATAAATAATTTTTATACAGAAAAAATAAATTAAAAATCATAAAAATAGGTTTAAATAAAACTAAATAAAAACAAATAATAATAAAAATATGAATATAGTGGCTAAAAATATAAATACGTATTATCATAATAACTTAAATAAATAGAAAAATAAATACTTAAAAAAATAACATTGAATATTTTAATTGTTTATGTTAAATTATAAAAAAAATATTTATTAAATTATCACCATTATTATAAAAAAATATACTTAATTATAAATAAATATTTAAAAAAATGAAAGAAATGCCTCACAAAATTTCCCAATACATAACTAGTGTCACTCTCTGAATATGAAATCAATTTTATTTATTTAAAATGTTTTTTTTAAAAGAAACAAAAATCTTGGATAATTTCTAAATTACTCTATATTCACACGAAAAAAATCCCTCCTTTGATAAAAATAAGCATTCTTCATAATGAATTTCACAAACTGTCTCATTTCTATTTCACATTTGAGTTTCAGTGCTACTTGTAAAAATTGATAGATATAAGTGGAATTAACACTTTAACAATAGAGACTATTATTTTCATTCTTAAATGGGTTCTAAAAAAATTGATTTTCCATTTTTAACATCATTTATCCAACTCAAATGATTATTAAATTAATTAATTGTTCCCTTGTTTAACTAGATTTACAATTTCCCTCACCTGAATAAAATCAAGTTTTGTTAGTATTTTTTTAAAATTTTCCCATACATGTATGTGTAGAGCACTATAAAAAAACTTATTTGATATGTATTTTGTCTAATAGATACACCAAAAACCTAATGTCTTAGATATTAATCACAGAATCCTAATTTATCATTTTCATATTGATAAACATGATTTAAATCATTATAATTTGAGTTTGCTCCATTAAGTGTTTTTTCAAAATCAGTTTGTTAAATAGGTTTATGTTTCAATTTCTAGTTTTCCAAAGTTATAATCCAAATTCTGTAAAAAATCTATCATATAACACTCACTTTCCATGTTCCTAAACATAAAATCAAAAAACAATATTACCAAAATAGTCAGTAATAACAAAATTCTAAAAATTTCATAATTTGTGTAACCCCTCAACATAGGAAGCAATTATCACCAAGATTGGAAAAATCATACTTTTTGAAAATGATATAATCAATTTATATTTACATATCTACTAAAATAATGCATGATTGGGTAGTATTTTGAAAAAAAATATTTTTTATGTAAACTCTATTAAATCATATATATTCTTAATTAATACCCCTCCTATACACTTCATTCTTAGCACTCTTCCCAATGTTGAGTCTCAATGTGGGAGACACAATTAAATAATTGATTCAAATAGATTTATAAATGTAGCATAGAAATGTTTTTGATTAATTTGGAGATAGGGAATCTGAAAAAACAACTTTTTCCAAAGGAAAATTGTTTAAACACAAAATAAAAAAATAAAAAAATCCACACTAACCACTACTAGAAAATAAAAAATAAATTTTTTTTCTACATGTTCATTAATTTAATTACTAAAAACAGGAAAAACATTTCTCAAATCAGCTCAAATAGAAACATGGTAAATAATGATGCAATAGAAATAATTATTTTTTTAGGGTGAAAACCCCATTTTAATTTAATCTCAACATAATTTTCATATTTGTAGAAATATATACGAGATATTCCTATTATAGAAAAAACATTAATAGTTTTAAGAAATAAAATTCTAAGATATCCCCTAACATAATTACTAGAATTTTATAATAAAAATAATTGAAAATGAAGAAATTAAATCTAACACTTTTGTGGTACATAAGTGTTTTATTTTATTAGGTAACCCAAATAAAGCCTCACTTTGGATTCTTTATGTATGTTTCATAGCTGCTGAGTTATAGTTTCTAAAAATATACACATATGAATAAATGATTCTTAATTTTGAAATTCAATGTAAAATATATCAAGGAATAAGTTTGGGAGTTTGATTATATAAATTTCGTTTTGATGATCATTTTTTTATTTAAATGGTTTCCACTTTGAATCAACAGCCTAATTTTGTATTACAAGAAAAAAACTCAGTTAAAAATCACTATTAAAATAAACTAAATATCAAAATAGGATAATATTTGTATAACTCTACATGGGGTGCTGTGTTTTTATTTTCCATAGCTGGAAAGTCTTTTCATCAACTCTAAAATGATGTTTGTTATGGATTATTCTCTAAGAATATCAACATATAATTCCATCTAACATTGGTACCTTATAGGTTTTTGGTTAACTCTTGTAAGATCCTCCTTAATGTATCCCCCTCCGTGTATGTGAACTATTTGAGGATCAATGGAGAAGAAAATAGGATATAAGGTCACATCCCTTCTTTAGCTTGAGGGTGTGGTTCATGGGTTCTAAAACTATAATTATAGTATGAACAAGTAATACTTCATTAAATTCTAATGGTGCATCATCATCCTCTTTAGACCCTGCACATATATAAAATACCACTTCATCAACTTTAGTAACTACCATACATAATTTTTCAATAAAAAATTGGAGATCCGTCATTTCCTTTGTATGTCAATGTTTCTTCAGAATCTCTAAGAAATGAAATAGTATGAATGACCCTTCAGAAACTATGTAAGGAGAATCGACATTATCATTATCTAAAAACGAGTTATAATCAAATATAATTAATTCTCATTTAAAAAATAAATTCACCATGATCTTGTCATCATGTTCTTATTAAATAATATATGGTAATCTTGTGATTATGTTTGGGTTTTGAGTGAGGTGGTAAACCTATACCATCTTCCCTTTAAAATAGGACACCTTAGGTTTTGGGTCTTCAAAGATAAGTTGATAATCTCATAAGATGGATTATTCTTTTTAGTTAATGTAAAATCATCAGAGTACTCAGAACAGAAAAAATCATCAAATGCACTGATGTAAATAAAATGATTTTATAAATTATTTTCATATTCTATACTTTATGCAAATCCAACATCATTCCATCCCTTAGAACATGTTTTTACAATTTTGATCATGAAATTCCGGTTACGGATAAAAGGTACTTTCAGGATTGAAAATCGAAAGATTGATATTTTTTATTTTCTTTTCTCTTATCCTCTCAGTTTATTTATAAAATGTTTGTCTAGGGGTTTCTAGAGTTATGCCTCATTCTTTTGTTCATCATGATCTAGATAAGTAGCTCCAAAAAAGTTCAAAATTTTATTTGTATCCAGAAGGTCCTTCTTGGTATGTTACTTTCCATCTTGATCCATTTTTATTTGATCAAATGTTTGTGCATATTGTTGTTTCATTTAATGTTATACAACCATTTTAGCATCTTATATCTCTCAAAAATATTTTTATTGAAACAAAAATTTAAATAATTCCATATCCTCATTAATTTCATGAATAAGAGAGTATTCAAATAGTGAATCTACCAAGGAAGAATCAATTTAATTTTTTTATTTAATCTCTTTGTTGTTTTTCGTGTTTGTTTATTTTTTTGAAAATTGGGAAATCTACAAGGAAAATATTTATTCCCTTAAAAAGACTCAAAATTTGACATCGTCTTTGTTGTGGGGATGGCCAAATAGAAATTAATAATCCCTATATATTAAAGAGTGGCTAACCTCATGTTAAATATCAAGGAAGATGTATTGGATGCATTATGGGTCTTCTATAAACACTTTTTTTGTTTTAATATTATTTTGAATGAGGAAATTAACATCACAAACAAATTAAAAGAAAAAAAGAGTTGATAAAAAAAGAAAAAAACTTGAGTGAGGATGTGAAATAGAATGAAGGAGATGGAAGTAATGTAAATGTGATCAAAAATAATTTTATAACTATTTATCTCTCTACTGCCTATCATTGATATAAATATTAATACCAAAACTAGTTAACCTCACCACAAATGTGCACTCTATGTCTCGACATAAAAACCATTTTATCCTTAAATAGTGAATAGTCATGTATATAATTCCTTCTAATATAGAACATTCTCCCAAATTTGAAATGATTCACATATTCAATATAGAAACTCATAAAATATCTTCCATTAAGATTTTATCACCAAAAAAATAAAAAATAATACAACCACTATTCAAATTACTTATCGATCATCTAGGAGAATATGAGAAAAAAATTTCAAGGTGAAGGGAGTATAAAAACATTGTAGTGAAGGATTATGAGGTCATATGTCCTCAGTTCAAGATTTAAATTTACAAAGAGTGGAGAAGAAAGAAATGATAAAAAATATATCAATTCTTCTAGATTATTTGATTCTTAAATCTTGGAACTATCTCCTGAAATTAGTCCTTCATCACTGATGTTTCAATATCATAGAATAATTGGAGGAAGAAAAAACAAAAATGTATTTACAATCATAGTAGAATAAAATTACAAAATAAAAAGAAACAGGGGATGGGGACATGGTGAGAAAACAACCCAAGTACCACCAATCTTGAATTCTCCCCAATATAGAAGAAAACCTCATATTTTTTTTAAATAACTGGATGTGAAGAAGAATGATATCCTAACAAATGGGCAGTGAAAATCGAGGTGGCATGATAGAAGGTTCTTGTCACCAAGTTCCATTGAAGTCTTAATGAAAATATCGAATCTCTTCCAATGAAAAGTTATTCCCATTAAATAAATGGCACAATACCCCACAATCACTAATCTTACCAAATTCTTATAAACAATAGAAAAATGGATGTTAAGACTTTCTAATTTTTTGGGCTCAGACATCACTAGTTGATATTAGAGAATTATATATATAAAATTATAGTTGTATTCATATTAATATATATATATATATATCTAAATATATTTATAGAAATATATATTATTACCATTATTATATATATGTATTATTATAATAATTATAATTATATATGTATTATTTCTTATTTATTTATTTTTTCATTTATTTTTCTAATAGCTGGAGTGGAAGCTCGATCTCTTCTTTCCCACATGATCATATTAGAAAGGGATCATGTTATGTGGGTTGGTCATATTTAGGAAGAAGCTTTGGTTCATTCTCATGAGTGGCTATCTTTACTTCATTCCCCCTACGGCTGAAAGATCTACATTCACGGTGGACATACAGTGGAAGGTAATGGGTTTCTTCCAGTAGTGTAGCTTCAACCTGATCATGTCTCAACATCTTCATAAAAATGAAGTGCTTTGATATTTGACTAGTGAAGTTGGATTTAAAAAACCATGGTCAGATCCATAACCAATAAATCATTTGGAAATAACTTTTTAGACAATCATCGATTTCGATAGTTCATTAAGCGGTGCATAAGGATGAATTCCAAATTTATTTTCTCTTGTGCAATCTTATTGATTCATTTTCCCTATAAGGAATTGGCTATAATGTTTTTATGTGTATTGGTATAGTGATTGTGGTTAGACATGGCTATTTGAAAATGTGGGAGCATAGGTTTTAATGAGAAGATCTCACAGTAGGATGAAGATGGTTTTGAGGTAAGGTGTTATGGTGAGTTGATTGGATAGGGATGGTAGGTAAGATTTTAAACAATAGTATACTTACCATGAGGGGGTGGGGGTGAAGTTACAATGCAAGGTATTTTCTTTATGGAAGCCATGTGTAGCATGAGGATATGGTAAGTTCCATAAACCAGCACATTGTTGCATGATAGGTATGACACAGTGATTATAATGATCGTGAACCTTCACCTGAAGTCACTTTGCATGGACACATATGTTACCATTCCATGTATCTCTAAGAAATAATAAATTAATAATAAGTTAAATTTAAATTATTATAATAGTATAAGAAATTAATTTAAAACAAATATATATGAATTATTTATATAAAAAAAATTAATTGTTGAATTAATTAATTTAGTACGTGAATTAAATTAAAAAAAATCCAAAAAATTAAATTTGTTAATCATATAAAACAATTTAAATAATTATAATAAACTGTTAAACATTAAGATAAACTAAAGGAAAAAATTTATTAGTTTGAACTATAATTGGAGAAAATAAAATAATAAATATTAATGAAATTGATGGCATAAAATATGAATAATAAATATCCAAATAAATTAAATAATCAAAAACAGAAATACATGATACAATAATTATAACTCTTTTAATCATTTACAACAAATTTATAAGTACATTAAATTAATAAATTAAAAATATTATTTTGATAATAAAAGTTAAAATAATTATGTGAAAGGACGTGAAAAAAATAAATAAATTTCATATCAATTATCAAAA
The DNA here is from genome assembly GCA_963277665.1 of Viscum album. NCBI lineage: Eukaryota > Viridiplantae > Streptophyta > Magnoliopsida > Santalales > Viscaceae > Viscum > Viscum album. The sequence goes on from OY728123.1 coordinate 1,562,749,825, forward strand.
TCACTATATGGTCTTAATAAAGAACCTTGTTCTTGCTATGATATACTTCATTATTTTTATTGAAAAAATTATTTTTCAAAACATCAATTAGATCTTAATTTTTCTATTCAAATAATTTAAAATAATATGTTATAGTTCAAATTTAGGTTGATGATATTGTTTCTGGATCTTAAAATGATCTTCTCTACTAAATTTTATAAAACAAGACTAAAAGTGAGTTATAAATGAGTGTAATAGAGAAATATATCCTTCTTAAGACATGGAAGTTTTCAATGACATGATGAAACATTTTTTAATCAATTTAAATATGCTAATGATTTTAAAAAATATGTTTTCTATTGATTCTTCTAAAAAATTTAAAACCTCTATGAGTATTATTTTAAAATTAGATTATGTTTTTACTGATGTATTTTTACTATAATTTATTTATAGGTATGATTAGAAGTTTATTTCATTTAACTTCTTCATAACCAAATATTATGTTTAGTTTTTGGTTATGTGCTTGATTTCAGTCAAATACTAAAAAAATCTCATATAAAAGATTTTAAGAATATTATTAGATATATTAAATCAAATTCAAATTATATATTATTTTATTATAGACATGATTGTTTTTATTTTATTTGTAAATATTGCTCTAATTTTGGAGCCTATTGACTAGATATAAAAAGCATCTCAGGAATGTGTCAATTTTTGGTAAGAATTTAGATTCATGGTGTTCAAGAATTTTTTTTTGCTATATCAACTACTAAAAGTGAGTATATTTCAGGTGCATCATGTTTCAATCAATAATTATGCATTAAACAAACTATTTTTGACTATGTTTTTACTTTTTAAATGATTCTTTTTTACTGTGATAATTACTCAACAATTTTTTTTATAGAAACCTATAATGCATTATATAATTAACCATATACACATGTTCTTTAATTTTCTATGATATTATGTTAATAATAGTGACATTATTTTAGAATAAATTCTAAATAAATATCAATTTGATGATATTTTCCCATAACTATTGGATAATGAAAATTTTGGGAAACTAAAATTTTAGCTTGCTATGTAAGAAATTTAGTTTTAAAATTTTATTTTCTTTTTTTTAACTTTCATTTACATGAAATTTTCAAAGGGGCACATATATATTTTCATATATCAGATAATAATATTTCTTAAATACTAATATTTTTTTTTAAAAATAAAAGGTGGTGTAATTTTTTGAAATATTGTTTAGGTTTAGTAATTTTTAAAAAGGGGTATTTTTTAGGGAGTTTGTTATTTATTATTGTTATTTAATGTTTTGGAATTTTAAAAACCCTTTATTATTTTATGTGAAAATAATTTTTTAAAATCTATTGTTATTATATATGGAGTTTAATTGATTAAATCTTTATAATTTTAATTTCATATAAAACATAATATGTTTATCTTATATTTATTTGACAACAATAAAGTATAAATCAATCTCTAATATGTTTTTATTTTGATCCAAACATATTGCATAGATTTGTTTTCCACATATATTATTTTGTGTATGGAGTTTTTAAATCTGTTTTCAATATATTATTGGAACAAGTTTTATATTGATTTTATTCTTGTGGAACATATTTATTTTGAAATACAATAAATTTTTTGACATTTCATTAGACTATATGGTTGTCTGAATTGGTTATTTAAGTTGTCTAAAAATTTCACCAATTTTTAGAAACACATCCAGAAGACTAAAATTTCCAAAATAATTTATTATTATTTATTTTATTAATTTCTCACATGATACATGTCAAAATCAAACAATGTGTTATATTGGGAAATACATCACATTTATCTACATCTAATTCAACTAAATAAATGATGAATCTTTCGTATGAACCCTTAAAAAATCAGTAAAGTACAACACTAATTTTATAATTTTTTGTACACTTTTTAGATCATGTTATTTAATGTTTTTAAATCATATATTACTCTATTGATATCATATTGGAGCATTAATTGATCCACTGTGTGTCAATTGAAATTATTTACACATAAGTACACCTTATAAAATGTTAATTCTGATGTTGAAATAGGAAAAAAATTATCTGAATTCTTTGATCATAATTTTTAGAGGTTTTTTACTTTTTTCATTTCAACCTACCTTGAGTATTTAGATTAAAAGGGTGGGTATTCATATAATCATATAGTGATTATTTGTTGATCCTAAAGTGATAACATTTTAATACAACCTTGAATCTTTAATTAACCTACCATGAACAGTTAACCATCTTGTGAGCTTTTTCCACTTGACGCACTCAACTTACAATAATAAAATAAAGCCACAACTTCTATATACAACCTACAACACGTGTATGTTTTCCATTCTATAATGAAGCCGAGATCTTTACTCTCTCACATATACCTAAAGGTACCAAAATAATGAGCCATAATCAACCACGATTAGTTTCTAAAACATTATTCTTACTTTATTAGTCTAAAGTTGAACCTTCCCTTCACACAATTTGTGTTTTATTTCTCAATTATCAAAAACATTAGAATCATAGAATAATACAATTAATGTATAGTGATATGTCGAAACAATATTTTTAGAGGTTTGAAGGTATACACATATACGTGAACTCAATATCCTCTTATAGGTTAAAGAAAATGATGAAAATTGTTTAAATGTAGATTATATTAAATGATGAAACATGAACCTAGGATGGATGCAATGTCATACGCCATGAATTACACTATATTATAAGAATCCATACTAACTAAAATCTACCATATATTGAAAATTTACTGGAAGTTTATCATTCATAATATTTTAGGGGAGTGACATTGCTTCAAACATTGAGTGGAGTTACTGCATGGAATAATTATTCACAATGTATGTTTTTCTACAACACACAGTAACTAAAACAACCGAGAAATGATTTATCAAGTGATTTTGCATTCGCACTTTCAGTATTATGACCAGACGATATATAAAGTGACCCGATATTATTTTTTAGATGGTCAATATACTAATCACATGAAAACAGACCATATGTTATGTATACTAACCACATGTTCTTTTGGTGTGGATGGGCTATTCCACATGTTAATTTTTATTCATCAATTTTTAATTTTATGTATTCTCTGTTTCACATTATGTTTTCATACTCTGATCAACTGCACAACTATTTTAATTCAATTTAATTTTTTTGTTAAATTTTAAAAATCATATAAATTTTATATAATCAATGAAAAGTGTTATTATATTAATTTAATAAATTTTAAATATGATATATGTTTATTAATTGTTTTTGTGTAACACTAAAAACATGTACTTGGAATATTTAAGTATTTATATTTTCTATTAATTTCACTGCCTTATTATTTTATAAAATAATATTTAATGACATTTAAATTATTCAAACATATTTCATAGTATTTAATGAATTAAAATTAAATAACTTAATTACTATGCTCTACATGTAATTATAATCCATTTTAAAATTTTATTCTAAATAGTCATATTGTCTTACAACTTTTACGGGATTTATTTAACATTGTATTGTGGAGGATTTTTGACTCATTTAATGGGTAATTAAAAATAGTTTGAATAAGTATTTAATTTTATGAATTCAAAAAATATATGTTATCATTATTATCGATGAAAATTGGCTCTCCACCGAAGAATTGTTTAACATGAATTTTAATTATTTTACCCAGATGAAGATTGGTTTGTTGGTTTTTAAAGATTCTATTTAAAATATTTTGACATAATTCATTGTTTTATAGTGAGAAACAATTTGAGAAAAAATATCTTTTGAGAGACAAATATCGACATTGAACATTGAATTCATGTGCGATCAACAAGCAATCTACTAGAAAATATCCCATCCTGAACAAAAACGTATATGGCTATTAATTTCTTGATGAGAAATCCACATTTCTTAAGAATGAGTACCTAAAATGTAATTATTTATCTTATAATTATTCCTAGTTTATTGTGTCTGCAACACTTCTTCTTATCTTTTAAATAGAATCTTTTTTCTATTTATACATTTATATAAAAGCATCTATTCTTCTATTCTTTGGGTTATGACTCTCAGATAATATATTTAGGACCATTTTGGTTGTGACCCCCCATATTCTAAATTAAATTCTATATTTGTGTTATGAATCCCTATACAAAATTATCTTAAGGATGGTTTTCCATACACTTGGTAAAAAAATATTTTATAATTATGTTATGATTTACATTAAAAAACTAATTGTTTTAGAATGTATCTCTCTCTGAGTAGAGAGGTATAAGATTGATCTAGGAACAATTTGGACTGAACTATTATATATATCCTTATCTTATCCAATTTATTTATGATACAAGTAAACTCTAATAATTATGTTTCATAATTAATTTATATAATTAATATATTTCATTAAAATTTTAATATAGTGTATTTACCCCCTCTAGACCATCATCTTTTACCATTTGAGATCCAACAATATAAATAACTCATCCTCTCCTCACAAACTCTAAAAATTTGGATTTTTATTATCTATTTAAACATAATTAATATATATTAGTCACTCCTATTTAATTTAGCATTGGATAATTTAGAATATAAAGGCCGGAGGTGTGGACAAAAATTTAAATTTATGGTGAACAAAAGTAACAGAATGTCCAAGAATTAAAATGTTTTCTTTATAGAGAAAGACCCTATTGAATTTCCAAACCATGAAGTAAATGATATTGAGGGAGGATAAATACAATGATAATATATGTTAATATTTTGTTAATAAGGGACACATTAACAATAAAATTACCTCAATTGAGACGATGTTTTAAGCTTCATGTGTATTAGTTATTGTGTTTTATATTTCAATTTTTAGAAACTAGGAATTAGGTAAAACTTTTAATTCTCACATTTCTATAAAAATGAATGAAAAACATAGATTATAAAATATTAGTATAGATGAGGTGGGTTTTTTAGATACCAATGTATTAATATTTTTTTATCATTCCAAAACCGTGTTTGGTGTTACTAGTAATGAGTATGAGAATTATGTATCTAAGAAGTATAATGGGAGTGGAACAATTTTACAAGTAATATATTGGGATGATATATTACCTATAGTAAATAAAATACCAGTAACACAATTAGTTAATATTTTTTGAATAAATTATTCTCAACATAGAGTTAGGTGAAGTGAACTACATTCTATGGATCAATATCAATTGAGATAGATCTAAGATGATTTTTAGACAATATCATTGTATATATAATGAAATGGAATTTAAATGATATAACATCAAACAATACATGAAAGGATTGTTTTATGTAACACATTAAATAATAAAATTTATGAAAATGTGGCCTCCAACCCACGTACTGAGTGAATGAATAGGAGTAATCCCTTATATGTTAGTTATTTGGTATATCAGGTGTATAATTTAATATACTAGGATTGATATTTTCTACACCTTTAAAATCTACGAATGTTTGAATATTAACTACAGTTTCCACATTGGTCAGTATTAAGTAAAATTCAAATGTACCTTATGTTCCAAAAATTGCTAGAGATGAGGAATTGGTTGTGAGTAGATATATATATTCTAGTTTCTAAATAGATAAAAATGATCTTAAATAAAAAAATGTGCATGAATGTTTCTATATTAGATTTGTTTTGAGTGGTAAGAGTTATAAGAATAAAATGGTCACTAAATCTAAAATAAAATCCTTTTACATTATAGGTTCAAACATCTAACATTGAATTTTTATTGCTAGTTGGAAAATCCCAAAATAATAAACAACAAAACAATTTCAAGGAAGTATAATGTAATCAAGGCTGGGAGAATATTCTTTAACAAGGATACAACACTCATGAAGAAGCGACCCCATGTTAGAAAGTAATAAAAATTGGTCTTCATTAGCCACCTGATAAGCAAGGAAATGTGGCACTCTATTCACCTCCCATCATGTGTGATAGATGGTTACCCGCTAATCAAGGATTCTTGTGAATTTTTGGATGATATAGATAATGGACCAAGGAACCTTGAGATTACCCAATGGAAAACCTAAGATCATGGTAGAGTAAGTTTCAATAGATTCCATCTTGATGTTGTGAAGATTAAAAATTTTGATTCCCTTCCACATTGCCTTTACCTCTTCTAAAAGAGAGTCACCATTTCCAAAACCGATGCTAAAAGTAGGAAGAACTGATACTTGGTGGTCACGACCACCCTCTTTCCCTGCATGACACCATTAGAACAAGATCCATCAATGTTGAGCTTCAATCCAGAGATTTGAGGTTTCCAACACACCTAATTACCAAATCTAGTCTGAGTTTGGGTAGATGGTGGATAACATGAGGCATCCATAAGCCTTATAAGTGAAGATGATCCTTTCCACCTTATACAAAGAGGAAGTAAGTCAGCCACCAAACTTTTTGATTTCACCACCATCCCCATTTGAGAGCTATAAATACATTCGTGAGGACTATAGTGAATAGAATTCCAAATACTCCAGCATCCTATATCCATTTAAATTTCCCTTTCCATCCATTATTGCATGTTGTTCCCTTCCACTAAGAACCAATCATGTAGAAGAAACCCCGAGTTATTTCCTCACACACCCAGGACGAAGAAAAATCCTAGGGTTGCCCACATAGCCTCTACTTATTCACTCTAAAAGAATATATTCATGGAGATTTCATCTTTATGATTCCCATAACATAAGAATTTTGAAGCTAAATATATACCCTTGTTCCTAACATGATCATCAGTCATTAGGGCCCGGTGACACAGCTACCACACTAATAAATAGAATTTAGTAGGAAATATCATTGCACCCGAGAACATCACTCTAGACATTTTTCATATCGATCGACTGAGAAAGCGCTCAGTATCCCTTCAAGTGCATGGATATACAATTTTTTTTCAAGTGAATGGTTTTTGACATAGAATTGTAGATATTAAAAAACATTAGTATTAAAATATTGTAAAATTGGTTCCATCTAAATAATTATGGTCAGATAAATGGATAAATCCTTCATTTCAAAACTACGAACTCTTCATATATTTTTCTTAATGGAATAAAAAAAATTAATAGATTAAATATATAGGAACACCTGGTAGACACACTGGTGAGAGGAATACATTATTAGAGGAATGACTATAATGTAAGATAAAGTATAACTATTTTTTAACAATTAGGTCTCAGGAAAGTGAGAGAATATTAGATTTAGTTCCCAATTACCAAATAAATTATTTTATCCCAAGAATATATATATATATATATATATTCTTGTAAAATAATTATTAGTATTTTTTATAACATTAATATGATAGTATCTATAGAGCATTTTTCATTGAAAATGGTTATAATCACTTCCAAATTATAATAAAGACATAAAGATGTTACAATTTTTATAAAATATGTATTACAATAAAGATACATCTTTCTGATATGGAACTGAGGATGTTTGACTATTAGTTGATAGAGGATCATAATAATTAAGCCATATTCCCATCATGTATGCATGTGGTGATATCCAGGAATGAGAGGTCATGTAGAGATAATTTTTAATATAAATTCCAAATTTTATGAGTTTATAGATGTACCTATAAATTAATTTTTGTATTATTCCCTATACATGATTTTATTATTAATCTGTTTCCAGAATCACATACTTAGATACATTCATATAATCCACAATGACATACTCCCATTATAGGTTTATATCTATTTGGTGTTTTATAAATGATATAATATTAAATAAATGTTTATGAAATAATTTCTTTCATTCTATATAAATAGAAATGTGTTATCTGACCATTTAATAGACACAACACTATCTTACTATATCTATGGAAGAAGTAGTTTGTAACAATGATCATTTCTTAATTTCAAAGGAAAATAAATTGAGCATATAGGGCGATGAAACATGTATGCATCATTATTGTTAAGATATTAGTTGAAAAGGGAATTATATTATATATTACCATTCATATAATGGTGTTTTAATTTTCTCCTTTAACATTATTCACTATATATTCCTTGATATTTTTCTAGAAATTGGTATTAGATTTTAGGTATGTTCACCTATTTTAAATTTATAATGTGGAATAAAGGACCACAAAAAAGTATATATAGAAACAAATTATACTATATTGAATTAATATTTGAGAATAATTTTATTCACTAGTTTGGGGTATATTATTTATTCAAAAAAGATATCCATTTTTGGAATAAGTATGTTTAATTTTATCTCTTATTTAATTATTAAAATTTGTTAAAAAAATATTTATCCATTAATAAGTTTCCTAAATTGATAAATATACATTTTTATTTAAATATATAATTATAAAAATAATATTTATTTAAACAGTCAGATATTCAAATGGTGTTCTTGAGAATTTAATATTTTTTAATAGGATATGGATAGAGTTTAAGGATCTAATGGAAATGATATATTATATATAGTATCTCGTAAATAAATAATGAATAATTTTTGTATTAAAGGATATTACAATAAACACACATCATGGGTTATAATATTAATAATAATACTTTTATTATTATTTTAAATGGGGAATAACATAAAAAATAATAATTATTAATGGCCATTAAAAAATTATTATTATTTTTCATTATCTGCATATTTTAAATGATATCACATTTCATTAAGATGTGGTGACATAATGGAGACACATCCTCTAGAATTATCTTAATTCCGAGATAGAAATATTTCATTCCACCCTATCAAGAATCTAGAGAGTGAACAAGATATTAGTATTTTGATCGATGATGAAAGGCCGAGAGAACACATTTCTTATATGCATGTCCCTAGAGTATCAAAATCATTTTTTAGAGATTCATGGATAATTTTTTCAAACATTTAAAGGAATACCCCTATGCATTTTCCTCAATAGTTACATCATGGTTGAAGTAGTGATAGATTTTTATCATGGTTTTGATTATGTATATTTTTAGGGATAAAGACAATATTTATATAAATTAATTAAAATTAATTATGTTTCATAAAATAAGGATATTTTGGAAGAATTGTTCTTGTTAAGGGAATTTATTTATTTATATATATGTGAAGTAAAAAATTATAAAAAATACAAGAGAATTCTCTGTTATCTAGAACAAAAAAATTAGTATAAAGGATTATAAAATAAGAAACGAAAAATGATAGTTAGGAACCTTTCTTAGTCCCTAGATTTGAAACCATCCCATTGAACCATATAATATCTTATTAATTGGTGTGGTATCGTAGGTCATATAAACACAGGTGATGTAAATATAAGAATAATTGGATTTTTGTGAGGATTATGTGATATATGAATGAATTTTTAAATTAATTATAGAGATATCTTAATAAAAAATATTTCACGTGAGGGAAAATTTTCTAATCATCGAAGATTATGGCTAGTTGGATATATTTAATGATTTAGGGGATAAAATGTTTTCTCAAATTCTAAAATTTACAAACCTTCTTAAAAAAGGTATTACATATTGAGAAAATATAAATTTAATTATTCAAAAATTTATTCCATATCCTGTTTACCACTTTTCCCTTACATTATATTAAATTAATTTTTTTCAGTGTTTTTAGTTTTAAAAAATATATTATATACACCTTCTTAATTAATTTTGTTATTTTTTCAAAATTTTAATCATCATTAAGAAATTTGATTAGTAAGCTGGAAAATGTAATCTCTTATATAATAAAAAATATATATAAAAATTATATTTTCAAAATAAAAACTATATTTTTTAAGAGTTATTGTATATATATTTCTCATCATCACATAATTATTCTATAAATTATAACTGTTTATTAATTCTTTTGAAAAACTTTATTTTCAAAATATAATATATCATCCAATTTTTATATATTTATTACTTATAAAAATCAATGTAATAAATATCTATTTTATAACAATCATATAATTAAATACACTATCGATGATTACATTATCAGGTAATTCAACAACTTATCACGAGAATACACACACACACTCCCACACAACAAATGACCATCTAATAATCCAATAAAAAATATACCTTCATACTCCAATCATTCTTTCTCTGAAATATTTATCCTCAAAGGACTCAAATAATCAATTATTTATAATAATATTTATATCAAATATTATTTTTCTTTAGTATAATAAATAATTAATTTCTTACATTTTCCATATTTATTTAAACAAATATGTTTAATCATTAGCATTTTAGAAATTATCCATTACAATTCCGTGATTACCTTTATACTCAACATCTAATAGTTTTAATTTTATATTTATTGACATTAAATAGTTTTGAAAAAGAAATAATAATTTATTACTAATAAAAATGTAAGTTAAATATTTTTTTTTAAATTTCATTTATTGAGGTCATATTTATGATATTTTATTTTTATTATAAAATCAAGATATATGTTCATGTAAGAAAAATAGAAATTAAACTATTTCTAAAACTACTGTATAAAATGTATATATATTTTAAGAGCATTCATAATTATAAGAAAAAGTATATTTCTTAAATATATTATTAATTTACAAATAAGGGATATTGGTTATTTATGAAAAAATTAATCTACACCTCAGCTTGATATATATATAAAATGACAATTCTATATATCTAAAAATACATTTCCATTTGAAATATAAAAATAAAATTCCTTAATTTCATTTTAAAAAATTTCTTTATGTACTTATATAAAAAACATTTATAATATTTCCTCATTTCATCTTGAAAATTTATGACATGTTTTTTATAATTTTCTTTATTTCAAAAAGTATAATTGAAATCATGACTATTATTAGAGACCATGAGAAATTGTATTTTAAACATATATTGTATTTTTTATGGTTATTTTCAAATTCTTATTGTACTAAAACTGTATAATGTATCCACCAAATTGTTAATTATTATATTTCATTGAAAAAATAATGGATATTTGGTATTATTTGTAATTACCTACACCTAGATGCCACTCAATAGTGCCTAGAGCCCGATCGGTCACATGGACTCATGTACATCTTCCAGTATACCAGAGGCTGGGGATTAGTTGTGATGGTCTAAGAAGGTGATAGTGCGGAGACTATACCCTAATGTTAGAGTAGCACAATGGAAAAATAAATTAATAAATTTCTGACTACAACATACGATAACAATAATAACTGATGTAAAAGGATTTCTAATTCCAATATAACGATATGTATGCATGTTTATATAATGATAAATTCTAAATAGTAGAAATAAAATAGGTAGAAGATGAAGTATAATGCACAAATAAGAAAAAGCAACAAAATCCCTATGGGTGATCTCCAGAAGAATCCTGAGTCCCATCCTAGTTCTGTTCTCCTGAATCCAAAGTACTAGTAAAATAATAGAAACATGTTTCCATAGTCATATGAAAAAAAGGAAAACTTGGGTACCCCATGGAAATGGCTACCTAATAAGGGTGTCAGACATAGTCCCAGTAGGAAACCATCAAAGGTATGTTCCATCTAGTTAGTAAATATATATACCAATAGTGGGTAGGTAAAAATATAACAAGTAAAGTATATACTCGAGAGTAAACATCCTAAAACACCAGGTTCTATTTTCATAACAAAGTCATTTAAACATTTATTTTTAGAACTATGTCTCTGATTTAATATTCAAGACTCGACATTTTTAATCAATTACAATCAACCATTCAGCTCATATAACATATAAGACCCGAGAACCGACATGTATCTCAACTTCCCACATGATGATATAATAAAATATGCCAAAACAATTCATCTATAATGAAAATAGAAGACTAAATCCATTAATATTATCTGGCTTAGAAGACAGGTCATTTAACTCATTTCATTTATTATTTAATATAGAATTTGCGCCCATCCAAGGAATTACAATGTTGGAATCTAGGTATTTCTCTAGTTATAATATCAAAAAAAACCATACAAACCCATCCAAGGAGAATCTATTAAGAACCTTGGTATCAATCTTGGTATGGCATGATGCTTCTTACAACCGAGTTCGTTCTCAACAGTCCACTAATGGATCCCGAGTATCACCCATGACAAAAACGATCAAATGCCCTTTGATTCCATCCATGGAATTTTCAAATGAACACATGTATCACTTGGCATATAAGTTAGGCCTCAGTGAGGCCATACATGGATCCCCTCATTTGAATCCATGTATCACCCATGGCATAAAAGATCAAATTCTATTTGAGTCTTTCCAAGGAATTCTAATGTGAATCCATGTATCACTCGACATATAAGTCAACCCTCAATGAGTTTTTATATAAAATCCTTCATTTGGGTCCATGTATCAACCATAACATAAAAGATCAAATTCTTGTTTATTTCATCCATTAAATTATTAAATTAATCAATGTATCACTCTGTGTATAAGTCAATCCTCAATGATTATGTCCATGGAATCCCTCAATTGGATCCATGTACAACCCATGGCATGAAAGATCAAATTCCCTTTTAGTCTGTCCATGGAATTCTCACATGAATCCATGTATCACTCAACATATAATCAAAGACTCAAATAGTTCTTCCATGGAATCCCTCATTTAGATCCACATATCACCCAAATAACATAACAATTTAATTAATTCATTACCATTTAATCAAGTTCAATTAACATTCCAAAGTCAAATCCAAGAGCAATCCAATTAAATATCACCTAAAATGGTGTTCCATGTAAATGGACAAGAATAAGAGGCTTTCCATCCGACCACTCAAACAAAAATTTCAATATATAAATCATTAAATGCATAAACAAGTCAGTACATGACATGAACATCATTAACTCACTTGGGAAATTCTTTATGACATTCTTCTCAAGAAAAAATTAACTATTACATAAAATAGTTTTTATCTATATCACATGTTAATAACAATGAAAAAGGATAATTTATGCAAAATCCGGCCTGCCATGCTTCAACATGCTAAAAAAAGACAATTTCCATTGGTCATGGTCATCTACTCCTTCCCTTTAATCAATTCAAAATGAAATTCAAAATTTATATTGTAATTAAATTTACAATTCCACTAATAAACCACACAACCGATTTTATTTACAAATAATTATTTTAATCACATTCCAAGGAATAGGGTAAAAGGGAACATAAACAGGTTCCAATTCCAAAATCCATAAAATGTGCATTTAACAACCAATACCCAAAGGGGTGATTCATGTTTGTGGTATTGAACCTATAACCATTTATTAGTGAGCTTCATTGAATTAATAGGATTCTCTTATCAATTATTGGATTCAATTTAATTTATGTGATACCTTGAAATTGGGTGTGCGAAAAAATGACAAATATACACAACTCAACATTATGTGATTGGCATGTAACCAACTACCATAGGTTTCTAGTGGAAAACTCATATGATATCACCTCTTGATTCGACTCTGATTGGGAGAAAAATGAATAACTAATGAAGTCCTAAAAAATAGGATAAAATAGTATTCACCTAAATATAAAATCTGATACCAAAATAAATGAGGAATGATACAAAATGAAATAATATCTCACCAATGTGGATCCATAGAGACTACTGGCACTCGAATCGGGCCTCAAACAATGGAGATCTTACAATGCTTAGTAGGAGGATCATGGGAGATCCATTTTCATGGTGATAATCCCTCACATGGATGCCAGGGGGAGAAGAAAATATAGAATGGGTTTTAAACCTCATTAACGCAATATTTTTCTTTTCACCTCCCAAAAAACATGTCACATGGTTTGGCCAGACATCTTGGCCAAGCAGTATGCCAACCGTACGGAACCCCCTCCTTAAGAAAAAACCACACACTGTTTGTCCTTTATGGTTATCCAAACCATGTGAAAACTGTGGAATGAATATTTTTGAGGTACTACCTATGTGGCACTAAATATGTGGGATATGTGACATATTTTGAGTAACTATGTGCGAGACATGAGGAAAACATAAGCTCCTCTAATAAAGGTTTCTTGGTTTTTTGATGGGTCCGCATGGGTTTAGACCAATAGTGCACCCTCTACCCACCATCAAAACATGGAAATTCCGACGACATCCCTTATAAAAAAAGATGAGACACCCAATTTACCTCTCATACATTTACCCAAGTCCAGAAATAACACATTTATGTGTTCAAACTCTCGTAATTAAGTTCGCAAGCTCGGTTCGCAAAACGTCCCATCTAGTAATTACCAAAATGAAAATTACCATCGAATTCCATCTTTTTCAAAAACATGGGACCTTGCAAACTCCCCCCCTTAGAACTTCTTATCCCTAAAGAACCATCATGAATAATTAAATAATCACCAAGACTACAAGGTCCATGAAGTATCATTTAAACAGTCAAGTTGTATGCTCAATTGCCAAACACACCTCAAAGAATTCATTAATCCTCCATCACTTAAGCCACGAAAACATGATCTAGTTCCAGATTCCAATTGAAACCATGAAATGATTCTTTCTTGATCCCACACAACTATATACATGATCACATATTCATATCCTTAAAAATCAAACCATTAGTTATTTACACCAAGTGTCATAGAATTTAACAGCCAAAAACTGATACAAAACTCATCCACTATTGGAACGATCTGAGAGATCAAGTCATAAGAGTTCTACGGATGCTCCTCACATGATTTACTCAAATGGGATAACCCAATTAAATCTGATGTCATATATAAGACCTAAATAAAAAGAAATGGTCAAATCTAGATTGACCAAATAGAAATTGGTCATTCTATCTTTCTAGGAAGACATAATAGGATCATACCCTACACTCGCCTCATACTAGCGATGCATTCTAAAATAGTTCTATCTGAATATACACCTTTGAAAAAAATAAAACAAGTCCATCTACCTTGAGCTGACCATATCCAATGATTCTCTGCAATGACCCAATGATTTTTCAATGTAATTACTTTTCTATAATTATTAATTATAGTATAATAACATAAAATTACATATATAACACAATACATACTTTATAAATGAATAATAAATGAAATAAAAGTGCTTTATCGATATTAAGGAACATATACTGATGAAATAGTAACTTGACCATTGGAATTGTAATGTGACCCTTATGAATAGTAAATAAGAAAATGTCATATTAACCTCACCAATTAATGTATAAATAAAAATTTTCTATATTATAATAACAATAGGATAAAATAATATCATATTATAAGTAAATTAATATATAAAAAATAATTAATTTAGTGTTAGTATTTTTGTACGTCATAAATATTTAATTAAATTTTTTGAATAATATAATAATTTTAAAGGAAATTTATTTTTATAAAATTTCTTCATGAAATATTATTTTGATTTCTTAGGATTAAAATATAATTTTGTGTGACCTTAGTTATTTGTTCAGTGTCTTATAAAAACAGTTAAAATTTTCAAAACTGTATTTTTGAAGTAAATAATAATTTTAATGAAAAATTAAATTTATCATATATAGAAAACTATTTTCACAAAATTGAGTTCATTTTTTGATCCTACAAGTATAAAAATGGTTAGGGTAATTTTTTGGGATATTTTTTGAATACTTGAATTTTGGTGAATAGTAAAATATGATAATTTAGGAAAAATAAACAATACATGATTTATGGTGCTATATATGATGTATGGGAGATATAAGAACAATTAGACAGAACTCACATGATCTAATTACTATTTTTATTCTCAAGAAAAAACATTATTTCTTGTCTTGTGAATAATAATAAACTAATGAATTAAATAAGGAGAAAAGACTCATATCCTCCACTATAAATACCACCCTTCACTACGTCTTCTCCTCACACCTCTCAAGAATTGTGAATTGTCCAAATTCTTCTCAAATTTCATACCAATCAATATCCTACATAAAGGAGCTCTTGGTGTCAAATAAATAGCAAAAACCTTTCCCTACGGAGGCTCTTGTGAAGGATAAATTCTAGATGCAAATTCATTTTTTCATTTCTTTAATTTTCTTATCAAGTTCCATTTTTTTTTCTATCCCAACATCCACTCATTCATATAGTATGATAACTCAAATATATTACATGTACTAGAAATATTTTTTTATAATTCAATAATTCATCATTATCTCTTATTCCCCTCCTTTTTTACTAAATATGAAAACATCATCCGAGATGTGTTAATTTATCACATTCAAGGGCGATGAGTTTTCAAGTTGTTTTTACCAAGTTCAAGGACAATTATGAAAAAAATTTATGGTTGAACCAGATTATAATATATTTATTATTTCTTATTTAATATCCTGGAATCATTTTTAAACAATATGTTAATTTATAAAACAAAATGAGTTAATTTTGATAGAAAAACTGCCAAATTAATCCAAGAGATTATTATTAAATTTTATCAAATGATTCATTCTCATAAAATATAATCAAATGAATTAAAAACCAATTTAACTTATCTAATTTAATTAACATAATTACAATTCTATAAAAATATTCCCATTTTAAATGAACTTCTATAATCTTATATAATTGAACTGATCATGCAAGCTAAGAAAACAAACACTCATGAATGATAAAATTGAACACTAAAACTCATAAATAAGGACATGAAAAAACATAATAAAATTATAATAAATAAATTTATTAAAAATTAGGTTCTGGAATTATAAATTAATGTGTTTAATTTTATTGTACATGATATTAAGATCAAGTGAAGAACACCGTCAGGCTTAAGGTAAGGGATTCTACCCAAACCTCCATTATTCCTTCGGGTTATTATTTCTCTACTTTTACCAAAATTAAATTCTATTTTATTTTTATTTACATATTATAAATTATATTTTTATGTTATAAAATCATGTATTATTATCTTCCCCTCTTTACTTTTGGGGATATACTAGTTTTTAAAAGGTTCCCAACTCAATTATTTCAAATAAGTAAGCCCGATTTAAGGGAACATTCCAAATTTTTATCCATTTTCAAGTGAACTAAATAATATATTTTTACTCGATAGTTATTTGATAAAACCACTCATTTTATTATTAAAACATCCATACTTTACTTCTATTTTTATATAAAATATTATTCCTTTTCTTCTTTAAATTCACATTAATATTTTCCTTAAACTGCACTAAAATGTTTTAATTATATGGTTTTTTAAATAATATTTTTTACACGTTATCACATAATTTTGAGATATAATATCATGATCGATGCCAATTTACCACTACTAAGGTCTATTAATGTTTTAAATCATTCCATTCATGGACACCATTGTTATATTCCATAATGATACATCTTTTAACAAGATTATGATACCCAGTTCTTAGCATGGGTAACCATTATGTTTACGATTGATTAATTATGTGTTATTAATTATGTGGAACACATATTCATGATCATGTTATGATGGGTGAACCCATATATAACTCTAATTCATTAAGTATAGTTTAGTCTCATGAGACGTTTTGTGCAACGGTCTTGGGGGTTATCCTTAACTTGTGATCCTCTATGTGAAACAAGCCTTGAATCATGATAAAGTCGTGTTTTATATATCTATTAGATTAATATGAACCCATAGATATATAATCCCGTGGTTTATATTTTATGATTCCTTATGTCTTATTCCATGACATTTTATATCATTAGGTCATGCCTTCTAACCCATGTGTTAAGCTTTATTCTTATGTTTATATTGTTACATGAATTTTTGATCATCCATATGCTCAAGTTATCCCTCAGTTATTATATAAAGATGTATGAAAACATGTATAGATATGAATTTTAATGAATAAATGTTTTATTTAGTCTGATGTTTTCAGTTTTATGTACCTAATTTTAAAATACACAAGACTTTAGGATCCTTTGTTTGTAATTTGAAGTTTAATTGTACATAAAATTGATTAATGATTTATGTAAAAGGCCAGGGTATCTATAGTTGGTATCAGAGAAAGGTCTATTTATTTTAAGATATTATTACTAGAGAACTATTGTAAGAAACTTTTGGATAATACTAAGTATAAGAAAACATCCCTATGTTTTGGTATCTATAGAGTAAGTGATTTATGATGAAAATACATCATTGTATGGATAATACCAGTTGACATGGTTCTAGAATAGATGTACATAAGAGTAACAACTCTGAAAAGGTATTCTGTTCCCAATTGGGGGTAACATGGTACATGATAAGAGTAATTACTATGCACCTAGTTTGGCACTTTTGGGAGATATGCTTTGGTAAATTCATAAGATCATTATGAACCATTGCTAAGGGAACAAAAAATCCCACGAGAAAAAATATGTTAGAAAATAGATCATGGATAACGTAGATGAAAACCTAAAAAATCACAAGTTAGGACATACTTTTCCTTTAATAGTTTATCTATTTATATTTATAGTTTCATTTTATGCTTATTTTATAAGTATTACAAACCCTTAATTGTACTTTCATTTTCTTAGTTTAATGTGGGAAATAGAAGAAGACATTCCAAAAATCAATGTGATAAGCGATGTGACAATTACCCTAATGATATTCCATATATGATAGGAATGAGTGCTCAAACTTTTATGATAGAAATTTCAGAGATGTCAAAAGTTATGAATAATAAATTGAATCATGTTGAATGACCTCCTCCTCCAAGGAAAGAGCAAGTCACTATGGAATCCTTCATGTGGAAAAGGCCTCTAATGTTTAGTGGAACTTCTGATCCCATCCTCATTAAAAAGTGTATTAACTAAATTAAAAAGATATTCTCTATCCTACCGTGCTCAGAAAAAGAAACATTTATGTTGTTGGTCTATCATTTTGATGTAGAAGCTGATCAGTGGTGGAAACTAATAATAAATATGAATTCCATGTGGAAATTGATTCCATATATTGTGAGAAAATCAAGGCAATATTTTTCAATAAATATTTTTACCTGAACCCATCGTCTCAATATGGAAAGAGAGTTCCTTAGGATTAAGAAGAAGAATGATTATTTTATTAGGGATAATTAAGAAACTATTATATGGTTTTCATGATACACCATTGGATTTTCCTGAACACCAAAATCAAGGTAGATTACTTATTTAGGAAACTAAAGTTGAGTCTACAAAAAGAGTTGGTGATTTGACACTTCGATAATTAGGAGGTGATTGTCTGTTGTGCCCTTAATGTTGAAATGGATATTAGAGACTCTCAGTGGTCTCATGGGACTAATGAAAAAAGTGGAAAATATATTCTAATGTGGGTGGATCATAAGATAAATCCCATTATTTAAAGAATAATGAACATCCCATGTTTCAAAATTTTGGAAATAAGTTTCCTGGGAACTGTCTGAAGTGAACCGAGAATTTCTTCAAATATAGAAGAATGAGACATATGGATAATAACCACTGAAGGGATATGAATAATTCCACTAACATGGAGGATGAATGGAAGGTTCTGATAAACACTTAGCCTATAGTGTTGTGTTACAACTATAAGCAACATGGGTATTATGGAAACCATTTTCTTAATCCAAAGTTTGTCGAAATAAATCAACAAAAACATCAAGGGAATCATGTTAGAGATTTCATTACAACTCTTGTTGAGGTGGAGTTGGAAAATGATGTGGTGATAGGTACGCTGGTTATTCATTCAATAATATCAAACATAATATTTGATTCTAGTTCTATGTGTTATTTCATATCTTAAAAGTTTAGTAGAAATATTCAAGATCCACCTCAAAATATATTGGTTGAGTTATATGTGAGAACTGAAAAATGGGGAAATTATTGTATCCAATTTACAAAGCTACTCTCTGGTTAATGTTCTTGGACTAAAACTCTCATAAAATCTTGTCATACTTCCTTTTGTTTGAGTTCGATGCTATATTGGGCATAGATTGGATATATTTATACAAATCCAACATCAAATATTGGGAATGGGATATCACTCTTCACATCCCAAAGAATCCTCCAATTTTCTAAAAGTTTATAGAGGAGGATGAATCTCTTTTAGAATCATTGTCTCAAGTTCGGATATTACTGCCTTATGAGAAATCATATCTAACTCAAATGATTGAGACAAATAAGAGAATCATGATCGAAGACACGCCCCTCATGAGGGATTACAATCATGTATTCCCTGAAAAATTTACTGGTCTTCCATCTAATCGAGAGGTTGATTTCTCAATTGAACATAGTCATATATATCTACCTATATCAAAGAAACCTTATAGAATGGACACTATTGAGCTGGAAGAACTAAAGATGTAGCTACATGTGAACTTGGACAAGGGTTTTATATGCCCAAATGCTTCACCATGGGGTGAGACATTCCTCTTCATAAAGAAGAAGGATGGATCAATGCACCTCTACATTGTTTATAATGAGTTCAATAAATTCATGATAAATAAAAATTACACTGACTATGGATAGATGACTTGTTTGGTCATCTACGTTGGGAAAGTTGTTTTTCTAAGGTGGACCTTTGGTCTAGATATCACCAATCTAATGAAAGGAAGGAAGATATTACCAAGACTGCCTTTTGAATGGGGTATGGACACTAAGAGTTCATTGTGATGCCCATCAGACTCACTATTGCTACATCAATTTCAATGGATTTAATGTATAATGTCTTTATAGATTACCTCAAAAAATGGTAGTCTTTATCTATGATATTATGATATAATACAAGAGAAAGGAGGAACATGAGGAGGAGTTGAATACTATACTGAAGACCTTGAAAATTGAGAGACTATATGGAAAGTACATTGAATGTTAGTTCTGAATGGAGGAAGTGTCATTCATGGGGTATGTTATCACTATAAAAGGGATATATGTGGACCCTTCTAATACAAAGGAAATTAAAGAGTGGCCTATGGCCACATCTGTAACAGAGATCCCCACCATCATTGGTATAGATGGGTATTATCGATGATTTTTGATGAACTTTTCATGATTTTCAAAACCCAATGTCCAAGATGATATCGAAGGGAGTGAAGTTTATTTGGACTCATTAATGTGCTGAAAGCTTTAAGGATCTCAAAATGAGGCTTATCACTATGCACGTACCCATACTCCTGACAAGTGGAAACTCATTGTGGTGTACATTGATGCTTCAAAGAATGTTTAGGCTATGTACTAATGAAAAATGATAAAGGGATATCCTATGTCTCAAGGAAGTTAAAAATACATGAGAAAAATTATCCAGCATATGATATGGATTTTAAAGGTATGATCTTTGTATAAAAAATTTTGTAGCATTATCTCTATGTGGAGAAGTGTGAGATATATTCTGATTAGAAGAGTCTCAAATATATATTCACATAGAAGAAGATTAATATGCACATGTGAAGATGGTTGTAGATTATCAATAGTTATGAATGCTCAATCTACTACAATCATGGTAAATAAAATAATTTCAAAGATTCTCTAAATAGAAATAATCTTTCAGCTTTATCAATGATGTGAACTGAGAAGGATAAAATCGTCTTATATTTTGAAAGGATAGACATGGGAATCATTACGGGAGGAACATCATCAATCATTTATCAAATTATTTATCAACTATACCACATGTATAAAATAAATGATACTCAAATAAATGATATATAAATTCAAAAAGGGTGGGAGCTATCGAAAAATGGGAAATCCTTTCAGTTCAGGATTAATAAGGATAGAGTCAAAATATTTGGGTCATGATTAAAATGTACCATCCAATACAAATATAAAGAATGTTCTTTTGAATGATTCACATAGATCAACCTTCTCTATTCACCCAGGGAGCACAAAGTTGTATCGAGATCTCTGAAAGAACTATCGGTTGGAAAATATGTAGAGGGAGATCTCTTTATATACATAAAAGTGTTTGGTATGTCAGAAAGTGAGGCGAAAACACAAAAGTCTAAAGTGTTGATGAAACCATTACCCATACAAGCATAGAAGTGGGAGAGCATCACCATTGACTTTGTCACTGAACTTATAAGGACATCTAGGGGAAGTAATTCTACATGGGTTATTGTGGATCATATTACAAAGACATCATAATTTATCTCAAGTTGAGAGGACTTCTCATTGGATATTATTGCACACACACACACAGATATATATATCAAAGATAGGGTAAGGCTTCAAGGAGTACCACTATCGATTGTATCCAATTGAGATATGAGATTCACCTTGAAGTTCTAGAAAATTCTCAAACATTATCTAAGAACTAAGCAAAACATCATTACGACCTATCATCCTTAAACTGATGTCCAATATGAGTAAACTATTCAGACACCAGAATACATGTTGAGAGCGTGTTCTAAGGACTTAATAGGTGGATGGGACCAAAGTCTACCTCTGGTTGAGTTATCTTACAACAATAGTTTCCACTCCATCATCCAAATGGTTCCATATGAACCCCTTTATGAAAAAATGTACTGATCAGTGACATGATAGGTTGAATTAAGTGAGAATAAGAAGCTAGGACCTGCAATGGTCAAAGAAATGTTGGAAAAGGTCAAAACCATTTAGCAGCACATCATGGCAGCCCGAAGTCAAAAATATAATTATACAGACAATCATTAATAGGACTTTGTGTTTAACAATAGATACATGGTATTATTTTGTATATCTCCAGGGGATACGGTCATGAGATTTGGGAATAAAGGAATGCTATGTCCTAGGTACTTCGGCCCATTTGAGATTCTTGATCATGTCAGCGCTATGAATTATCATCTAGAACATCCACCTACCATGTATAAAGTAAATATTGTATTCAGAAAATCCTTTTTAAGGAAGAACATATCATATCCTTCACATGTAATGACATTAGAGAAGGTACAATTAGAGAATGCTATTTTTTATGAGAAGCAGCTAGTAAAGATCATCGATTGTAGAGATAGAGTTCTTGGAAACAAAGCTTCTCACTTGGTCAAAGTACTATGGTGGAACTATAAGTATGAAAAAGAAACATGGGAACTGGAGAATGTGATGAAAGAAAAGTACACACACCTATTTTCATCAGAGAATGTAAAAATAAATGTCAATGGTAAAATTTCATAAGGGAGAAAGAATGTAATGAACCAATATTTTATCAATGGAATTACCTTCTTATAATTAGGTCTTACAGTATAATCATATAATATTACATATAGAAAAATATACAAACTTTATAAATAAAGATATAATGTAATAAATGGAATTTCTAGAAGTAATGGAAGAAATACGGATGAAATAGTAACATGAAATTTGGAATAGTAATGTAAACCTTATGAATAGTATATTGGCCAATGTAATAGTAATGTAACAAATTAATGTATAAATATAATATATCTATTTATAAGTGAGGATATGATATAATAATATCATATTATATGTAAATAAATATTTTAAAAATTATTAACTAAGTGTCAATATTTCTGTAAGCGGTGAATATTTAATAAAAATATTATGACTAATTTAATAATTTAAAAGAAAAATTATTTTCAGAAAATGTATTCAGTAATTAGTATTTTCATGTCTTATGATTATATGAAAATATTTTGGGTCCATAGTTAATTTTTCAATGTGTTATAAAATCAGTTATAATTTTAAAAACAATATTTTTGAAGTAAATTGTGGTTTTACTTACAAATCAAATTTATCATATTTAAAAAATCATTTTCATAAAATAGAGTTCATTTTTAGATTCCAAACATCAAAAACGGGTTAGAGGGAATTTTTTGTGATTTTTCTAAAATACTTGAATTCTTGGTGAATAATAAAATATGATAATTTATGATAAATTATAATTACATGACATGTGGTGTCATAGATGATGTATGGATGGTGTAAGTAAAATTGGTTTGAACTTACATGATCTAATAAAAATATTTATTTTCAATAATCAACCCTATTTCTTTTCTTGATCAAATTAAAAAACTAATTTATTAAATAATGAGAAAACACTCCTCTCCTCCACTTTAGATACCACCACTCACTACCTCTTCTCCTCACACCTCTCAAGCACTCTGCATTTTCCAAATTATACTCAAATCTCTTAATAATCCCCTATCTCACATCCAAAAACTACTGGTCTCATCAAAATACCAAAACCTCTTCCCTCTGGAAGCTCTCAAGGAAGATAAATTCAAGAGGTAAATTCTTCTTTTCATTGATTTTATTTTCTTTTGAACTTCCATTCATTTATTTTTCTACCCATACCTCTCCTCATCCAATATGTATGATAAATAAAATACTTTTCATATACTAGAATTTTTTATGCTAATTTAATAATTCATCATCATCTCTCCTTCACCATCCTTTTATACTAAAAATGGAAAACATACTAGATGTGTTAATTTATCACATTCAAGGACGATGGGTTTTCAATTTATTTTACCATATTCAAGGTTGGTAATGAAACCATTTTTATGGTTGTAATCGATTCTAATATATTTATTATAACCTATTTATTTTTCTACAATCATTTTTTACTGATGATATTAATTTATAAATCAATATGAGTTCATTGTGATTGAAAAACCGTCAAATTAATCCATGTGATTATAATTAATATTTATCTAATGATTCATCCTCATCCCATATAATAAAATGAATTTAAAAAACATTTTAACTTCTATAATTTCAATAATATAATTACACTTCTTGAAAACCATCTCTATTTTACATTAACTTCTATACTCTTATACAAGCGAACTGACCATGAAAGCTAAGAAAACCAGCACTACCAAATGATAAAATTGAATAGTATAACTCATCAAATGGCCATGAATAAACTTAATAAGGTTATAATAAATAAATTACATGTATAATAAGTTATTAAATTATTAATTAATGAGTTTAATTTGGTTATCTAGGACATTAAGATCATTTGAATAACACCTTCAGGCATAAGGTAAGGGATTCTACCCAAACCTCCACTATTCATACGGGTTATTCATTCTCTCATTTACCCAAATGAAATTCTATTTTATTTTTATATACATATTCTAAATTCTTTTTTCATGTTCTATAATCTTGTATCAATATCTTCTCTTTCTTTTTTTGGGATATACATGTTTTTAAATTGTTCCCTACTAAAATCTTTCAGATAAGTAAGCCCGATTTAAGGGAACTTTCCAAATTCTTATCCATTTTTAATTTCACTTTATAATTTATCTTTAAGCCACCATTATTTTATAAAATAAATAATTTTATTATGAAAAACTTCTTAGATCACTTCTGGTTTTATATTAAATAATCTCCCATTTCTTATTTATATTCTCTTTAATATTACCCATAATCCACACTAAAAGGTTTTAATTTTAAGGTTTCTTAAATACTCTTTTTTACATGTTATCACTTCTATTTGGAATATCTTATCATGATAAATTAATTTTTTTCCAATGAATTTACATGTACTATTTAAATCATTCTTTTTTTGATGCTATAATGATCCTCTCTTTATGTAATGCATTTTGACAAGATTATGATATCTAATTATTACCATGGGTAACCCTTATGTTTATGATTGATTCCTTATGTATGATTATTAATGTGTAAAACGTATTCATGAACATGTTATGATGGGTGTAACCAGATATAACTCCAATAAATTGGGTAATGTTTAGTCTAATGAGATATTATGTGCAATGGTCTTGGCGGTTAGCCTTGACTCATGCTCAATGTACAATAGTCTTGGTTGTTAGCCATGACTTGTACTCCTCTATGCGAAATGAGCCTTGACTCATACTAAAGTCATGTTTTATATCATTGCCACATTACTAGGATTCTAGGACAATATGATACCATGTATTACATTTTATGATTCCTTATATCATGTTTCATGTTTTTTTACATCATTATGTGATGCCTTATAACCTATGTGCTACAATTTATTCTTATGTTTATTTCCTTGTTGGGATTTTAGCTCATACCTTTGATCATGTTATCCCTAGGTTATCCAATGAAGATGTATGGGCACAATTGAAGTAAGAAGATCTTTATGATGAAATTTTTTATTTAGTCTGATTTTTTCTGTTTTATGTACCAAGTCTTCCAAGACACTATACTTTAGAATCCTTGGAATATAATTTGAAGTCTAATTATTCTTAAAATCATATAATGAAGTGCGTAAAATGATATGGTTTATATATTCCTGACTTAGATGGCCAACACATAATAACTTGAACTGTAGTTCCTTCTTCCATGGAATTTTGCATCTACAATGATATTTCTCAACGATGATCATACATGAAATCTGAAGATTCAACCTATTCAAACCATTTTCTACTCATTTAGAACTATCATTCCATAGAATGAATTAAGGGGTAACCCAGTTGTAGACCACTGAAATAGTTACCCTTTAAACATCCCATATGAGTTCAATTATAAGTCCATGATAGCCTCATTCCATCTAACTAGTGTCCATGGAACTAACCTAAGGTAGTACATACTCCATGTTTACAAGTGAGGTGTTGGTAAAAGCCAATATATCCACACAAGACCATTGAATAAGCCCAAATTGGAATCCTCCTGATAGTCATGTAGAAAGGAATGACATATGTCCAAGAGTCCATCAAAGTAATTCCTACATGGGAACCAAGGTATCATTCCAAATTAACCAAGCCCCAAATGAACCACACACTATGTGTGCACATTGATAGAGATATGAAAATATCCCCACAACTCTTAAAACATTAGTGCGGTGTAACACCGATGTACTCTAGGTGAATTTGGGATGATAAAAATATAGGAACATTATTGTATCTTGAGATATAGTACACTAAGATGATACCAATAATCAATAAGATAAATAGTTGAATCACTACTATTTGAATTCTTTAGAATATGCTCTTCTTCACATATTAACATATCATCAACCAAACAATGATGCCTATAATACCTGATGAATTCATGATTTTTCAATCTTTATGAATAAAACCTATCCCATACTAATAATGTTTATAATGGATTACAAAGACACCCAACCACTTTAACATCATGAAGCCGAGAAATAACTGACCCAATTTAAAAAAATGAAAACCGTAAGGGAATTCATGAAAAATGACCACTCTAGAAGGTTTCTCCTTTGATGCATTCCTTCTACTTGAAAGAGAAATTTATCAGAAAAGAAATGAATCTACCCACCTTAGAAGTGTTATTGTTGTCTAAATAAAGGAAAGACCAGTAGCTCATGAGCACGATTGACCCAGATTCACCATAAAAACACATGTGATACTCCACAAAACATGATCACCACATCAAAGAATTTGGAAAGAAATATGAAATCAAACTGATCATCATGCCAAAACACCATTTTTTGAGATAGTCTTCCTAATAAGTGGTATGAATGTTTTTCTTAACACCCAGGTCACTCTACTCCGGTGTTGACATGAGAACTTGCTGATCAACACAAGGTTCAATGATTACACCGAACTCAACTGGTTTATTATAACATTTAAAAAATCAATGAGTACCACATATATCAACACATACTTCCCTGATAGTAAAAAAGATAACATTATATCATAATGACTATCAATAGGTTGTCCACCCTATGAAATCAAGTATCATACGGATTGCACAAAATATTTATCATAGATTCACATTTTCTATATATCCATTTACTTGGAATATGATATAAAAAGTTGTCCATCTCTAATGAAAAAGGATAGGTTCACATTACCTACCAAGGGACTAACTTTCCTGAGTCTTTTCTAACCCGCTAAAATCGATCATTACTCAATGCTCGCGCCTATAAAAAGGGTTACAAAAACAATGATCACCCATCCGACCAAGGATGCCATCTGAGAACTAAGTATCCCATAAGGGAAAAAGTAACCTTAATGAAACCATGTGTCAAAAGACTAATGGTATTTGAAAAGAATTTAAAGATCAAAGGGTTTTACAAACCATGACTATCCCCTTAAAAAATCATAAGCACCAACACCAAAACTAGGTCACACCAAAAAATATTTCACTTGGCTGAAAATACCTTTCTTCGATCCACTTTAATAAATGAAATGGCCCACGTAAAATTCTCACTTTTATGTTCCAAGGAAACTTAATAAGTGTTTTAACTATCCTTACATGAGGTTTCAATCAAATCAAACCACCTCATGTTCTATTTATAGTCATTATATTGTTTCACATTGAAACAATAATCATTTGAAAGTCTTAACTCAAAAAAATAAGTACTATTTCATAATGAATAATTAATTATCACCTTATTTAAAATTAAATCTGTGAGGCATAGCATGCATGCAATGAAAACCTCTTTCTTTAAACATAACATTAATTTAAATCCCATCATAAAATGGAAATTATCATTGAAAATAATTTTTGATAGATATGGATACCTATAAGGGTCCAATTTAAACAATCCAGGTTCATCAAAAAAGAATGCCAATAACAGTTGTTAAATTTATAAATCATTAAAACACCCTCAGGGGAGTACCTTATAAGAAACATACCCCAACTGAACTCCTTTGATCAATTTGTAAATTTTGAGTGTTAAACATAAGATTTTATAGATGAAACCATTAATTTTAGAATCAAAATTAAAACAAAATTTTTATTTATAACCATTTAAAAAATATACTACATGTCCATGGGTATATATAGTATTTTTATAAACATGGGTGGCCATCTACCAATTCCATAAATCACCAATAAATTTTACATGTTGGAATTTGGATATAAAAGAATAGAAAAAATTACATTAACTTTCAATCTTCAATATCCTTTTATAGTATAACAATGGCCTCTAAATATAAAGTATAAGGATTATTCGATTACATGGGTTACCTTTTCCTAGTTATAAGGCACCAATATGCCATAAATCTAAAAATAGTATCCTATTTTGATCCCAACCATTTACTTCGAACAATGTGCCAATTTTATGACATCATGACTAGGCATGTTAAACACATATAGCATGGTAATAATTATAGGAACATTACATATATTCACATAATAATGTTATACTATAGGCAAGACTTGCTAAATATTACCTTAATAGTATGAAACTAAATATAGAATATTATCAGATAAGAATTAAATCATGTTAATATGATAATTAAACACCCACACATGATATATAATCCATCATGATAAAGAAACGAACAACTTATCCTAACACCCATGGAACAAAATCCAATCAATGGGTAAGAAACATATAAATGCAGATTCATTGCATGGAATATGCATGACATGTGAATTTTTCACATTCCAATAATGATGCATGTAATACATCTTCCTTGACATACCAGACACAGGAAAAATCCAACAAACATCATAAATCAACATGCATCTAAAATAAAAAAATCACCTGAGGTGAAATCACAGTAAACTATAATATAAAATAGCATGAAAAACCATCCCAACCCGTCCATCATGTTCATATCCAAATGGGTGGGGAGGTCAGTCCCAAACACAACTTTTTACCAAGAGCTGACACATTCTTAGTCTCCTTTATACTAACCGAAAAATAGAAATACAAAGGAAAATAAGGCTCTGATACCACTTTCTATTGACTTCAACCAAGATGTTACTCAACCATTCTCCAAGCTCATTTGATCACATAGTCTCAACCATATCTCCTTGTATGCTAGAGGTTTGGGAATAGTAGTGAGGGTTTAAGAAGGTGATCGTGGGGAGACAATACCCTTGTGTTAGAGTAGCACATAGTAACAATAAATAACCAAACAACTGATATCATCTGAATATAACAACAATAGATGAAATTAAATGATATCTAATGCCAATATAAAGATACGAATGCATGTCAAAATAACGATTGATGCTAAATAGTGGATATACAGTTGGTAAAAGATGACATACAATACTCAAATAAAAAAATACACAAAATCCCCCTGGGTGATCTCCACGTGCATCCTGAGTCCCAACCCAGTCATGTTCTTCAAGGTTTGAGGTAATAGTAAAACAACACAAATAATAGACCATAGTCTTATGATCAAAAGGTCGACTCGGGTACCCCAGTTCAATGGAGGTCCATGCATGGTTTGAGACATAATTACAATAGGAAACAACCCAAAGTCTATTACAAATATTTAGGGAATATATATATATATATATATATATATATATATAACAATAGTGTGAAGGAAAAAATATAAAAAGTAAAAGAAGTACTCAGAAGTAAGCATCCTATAAGTCTAGGTTCTTATTTCATAATGAATACATTTAGCATTTTATTTGAGAACTATGCCTCTGATTTAATAGTAAAATCTATTCAGTTTTAATCAAGTTCAATGAAACATTCATCTCATTTAACTTATAATCCTTGATACCCAGTGTGTAGCTCATCATCCATCATCATGATATAATCAAAGACACCTAAACGTGCCACCTATAAATCATAAACCTGAAAGAATCTAGGATTTTTTTTGGCTTGGTAGAGACGTCATATATTTCATTTCAATCATTATTCTTTATAGATCATGAGCCCATCCAAGTAATTCCTATCTTGGAACCCAGATATCTCTCCATGTATAATATCAAACAACACCTTACAATACTATCCAAGGAGAACCTCTTAGGAAACCATGTATCTCTCTAGTTGTGGAATAACATATCCTCCAATCAATTTTATCCTCGAATGTCTAATAATGGATCCCAAGTATAACCTATGGAATAAAATATCAAACACCCTTTTGTTCTGTTCATGTAAAAATAAAATGAATCCATTTATCACTTGGAATATTAGTCAATACTCAATGATTATATCCTTGGAATCCATTATTTAAATCAATGCATCACCCAGGTTATAAAAGATCAAATTCCATTTGAGTATATACATGATATTCTTATATGAATCCATGTATCACTCAGAATATAAGTTAATCCTCCATGAGTTCTCAAATTAAATCTCTCATTTATATCCATGTATAACCCATGAAATAAAAGAACAAATTCCCTTTGTTTCCATCTTGGAATTCTCATATAAATTCATGGGTCACTTGACATATAAGTCAAGCCTCAATGATTTTTTCCATGAAATCCCTCATTTTGATCCATGTATTTCCCATGGAATAAAAGATCAAATTCTCTTTGATTCCATACATGGAAATCTCATATGAATCCATGTATCACCTGACATATAAGTAAAGCCTCAATGAGTCCATCTATGACATCCCTCATTTGGAATCACATATCTCCTAAAGCACATAACCACATAATCAATTCATTAAAATTTAATCAAGTCCAATTAACATTCCAAGGTCAAAACCAAGATCAATGCATTTAAATCCCACCTAAATTGGTGTTCCATGTTAATGCACCAGATTAGAAGGATTTCCATCCAACTACTCACATGGTAATTTCAATATATAAAGAATAACATGAATAAAAAAGTTGTTACATGGCATAGACATCATTTACTCACATGGAAAAATAATTATTACACGTTTATCAAGCATAAATTAACTATTACATATCATAGTCTTTATATATATCACATGGGAAGAACATTGAAAATGGTAAATTCATGCATAATTAAGAAATCCAAGACTCAACAAGATAATAACCCCATGGGCCATGGGTAATGGTAATTTATCCTTTCCCATTAATCAATTCATTATGAAATTCACAATTTATATTGCAATTGAATTTATAATTAAATTTATAAACCAAGTAACCAATTTTATTTAAAAATCATTACACCAATCACATCCCAAGGAAAAGGGTAATGGGAACACCTAGGGGTATCCAAGTCCCAAATACACCTAAGGTCCATTTATCAACCAACACCTAATGGGGTGATTCATTTTCAAGATATTCAACCGATAACAATATATTAATGAGCCTCATTGACTGAATTGGCTACACCTATCAATTCTATGATTCAATTTTATTTAAGGTAACACCTATGAATTGGTCATGTGACACAATGACATATATAAATAAATTGAATGTATGAGAATGGCATGACACCACCTACCATAGGTCTGTGGTGGATTTCTCAATCAATATCATATGTTGATTCTACTCTGATCAAGAGAAAATAGAATAACAGATGAAGGATATTGAAATAGTGAAAAAGATCTTTCACCTAAATAGTTATTTTGATACCAAACTAAATGAGGAATGAAAAAAATCAGAATAAGATCTTACCGAGGAAGATCCATAGAGATTGATGGTGCTCAAAGTAGGCCTCCAATGAGGGAGATATTTCAATGCCTAGGAGGTGGAGGTTTTGAGCTCCATTTTCAT
The DNA here is from genome assembly GCA_963277665.1 of Viscum album. Taxonomy (NCBI): domain Eukaryota; kingdom Viridiplantae; phylum Streptophyta; class Magnoliopsida; order Santalales; family Viscaceae; genus Viscum; species Viscum album. The sequence goes on from OY728123.1 coordinate 1,562,781,964, forward strand.
AGGGAGAAGACCTCACACCGATTACAGGGAGAGAAGAAAAGTGACAACAATGTTTAAACATCATTAAATTAAAATTTCTCCTTTCACCACCAAAAAACCAATTCTCATGGTTTTGATTCATGGCTTTTCCAAACCATGCACTAACCATGAAGTACCCAATGCTTAAGAAAACCCCTCTCACGATTTTTACTGCATGGTTTTCTTAATTGTGCGGAAACCATGAGGTAAATAGTGTTTAGATACTATTTAAGTGTCCCTAACCACGTGGGATAGTTGTAAGGTTTTGTTAAACAATGTAGAGGATGTGTGGGGAACATATTCTCCTTTAATCAAGCTGGCACGGTTTGTTACTGGGGCCTCACTATTCTAGGGAAATCCTGATCCATCTATAGACCCTCAAAACATATAATTTCTAACAAAAAAACTCCCAAAAATCGATGAAAAATCCAAGGTACCTATCGAGAATTTATGAATGTACATAAACAACATATTGACTATCTACAAATCTCATAAGTAAGTTCCAAAGATCAGTTCAAGAAAAACAGACCATCCAGTAATTACCAAAATTCAAATTCCCTTCAAATTCTAGCTGGTTCAAAAACACTAGACCTTACATTATTTTTTATATATATTATTTTTTAAATTAATACTATTATACAATAAATTTTTTATGTTAGAATGAATATTTATATTAATAAATTTGGTTTCACATTCAAACATGTTAATTTTTAGTCCTTGATATTATATTTTTATCTAATTTTATAAAACATGTGAGGTTGTACTTAAACTATGAGAAAAATACTCATATATGTTATTTAGAGAGATAAAAGTCACGATAAATAAATTTTAATTTATTTGATAATAAGAATATTTTTTTATTAGCCTAAAACGTTTTACATTTATAGACTACATTAGTGGACAATAAAATCCACACTATGAATTATTTTTTGATACATACGTTGGATGTTTTTTGATGATATACCCATAATAATGGATATGTTTTTATGACTCCATCTCTCGAATGGTACCCATATAGGTATGGATGCAAAGAACAAGAGAAAATTACCCCAAAATACAAGCTCAAATTGGATAAAGGTCGGTGACTATCACTATGTGTGTATAATCACATACATGAGAGGAATTACCCTCATATAGATTTAATTAGGAATAGATAAGAAGGAAAAATTCCATGAATAAATATAAAGGAAATAAAAATACATGTAATTTCTCACAAAAAGTAATAAAACTAAAAATACAATTAAAATCACAAAAATAAAATCATTTAATATCACCACAAATCTATGAAAATGTCTGAGAAACTCCATAAGAAGGTATCACCCAACTTGATCAATAAAAAATTATAGTGGACTTGAAATATTGATTATATATACATAGGGTTGGAATAAGAAATTATGGTCAATAAGATTATCCATGAAACATACCATGAGAAATGTGAAAGTATCATACTAATTACAATTAAATAAAAAATGAAACCAACTCATCTCTTAACCATAAATACTAGTGTCACATCCTCATAATTGATTACTCAGAAAGTAACATATATAAGTAAACTTCTCATATCAAATAATTTTTATAAGTTAAGGTTCCCAACATACAATACCCCATTTTTTTATTGTCCTATTTCCCCAATTCCATATGTTCTTTTCTTATTTCTTCCATATGTTAGGCCATACAAATTTTAATCAAGCCTCGAACCTTCCTATCCCAGTCTTGTGTACGTCCCAATATGTCATGTTGGCATTGGACTATATATCCATATCATCATAAAATACTATATAGTAACCAGTTATATTTCATGGAGTAACTAAAACCCTAATAAATGTATTATACCTCAATCCATTTAAGTCTACAAAAGAAAAACCATAGTAAGATCTAACAACTATGTCTGGATAAATGAATGTGTTATAACATTAGTCCATTATAGCCCACACATAAATGTATAATGACCATGGATCCACTAATTAATATTTCATAATTCAACCTATAGAATAAGAAATTATATCTTCTATTATTCATACTCATGTATACATATATATAGATAGTGGGGGAGATTCATAATCCAACCCCATGTTCCCTCACTATCTAGGATGTTGGAGAAATCACCCCAAACATTTGGGTGTTTTTTTGACATAATGTATTTTGTGGTGAAGAATATTAAATTTAAAAATATATGATGATATCATACATATATGCTCTAATGGAATCAAATTATAATTATAATCATATACTACTATCATCACAAAGGATACTTGGTTTACACCGCTATGGTCTGGATCTCAAACATGCACATAAGCATCAAGTTACATCTTAATAAATTAATTATCTATTAATTAACTTTATAACTTTTTCAAATACCATTATTATCACTTTATAAAACTAAATAAGTTCCCTAATCACCTTAAATGTTCTTTAAATTTACATTTATGTAATCATATTTTTTAAAATAAAGAACAAAAAATGTTTCTTTGTTAAATTTATTTATCATTTCTACATAATCATGGTAATCTAGGGATAAAAAATATCTCCAAAATTATGATGAAGATGTTAACAATAGATTTTAAATATATTAAAGAGTTGGAAACCAATAATGAATAATTTCCAATCATCTAATCATCAATAAATAATGAAGAAATGGTTTATCATATGATGAGAAAACACTACTCTGAAGACATCTTGACGAGCCTTATACCATTCCCAAACCATTTCAAATAGTTTAATCAATTCTTCCATCATCGACACTGACTATCACAATAGACTTAGTATCTCAGACCATTTCTCTCAAATAACCCCAAAAAAATCATTTCCATCATTAAATAAATAATGGATCTAATCATCATTATGAATAAATATACATTAAATTTAATTTTCAAAGACATACAAAGGAAACAATGGACAATAATAGACGATGTAAATAATCCTACAAGTATGAGTTGGATAGATCTCCCCCAAAAAAATTGTATTAATTAAAAAATAATTTTAAGTTATTCTTTAATTAAAATGTTTATTTTGAGTTTTTCTATAATAAGAAAAATTGTAGGTAGTAGTTAATACTTGATTGAAAAAAATAATCATGCATTATTTATGAATTTAATAAATTCCACGAAGTGTAGTTGTTGTACAACTCTTCTTCCATTAAATTAATTTTATGAACAAAATAACATCAAATTTTTTAATCGTTTCATGAAATTAAACAATCTATATAATAAAAACATATAGACAAACCAATATCACTCTATCTAAAAAACATATGATGGTATGAAATAAAAAGGAACCACATGTGATAAAATGAACCAAAGCCTTTTAAAATAAATCTTATCACCATTGAATATAAATTATCATACCATGTGATAATTATCATTTTAATTATAAATTATAATATTTTAATGTATAAAAAAATAATTCATATAATAAAAATAAAAATAATGTAATTCTATAGCATACAATAATATCTTCATTCATTTAATTCTCCATACCGTGAATTTATATCACGTGTAAGTTACATGATTATCCCTTTTATATTTCTTAGGTAATATGTAAGTAATAATACATCATTAATCATCATATAAAACAAACCATATTTCCTCACATTGAATTAATGAAAGTAAAAAGGCATTAAAAAATATTAAGAATATTTTATATTTTTTGAGTCAATCTCATTCCTTTACACTTTATTATTTCCAAAGTTTTTAAAATAATCATTTCCATGTTATGAATAAATTATTTTATTTTAAGTGATAATCACACCCTTAAAAAACCTAAATCATGGTTAATCCATACCTTTCACAAAATTAAAGGATAAGTTAAACATGTTTTACTTTATGGGAATAAATTTTCAAATTTCACTACACAGAAACAAAGGGTTTGATATAGGTTCAAATTAAAAGGAAAACCCCCAAAAAAGTATAAAATTCAAAAAACTCTAATAAGAGGTTTTTTGTTTATCTATGGTCATTGGGAATCAATATAAATTATTGATGGAAAAGAATACCCCTCTCTAAAAACTACAAATATGTTTTTTTATATATCAAAGAAACATCTCTAGAATTCTCTATTTACACTACATTAATTTTATTTTTATATAATCTCATATAAATTAATCATTACAAAACTAGAGTAGAATTGAATTCAAATAAACTAATTTTCTATAATGAATTAAGAATTAAATAATTTCATTTTATTTTTAATTTTTATTTATTTACTTTAAAAGGATATGTTAAAAATGGTTATTTTATGAATTTATTGGAAAATAGAAAAACTATACTTTTGGGATTTTAACTAAAGAGAAGAATAACTGTTAGGATCATGAATATACATTGAAATCATGAAGTGAGGGATCAAAGAAATAAAGTATCAAACTCATGAATTATGGATCAAATTCACAACCCATTAAAGGACCACACAACCAACCAATGTGATCTTGAACTGATCAATTGAAAGAAAGAATTATTGACCGTATCAACCACAAAGTAATCACAAGAATAACCCAAGTTTCTATGAACTGATTGATCATAGGAAGCAAGGATCCCAGTGTTTGTAAAATCATACCAATTTATTTTATGAATGTTCCAATTAAACGTAAGAATAAATACAGAAATTTAATGAAAAATACATCTCGAAACTATATAGAAAACACCATGCCCTAAGGAATACAAGATAGGTGTTTGGTAATTACTTGACCATATATCATATACCTCTCAGACAATTATCATCCTTGAAAATTTCAATCAAATACTAGATTAAATGAAAGGTGTCAAAATAATAACCCTATGAGATTCCCCTGAAGGACCCCACTATATCATGAACACAACCAAACCACAAGAGGAATAATTCACATGACCAAATAAAATTAACAAAAAACCTCAAAAAAACACACATGGTTGAGATACATCTCAATGTGAAGGAAACAAATATCATAACATAATGGAAGTGAAAAAAATTTCATAATGTAATTTAAGGTCAAACAAAAAATCATGATAATGTTTAGATGAGTACTCAATACTACTAGAGATATTGAGAGTTATTATATGACTACTACTACCAATTATTATCCTTCAATATTCCATGTGTCAATATTATAAAACCCAATAAATATCACCCTTATGAAATAAATTATTTCAATATTATAGAATCTCAATAGGCCCTTCCATGATGGGAACACAATCTTCAACTTCTATATCACCCTAGTGGATGACTTGAGAATCATTATGAAGATAGCGAGGACACAATGGAAAATAGAAGGGATCATTAATCCTGATCAACTTAAGGGATATTTCTAACTGATAGTCCAAAGGTAAAATATATTCTAACACCTCAAAAGGACTAACAAACGAAGGTGAATATTTACTTCCATGACATGAACTTTTATTCCCATGATGAGGAGAAACCTTAAAAAACACGATCCCAAACATTAAACATAAAATAACACCTCGTATGATCAATATATAAATTAAAAAAATCTTGAACAACCTTTTTCCACTCACAGATCACCAATTCCTTCTCTGTTATACTCTGTAGAAACTCAGGTAAAAGAATACCTAGCACTCCAAACCCAATTCAACATAATGTAGACTAGATAACTTTTCCATAGAACACTTCATAGGGTTCTATACTAACATTGGTGTGGTAGATATTGTTGTAATAATCCACTAAAATGGTTAGGTTCCACACCCACATACATCTAAAATCAAGAATATAAGTGTATAACATGCCCTTTAATGTCTACATAGTCCGCTTCTTTTGATCATATATTTTTGGATGGAATGAAGTGACAAGGAATAACAAAGATCCAAAAGAAAAAAAGATACTTCTACACACACTGTAGGTGTACCTAAGATCATGATTAGATAATATCATCTTCAGAATACTAGGAAGCCTAATTACCAACTCTAAGAACTACCTCAATAAAACGTCCAATGATCATGAATCATTAATCACTAAGAAGTGAACTAACATACTCAAGATGTCTGATATCACCCATATAGAATCATAACCAATATAATTTCTTATTCAACTACTAAAAAATTTCATCTTTCTTTCCTTCTTCTTCTACTAGGGGAACACCAAGTGGTTGAAATATTCCACTGGGGATACAATTATCAACCTTCATTCGCTATAAAACTAGACACCGAATGACAAAAACTAAAACAAAATGCATTAAACGATCCCAAAAAAACAAGTCTCTCATAGCATGAAACATTATCATCAAAACAATATTTACCACCAAGTATGAACTATGAACCATATGAAGAAAAATATCATGCATCATATAATGAATCAAAATCATTCCCTAGAATAATAGTTGATGTTGTCCACCTCAAGAAATACTTTAAGAGAAAAAACAACTTGAACCTAAGGAACCACTTCCTTATAATACCAATTATGGGACTCCTATATCTATTTCACTAAGGTTGGAAGCCTCATCATTCGAGAAACAAATTCCATAAACTATTCCCATATCAAGATGCAATGCTACTAACAATTCAATTACACTATAAGAGTCTCTGACTCAAGTACTACAAGATCACATAACATACTAATCCAGGAATCTTCCACCAGATTCCAATTAACATGTGTATATGAATAATAAAATTCAATGTACTAAAATAGCTACATGAATCATCTATACCATATATTCAATTTTCACTAAAAAAATACATACTTTAGAAACTTTCTGTTTGTGAAAATTAAAAAATGCTCACTAATGAGATATTGTTATTATGACTTCAAGGTGAGAACCACTTCAATAAGCACAAGGAAAAGGGTGGAATAGATATATACATGATACAATAACTATCATGATATATAAAAGATAATATCACTCTACTTCATCAATAAACAACCAAATCTATGAATAAATGTATTAGAGAATAAATAAAATTCAATTCCATACTTGGAGAAATAAATAATCAAATCACAAAACAAATTCTCCTTTACATAATCCAAAGTAAAATGTTACTTGTTATTCCACATGAAATAATAAAATATACATTTTAAGGACTTAAAATGATTCACAATCTAAGAGAATTTCGTAATGAATGTCATATAATAATAATCAATACTAAGGAAACTCCACACCTTTTCACAATAATAGGGGCTACCCAAGAAAAATATACCTCAATCCCTGATGTATCTATGACCACATTATGCTGAGATAAAGAATTACCTAATAAATAGACCTAAAAAACGAGTTTATACTTGAATAGCTTCCCAAATAAATTATGAAACAAAAATACTCCTCCCACATCTCATGAATTACCTATTTTAACATCATGAGATGAAAAATAGGATTTCCTTGATAAATACCACCATGTAACAGTCGAAAAAAGTAGAGAAAGTTGTATTAAAAAAACCCATGATCATGAATGGTTTTCTCATAACACTTAATGACATTACAATTAATGAAATGATATAGATAAAAATATCCAAAATTAGTATTGGTATAATAATATATTTCACTTTCATATGATGATATCTAGAACACAACCAGATATCTACATTCAACTAATCAAATAAATCTCTAATATATGGGATAAGATATTTTTTCTTCACTATACCTTGACTCAAATGATTGTAATGAATTTATAAACATATAATTATATATACCTTATAAGAAAATTAATTATCACTCCCCAATGTGTTACAATTGGCCTAATAAATTATATATTCAAGAGATCATTAATGTGAATGTACAATTATTGTAAATTAGAAAGAAATTTTTGATATCAAGAAATCAATATAATAGTAATAGATAGATTCAACTATATTACAAAATTTATATCTCATTTATTTGGGTGGAATCAATTACTTTTAAGGAATGATAGTAGGGTACAATTCCTATAGTGGGAAAAACTTTTATAAATAAAAATTTCATTTGTGACTGAATTAAATATGATATTATGTATTATGGTTATAGAGAAAACATTAACATATTTAGTTTTATTATATTTAAATGGATTTAAAAGGTCGTTAAGAATCATCACCATTGATAATATAGTGATTGAATAGTTATCATGTGATTAGTATAAATTTAGGGTTTGATAAATCAAATTAACACAGAAAAAGAAAGTGATGGCCATGATTAGTAGATCACACCCTATAAAGCCCATTTATGAGAGAATATGAGGGATATAAAAACAATGGGAATATTCTTTGACTAAACTCAATTCTATATCTAGAAAATAAATCATTTGATAAACCTTTTATGGAAGTAGTTCTAGCTCATCGATATCATACACCAAACCTTGTGAGTCGAACAACCCCATGGAAATATTATCATTGAAAACCTCACACAAAGGGTGTTTTCTGGAGTAATAAAGTGTTATTTATTAAGAACCTAATAAAATAAATATTTATATTTTATTTTCATGATAATAATAACATTATTTACTTCTTATTATTGTTACATTGTAAATGATTATGATTTTGATACAATTAAAGACAAATTGTATTTATGGATAATATGCAATTTCCAATTAATCATTACATTTGATGAATTATTAAAATTTTGAAATAAATAATAATTTAATAATGAATTATTATTATATAATATTAATTATTATTAGTCAATAATATTATTTAATTAAGTCAAAAATAATTTTTATAAGGGTTTAAATACTATTACTGTCAAAAATACCGAGCATTTATAAATACATGTCGATTATTATTTTTAAAGTCATAATTAAAATATTTAGAAAATTTTTGGGATAAAATAAATCTTAATTTTGGAATCATAACATCAATACTATCCAAAAATTAATTTCTCATAATTTTATAAGATATTCGATCTTTTGAGTTAATATTAAATACGATATAAATATTAGATATGTATGATTAACAAAAATAACAAAAAATGATGTAATAAATACTATAAATGGTATAAATTAAAAGATACATGTTTTTCCTTTACAATATTGTATTTTAAGGTTGTTTTGTTAATTTTATAAATCTTTTATGGATCTCCCAAAAACTATATTATTTTATGATTTTAAAATCATTTATTAAATAAGATGACTCATTTCTAAATCACCAAGGGTATTATTTTAATATGATTAGGCCTTGACATTATAAAATAATGAAAACCAATTTTGTTTTGAAAAAACCATGGAAAAAACCATGTTATGGTTTTTGGTTTTGATTAAACAGTCATTATTGTCCAGAACCTAGGTTTGGAAAATAAGAAAGAAATCCCATATCATTTCCTATATAAACCCATAAAGGGTCCCATTTATATTCACAAAGAAAACCTTTTATCACATCTATAATCTTCCATCCCTTTTATAGTGTCCTCCTATGTTGGACTCAAGATATCAAGAAGCTCCTCCCAATCTTTTGGAATCACCCTTTCAAGGTAAGAGATCCTCTCCTTCTCTCCTTTATCCAGGCATCTTCATTATCTTATGCATTTTATATACAATACGTAAAGTTTTTATATGTTCATCCATTTCCCCCATAATTTATTTATTACTCACAAATGATAAGAGACCACTTTAACTCTCATCAATCCCTCCCCAGAACTTTTATGTTCCCCTATTATGCTTCTAAAATTTCTTCACAATATTTCATATATAAAATTTTTGCAGTGAATACCCATACCCATTTCTTATCAAGGGTGTTTACCTGTAATAACTTAAAATTATTTTAATATAGATTAAAATGTATATAATCCACACCAATATCATGGTATTAAATAAGATTAAATATTTTATTAAGTTATATTATTTATGTGGAATTTTTATGAATGTACATGATATGATTATGATGGGTGTGTCGAGATAGCGATTTTATGTATTAGGTAATGTTTTTGTCTAACGAGACACCATGTATGGTGCTTGTTAGGTTATCCTAATAAAATTATGTTATGTTTTCATGGTTTTTAACATTGACTTATTTTTATGACTTCATGCTTAATATTGTTTCCACATTCGCTTGTTTCATTTATCTTATCATGCTATATGATGGCTCATTATTCATATTTATGGTTCTCACCCCTTTTTATCACATGAAAATTCAATTTTCTAAAATTTAATACATTATTCATGATATAATGTTTTTATTATCTTACCAGGATTTATAGATCAACCCTTTTTATGTATGTCCCTAGGTTATTCAATACTATTTTAAGAACTATGTAATTATATGACCATGTTAAGTATGTTTTCAATAATTTCAATATACCCCTTATTTTATGTTGTTATGCAATATACCTAATTCTATAAGGAACTATAAATATTGCTAATTAGGGTTCTATTAAGTGTAATTATTTCTAATAAAACATTAGTTAATGTTTAATGAAGATAAGGGGTTCAGTTGTTGGAATTAGTGGAATGTTTATTTATTTATGGGATTAAGATTATAAAATTCTAGGGAAAGTATTAGGGATATGAATAAACATAATAGAAAACCACTATATTTTGGTTAATTATTAAGTAATTGGTTCCCATGAAAAATAATCCATGTATAGATACTACAAGTGGATGTGAGTTTCAGATTGATATACCTATAGGTAAACCCCAAAACCACCACTTTGAGATAGTCATGATCAGGAACAAGTGCACAAAAATGGTCCTTATTGCTCACCCAGTTTGACAATCCCAATGAATATGATTTGGTAAATCGACAAGATCATTATGAACCATTATTGGGGTAACATAAAAAATTATAGAAATGTTAATATTGGGTCATGTATTATGAATAACATATAGTGATGCCCATACATTAATAAGTAATGGGAAAATATGATTTTTATGCTATTTATTTAGCGTTATTGGATTCCCATTTATGTGTTCAATAGTTTAAAAGTACTCATCCTTTTTCCCTTTATTCTAGACAATGTTTGATAATAGGGGGAATTGTGGAAACAACCAATATGAATGGAAATGTTATAATTGTACAACTAATATACCCACCTAATTTGAGTAAGAATCATGATTTTTTTTTATGATAATCCCTTTTTTGACTCGAGTTATAAATATTCATCTGAATCAAGAGGAATTATGTAATCCCCTTAATAAATAAAAAGATATAATTGATAAAATTATGATACAAAGGCTTCAAATTTTATGTGTATTCTTATAGCGCTTAATTAGAGAACAATTTATCTACTTCATTGAGAATAACTTCTCAATGCTTCAATGTTCTAACCAAGAGAATGTTATACTAGATGTTTATCATATAGAAGGATATGTTGATCAATGGTGGGCATTGATCAAGAATATGTAGCCTGAGGAAGAGATCAAAGTGATGGATTATAAGGAAGTTTAGGAAATGTTTTTTTAAAATTATTTTCATCGTACTATCAAGCTTAAAATGGAAATTGATTTTATTTACTTCATGAAAAATTTCCATGAATCCATAGGGGAGTATGAGTAAAACAAATCTATACTTATATGAAACACATCCCAATTTGTTGTTACCCCCAAATGAAATGATAAATACCTTTTTGTGGGCTAAAAATGAGTATACAAAAAAACCTCCATGATATAAGAATTAGATAGATTTGAGAATAGTTTACGGTACACCATTAGAGTCATTAATAGATATATGTGAATCTCAATAATCTCATGGGGATAATAAGTCAAATGTAGAGTTTAATTTTGGATGTTAAATGGAGAAATAATTTTTTGGTATGAAATTTAAACATGATATAGGTGAAAATTCTAGAAGATAGTGTCCCATAAATTTCCTAAGGGGAAGAGGAAACGATTTAGGTGAAAAAAGGAGTGGAACCTAGATAATGATTGCTGAAAGGAGAAACTTTCCAAAGGAATGAAAGAGTGGAATGCTCTATTAAAAAAATAACTTTTTTCCACTACTTGAACTACATAGAACACAGAAAATATTTGATCTACATCCCTAAGATGAGGTATTTCAGAGATAATAAATGCCAACAACCTCCAAGGAAGCAAGGGAGATAATATTCTAATATAACTGTTGAAGTGGATCCCAATAATGACATGGTTACATGTACATTAGTTTTACATTCAGGAATTGAAAAAAACATGTCTTTATTCTGGTTCTACACATTTTTTCATATCATGAATTTTTAGTATAAATATTCAAACACCTCAACACATTATCGATGTATAGATTTCAGTAAAAATAGAAAATTGGGATATTATTTCACTGAATTATATCACTACTCCCCCATCAAAAATTTTGGGTTAAACTTTCCAAAGAACCATTTAAAACATTTTTTAGTGTAATTTGATGTCATTATAAGTATTAATTTAATTTTCTTATATATATCCAATATAAAATTTCATTAGAATAAAATCCCTCATTTTATCATGAATCGTCCTATAATTCTATACAAATGAATGGATGAGGATGAATCTTTTTTTGAATTAACATCTCAAGCATAGATTTTATTTTTCTAGAAGAAATAATATCCTGTTAAAATTATTGAGTATAGGGAAAAGATCATCCTTGAATACATTCCCATTGTGAGGGAATACATTAATGTGTTTCCAAAACAATTCCTTGGTCTTCCACCTAATCAAGAGGTTTAGTTTTTTATTGATTTTATAACTGTGGAGTGTCCATTATCTAAGAAACTATATAGAATACATTTTGTGGGACTTGATTAGGTAAAGAAACAACTACATGAGAATATAGATAAAGTGTTCATATGCCCTAGTACATCATATTGGGGTAAATAATTCTTCTCCATCATGAATAAGGTTGTGTCATTGCACCTTTACGATGATTATCATGATCTATACATGATCATGATGTTGAATTTGTTTCATCTTCCACATATTGATAACTTGTTTTATTTTATATCTGGATTAAAATATGTCTCTATGATGAATCTTTGGTGAGGGTATTATCATGTATGGGTGAATAATGAGAATATCGCTAAGAGTAATTTTTGAATAAGGTATAGTCACTATTAGTTCCTAGTAATTCCATTTGGACTTGTTAATGCTCTAGATATCTTCACGGAATTGATGAATAGAGTATTTAGAGACTACCTTGAGAAATTTGGGGTTGTATTTATAGTAAATATTTTATTATACTATACAATCAAGGTGGATCGTGAGAATAATTTGGTCACTATGTTAAAGACATTTTCAAATAATAAACTTCATGAAAAGTAGAGAAAATTTGAGTTCTTGTTGAAGGAAGTATCAATCTTGGGGAATATTATCACATTTAATGGGATATTTGTAGACCCTTCAAAGAAGAAAGCAATTAATGGATGGAAAGACCATTATTTATGACAAAAATAAATAGTTTTATTTGATTATCGGGGTATTATTGTTGATTTGTGAGAAATTTACCTTGATTGTCAAACCCTCTATCCAAGATAACCCAGAATGAATTCATGTTTTTTGGAATAATGAATGTGAAGAGAGATTCATGGAGTTGAAATAGAGGAATATCATTGAACCTGTACATATTCTATTAATAAGTGGGGAACTTTTCATGGTGTACAATGATATTTTGGTAAAGGTCTTGGATAATGTACTAATGTAGAATGAAAAAATGATAGCATATCCTACAAGTTAATTAAAATGTCTTGAATAAAACAACCCAAAACCTTATCTGGAGTTGGATATAGTGATATTCTCATTTAAAATCTTGTATCACTATCGCATTGGGGAGATATGTGACAAATATATAGATTATATGTTCCTTAATTATACATTCATAAAGAAAGAATTGAATACAAACCAATGAAGATTGTTAGAGATGATTAAGTACTATGAATGCTCAATCCACCACTGTATAGGGAAATCAAATAATGTGGGATATCCTCTTATTAGAAAATATCCAATAATTTTTTCATTGATGAGAATTGAGATGGATCTGATCTTCATATCATTGAAAAGGATGTACATGGGATTTATAAAGGAAGGATCATTTTCAATCCTTTCGCAAATGAATTTTCAACCAACCCTTTTAGAAAAGATAAATTAATTAATGAGACATTTTGAAAATTTATAAGAAGGTATATATTATATTAAATAGGGAATATATTGATTTTAAAATAAATTAATAATGAGTTCTAATATCTAGAGAATGACTATATGTACCATCAAATTCTAAATTAAATAACTATATGTTGGATGATTCAAAAAGATCAACCTTATCCATCCATGTAGGGAGAAAAATATGTATATTGAGCTCCAAGAAAACTATTTTTTATGACTATAAGAAGAAGGTGATCGATGAGTAGACATCATGGTGTCATGTATGTCATCATGTTAAAGATTAAAGGAAAAAATTAATGGGAATGAATCAACCATTACCCATACATAAATGGAAATGGGAAAACAAAATCATGGACCCTGTCAATGGTCTTCTGAATACATTAAGAGTGAAAATTCTATAAAGTTTGTGGTGGATCATCTTTCAAAGTATTATGAATTCATAATAATTGAATATGAATTCTCACTCGATCAACATGCAAGGATATACATTATATAATTTGTGATGGTATATTGAACAACACTATCTATTTTATTTTATCATGACACAATATTTATCTCAATATTCTGGGATAGTTTCCAACATCCTCTGAATATTGATTTAAACATCATAACAACTTATCACCCTCAAACTGATGGCCAATCTGAGCATATTATCCAAAAAATTGGTGACCTGTTAATAGCTTGGTTAATGTACATCAATAGATTATTGGAAAAATATCATCCTCTGGTTGGGTTCCTATAAAATAATTATTTACACTCAAGTATTCAAATAGATTCCTACGAATCCCTTTTTGGGCTGAGGTGCAGAACATCTTCATGATGTGAAAAAGATGATGAATACAAATATATGGTTCCTAAAATGGCCAATGAATTAGTGGAAAAGTTTAAGTCCATTAAGAATCACATTATGTATTTATAGAGTCAAAAAAAGAGTTATGATGATGATAATCAATGATACTTAGAAAATGAGGTTGTAGATATGTTATGCTTCCACATATCCCTATGAAAGAAATTCAAGATATTTAGGGAGAAAGGGAATCTTAATCCAAGATACATCGGTCCCTCTAATATCCTTGATCACATTGAAGATGTGGCCTATCAAATAACACTCCCACATAACATATATTATGTACATGATTTATTCCATGAATCACACTTAGGTAATTACATATGATACCCTACATGTAATAAATCCAGGGGTGGTGCCATTATAGAATGATCATTCAAATGAGGAGCATCTAGTGAATATATTAGAAAAAAGAGACAATGTATTTCAAAAGAAGACAATGTTGCTTGTTAAAATTCTATGGAGACACATAATGTTTGAAGAATTGATATGGTAACAAGATGAGATAATGAATAAAATACCCTAATCTATATTATTCTATGAAATGAAAATTTTTAAGGAAATGTTTATGAACGGGTAATTATTGTAATGAATCAATCTTTTATAAAAAAAAATTTAATTTTTGATTTAATTAAATACCCTATTATGTATAATGGTTATAGAAAAAACATTCTATTATTTGGTTTTATTACTCCATATTGAATATAAAAAATCATTAAAAATAGTAACCATTCATAATATATCCATTGAACATTAATCATATTATTAGTATTAATATAGGGTTTTGATTAATCCAATTCATAGAGACAAAGGCAGTGATGACCTTGACTAGTTGGATCGTACCCAATGAAACTCATTAAGCATATATTTAATGGGAAATATAATCACTAGAATTTTTCATTTGAGATATCCCAATCCAATATAAAAAAACTAAATCATGAGTGAATCCTTTTATTGGATAAGTTCAGGATCATCCAGATCAAGGCCCAAACCATGTACATCAAACCACCCAATCAAAATCTCACAATTGCACACATTATCTTCATAGAGTTTTCTATTTAAATAAAGTGAAATTAATAAAGTAACTAATAAAATGAATATTTATAATTTTTTTTTCAATATAATAATAATTAATTTTTCTTTTTATGGTTGTTACATTATAAATGATTTTGATTTTGATATGATAAAAAAAATTATATTTTTGGGTAATATGAAATTTCAATTAATACATTCCATTTGAGGAATTAATATTTTGGTTGAAATAAATAATTTTTTAATAAAATATTAATAAAATGTAATATTTATTAATAATTGTTGATAACTTAATTTTACAAATTCAAAAATAATTTTTGTAAAGGTTCGAAAACCTTTATTGTTAAAAACACCTAGAATTTATTAATACATCTTGAACCTTATTTTAAAAGTAAAAATTATAATATGTTTAAAATTATTTAAATAAATAAATAAATTTTTTGGAATCATATCATTTAATGTATCCAATGGTAATTTTTTCGCAATTTTATGAGATAATCAAATTATTTGGTAAAAACATAAATTTGCTATAAATATATGTGGTGTATTATGACATGATAATGATCCAAAATTGATGTAATGAATACTATAAATGGTATCCAATAATAAATATTTGTTTAACCTTTATATTAATTTGTTCATATGTTATTTAATTAATTTTATAAATCCTTTAAAAATCTTCTGAAACTTATAATTTATTTGATGATTTTAAAATATTTTCATTAAGAACATGACTTGCATCCACATCACCAAGGGTAGTATTTTAATTTTTTAGGACACCATAAATATAAAATAACTAAAATCAGTCTACATTGGTAGAAAAAATGGTCAATGAAAATGGGATGGTTTTTTTATATTACCTTATTATATAGAGTTTGGAACCTATGTTTGGGAAATAATAAATAACTCTTCTCTCTTTTCCTATATAAACCCACCAAAGCTCCCATTAATCATTACTCCATTACCTTGGAACACATAATTAATCAATAATATAATCTCTAGAGTCCTTCAAAGGATCCCCAAATCTCTTAAGACTATCCTCCCAGGATTTTTTAGTCTCTCTCTCAAGGTAAGGGATCCTCTATTTCTCTCCTTTTTTAAGAATCTTCATTATCTTATGCCTTTTATCTTCAATTACTAATTTCGGTATATGTTGTTACATATCCTCCATTCTTCCCTTATTATGTTTAAATTATTTTATACTCCTTTAAATATCATTAATAACTACCATTAGAATTTGCGTGCCCTTACAATGGTATCAAAATTTCACCACGATTTTTAATGAAAAATAATTTTGTAGTGAATACCTTTAACCATTTCCTATCATGTGTGTTTATCATTATGAATGTATATGTAATTTACTGTAGGAGTACATGTATGTATTATAAACTCAAATATAATGGGATTAAATGTGATTAAATATGTTCATATGTTATATGATATATATGGAACACTTATGTATGTACACTATCCAATTTTAATGGGTGCACCAAGATAGCGCTGCACGAAATTCTGTAAAGTTTTATTCTCATGAGATTCGATGCATGGTGTATGGGAGTTTATCTTAATCATATTATGTTTTTTTATTTTCAGTTAACCTATACATATGTTTAATTCATGTTCAATGTTGTTTACACACTCCCATGTGTCCTTAATGTTACCATGTTATATCATGACTAATTGTTCATGTTTATAATTCTCACCCAATTTATGTCTCATGGAAATTATTATTATTTAATAGGTAATAATTTCTTCCTGTTTCCTTTGTTTATTACCTTAATCAGATCTATAGATCACCCGTTTCTTATATATGTATCAACGTTATCCCATTCAGTTTAAAGATCGATGGAATAATATGATAATGTTAATGAAGTTTTCAATAATGTTGATGTACCCATTTATTTTATGTTGGTATGTAAAGTAACTAATTCCAAAAGACATTATATGTATCGATCTTCTAGGTTTTATTATATGTATTTTTTTATAAAGAAACGTTAATTATTGTTTAATTAAGTCATGTGTTTTTATACTTCCACCCCTCCCCCTTCTGGAATGACTATCGATTGAGCCTTAATAAATTGAAACATCATCCCATACATATAAGAAGATATAGGCTCGACATGAATTCAACCTATCCATGTGTATCACTTGCTAATGAGAATTTCTTGGTCGCTATTAGACTAATAGAATATGATTCCCCAACTAAAGAAATCACTGAGATCCTACTCTAAATATAACTAATACAATGTATATATATTTTCATATGGCTATATCTATAAAAATTGTATGTCTCTTCAAGAGAGGTTCTACCACAAAATCAACTCACAGTCTCTCCACTCATCATAAATTATATCTCAACCTTTAACTTACATATTCAATGATAACGGATATAGAATCCTCTCCACTTGAATTAGGAAATAATGGACTAGAATGGGAGAAATAAAGGAGTGTGAAGATCAAGTATCAATCAAGGAATTAAACAAGGAAGAAAAAATGTAGATAATACAAAGTGAAAGATCAGGATACCTTAGTATATGTAATAATAAACATGTATCTGACTGTGTCATGTTCCACACCTACTCTAAATTACTTGGCATATATAAGAATAGAATACAATGACCAACACACTAAGACAGTTATGATAACTGCTATCTATAGTGAAAATAGTTAAAGAGGGTTATAATATTTTCCTCGAAAACTGAAACATATTCTTTCGATTGAAAAATTGTGTTTTGGTCAAACTAATACTCTAGGTATAATTATGTTAACTCCAATATCATGATGATATAATCCTAAAAAATGTCCTCTGTATAACCTATGCCTTCATCGGTACCTCAAAATATTACATCCTTATAAATGGGGTGACATGGTGATGGATCTTTGGATGAAAAGCCTTATTGAAATGAATCTCCCAATCCTCATCATCTTGTATATGGTCTAAATAATAACATATAATGTTCTTATATTTGATATTGATCTCTCAATATCAATAACAACCTTATCAAATGATAAGGATCTCCTTAAAAAATTTCTTTGAAGTATAATATAGAAAATTGACCAGAAATGAATACCTAAAATTTCCAAACACAACATGCATAACATGATGATACCTTAGGAAAAAAAGGGTAAATTGTCAAGTTGAGACACACAAAAACATAATTTCTAATTAATAAAAGTGAACGTTATAGTAAAAATAAAATTGAAGGATTTATCAACGTTCCATAGCCCATCATTTTTCTATCAATTTGAACTGGAGCCCTCATATTTACAAATACCATATAACTTATTAATTTATAATGTCATAATCATGGTTTCATCATAATTTATCTCTAACATGTATAACATTTAATATATTTTTATAATAAAAATAACTTATGATGTATCAAACTAATAGTTTGGGTATTTATTAGTTAGAATATTTTGACATTATCTTAATGAATTATTAAGCCAAGTAGAGGCTCCAAGATGTATTTGGAGAATAATTTTCAATGTCCTCACTTCCAGGATCCGTTGAATATATAATAAAAGGATACATTCTAGTCCATGGTGTAGGATAGAACCACCATACCTCCAAGAGTATCACTGACTAAATGAGGGAATTTAAATGGCTACCCAGTGGAACTTGATAGAAGTTCAATACACCCTGGTGGCACATAGACTACTTGTTCGAGTATGCAATTTCTTATGAAGCTATAAAAATGGTACCAACAACTTTGTGGAACTAGAAATGCCACCTGAAACCTCAAATCTTGATATATCAAAGTTAATTGAATAGTGGATTTATATCATTAATTTGTGTAATTAAATATATGGAATGACACTAGACACCCCATGATTATATAAAATCTATAAATAGACTAGATAGAGGGATTGGATATCATCTACGAACTTCAAGGAAAACTCTTCTTATTTTTTATCAGTTAAATATTTTCTTTTATATGATATCATCAAGCTTATTTCAACTCTGAAAAGGAAAATTAGAAATCAACCACATTAATAAAATTTCAAATTTACAATCTTTTTAAATCCATTATCTTAAACCATTAATGTAATTTCATAAAGGATATTACTCTGATACATTTTATCCCCCAACTCTAAAAATAACTCATTGTATTCTAAATACTCTAGAGAGAGTTTGATATCTATGTAAAGTGTTTGTAAAAATATACCAATATATAATTCATATTTTTATATTAGTGCTCACCCCCATTAATGAAAGATTTAATGGTTATTTATGTCTATTAATACTTCTGGTATTCTTTTGGTCCTTGATTTCCAATAAAACCAAGGTATTCATTGCATTCTTCTTTGGTTCTTGGATTTTATTAAAACAAAGGTATCATTTCCATTCTTATTTGGTTATTTATTTTTATTTAATTTAAATAAGAAATAGAATCCAGTAATGTCTTATAGAAGGGATGACATATATCGGATTATAATCGAGTTATTATTAAATTCTTTTATCAAAGTGTGCATCCTTAATTTTTTAAATTAATTTTTCTCTTTGATTAAATTTTAATTTCTTTTATTATAATTTTACATTTATTTATTTGTTATTAAATATTACTCTTTAAATATAATTACTTATATGTTATTTCATCATTAATTTTTTTAATGTAAATTAATCTCCCCCAAGGAATATTTCATTGAACCACATTTTTTATGAATGGATATCAATTTACTTTTCTATGATTACAATATTTTTAATTTTATTTTTCATTTTCAATATCTTAATAGAATAAAATATTTTTTCTTTTACCTATGACATTTTTCCCAATCACTTATCATTATCACAAAATACTCTCTATGGGTTGTGATCCATTTTTTAATGTTTTAGATTATACATACCGGAAAACTTATATTTACACATTTCATAGTAGTATAAGATATCCTATTTAGAAAATTATTATACTTGTATTTATACATTCTAATGAATCATTGAAAAAATGGGATCATTATGAAATAGAGGATTTTGAAATTAATGATGAAACTATGAATTCTATACACTATTGTGATGTTCAAAATGAGTTTTATCACATTTATAGTGGTATGTTCACATAAAATATAAGTAAATTTAAAAGAGTAACACATAAAACAATTAATAAAGTCAAATAGACTATGGTTAAAATGATTATAAAATATTCTAAAAGATATATTATTCATTTAAATTGATTTATTAATGAATGTTTAACATGTTTCATTAACATTTTTAGTGCACAATTGTCTCTTGGTGGTGATTTTTCTATTGAATATTTTTTGAATCTAATCCTTTGTGTTTAGAATGAAATTGGGAATCCAAGGTGAAAAAAAATAAAATACGTAAGAGAAATATATAAAATTATTCTCAAGGTGATAATAGGATATATCATGACATATGATATCACAATTAAGTGGCATGAAGAAATGGAAGACATAGAAGGAAATGTGAATGTGATGAAATCCGTCAATATATTTAATGATTATTCATTTTATATTGATGAAATGGATCATCTATCTAAGAAGATGAACAAATTATTAAAAAATAAATAATTCATAATAGTGATCTAAAAAGGAGGATGATTAATGCAACCAAGATGTGACATTATAAAAATGAAGAAATTAGGGTAACTTTATTCCCAAATTCCCCTCAATAAAAATTGAGAACAAGGAGAAAAATAATATAAGTATAAGATCCTCCAATGTTTAAACGTAGAGTGAGAGTTAGGATTAACAAAAATTTTGTGATGAAAGCGATAATGATTTCATGTGTTTTATGGATGATGTTGATGTTAGTAACGAAGTAAACTCAAAATTTGAGGGAGAGTCTCTATCTTTTAATGTTCATGGGAATTGGTCATTGACGCAATGTTGGGGGATTCTCATCATAATAAGTGTCTTTGATTATTAGACTATTATACACTATGAAATGGTTTTTATATGTGGAATTGGGAAAAATAAATAGGATTCATGCATTGAAATTGGTGTCAAAAATAGAAGTGTTGGATTTCCCTCTGAAACGAGGTACGAAGGGGAGATCATTAGGGATTGTTCTGATTACATGAAGTGGAGGTCTAATAAAACATAATGAATGACCTATGAATTTTTTGTGATCATGTTAACACATATTGGAGATGTAGATCCAAATAGAAACATTAGGGATGGTGATAACAGTGGTTTCTTCCACCTTGACATTTTTGCTATCTTTCTGGTAGCCTCACCTATGGATGGAGAGAAGGTGAATGTTCATGGGTTTTGTGATGCTAAATAGTGAGGGATACGAGACCCTTGAATAGGCATTCATGTAGTTGGTATTGGAAATCTCCATCAAAATTTTCCATTGATGTTGGTTGATAGTGAGTGTCAATTTACCAATGATAAGGTTGGTGCTCACAAAAAATGATAGAGATTGTATTTTAGGGTTCATAACAGATGTTGCAGACATAGAATGTAGAGAGATGTGAGGACCTTGATTTGCATGAGGCTTTTCCTGTAGCATTCGAATAGATGGTGGGGGAGGTCCTTCCAGATTGTGTGGGATCCTAGTGATGTCGAATCGGGTGACTGATCCATTAAAGAGATTGTACTCTTTGTTGTCTACTATCATAGGTGTTGGAGTGGATGTTTGCTAGTGAGGGGGCGATGACCATGTGCTGGTGAGGGGATGGATAAATGTGTACCATGGGATGTGGGGATAGTCAATTATAATGCGGGGGACCTCAGCAAGAAGATACAACATGGATAAATGGAGTGGATGAGGATGACCTCCTAAAACATGCAAAATGTGAACTTGGGATGGGTATTTATTGATGTATCAGGAAGATAGGGAGATATTGGGGATCTGTTTGAATGGGGATATTTTTTTACATGGCTGGATTTAGGTCTCCAATTCTTGAGAAAGTTTTTTGGGCTTATGGGCTTTGATTGATGGAGCCATGATCACAATGATTTTTGAGAAGTAGGTGTGTAATTGCAGTTATCTCATGTGGAATTATAGTGTGGATTTATCCAATGTTATATGATGGGATTTGGGTAGGATTGTTTGTAATTTATGGCATGTGACCTTTTGGGGGTATTTTGATCTCATTTTTTTGGTCCCTCATTAGCTGTGTTTTGTGGTATCTGTTGTAATCCATTGTTGTTTCATTATAATTTATTTGTTTTAATAAAATTTGGAGACCCTGAGATTAAAATCATTGTCTTCACCATATTGAGTATACAATCAAAATTTTATTCAATTTCTTCATCATAAAATTACTCATACTCTCTTATTATTATAATTGAAAAAGTTTACAAGATATAACAAATAATTTTCACTAAATTTATGAATGATTTTTAAGCTTACATTTATGTAAGAAGATATTAAAATAAAAAATAATTAATAATGTAATGATAATGTTCATCTCACAATAAAAAAAGATGAATTAATAACAAAATTGAATATATAAACCAATGATCATGAGTTATAATCAATAATAAAAAATGTCAAAAAATATTTCATGAAATTCAAATAAGGTTAAAAGCTCAATATTATTTTGGGTTCTTAACAGAATTTGAAAATTCATTTTGGTTTTTGTTTATTGAATAATTAAAATTCTTCAAATAGAACATTTTTTTAAAAAGGATATTACAAAACATATTTTTTATTTTTTATGTTAAATTAAGACGTTTAATTCCTAAATATAATGGAAAAAATTACTCATTATGGTATAAAAAATAGTTTTAATATTTTATCCCATATCTCAGCTAGAAAAGCGTTTCGAAAAAAATTGTTAGCAAAATCCATCTTAGAAAACCTAAGTGGAGAAATAATCTGTATACCAAAATACTTAATTTCTTATTTATGTAGTAAATGTGTATAAAAAGTAAATCAAAAATAGAAATGTGGTACATGGATAGATGATGCACCTGAAACAGGTTTGGTGAAACCTTCGAAACAAATTTACTTGAAAAAAATAGATAAAAGATACATTAAATTTTATAAAATATATATAACTAAAATCATTATTAATAGTATATTTATTTTAATCAATTTAATTCTTATAAAAGTTTTCATATTCATTTATCCTTTAAAACAAAATTTGTTATGCATTTTCCAATTGTTTGACAATGGAATTAAAATCTACTTTGAATATTATTTTTGAAAATATTTTAACAAAAAATGAAAACCATTGTTTACAAATTTTCATTTTCAAAAAATATAAATAATCAATTTAAAATCACTTCCCACTTCAAATGATATTTTTTTAGAATTCAAGATAAAAATCCATATATTTGGCATAAAATCCTTGGTTATTATATAACACTTACACTTGTAAACATAAACCTACATAAACATGATTGAGATTTATTGAAGTTTAATTTCAAAATTAATTATGTTTTTTAACCTTTCCAACTTGTTAAGAAACCCAAAACCATTTTCTAAGCTAAAAAGTATGTTTTGAGAATTTTCACCTTGACTTTTTGTGCAATATCACATTGAGGGTATCAATGTAAATTCATAATGTTAGGTTATTATCAAAGATAAAATAAGATTCACATGGATCTTTTTCATTTTATGAAAAAATAATACATGTAAAATCTTCATAAGAATCACTTAGAAGGGTAAAAATAAAATAAAGGCAAAATAATTTCCATTCAAAGTGATCATGGGGTAGGCATTGATAAAAATTTATTTATTGAACCCTTTTCTATATATGTTAATAATCATATTTTTTCCCTCTTGGAACACATCAACAAAATATAGTTTTGGAATGATGGAATAAAAACCTTCATGAAATCTGAAGATCCCGTTTAAAATATTTAGAAACAATTCTTAATTATTTTTTGGTTGAACTTTTTAATACCAATAATTTTATCATTAACCATTTCATTACAATACGCTTCAATAAAAGTATGCCTTCTAAACATTTAAAAAAAACACTACGAATGTTTTTTTCATTGTTTTTGGATCTTATTATAATATTATCAACAATGAAGACAAAATTGAGAAATTTGATTGAAAATATTATGAATTAATCATTAAAGGGTCATTTAACTCATTATAAATATACCAGGTATTCAATAAAAGAATGAAAAACATTGAGGAATCCAATAATATAATATTCATTGAATATCATCATAAAATTGCATCAAATTCAAAGCTGTAGATAACCATGAAATTTTGACTGTTAATGATAAACCATTACTTAGAAAACTTTTCCAAGATGAGTATCATTATTTGAATTTAACTAAGGCCTTGATTAAAACTAAATACCATCCCTTAGAAAATATTATAGGTGTTATACATGTTTTTACTCATACAATATGAAATGAAGTTGTGTGTTGTTATATTATTTCCTTCCCAAAACCTAAATACCATTATGATTACATTAATGATGAAAATTTGGTTTTCATCTATGAAATTAGATATAGGGAAATTAAAAATGATTCATATTTATGTTGTTATTTATAGAACTAAAGATCGTCCCATTAGGGTTACAAATGTATTTTTCTAAATAATTTAGATGAGTTGGGTGACATCACATAAAAATATAAACTCATATCAAAAGGATATAATTTAAAAAACATACATTGATTATAATGAACCCTTAATCCCCATTACTTGTATAGAATCCATTTTAATCATGTTGGTATTCACCAACTATCTAAATTCAAACCGTTTCAAATGGATGTAAAAAATTCATTTTTAATTTGTTTTATTTCTGATTTGTTTGATGAAAAAACACCGAGTTATGAAAATAAAAAATTGGATAATTCCATTTATCAGTTATCTAATTATTTATATGGTTTAAAACAATACTACAAATCTTGTATATAAAGATTAACTAATTTTATTTTATCAAAAGATTTTAAAATTTGTAAAAAAGTATCAACATTATTTTTAAGGAATGTTTCAAATAATTTTTTAATTTTTCAAATATATGTTGATGACATGATTTTAGAATCAACTAATGAATATATTTTTAATTGATATAAAAATAATATGATAAAAGAATTTGTAATTTGTTTCATGGGTGATTTCAAATTATTACATAGTTTTCAAAATTCACTAAATGAGGTTGGTAGTTTTTAGATCCAAATAAAATACCCTAATGAACAAAAAAATCATTTTTTCACGGTTTAAGATAAGGAAAATAATACACCTATCAATATTTTTTGTATAATAAAATTAGATGAAGCTAGTAAACTTGTTATAAATGATCATTATATAATTATGAATAGGTTTCTTCATTACGTTTTCACAACCCGAAAATAAATTATGTTTTGTGTTTATTTTTATATTCCTTCTTAATAAAATCCTAGATAATTTAATTTTAAATCTTGTAAATTTTTTTTCATTATTTTGAATGTTTCTAAAGAAAAATTTATCCTAATGGAAACAAAATTATTCTTTAATGTTTTGCAAATGATGAATTTGGAGGATATCAACTATATTAGAATAGTAAATGTATTACTTGTGTCCAACATAGACATTCCATGATCTCGTGGAGTATAAAAAATAAAAAGTCTACGCCTCTTTCTATAGCTGATGTGGAATAGACGTTACATATAGTTATTTCGGCCAAATTATATGGATGATGTGAAATATAATAGAATTCCATACAATATTTCTTCAATTTCCCATTAAATATAAACGATTAGAACTATAAGATCCTCTATAAATTTGTTTTATCATGAAATTGAAAATAAAATTGATATTCGACTAAAAGTTTTGAGAGAACACTTTCCAAAAGGATATATAGGGTAATAATACATTATAATTGATGTAGAATTAGCTAATATATTTAGAAAAAATCCTTAAATTAGAGTTCTTATATTTTAATAAATGGATCTAGAAATATTATGATTATAATTATTTTTATTGTATATTGTGGTTTTTGGTTTTGAAATTATCTTTATTTTTAATCATATTTGTATTTTATTTTTCAAAAATATATTTTTAAATATTTTACAAATCATTTTATTATGATAACCTTGAGTATCATATGCATGTTTTATCATATTTAAATCTTTAAAATTTTACAGGAATGTAATTTTTATAATCACATACAGGGAGAAGAGTTTAGTGATTATAGGGGAGAAAGGATTAATGTTTATGGAGGAGAAAAGTCTAATGCATAGAAGGATTATATTTAATGGTGGTGAAATATACATGTATAGAAATGGTAATTCTAAATCTAGTTATTATCCATAATTTATTTATTTTAATTATAAATTTGTGTTTGTGATCATCATAAAGGGAGAGATTGTTGAACATACAATATGTTTTTATTAAAAAAAATAACATAAGGGTCATCAAAAATTTTCATTGTCTGTTTCTTATTTATTGTATTTGGACTTTATCCTAATGAATAAAAAATAAGATTCTTTAGGAAGAGAATGGAGGACTATTTTTAAGGTCCTCCTGACTAGGATTTACTTAATACCTGGTAAAATGACACCTTCCAGCCATTGGTGTTGGAAAATCCCATTATTTTATGGTGTTCCATCATCTAAATGGTAGAATTTCACAGGATAACCGATGGAATTAGATAGATTAAAAAAACTCAGGGTGGATTACTAACTACTTGATGGATCTCGTTAGATACCAAGTGGACTCTACAGTAACACAGTATTCATGAACAATAGTACCATATACCTAGATCTATCTAACTAAATACCTAGTGAGTTTGATATAAATATATCAAAACGTTTTGAATAATGGATTTAAAGCATTAACTCTATTCATTGAATCCATGGATAGACCATTGACATCCCATTATCTGAGGACACATATAAATAACCACCTATGGAGGCATGGATATCATCAATGAACCTCAATAAAATAATTTTCCATAGAAAAATTCATTGATCGATCCATGATGTCATATTTCAAGAGATCTCCATGCTTATTCTATAACTCAAAATGAAAATTGGTATCAATGGATTCAATCTAATTTCAAATTGTCTCTCTTATAAAAGAACTTTCCTTTCTTCCCTTTCCTTATAATCTATAATTTTCTCTCCCTCCTTACATTTCCATCTCCATTTTTCTCTTAATAATTAAATTTCTTCTGAATCCTCATTTAAGAGTTCGAGTGCTTTTTAATAGTATTGTAAAATAAACAACTATTATCTATAATTTTTTTATTGGGCTCTAACCACTTATTTATTCTTCATTTATATTAAAAATAAGTTTTCTTTAGTTGTTGATTACTTATAAAAAATTAATTCATTACCTTTTTATTTGGTGCTTGGTTTTTTTTGAAACAAAGTGATCATCTACTTTCTCTTTTAGTTATTGAATTCTTCTAAAACCAATGTAGAAATATAACAATATCAAGATTTCTTGTGGGAAGTATATATATGGGCTTATTCTATAGCTATTGATGAACTATTTTTTTTATAATTTGTCTATTTTATGTCCCAAAATTTATGTTCTATTATACTTAATTTTCTTAATTTTTTTATGGTATCTTTACATTAATTTTTTATTATTAAAAAAACATCAGTCATAATTATAAATTTTTTTATGTCCTAATATTAAAATTTATTTTAAAGTAGATTTACTATGCCTTTATTTTTTATAATTTTATATGACATATAAAGTCTTTGATGACCCAATAGAATATATTTCTAAAGATTATTAGCATGAACCTGATAGGGATTTCAACATGAAACCATATCTAAAAAATAAAAAATAATAGAAACCCCTAATACTAGGAAAGTATTTTTTTTTAATTTTATATAGTAAATTAAATTTAACATATTTACCATTTTATACCTAATTCAAACACAAGAACAAAACATCATGATGTGTAATCCATTCATTAGTATTTTCATTCAAGAAGTATCACTTAACATAAAATGCTCAGTAAAAATGATGTTCTAAAAATCAAATAAAAAGTAGCCATAAAATACCAATTAATTTCTAAAATATATTATTTATAGAATTCACTAAAACCATCTAATAATATTTCCCAAAAAACAAATACATCCTCATTAGTTCCAAATTAAATATTCCATTATCTCAAACATCACTTTTGATACCACTATTTCTTAATACCCCATCCAATGGGTCCCCTACATAGCTAATAATAAAGAATGAAATATAATGACCCCAACCCCTGCTCTAGTAGAACATGGGTTGATTACTAGATTCAAGGTTATATAAGAACATACATAATTGTAATTAATCGTATATAGATTTATGCATTAATAGATGAGAAGAATATCCACCAACTCACGCCATAAAATAATATATAATAAATAAAAACACATCTATTATCATTAATAAAAAAATAATACTAAAAAAAAATTGTATGTAGAAAAATTAAATACTCAGAAGTAACCACAAATATGTAATGGATCCTTAACAACTTATCAAGAATGAATCACTTGAACTGATAACAAACTGGCTCCTATGGATGCAATATATTGTTATATTACATAGTGTGAGAATAACATTTTTATTTAGTAGGGAACTACATGAAAACCCTCATGAAAAATATGAAATAATAATATTAAATCCTCATGATTAAACAAATGAAACTAAATCATCCCCTAAGTAGGTAATTCTATATTGATATCATCATCATAGATCACTCACCTTATTTTGAATATAAATTACATTTATATACCAAATTAACATATATCAATGAAGTAACCCCACTTCAATATCCCATAATATTTTAGTTATCACACCTTAATTCTAGAGATCATGTTCTCATTTATTCCATAAGTCATTTCATCCACATTGTGAGTCGAGACTCATCCCTGCAAACCTCAGTCCCATATAGGGAAAAATATCTTATATTGGCGTCAATATACAAATCCATCTCATCATACAATCCTCAGTAGTATCCTTATGTATGCTATAGTTTCCTATTGAATGTGAAAATACATTTTACCTCAATACATCATATCCTATAAAATAAACCCAATGGAATTTGTAACCAGAATATTTAGTTAGATGTTTGTCCTTTAACCAGAAGTCCTTAAAAACCACACATAAATCTATATTAAACAAAGATCCATCATAGATGAGTTAGGATCACACAATATACTATAAGAAATTATTAAATAAGATTAACCTACTAATATTAATGTCTAAAGGGAGAGAGATGGACCGGTATAAGCCATCAATCTATTCCCTTTTCATCCTTGATATTGGAGATAACACCCACTAAAGGATTTGGCTATCATTTTTCCTACATCCTCTAGTGGATAAGTGTATGAAATTATATAACTTATTATAATATTTCACATAACGAAACTAAGAAAAATTACCTAGCCATAGTCTAATGAATAGCTATCATCAAACAGAGGAACTGGCTACCACCACTAAGGTCTATATATTAAAAAACACACACAAGAATCTTGTTCAATATTAATCAATTTATTATTCATTAAATAATATTATTCTACATTCAAATAATAAGATTAACACTTTAAACTTTAAATCTAGTTACTTGTGAAACATAAATATTCATTATATTGTCAAGTGTTTCATTATCATTTAAACCATAAAGAACCAGCCTTATTCTTATATTAAATTCATTTATCACTTCTTAATAATCTATGTAGTCATGTACATATCCTTGAAGACAACATTAAGATTTATAATGTTTCTATATAGTCAAACTATATCAAAAGTTTTACACTTATAATAAATATCGTAAATCCATTTATCTATTAAGTAAGTACCATACATAAATTTATATATCAATGATAATTAAAAACATTTATAATTACTCAATAACCCTGGTAAATTCTAACACCATATTACATAGTAAAAATTGTCCCCTATAACTGACTACGACTATAACTATAGAACCAAGCTCCAATATAATTTCTCACAACTATTGCCAATAAAATCCATGAAATTAAATAATAAAAAAGGATTTAATCATTAAGGAGGACACACACATACACATTAATTATACACTCTACACATAAGAAAAAGAAACTAAGGCCAATAATTGATATTTTGAAGCCTCCCATAGTAAATAATGTTATCAATCTTCCACAAAAACATTTCATTCATAAAAAACATTTGAAATTAAATATTTAATTATCAACATTATTATGCATAAATTTTGTGCCACAACGAATTTTAGAGGAAGTAGGTAACATTATATAAAAATGGGAAAATGCTAGGAAAATTATTTCCATATTTAATCAATTTTGATAAGTAATAGTTATATTACTCAAACCTCTTTCATTTAATTTTAATATCACACACAATTTATATTATTTAAAATTTTAATCAAATTAATCATACTAAAAAATTATCATAAATAATGGGAAACATATAGCACACAATCTGAAAACAATAAAAGGGACATACAATGGAAATATAAACCATTAAAAATAATAGAAACCCAACCATTTTTATCTAAATCAAATAATTGTAAAATATAAATTATCATTAACAGGAAATAATTTCCATTTCAATTATAATTTATAATATATCCAGACATGAAGCTTTTAATAGCTTCACTCAAGGTAATTCTTAATATGAATGGTAAACTGTAGATGAGTATGGTTATAGAAATAACATATCTTATTATTATTTGTACTCTTTTTTCTACTATACATAGGGAAGGTTTCATCCCAATCTAGTTTCCTTGTTTTCTTTTTATTTCTTCTTAACATTTGTTTATAAGCTTTATCTTTTGATTGTACTTTTCAGGTATAATATATCCATAAAAAAATAATTATTATCATAAATACTATATGAATGCAATACTATATAATTTGATAAAATTATTTTTCATTTATGACTATATGGTATGAAATTAATTTTATTTTTTGACACATTGTTATACCTTATATATTTCATTAATAATTAAATTAATAATAATACATCATTATTCAGCATATACAACATTCCATATTACATTAGTTTTAATTGTTGAAAAAGTACAGTAAAAATTACATTATGAATACCCAAACACATGTGGTTTTGTCTCTTATATTTTTTATAGAAAAAAATTATATGATTAAAGGATAATATTTCATGTTATTACAGTATTAATATATTTGAAGGGTCAACTGTAACACACTGAGATTTTGTGAAATGGTTTTTCAAATTAATTAAATGTTTTGATATTTTTCAATTCACATAGTACTGAAAATAGTTTTTTACTAAGTCAAACATTTCTTTCACATGGAAACAAATTGGTATATTTTACGTGAAACACTAACTTTTCATACATCACATGGAATAATGATGTTAGCGTATGTTACATGCAAGATTGACCTTCCCCGATGGCTTGAGTAACATGCAAGAACTACTATTATCTAACTATAATATATTATTAAAAAATTATTATAATTAGATATAGCCTATAAATTATGATAATTTATAGCAATATTATTAACTTAATAATGAAAATATTTGGTGTACACAAATATATTTTGAATTCCTATCTTACCAATTAATTAATATGAAAACTAATTGAATGTAAAAGAAATTATTATTATAGTCAAAAAGCTATTTTAACCTAGTAAAAGAAATTAATTAAAATTTGTAAGTGATATTAATGTAATAAATATTTTATTTATTAAATAAAATATTATTTATATTCTTTCAATAGATTCTATATACATATGATAAAAAACCAAATTTGCGCTTAAAAACCTATATTTTTATTAGGGCATTTTATACCGCCTTTTAATGGGGGAAAAGATTAAATAAAGTTTTTATAAATTTTATAGATATACTATTTCAAAATAAAAAATATATTTGGAATAAGAAATAAAAAATTTCTTAGAATAATTTTTTGGTATATTTTTATATTGTTCATCTTTTAATGAGTAGAGAAAAATACTGCATTTTAATTCAATAATTATTTTTAATATAACTTTTTTATAAGTATAATTTATATTTTCAATTGGTTTAATAATTTTTCTAGATAATATTTTCACCAATTAACTCAATTTAGTTCATTGTAACCAATTTCACAATGAAATTGGATATTAAAACATAGAAAACATTATGGACATTCTTACTTTAAAACCCCGCAGTGTCACCCCATTAGTGGGGTTAATTTTAAATTAAATTCTTCCGCTTATGTGATTATATTTTTTAAAAATGGATACCATGTTTGGAATTGGAATAATTTATAGTATATAATAAGGTCAACTTATTGTTTTGACAAAAAAATTAGTGAATGTGATTAAAATTAATTACATTAGTTAAGAGAAAAATTATGTTAATAAAGTACTATTCCTTAAATATAAGTACTAAAAAGACCTATACACTTGTCCAAAACACATTTGATGTAAATATTTATACCCTTAACATTTATTTTTTGAGTTTTTTTGGTTTTGTATTTATAGTTTAGGTAATAAAATTTTCACACCTAACCTAATTCCAAAAATTCCAAGTGAGTCATTTTCCTTCCCTATAAAAGGAAAACAACTCTACCCATTCATCAAACCTATAAAACCTTTTAGGATCGACCATAATCTACCCACGTATCCTAAAAACATCCTTCCACAAAAACTCAAATTATAACATTGAGAATAAATCCTATCAAATAAACCATTTGGTACAAGTCAAAAGGAGTTACCTAATTAAGAGGTAAGATCTTCAATGAAGCTCCTTTCCTTTATTTTCCTAATTTACCCTACACACTCTATTTATTCATTTATAGAGTGAAACAAAAAGTGTCTTGAATTTACTATCAGTTTTTTATTCTTATTTTCCTTCTAAAAAATAGACACACCTCCTTTTAATGGATATCGAACATACTCTTTTTGTGTTCGATGAACTACAGCCTGACGTAACTATGATTGTTCATTTTTCATTTACCATATATCATGGATTCCATTACGATGTATATTATGTTTATATATTTCATATATTATATTTATTACATCATTAATATTATTTATTCCTTTAACAAAAAACATCTTTTTTTACTTTCCCTTTGGTGTTAATAAAACAATCTTGATTAATAAAGTGTGGACTACCTCCCCCTAAAAAAGATGTGATTCATTCATACCAAACATGGAATGTATTAAAGATAGGTTTAGTGAAATAATATGATTTATATGACATTATAATTATACTGTAACTGTATTATATACATATACACTTATTGGTAATTTTATTTCTTTATTTCAATCTGACAATTAAAATGGAAACAATGTTCATGTGTACGTATGGATTACCGTATCCCTAAATGGTGTATTTAATTTCATACGTATTTATGATATAAATTATTTTATTATATATTTAATGTATATAAAGTATATTTAAATAATTATTTACATTTTGGAATCATTAAATAATTATAAGGATGAATGATATAACAAATTAAGAGACATGCGAAGAATAAAGATATTATTACCCGAAGTGGAACCTTAATATAGGATTGTTAACAAGTAATTAATATAAGGTTTTAATAAAACCATATATAAGGCCCCGACCTTAAACCTTACTTAATATTGAGTTATTACAAGATTACACATTGAGTATCTTTTCAGTTTTAGAGTTTCAGAGAATTAGAACATAAAACTTGTATTACATTCCACATTTAAACAAAGTGGTTACATAAAGATAGTACTCATTTTTCCTATCAACGGAAATATATTTAAAATAAAACATGGATTATTTCTTGACACTTCCTTGACACTATCATCTTATCATGTACCTTTCCCTTGACCTGTGAAAAACATTTCAAAAAACTTGGGATGAGCATAAAAAGCTTA
Organism: Viscum album; assembly: GCA_963277665.1. Lineage (NCBI taxonomy): Eukaryota > Viridiplantae > Streptophyta > Magnoliopsida > Santalales > Viscaceae > Viscum > Viscum album. The sequence goes on from OY728123.1 coordinate 1,562,816,479, forward strand.
GTATGGGTTGTAAAAATATGGAAAGGAGACATTAGTTCATATATACATAATAATGAAATCATACTTTACCCATAAAACATAAGCACTTTAACATACCTCATCAAATCATGAATAAATCATAGAAATCATAAGACATAAAGGTAACTTGAGTTATTCATAACATTCTTACGTAGGGAGTAACCCTCTCGGTTACGTTTGGAATACCCATCACAGTATATACCCTAAATCTATTCATAAAAACCTTAACTTTTCACTCCTTCGCATTACCCAATGCATTGTAGAGATATATCTGGCTCCTCCACCCTTAGTTTATCACGGAACCACTCGTCTTCATAATAATGCCCAAGAACCACAACATAATCGTATCACATAAAACATGCAAAAAGGAAACATAACATTTCCAATTTTCAATCAAAATATATCAATACAACACATTGATATAAAAACAGTATCAAAAAAATTTTAAATACCAAAATAAAAGAAAAGTAAAACATGGTATTTATTTTTTCTTTTTTAAAAAAAGGCTTGTAGAGGAATCCAGAACTCAAATAATGGTCACGGCAGAGGAGAAGTCGTTGTCGCCGAATACGTACGACAAAAAAATTCCCTTTTGTTATATAGTAAACGCTTCATAAAAAAAATATTCCTTTTGAATAAAAGTAATATTCAAAGGGGTTTATACACTTTATAAAAGAAGGTTGTGTATAAAACAAAATATGCCTTAATGAAAGGGGATTGAGATGAAGTCCTATACCTCGGGTCCCACTTGACTCGGTCATTATTTAATCTCCTAAATAATAAACATGAGTTAATTTATACTTGTTTAAGAACCTTTTTCAAGTTCATTATTCCTCTTATATCACTTATATCCATGTCATGAACACTATGTAATTATTAAAGTTAATAACGGTCGTTTTAACGATCATTGGTACTTGAGTCAAAAATAAACCCTTTATAATTTCATGTTGTTCATGTATCCATTATATCCAGAATTATAATCATGATGTATATATCATATATATCATATATATCTATTATATACATGCATTTATAATATTACATAATCATTTATATGTAAGAAATGAAATGCACCGTTCATGGAGACGGTAAGCCGTATGTACGCATGGACGCTACTTTCATTTCTATTTCATATTTTATAGAATGGAATCATAATGATATAAAGTTATATTATTATTCCAGTGTAATATAATATAAAATATCATAACTCCATCCTTTATACATCCCACATATGGTATTTAATGATCAAATCACTTTGAGGGGGTGGTAGTCCGCACTTCCTTAAATGAAGATATCGCGTTTACCCATAATGGAAACCATAAAGGTATGCCCAAAATGAAAAATACAGAAGCTTAAGGAAAACCTAAACATATTATATATCATATATAAATATAGTGTCATCTTAATGGCCACCATTGAAGGTGTTAAAATAATTTTGAACAATCATCGTTTCGGGAGGCAGAAATTCGCCATCCACGGAAACAGTATGTTCTTTAACCATTAGATGTAGGTGTGTGTAATTGTAGCTCGAATCCTTATTATAACAACATCCTAGTATATTGAATATACTAGAGTTGTTACGAAAGAAATGAATAAAAAGAGTTTAGGAGGTTGGAGAATCAAAATAAAACAAAAGGACTCAAGTGAAGACATTACCTTAAAATCGGGTAACTCCCTTTGGTTTGAGCTCAAAGGCTTCCTTGGGAAGACTTCTGCCCAATGTAAGGCTTGAAGGAGTAATATAGGGATGTGGAGAGACCAAATGGGCAGGGGTTGGCCGAGCCAAAGGCTTAGGAAGTGTGTGTTAGGAGGTAGAGGTGGGGGCCTTTTATAAGAGGAGAGGAGGGGCACTCTTGGAAAGTAAAGAAATGTTACTTTATTTTAAAATGATTTTCGGATTAAAAAGGTTCCACATTGATAAAATTCGAGGGTAAGGTGATAAGGGTTCTAAATCCACCCATACAATAGGTTTTGGACATGTGTAGGTCATAGAGTTTACATTATCATTTCATTTTATTTAAATCCTTTATTAATGAGGTAATCGCTGCATCATCATGATGTCATAAATAATTTATTTTATTTGAAGTCTAAAAATTATAAAAAAATACTATGATGTAGGAAATATTTTTATCATTCCTATGACTATTTATAATAAAAAATCTGACTTGTATAACCCCATGTAAAAATTGTTTTAGTAAAATAACTCATGTTTGTTTCATTTTTACTTTAACATTAAATAAAAAGTTATTTATGTCATTTCCCAACCAATGTGGCTCCATGGGGTCCCCAAGTTGACCCATGGATTGTCTTGGTCGGCCATGAAACATCCAATAAGGGTAAGACATGTGTCTAAGTCATTTCATATTATTAAAACATTATTTTTATCTTAAACTACACTAATTACCACTAATCGCGATAAAAAACATAAAAGTTACTATTCACCAAAAAATTATTTTAATCCCATTGAACCAAATTTTACTTCTTAATGACAACCATGTATGTAGGATTTTTTAAATTCAAAACACAGAGGTGGTAAAATTTCATTTAAACGAAAAATCAGTTTTTTAAGTACCACTTAGTGGTTTCACTATTCATCAAAAATTGATGTTTTTCTGAAAAATACCAAAACTTCACCCTAATCTATATTTTATATTCCAAATTCAATATTGATGTCTATTTTGAAAAATTCAAATCATATAAGTTACATAAATTAATTTAATAATCAATTCCCACTGTCATGACAAATAGCGTGTTTTTATGAAACAATAAGTATCAAAAGATTGACACTATTTTAAGTCCAATTTCCAAGTGAAATTAATTCCAATGACCACTATTGGATTAAATGGTAAAAATATATTCTAATTTCACTTTAAAACCAATTCAATAGATAATCTAATCATATAAATAAATTAGATTAAAAAGCAGTTTTGATGTAAAATGTAGTATTTTTCACTATTCATTAAAAAAATGAACATTGTCAGAAAAATACCAAAAATTCACAAAAAGTAAATTTTGATGTCCCAATAATAAATAATATGTTTATTTTGAAAAACATAGCTTATAAAATTGTCAAAATATAGATTTAAAAATGGTTTTCCATCAAAAGGCAGTAAAACAATCTTTTAAAAATATTAGTGTATTCCATGCTTAAGATTGGATTTATTTTCATTTTAAGCCTCTAAAACACTATCTAATTCATTAATAGAAATAGATAAAAATATCTATTATTCATTACTTACTTTGGATGTTACACCCTTCCCCCTTTAGAAAATTGCATCCCCACAATTTATTTACTTATCGAATAATTGGGGGTACTAATCCCTCATTGCATTTTCAGATTCCCATGTTGCCTCCTCCATCATGTGGTTTTTTCACAAAACCTTTACCTGATTAATCACCTTATTCTGTAACACTTGCTCCCTGTGGTCAAGAATTTGGACCGGTTGTTCCTCATAAGATAGGTTCTCTTCCAGCTGAACTACCTCTGGACTCAAAACATGAGATGGATCTGGCATGTACTTCCTTAACATTGAAACATGAAAAACATTGTGTACCTGAGATAAACTTGGAGGTAAAGCCACCCGGTATGCAACTGATCCAACTCTCTCCAAAATTTCATATGGTCCAATGATCCTTGGCCTCAGCTTTCCTTTATTACTAAATCGCATCACACTTTTCCATGGTGTGAATTTGAGAAAAACATGATCACCTACCTCAAAAGATAGATCCTTCCTCCTGTTGTCCGCATAACTCTTCTGCCTGCTCTAAGCTATTCTCATGTGTTTCTATATCAGCTGAACTTTTTATGCCAACTCTTCTACCAATTCTGGTCCCATCAGCTTTCTTTTACCCACTTCATCCCAAAAAGATGGAGTTTGACACCGCATCCCATATAATGCCTCAAATAATGCCATATGTATACTGGAATGAAAACTATTATTATATGAAAACTCAACCAAATAAAGATGTTGGTCCCAACTTCCCTGATAATCCATAGTGCAAGAACGTAGCATATCCTCCAATGTCTGAATTGTTCATTCTGAATGCCCATCTGATTGACGATGAAAAGCTGTACTAAAATTTAATTCAGTACCCAACGACTTCTGAAGGCCATTCCAAAAGTTAGAAGTGAACCTAGGATCACGGTCAGATACAATGGAGAGGGGAACTCCATCTAACCTGACTATCTCTTTAAGATACAAATGGGAATGTTTATCTAGTGAAAAAGTATCTCGTATAGAAAGGAAATGAGCAGACTTGGTCAACCGATCAACAATAACCCAGATTTCATTATTACCTCGAGGGGTCTTCGGTAATCCCACAACGAAGTCCATGGATATATTCTCCCATTTACACTCTGGAACGGGTAGAGGCTGAAGCATCTCTTTCGGTAACTGCCACTCTTCTTTAACCTGCTGACAAGTCAAACAATTCACAGTAAAATCATCAATATCTCTTTTCATTCCACCCCACCAGTAATACTCCAGAAGATCTCTATACATCTTAGTAATTCCTAGATGAACGGAAAACGGAGAACTATGAGCTTCACATAACAACTCTCTCTTCAACTGTGAATCACAAGGCACACACAATCTCTTCCCAAATCTCAAAACACAACCACTATCAATGTTGAATTCATGCAACTTACCTTTCTGAACCAGGTCTACCTTTTTCTACAACTCACTGTCTTGCTTCTGTGCTTGCTTGATTCTGTCTGATAGAGAATATTTCACTGATACTTGAAATAAAACAGAAGGACATCCTGCACCAACAAATTTTATGCCAAAGTTCATCAAATCCTTAACCAAAGGATCACGTTCCAAACGTTAAATTGTTAATAAATCATTAGTTTTTCGACTCAAAGAATCAACCACTTTATTTGCTTTTCCCGGATGGTAATGAATTGTATAATCATAATCCTTGATTAATTCTAGCCATCTCCTCTGTCTCATGTTCAATTATTTCTGAGTGAATATATACTTTAAACTGTTGTGATCGGTATAGATTTCATAAATTACTCCATACAAATGTTGCCTCCAAATTTTTAATGCGAAAACAACAGCAGCTAATTCCAAATCATGTATAGGGTAATTTACCTCATGAGTTTCAAACAGTCGTGAAGCATAAGCAATTACCAGATCATTCTGCATTAGGACACATCCATGTCCTTTAAATGAAGCATCACTGTAGATAACAAACTCACCATTCCTAGAAGGTAGCGCCAAAACTGGATCATTCCCCAATCTTCTTTTGAACTCCTGAAAACAATCATCACATTATTTTGTCTAGATAAACTTAACACCCTTCCGAGTTAGCTTAGTCATTGGACTAGATAACCAGAAAAAATTTCTAACAAACCTTTTTTAATAGCCTGCTAAACCAAGGAAACTATGAATCTCAGTTACATTTGTGGGTCTTGGCTAGTCTTCCACAAATTTTGTTTTTGCGGGATCAACAGTTATCTCAACTTTTGAGACAATGTGACCAAGGAATGAAAATTGTTTCAACCAAAACTCACACTTTCTGAATTTATAATACAATTTTTTTTTCTTTTAAGGTTTTCAAAATAACCCTTAAATGTCTATGCTCCTCTTTACTTATAGAAATCACCAAAATATCATCAATGAAAACCACCACAAACTTATCCAAGAACTCATGGAAAATTATATTCATTAAGTCCATGAATACAGTATGTGCATTGGTTAGCCCAAAAGGCATTAATAAAAATTCATAATGGCCTTATCTTGTACAAAACACTGTCTTCAGAACATCTGCCTCCTTTACCATCAGCTGATGGTACCCCGATCTCAGGTCAATCTTTGAAAAATACTGAGCTCCCTAGAGCTGATCAAACAAATCATCGATATGAGGGAAAGGATATTTGTTCTTAATAGTGATGTTATTCAAGTCTCTATAATCAATGCAAAGTCTCATAGAACCATCTTTCTTTTTAAGAAATAAAATAGGAGCACCCCATGGTGATGTGCTAGGTCGAATGAAACCTTTCTCTAATAAATCTTGCAATTTCTCCTTCAACTCTAAAAGTTCAATTTGAGCCATTCGATAAGGGGGTTTTGAAATTGGCTTAGCATCAGGAACTAAGTAAACAGTAAACTCAACTTCCTGATCTGGTATTATTCCTGGCAACTCATCAGGAAAAACATCAGGATACTCATTTACCACTGGCACATCATTAATCTGAACAGTTCCTTTATTTTCAACGATGTGTGCAAGGTAACATTCATTTCCATATTTAACAAGTTTCTCGGCCTCTTGATATGATATCAACAGTAAGGGTTCATTCTTGTACACAAACTTAAAGTTTTTCTGAAAAGAAACTTATTTATCTCCACAGTCAATCTTAGCATGGTAAATAGAGAGCCAATCCATACCTAGGATAACATGAAACTCTACTAGAGGTAAAACAATAAGGTTTTCGAGTAGGTTCTTTCCACGGATAAGGGTAGGAAGGTTCTTATAAAATTTTTTTGCCTCAAAATTTCCCCCAGGTGTTTTTACCACAAGTTTAGAAGTCATTTATTGAGATGGTATTCCCATTTTACTAGAAAAGGTTTTAGAGATGAAAGAATGTGTAGACCCTGAATCAAACAACACACTGGCATAATATGAAAAAAAAGTACCTGATATAACTTCATTTTATGGCCCGACATCTGTTGAAGTAGTTGAAAAGGATTTCACCACCCCTTTTATCTTGTAGTCTAACTGCTTCACATCACTCGAGATCTTTTTCGGACACTCATTTGCATAGTGACCCATCTCATTGCACTTAAAACATTTCACTAACTGTAAATCAAATTTGAACTTACCATCAGCTTGATCTTTTTCAGTGCAATCATAAGCCTTATGTCCCATCTTACCACATCGGTAGCACTTTCCAGAATTTAGAAGACATTCCCCAACATGCCTTTTTCCACATTTATCACAAACTGGAAACTTAGTTTTCTTACCATCAGACTTTTTTGAAGAATTATTCCCTTTCTCCTGCCACCTCGGTCTCTTCTTCAGCTAGTTGTTATAGAATACTTGGTCATCGGAAAACTCCATTTCCACCTTCTCAGCATATAGAACAAGATTTTCAAAACTTTTAAACTCACGAGAAGCTAATGCCCTTCGATATTTTGGCTTTAATCCTGAGTAAAAACGATTGATTTTACTATCAAGGTCTCGGATAAATTTTAGAGCATACCTTGGCAATCGAGTGAACCTTTCTTCATAGGCAGCCACTGAGTCTTCCTATTACCTCAATTCCAAGAATTTATTTTCCATCCTAAGTCGAACAACCTTAGAAAATACTTCTCAAGAAACATACCTTTGAATTCATCCCAGTCAAGAGCATCAATCTCATCGACGTCCCTGATATTTTTAACCATCAACCACCACTGATCTGCTTCACCCTCCAAATGGTAAATAGCAAGACTAACCTTTTGATTGTCTGAACACCCCATGACATCGAAAATCTTCTCCAGTTCTTTAATCCACCCTTCAGCTAACACAGGGTCAGATGATCCTCTGAATTATGGGGGATGTTGCATCATGAAATGTTCCACCACTGACATGTTCCTCTGCGGTTGATCTGGCTGATCTCGTGCATGGATACCACCACCATTTATCGCTTGAGTCAACTGCGCCATTACTGCAACAAACTGTTCAGTTCCAACTCTGACCATCTCAGGATGCTGATTCGGAAGGTTATTTCCTTTTTTATGCCTTCCTAGCACTGCTTCCCTGTTTCTTCTATGGAAAACCATTCTGAACAAACATGTCTTAGATGAAGCAACACAGTAATCTTCAAATGCTATAACATTTCAAAAAAAAATATTTTTGGATAATCATTTAATAGAATTCTAACTCCTAAAGTTATCTAAACCGACCTTTGATACCAACTATAAGGCCCCGGGCTTAAACCTTACTTAATCATGAGTTATTATAAGATTACACATTGAGGATATTTTCAGGAATAGAGATTTAGAGAATTAAAACATAAAACTTGAATTACATTCCACATTTAAACAAATTGGTTACATAAAGATAGTAATCATTTTTCCCATCAACAGAAATATAATTAAAATAAAACATGGATTCTTTCTTGACACTTCCTTGACACTATCATCGTATCATGTACCTTTCCCTTGACCTGTGAAAAACATTTCCAAAAACTTGGGATGAGCTAAAAAACCCAGTATAGGTTATAAAAACATGGAAAGGAAACATGAGTTCATATATACTTAAGAATGAAATCATACATTACCCATAAAACATAAGCACTTTAACATTCCTCATCAAATCATGAATAAATCATAGAAATCATAAGACAGAAAGGTAACTTGAGGCATTCATAACATTCTTACGTAGGGAGTAACCCTCTTGGTTACGTTTGGAATACCCATCACAGTATATTCCCTAAATCTCTTCGGAGAAACCATAACGTTTCACTCCTTCACGTTACCCAATGCATTGGAGAGCTATATCAGGCTCACCCGCCCTTAGTTTGTCACGGAACCACCCGTCTTCATAATAATTCCCAAGAACCACAACATAATCGTATCACATAAAACATGCATAAAGGAAACATAACATTTCAAATTTTTAATCACAAGATATCAATACAACACATTGATATAAAAACATTATCAAAACCATTTTAAATACCAAAATAAAATAAAATTAAAACATGGTATTTTTTTTTTTAAAAAAGCTATGGCTTGTAGAGGAAGCCAAAACTCAAATAATGGTCACGACGGAGGAGAAGTCGTTGTCGCCGCATACGTACGACAAAAACATTCCCTTTTGTTATTTAGTAAATGCTTCATAAAAAATAGACTCCTTTTGAATAAACGTAATAGTCAAAGGGGTTTATAAACCGTATAAAAGAAGGTTGTGTATAAAACAAAATATGCCTCAATGAAAGGAGATAGAGACAAAGTACCATACCTCAGGTCTGACTTGACTCGGTCTTTCTTTAATCTCCTAAATAATAAACTTGAGTTAATTTATACTTGTTGAAGAACCTTTTTCAAGTTCATTATTCCTTTTATATCACTTATTGCAATGTCATGAACACTATGTAATTATTTACGGTAATAACGGTCGTTTTAACGATCATTGGTACTTGAGTCAAAAATAAACCCCTTATAATTACAAGTTGTTCATGTATCCATTATATCCAGAATTATAATCATCATGTATATATCATATATATCATATATATCCAGTATATACATGCATTTATAATATTACATAATCATTTAGAGGTATGAAATGAAATGCACCGTTCATGGAGACGGTAAGCCGTACGTACGCATGAACGCTACTTTCATTTCTATTTCGTATTTTATAGAATGGAATCATAATTATATAAAGTTATATTATAATTCCAGTTTAATATCATATATAATATCATAAATACATCCTTTATACATCGCACATATGTTATTTAATGAATCAAATCACTTTGAGGGGGCGGTAGTCCGCACTTCCTTAAATGAAGATATCACGTTTACCCATAATAGAAACCATAAAGGTATGCCCAAAATCAAAAATACAGAAGCTTAAGGAAAACATAAACATATTATATATCATATATAAATATAGTGTCATCTTAATGGCCACCTTTTAAGGTGTTAAAAGAATGTTGAACAATCATCGTTTCGGGAGGCAGAAATTCACCATCCACGGAAACAGTATGTTCTTTAACCATTAGATGTAGGTGTGTGTAATTTTAGCTCGAATCATTCTTATAACAACATCCTAGTATATTGGAGATACTGTATTTGTTACAAAATAAATGAATAAAAATAGTTTATGGTGTTGGAGAATCAAAATAAAAAAAAAGGACTCAAGTGAAGACATTACCTTAAAATCGGGTAACTCCCTTTGGTTTGAGCTCAAAGGCATCCTTGGGAAGACTTCTGCCCAAAGTGAAGCTTCAAGGAGTAATAAAGGAATGTGGAGTGACAAAAGGGGAAGGGTTTGGCCGAGCCAAAGGCTTTGGAAGTGTGGGTAAGGAGGTAGAGGTGTGGGCCTTTTATAAGAGGAGGGGAGGGGTACTCTTTGAAAGTAAAGAAATGTTAGTTTATTTTAAAATGAGTTTCGGATTCAAAAGGTTTCACATTGATATAATTCTAGGTTAAGGTGATAAGGGTTCTAAATCCACCCGTACAATAGGTTTTTGACATGTGTAGTTCATAGATTTTACATTATCATTTCATTTTATTTAAATCCTTTATTAATTAGGTAATCGCTGCATCATCATGATGTCATAAATAATTTAATTTATTTAAAGACTAAAAATTATAAAAAAATACTATGTTGTAGGAACACGTTTTAGATTTTCAATGACTATTTATAATCAAAAAACGGACTTGTATAACCCCATGTAAAAATTGTTTTATTAAAATAACTCATGTTTGTTTCATTTTTACTTTAACATTAAATAAAATGTTATTTATGTCATTTCCCAACCAAAGTGGATCCATGGGGTCCCCAAGTTGACCCATGGATTGTCTTGGTCAGCCAAGACACATCCAATAATGTTAGTACATGTGTATAGGTCATTTCAAATTATTAAAACATTATTTTTACCTTAAACTACACTAATTACCACTAATCGCGATTAAAAACATAAAAGTTAATATTCACCAAAAAATTATTTTAATCCCATTGAACCAAATTTTACATCTTAATGAAAACCATGTATGTTGGATTTTTGAAATTCAAAACACAGAGGTGGTAAAATTTCATTTAAACGAAAAATCAGTTTTTTATGTACCACATAGTGGTTTCACTATTCATCAAAAATTGAAGTTTTTCAGAAAAATACCAAAACTTCACCCTAGGCTATATTTGAAATTCTGAATTCAAAAATGATTTCTATTTTGAAAAATTCAAATCATATAAGTTACATTAATTAATTTAATAATCAATTCCCACTGTCATGACAAATAGCGTGTTATTATGAAACAATAAGTATCAAAAGATTGACACCAGTTTAAGTCCAATTTCAAAGTGAAATTAATTCCAATGACCAATATTAGATTAAATGGTAAAAATATATTATAATTTCACTTTAAAACTAATTCAAAAGATAATCTAATAATATAAATAAATTAGATTAAAAAGCAGTTTTGATGTAAAATGCAGTATTTTTCACTATTCATTAAAAAAATGAACATTGTCAGAAAAATACAAAAAATTCACACAAAGTAAATTTTGATGTCCCAATCATAAAGAATAAGTTTATTTTGACAAAATAGCTTATAAAATGGTCAAAAGATAGATTTAAAAATGGTTTTCCATCAAAAGGTAGTAAAACAATCTTTTAAAAATATTAGTGTATTCCATGCTTAAGATTGGATTTATTTTGATTTTAAGCCTCTACAACACTATCTAATTCATTAATAGACATAGATAAAAATATCTATTATTCATTACTTACTTCGGATGTTACACCATATCTGGTATTAGATATAATAATATTTTCTCTAAAATATTTATAATAAATTTATATTTATTATACAGGTGGTTTGTATGAGTACAGAGAGAGTCAAGACACATGTTAAGGGGGTTTAATCTCACTTTTAATTTCTATGAGATACATGTTATGCTCACCACTCTTTCCTTTTGTGGTGGGTATGTACTGAACCTAATTATATTTTAATTTATTTTAAACATAAATTTATGGGTATTAGCATATCAATTTTATGATCTTCCTTTCATGCTGTTTAAGATTCAAAAGTTACCATATCAGTAAATAAAATTTGACTCAATTTTCCTCCTTTGATACTCATGGTTTTTTACGCACCTAAACGCTTTTTTCGAGGTGTATATACAACTATTTTACATCTTATATCATGAATATTTGTATTTTCATTATATTTTAATATTAAATTAATTTCATTTGTTACATGGAGAGTATTATCCCATGTTACTAATTTATTGGTTTGTATTGAGACAATATCATCACTTTTCAATATTGTTTATGTTTTGGCTTCTGTTGATGAAATATTATTATAAATATCCAAAGAAAAAGTTCCTTAATTTTATTCTCCTATATTTATTCATGATATACTCATGTATTGGTACCATATTTCTACTCTCTATTACATAATACATATAAAAATGTGTTTTTTTTAATGCTCGAATTTACCCTTGTTTCTGACGCTTTCGTCAGGGCACACATCTGTCTATGGAGGATGCACTATTTGTGGCCCTACATTCCCAAATTCTAATGGCAGTCAGCATCTAGCTCTTATTCAGGGACGTTTTCTCCTTGATTGAAATAGGATGATTTAATATGGGTTCCTCCTTTCATGGATTCCTCTTTAGAACTAGATGACTAGTCCATGTCTCCCTCATATTATTAAGATGGTGTTCATGAAACTCTTCTTAGTGTCATGTCTTTATGGACCCTGGTTAATTATGTTGTGCATTTTAGGACATTCCAAGGGGTCATGTTAGGTTGTAACAATTTGATAAGGGGATTAGTCACATTGGACATCACTAGTGTGTCTAAGTGCTCGAACACTAATGGATCTGGGTTTCTTCCCCTTATGATAGGGCATCTCGAGGGCCAAGAAGCCTAGGGAATTCCACGTCGAGTTCGATGAATTATATGTCATAAACATGTTCATGAGGTTTTCCTTAGATTTCCATGTATAACATTGGGTATGTCAAGAGGTTAACATCTAGTGGAGACAGATTGGACTAATCAGAACAGTGATAAAGGTGGATCAGATGGGTGTAACCCCATGAGAGAACATTGATGATGGGGCTAACATGTGGTTAGTTACCCAATTGAATCTAGGAGTAGTGAGAATGTTGGTAAAATGATATCACCAAAATTTGGTGGCTCAATTAAGAATACAGATGGATAATGTTGATTGAGTGGATGGAGAATGAGATAGAACCATTGTGAGGATGACAGTGATTTTGGTATTGAGCCTCAAAGAGGTTTCCTACGTATCCTTGTGGTAGGGAATCAAAGCCTGCATCGTTTGGTAGGGTGATGGGACACCTGAGGAGGTGACCTGTCAGAATGGATGCATGGATGGGATCCAGAGGGAGTATAACCTCCAGGATGGGGCATGAAATTCCCGAAACAAATTGGCTTGAGGGAGAGACCACGATGGGACATGAGTTATTGGATTAAATCACCAGGAGACTTCATATGTATCCCCGTGGTAGGGAATCAAAGTCCATGTAGTTAGGGATGGGGGTATAGAGTTAGGGTGTGCATAGAGGACAATAACCCGAAGACATACTGGGGCTTTTGCTTGGTTAGCATTCCGGGTTGGTCTGATGATCGGGCAACGGACCAAAGATGTGGGTCCCAACAAAAGGAACTCCAATGAAATACTGTCGATTGCAGACTACAAAGGATTACCGCTTGTTGAGATTCCAATGGCTTAAAGCTGGTTGGGGTTCCAAAATCTTACCACTAGTTGGGGTTCACAATGGCTTACCATCGATTGGGGAACATGAAAGCTTACCATTGATTGGGGAACACGACGACTTTCCATCGATTGGGGAACACGATGGCTTACAGTCAATTGGGGAACACAATATGTTAATTTCAATTGGGGAACATGATATCTTACCATTGATTGGGGAACACAACATCTTACCATCAATTGGGAAACACAATAGCTTATCATCGATTGGGGAACACGATGTATTGTTGTCGATTGGAGTACAAAATAGCTTACCGTCGATTGGAGAACAAGATGGATTACTGTCAAATGGAGAACAAAATGGATTACCATCGATTGGGGAGCACAATAGATTATAATTTATTGGTATTGGACCTCAGGGAGGCTTAATATGTACCTCTCACAGGAGAAAAGGATCAAATCCCACATAGTTCGAATGGGTACAGTTTAATAACTTGCAGGACAAAAATGGGTGTAGTGTTTAATGTCATGCAGGATGAGGGTGGATCGACGTAGAGTGGTCGGGACTGATGGGTGTTGGGCTTAAACATCAGGGATTATTATTACATACATTTCTTATGAGGCAAGAATCAAATTCCATGTATTTTTGGATGATATTGTTTAACATCACGTGGGACTAAGGGGAACCGATGTTGATTGGTTGGGACCGACTGGTGCTAGGCTTGATCCTCATGGAGGCATCCTACATACCATGCCTATGAGACAAGGATCAAAGTCCATTTATTTTAGGATGATATAGTTTAACATCTTGCAGGATGAAGGTGAACTAATGTAAAGGGGTTGGGATAGGTAGGTGTTGGTCTTGATCCTCATGGAGGCTTCCTACGTACCTTTCTTGGGAGACAATGATCAAATTCATCGTAGTTCGGTACGATTTGGGGCTTACATGTTAAAGAGTCACAAAAATATATCAGGGTCAATGCTTACTATAATCCTACAAGAGTCATGCTCAGTATGAGAAACAAGAGGAAGAAAAGACCTGACCATCACATCATGAAAGGTGTGTACATGGGAAGTGGATTGGGGCTTACATGTGGTTAGCGTCCTAGGGAGATGGAGATTTGGACTTCCTCCATGATGGGGCCCCATTGGAGAAAATCCCAGGGGGGAGAGGGAAAGGGTAATGAAGGTCCTTACACACATCTCTCCTCTAGTCTTTGGTAGGGATGAAGAGGGGAGGAGCAGTGCTGATTCATCTTGGAAGAAAGGCTAGGGGGTTTAACCTAGATGGTTTCCCTTCCCCACGGACAGACGCCACTCTAGAAAAAATGATCTTATTCCATGTCAGGAATATTTCACTCCACTGGAGACTAGTGGGCATGGAGAATGTCTAATTTAGGGCTCCTCATGTGTATTACATGAGGATAAGATACATTTTAACATCATCTGATGACAATGAGGGTGCTTGGATGCTTAACTCCCTATTGCTTAGATAAAGGAGGTTCACTCCGGTCCCCTAGAACTTACATAATTTTTACCCACTGACCCTTGGGGAAGAGAATCAATAAAAAATGTCATGGTGAGGAGGTTTTGGAGAGTGATACACTGAGGGTCCCACAGTAGTGTGGATATGCAGAGAATCAATAGTTGTTAGATTGCCTATATAAAGAAGAACAAGGCTAGGCAACACAACCTAAAGCACCCCCCAAGGTACCTTGAGATCATTTTGTACAATCATAGAGGGTCATATGGGAGAAATTATTACGGGATAGGTATTTTTCACATAAGAGGGGCTTATAAATGGTTCCTTAGGGTAAGGATGGAACATGGAGCACACAAGGATGGGTGACGGTGGAAGGGGCTTACACATTGAACCTGCATGGATGCCACTGAGAAGAGGAAATGTTGGATGGTATTTATGCATGTACACTGCTCAGGCACCACTAAGGATCTGCAAAGGTGGATGGGGATTACACATGGAAGTATCCTAGGTGATTCCAAGGAGCGGAAATGGTGGATGGGGCTTACACATGGAAGCTTCATAGGTGTCTTCCTCAGGTCTGGACATGAAGGAATCCCAACTCGCTGGTGGGTCAAGGCATATAATTGGGGCCAACACAAATGTGCAAGTGAAAAATCGGGATAACGCCAAGGGGATTGGAGTCAGTCCAAACAAAGGGAGATGAAAAGAGGGAATCATATGCCCAACATTCAGAACGGGGTGAGGGTGGCGTGATGATAGAGGATAACTGTTGTCGTTGTTTGAAACACAACATTCATATCATGTTAGCCAAAAATGGGTACAAATAAATGAGGGTCTACTATTGACTATGTTCAAAACATAGGACCTAACTCATAGTTTCATCCAAATTCTTTAATGGAATTGGCCCAGAATAGTAGGTGAGATGATTCGGCATGAGACCGGGCCATTAGGGGGTCCCTTCAGTCATGAAAGAGGATAAAGATCCAAATGTAGGACACACGAAGCATGATGTGGAGTGAAGGAATTCTCAAAAAGTTTACATTTCTCTTAAAATTATTCCACTATAATCATGTAATGATATATCTTATGATTGAAACATAATCCTTATCTTATATAGAACAAGAGGGATCCAATTATTGAATGATATTGCATACTGAAATTAATTTCATGTACTAATGACTATCGTAATCTTATGATTGGTGCATAAGGAATCTCTTGTTTAGAGAAAGAGGCATCCTATATTTGTTATATAGGGTGAAATATAGATTAATGTCATATAGATAGGACTATTGGAATCTTATGATTAGGGCATAAGGCATCTCTTATTTGGAACAAGAGTAATCCTATTATTAAATGATAGGGCTTGCTACAGTTTAAATTTATTAGGTGTGGAATTTTAGGCATAAGGTTCCTAGAAATGGTTGGTGTTAGGAATTATGCATGAGCGGCCCTTTCTAGTTGACCCTGACATATGAGTTAGGTGATGGGGGTTGGATGCATTACTTGAGGAATGGTTCGACTCAAGGTACTCAGGGAATTAATGTTGAGAATCTCAACTCATAACATGGGAAACAACCCAAGAGGGATATGTAGACTCAAGGTGCTTTATGGTCTGTGGAGGAGTATCTCTAATCCGGGTATTCAATTGGTTGAAGGTGGGTGTGTATAAGGGAGAAATGGAAAATGTTGATGTCCCATATTAAAAATATTGCGGTGAAACAATCCAATTTTCATGGGGGTCAGTAATGGAAGGGAAGGTACCGGCCGGGAGGTTCGGGACTGCAAGCCTCCAAGGAGCTTGAGCAAGGGTGTGGGGATGCATGCCTCAGGGTATGTACCAGCAGGGGTAGGCCTGGAAACTGTTGCGTGTAAGATGTGCCACACACAGTAGGGGTTACACACAATATTATAGTGTGCGGCACAGGTCCACACTAGATTGGGATCCATAGAACTATTTCACACAATATTGAAGTCTTGTGTACAAGATTGGAAGTGTTACTTGTAATAGGGAATGATTTCATGCAATAGGAAAGGATTTCATGTAAAATTTAAGGACTGTGCGTAATATGTAAGTTTGGCGTGAAAAAGGACAGGTGCGGCACTTGTGTGCACAAAATTTGGAACAACTGCAATTTGGCATGCAAAAAATGATGTTTTAAGTGTAATATTTGGTTCATGGGCCCATTCCCATGCAAAAGTAAATTTTTGAGCACAAGATGGTGGTTTTTGCGCGTAGGAGCAGAAGGTGCAGACTAATGCACATCAGATCGTCGGTTGACCTCTGGGGGACTTTTGAAAGAAGGGGGTGAAATTGTATTTAAAGGAGAAAACTTTAACAGTGATGTGCATAATATTTCGTTTCACTTTTGTGTGCAAAACCATTTTGCACTCAAGATTTCATTTTTTGCGCTAACCCAAACTTTGCCCCCACATCGTCATAGAAGGCCATCTTCAGCCATCTAACTTCAAAGGACCATAACTTCTGACCCGTACCTCTGTTCGGGTTCTATGACTAGTCAAATTGAATCCTGTGAAATGATACATGCTCCGAGATCAAGTATGGATGCATTAGTGAATTACATGGATGAATGTTCTGGTTCCAAAAACCCAATATTTGGTCAGAAATCTATGTTCCATGAAAACATGTTTTCTAAAAAGTTTTTCCAATATTATTATAAAGTAATCCTATAATATTTAAATAAGTGTTTTACTCTTTATGTATTTTACCTAATATATTCAAAAAAATATTCTCGTTTCTTTCACAATAAGGATTTTATCTATACTTTTTACCATGTAAAAATGAATGTTCTTTTTACCTCATACAACATGTACAGATTTACCCAGTGTCATATCTTTGAATCTTCATTTTCATTTTTTAATGTAAACCTTTAAGAAAATGTTTTTAAAAGCTAGATCAAGGAAAATTATCATCAAAATATTTTATATATTCTTTTATGTTTTTTCAAGGGAAAATTATTTGAAATTTTTTTCAAGCTTTATTTATAGGTTTTAAATGTATTATAAAAGAACAAATTTTCAAAAAATATCATGATTATTTCAGATGTTTTCATGTAAAAAAGTGTTAAAAACACTTTCAAGATTTCATTATAAATTTTCATATTTTTTTAAAAGAAAAATGATTTTAAAATTTTTTTATGCTTATTTTACATGTTTCCATGAAAAAGGGTTTTTAAAATGATTCCAACTATTATTTATAAGTTATTGATCTATATTATAATAAAATGATTTTCAAATTTTTTTATGTATTAAAAATAATTTTTCAAACAAGAAAAGATATTTCCTTTAAGAAACATGTTTTAAAACATATTTCTGAATTAATATCCATTAATTATTATATCCATTGATGTTACTCATTAATTTCTAGGAAATCACCTAAAGATTTAATTCATATCCTTTTGATTAAATTGGTTATTCTTAATGTCATGGTCTTTATGAAATCTGTTTCTCTTTCACGAGTTAAATTTTTATGAAATATTCTTCTTTTCACGGGTTCTGTTTATGATGAAATGATTATCAATGTTGTTTTTTCACAAGTACTGATATGTTTAGATGTTTATGATACCCTTTTCATTATATGGTTTATGATATGATAATTTTTGCTCTTGGTGGAATATATTTTTATGATTTCACTATGAGATGGGTAGGATCTATAAATTTCATGAGATAAATGGGGATGGAATGAGGGTTTACTCAGTTTAGTAATATAGAACTAAAATGAGGGTTCACTCAATTCATTAATATATGGATGGAATGGGGGTTTACCCATTGTATTAAAAGACTTTTTAAAATAATATAGTCATGGTAATGGTCCTTGACCACTAATATGTCCATGGGAGTGAACCGTGACTACTAAGATGGCATGAGGAGCGAACTCATGATACTAAGATGTCCATGAGAGTGAACCAAGAATACTAAGATTGTCTTTACAGAGATTCCTGAGCAATTATGGAAATCCATAATGTCTTATGTGTCTTTCACAATTCAATATTCTATTCCTATTTTATGCTTTTGTGGCTTATGTCTTTCATTTTCTTGTGATTCATGTCTTATGAAATTCCATGATTTATTCTATTATTCATTTTTATGATATTTGATATGTAGGGTATGATTTTCTAATACTTTTACTATGTTATCACACCCATATTCTCTTGTTCATGCTTACTTGTCTCCCATTTTACCCTTACTAGGCATTTGAACTCATCCCGTTTTATGTTCCCTTCAACATGTTATGAGGATATGTAGTATGTTTTATGTGTCTAAGAAGGATTCTAGTTGTGAAGAACCTAATTGAAGATAATGTGGATCACTTATGCACCTATTTAATGTTTCCACGTTTCAAAATGAATTAGACCAATTATGGTCCTTGGGCATATATTTGAATAATGTCTAATAATTTTGTAAATTTTTTGTAATGTTAATGTTTGAAAAGAGAGGGTTTCTATAATTAGAATTAAAGAAAATGTATAGTTAAACTTTGGAAACTATGATGAAATTTTTTTAGTGATATCCCTAGATATATTTATTGTAACGCCCCGACCCCAGTTACCCAGAGTCGGTGCATTATTACATAACATTGGCATGATCACAAGAAAGATCAAATCTCGAAAGACCGATTGGTTTAGTAGCCTTGGAAACACTAGATATATTCATAAGTTTTACATTACATCATATAATGAAAAACTACTACAACAACATAATGTTTCCACAATCCACACTATTAACCCCTCATAAAATCCCTGCAGGTCATTCATAACTTACTTCTTCACATCCTGGGAAAAATAAAACATAGAAAAGGGGTGAGCTCAAATGCCCAGTAAGGATAACAATATAGCGGAAACTTTCATAAATAAGAATAAACATTTAAGGCAATGTATAACTAAAACAAAAGCCTTTTAAATATGAACTTTCAACATGGTATGGCATAAATAAAATGAAATAATGCCATTTACTTATTCACATTGATATTCTACTAATCTAATAATCACATGCAAAAATCAATAACCACTTTCATAATGTTGGAATGCATAATGCCAGACTATCATAACCACATAGCCAAGGCCTCGTGCCAAGACTACAAATAATATTTTGTCAAGGCCTTATGCCAAGACACTAGTTTGTCTCATGAGACCCACCGATGCATCGAGGAGCTATAGCGGGCTCCACCCGTCACATATTAAGTCCAATGCATTCCCATATGAAAAGGTTTAAACATAACATAAACATTCATATTAAAACTAGCATATGAAATGTCAATACTTTCACCATAAACTATGAATGGTATAAAAATAGCACATCCACAGTCAAACATATCACAAAACCTTCAATACAATATATAAGTTTTGTATCATAATAAATCAACTTCAAATAATCTTAAAATCCATCAAAGGATGTTGACATAGATGAAATCAAAATTCTTTTTAAAGAAATATCTCCTTTTATTTTGAAATAATTTAAGATCCATATAAAATAAAACATTTTCTTTGAAAATATTCTTATAAGCTTGTAAGGGAAGCTTTGAAGATTTTATAACGGCGGAAAATAGCCGCACCCGCCGTATAAGTTAAAAAAACATTCTTACCTTAATTCTGTCGAAAAGGTTAAAAAGGACCTTGTTTTGAAAACGACCGAAAGATTCCTTTATAAACCACTTATAAAAGTCAAAAAGGGTATAAATGACTTTAACTCATATTCTAGTAAATAGTAAAAATGTTTTGAAATACATTTTTATGAAACATGGATGTGGATGATAAAGAGATCCCAGTAGATTATTACATATAAACAACCTCGGATAATGAAGAGATTGTGAAATAACCCTTACCTTGTACTTTTCCTTGGTTGGGGTAGGTTAACCTCATGTATAATGGTGAAATAGTTGTTATTAAATTATACAAGAATCATATATAATAATATGATATCATATATGATCTTTTAACATTGATTTGTTAATAATATCTTAGAATTATCGTCGTTTCAGGAGTTAACTTACTCATTTTCTTTTATATGTTTTGTTACATAAGCCATGGTTGTTGTATCTTATTCATATCCAGAATGATATCTAGTCTTTAAACATCATTTTTAAATCATCAAATGATAATTATACTTGAATGGATACGATGGAGAATGAATCTCATCGCGTTCGTGGAGACGGTAGTCCGTACGTACGCACGAGCGACAATATCATTCTTTTGATATTAAAATAATATATAAATGGATGGTATATCATATATACAGAATCATTAACATGTTATTCTTATTATTTACATGAGTTACAAATCATTATTATACCCATCCAAATAATATTATATTGAATAACAATTACACCACGACGTGGAGACGGTAAGCCGTACGTACGCACGTATGGTGACATGTTATTCAAAGGGTGGATAGAATACTGAATATGGTTGTACCATATTTATAATAACATCACAGTATATTTAAGATACTGGAATTATTATTTTAGAATGGTAAGAACAAATAAAGAGGAAGTGGAAGAAGAAATGAACTTGGAGAAGGGTGGTGAAATCATTACCTCTTCTTCGGGTTCTTCCTTTTGATTTGATCAAAAGGGCTCCTTAGGTTGGCTTTATGATCAAACTAAGGCCTCTAGGTTGTAGTGAGGGATGTTGGGAGAGTATTTGGGCAGAGGTTTGCCGAACCAAAAGGCTTTTAAGGTGTGAAGAAATGAGAAGGAGGAGTGCCCATTTATAAGAGGGGTGAGGGGCACCTTTGGAAAAGCTAGAAATATTAATTTATAATAAATTCATATTCGGTTTCTAATGGATCCAAAGCTTATCATTCAAAGGTCAAGGTGGGTATAGGTCGAAAAACACTCAACCAATATAATTTAGACAGGTTTGGGTACTTATATTAACCTTATCTTTAAGTATTAACTCTATGTTAATTAGTTTCACTTTTACAATGTCTCTTTGTATTTTTATATAATATGGTTAATAAACTTACTATATACATCCAAGAGACCCCCAAGTGGTACATTAATGATTAACCTATCATGATATAAGTCTCTTGGCCGAACCATAGATTTTTAGGAATTTAATATCAATTAATAATATAATATTATTTTTAAGAACTCTTTTATGTCAATTTTGACACTATTCAATAGTTGATTTTTGTGAAACTCATAACAGATTGATTAATTCGAAAAAAGTCAATTAAATCAATCTTAATATATCATATTATCCTAGAAAATTATTGTAATTCATTAAAAGTTTCATATTATATTTATTTGGGTATTTATAATATCAATTATTTTAATTTTTCACTATTATAGTAATTACTGCATCATCATTGTGTCATAAATAAAATAAATTATTTAATGTCTAAAAATTATAAATAAAATATCATTATGTAGGAAAGCTTTTTAGCTTTCTAATTAATATTTATAATCTGAAATCCAACATATATAACCCTATGTAACAATTGGTTTTCTAAAAGATATATGCTTGTGTCATTTTTGTATTCATTTTAACTTAATTAAAATAAAGTGTCATTATCACTTACAAGTGGATCCATGGGGCCCCAAAATAGACCCAAAGATTCCCATGGTCGACCATATATCAACCAGTAGGGTTAAGACACGTTTTAGGGTATTTTAGTATTATTATAATATTATTCTTTTAACCCTTATTTACCGGATTTACCCTTAACCATGGTAAATGAAATATTTACCGCAGTAATTTTTCAAAATGTCTAAAAATAAAAGTTACCTATTTACACAATTTGAACATACTGATTCCAAATATGGAATCCATTTTCCTAAATTCAAAACACAGAAGTGGCAGAAATTAATTTAAAATTAATTCCCGCTGTCAAGACAAAAAGCGTGTTTTTAAGAGATTATAACTATCAAAAGATTGACACTTGTTTATGTTCGGTTTAATTGTAAAATTATGTCCAATGACCAACATTATATTAAATGGTAAAAATATATTCTAAATATACTTTAAAACCACTCAAATTCATAATTTATCACTATTAATTATTTTGATTAAAAAAGTTGTTTTTAATTAAAATTTAGTAATTTTCACTATTTATCAAAATATTAAAGTTATCCGAAAAGTACCAAAATTTCACCTTAGGCTAAATTCGATATTCCGAATCCAAAAATGAAGTCCATTTTCAAATATAAAATATATATAATTTCAAAAAGTAGGTATTACTATTCATAACGGCTAGTTTGATTAGTTATGGTGTGTTAGAACTCGGTGTTGCGTACAACACACGCTATCACATTATTCAAAGAGAGGCGTACCGTAGAAGCTTGTGGTGTTACATTCTCCCCTCCTTCAAATAATTGCGTCCTCGCAATTTCTAGGGTATTACTGCATAAAAAGACTCGGGTAGTTCTTCATCATAAGTTCCTCGGGTTCCCACGTTGCCTCTTCCATCTTATGGTTTCTCCACAAAACTTTTACCAGACGCGTCGTCCGGTTTCTCAGCACTTGTTCTCTTGTATCAAGAATCTTGAAGGGCTCTTCGCAATAAGACAGATCGGGTTCCAGTTCTAATTCCTCATAGGTGAGTACATTCGTCGGATCAGGCATGTATTTCCTCAATAGAGATACGTGGAACACATCGTGAACTTTGGAGAGACTTGGCGGCATTGCCAATCGGTAAGCTACAACCCCAATTCGTTCTAGAATTTCGAAAGGTCCGATGTACCTGGGACTCAATTTACCTTTCTTACCAAAACGTACGACTCCCTTCCACGGAGATACCTTCAGAAAAACATGATCACCGACTTGAAATTCCAAATCCTTCCTTCGATTATCAGCATAGCTCTTCTGCCTACTTTGAGCTGCTTTGATGTGATTTTGGATTACGTTCACCTTTTCCACCGTTTCCTCCACCAGTTCTGGGACTACAAGTTTTCTTTCACCAACGTCATCCCAAAAGGTTGGTGTACGACATCTCTTTCCGTATAACGCTTCATATGGTGCCATCTTAATACTCGAATGGAAGCTATTGTTATAGGAAAATTCTACCAGAGGTAAATATTGATCCCACATACCCTGAAAGTCAAGTGAGGAAGATCTCAACATGTCTTCTAAGGTTTGAATAGTCCGTTCTGATTGTCCGTCTGTCTGAGGGTGGTAAGCAGTGCTCAAATGAAGTTCAGTATCCAGGTATTTCTGAAGACTTTTCCAGAATCTTGAAGTAAAACGGGGATCACGATCAGAAACAATTGATAGGGGTACTCCATGAAGTCTCACAACTTCATTAATATATAGTCTTTCTAGACGTTCCAGGGGTAGATCTTCTCTTATAGCAAGAAAATGTGCTGTCTTGGTAAGACAATCAACAATAACCCATATTGCATCGTTCCTTCTAGGAGTCTTTGGTATCCCCATGACAAAGTCCATCGTAACATTGTCCCATTTCCACTCCGGTATGGGAAGAGGTTGCATGACTCCTCCAGGCTGTTGCCTTCCAGCTTTCACTTGTTTACAAACCATACATCTTGACACAAAATCAGCAATCTCCCTCTTCATATTGTCCCACCAAAAATGTTCTTTCAAATATCTATACATTTTGGTGCTCCCAGGGTGTATAGAGAAATTGGAACTATGAGAATCATCCAGCAATTCCCTTTTTAGATCAGGTATATTGGGAACACAATGTCTCTTCCCGAATTTCAAAATTCCATCTTCATACACAAAGTCTCTCAATCTCCCATCATTCACAGCTTTAATCTTCTTCTGAAATTCTTCATCATTGGTCTGAGAACTATTAATCCTTTCTAGTAAAGATGGTTTGGAAACCATTTGAAAAAGCATTGATGTTTCACCTTCCCTGGTTATTCCCATGTCCATCTTCACTAGATCCATGAAAATTGGATCCCTTTCAATTCTCATATTGTTCAAAACTCCATGGTCTTTTCTACTCAAAGCATCTGCCACCTTGTTTGCCTTCCCTGGGTGGTAGTGTATCGTAAAATCATAATCCTTGAGTAATTCAAGCCATCTACTTTGCCTCATGTTGAGTTCTTTTTGTGAGAAAATATACTTCAAACTCTTGTGATCAGTATAAATCTCACATTTTTCACCATAGAGGTAGTGCCTCCATATCTTCAAAGCAAAGATCACAGCTTCTAACTCGAGATCATGAGTAGGATAGTTTTGTTCATGAATTTTCAACTGTCGTGATGCATAGGCAATAACTCTATCATTCAGCATAAGGACACAGCCAAGTCCTTTCTTCGATGCATCACTATAAATAACGAACCCATCATTCCCCGATGGTAGAGTCAATATAGGAGCATTGACTAATCTTCTCTTCAGTTCTTCGAAACATTCTTCACACTCTTTTGTCCGAACAAATTTAACCCCTTTACGTGTGAGCTTCGTTAATGGGTTAGCCAATCGGGCAAAATTCTGGACGAAATGTCGATAATAACCTGCCAAACCAATAAAACTACGTACCTCAGTTATACTCGTAGATGCTGGACATTCTTGGATTGCCTTGGTCTTAGAAGGATCAACAGAGATTCCATCTTTAGAGACAATATGGCCAAGAAAAGAAATCTCCTGAAGCCAGAATTCACACTTGCTAAACTTCCCATATAATTCATGCCTCCTCAGAGTCTTCAAGATAATGCGCAAGTGATTTTCATGATCTTCGTAGGTTTTGGAGTATACCAAGATATCATCAATAAATACCACCACAAATTCATCGAGATACTCCTTGAAAACTCTATTCATTAGATCCATGAATACAGAGGGTGCATTAGTCAATCCAAACGGCATTACAGTAAACTCGTAATGCCCGTACCTGGTTCGAAATGCTGTTTTCGGAATGTCTTCCTTCTTCACACACAACTGATGGTATACAGATCGAAGGTCAATCTTTGAAAAGTATTGAGCTCCATGCAGTTGGTCAAATAAATCATCAATACGAGGTAGGGGATACTTGTTCTTTATCGTTATAGCATTGATCTCCCTGTAATCGATACATAACCTCATAGATCCATCTTTCTTTTTAACAAAAAGAACAGGGGATCCCCATTGAGAAACACTAGGGTGAATAAATCCCTTATTACTCAATTCCTCTAGTTGTTTCTTTAGTTCGACTAACTCTACAGTGGCCATTCTATAAGGGGTCTTCGATATAGGCCTTGATCCAGGAATCAAATCAATAGAAAACTCAACTTCTCGTTCTGGAGGATGTCCAGGTAAATCTTCCGGAAATACATCTACAAATTCTTTCACAATAGGTACATCCTCTATTTGAACATTCCTTTCCTCACCGACAGTTATTTCATTCTCTTCCTCCCCAATTATTGAATTAAGTTGAGCTACTGGGGGTGGATCTAAATAAGAATTAGGTGGTGACGATTCTGCTCTAAAAATAAGGTGCTCCTTATCATTATCATCAAGAATCGTAACCTCTTTCTTCTTACAATAAATCTTCGCATCATAGTCCGAAAGCCAGTCCATACCGAGGATTATATCAAACTCAATCATAGGTATGACGATGAAATCAGCAGATAAAGAAAATTTATGTGCTCTAATGGGGACTGATTCACAAAACTTTGTTGCAACGATACTTCCCTTAGGAGTTTTAACTGACAACTCCCTTATTAAATAAAATTGGAAATATCTAATTTTCTTAGCAAACTGGGAAGATATGAAACAATGCGATGATCCAGAATCAAATAATGCATTTGCTAAACTTGAGGAAACCATTAAATTACCTGCCACCACGTCTTTCGGAGCTTCTACCTCAGCAGTAGTGATAGCATAAGCCTGGCCTTGATCCCTTGGCCTTTTCTGAGGTAAGTTCTCCTGACGCTTAGGACATGCATTTGCATAATGCCCAATCTCCCTGCAATTGTAGCACTGAACGTTGGTATCTTCCTTCTTCCCCTTGCAATCATGAGCTTGGTGGCCTTTTTCACCACACTTGTAACAGACTCCCATTCCCTTCAAGCAAGTACCAGGATGTTTCTTCCCGCATTTACCACAAGATGGATATTCAACCTTTCCCTTCTTCCCCTTATTTCCATTCCCAGATTGATCAGCAGGTCTCTTCTTCTCTTGCTTTTCTTTAAAGTCATAAGACTTAGAGAATTCCTTTTTGGTCTTGATAGCACATGAGACAATGTCTTCGTACGATGAAAAGGATTGTGAGACTAACGCTCGACGGAGAAATGGTTTTAACCCATCAAAGAAACGATCAATCTTACTTCTTGGGTTACGAATATAATCACCAGCGTACCTCGCTAACCTTGTAAAGTTATCCTCATACTTTATGACATTCTCATCCTCCTTTTGTCTCAGACTCAGAAATTGCCTTTCCATATCTACTCGATGGTCGCGAGGGAAGTATTTTTCTAAAAACATATCTTTGAACTCCCTTCATTCCATATTTGATACTTCATCATCTTCCTTCGTATTTTGAATCAATGACCACCATTGATCAGCATCTCCAGTGAGGCGGTAAACTGCCATGATAACTTTTTCCCTTTCACTGCTCCCCAAAGCCTGAAATATTTTCTCTAGGGAAAATATCCATTGCACAGCTACTAAGGGATTTGTATTCCCATTGAACGTTGGTGGTTGTTGCCTCATGAATCGATCTAACATTGATCCTCCATGCTGCGGATCAGGGTGCTCCATACGGGTAAGGTTATTATTCATAACCTGAGTAATTTGTCCCAGTATGGTGATTAGCTGATCAGCACCAGTTACATCACCAGCCCCACTATAATTATCTTGAGCAGGAGGGAAATCCCTACATGGAGTGCGTGCATTGATACGGTTTCCATTTCTTCCACTAGGCGCCATTTCTAAACAATGGCATAAACTAGATCAGTTTATGAATCAAAATACATAATCCCATACTTATAAAACACTTAACATAAATTGAACTATTTATGGATATAATCCATAATCATAAGAATGTTTTCTTTGAGGAAGTATATACTCATAATCCCTTCAAAATGATTTGTAAATAAAATGAGAGTTATCCTAAGCATATCCCCCGGGAGTGTCGTAACCAAGAGTGCAGCAAGGCCCGTTGTCGTGCACCAGTTCCCGTTCGAGTCTAGCTCAAAGCGGTGTTTTTGGGTTTTACCCCTAGGTACATCTGTGCCAGAGCCGCCTCTACCTGCTCGTATCCAGATAGGTATGTATTGCTTGGAAAACTCACAAAATCTCTACAATACCAAAATTCTAGGAAGTTCTTCTATACTAATCCTCAAAGGTCATCTTAGGTCTACGTGCTCTAATCAGAGTTTATCTAAATCTAACTTCCAAGGTTTGTACTAAACTTCCTCTGATACCAACTGTAACGCCCTGACCCCAGTTACCTAGAGTCGGTGCAATATTACATAACATTGGCATGATCACAAGAAAGATCAAATCTCGAAAGACCGATTGGTTTAGTAGCCTTGGAAACACTAGATATATTCATAAGTTTTACATTACATCATAAAATGAAAAACTACTACAACAACATAATGTTTCCACAATCCACACTATTAACCCCTCATAAAATCCTTGCAGGTCATTCATAACTTACTTCTTCACATCCTGGGAAAAATAAAACATAGAAAAGGGGTGAGCTCAAATGCCCAGTAAGGATAACAATATAGCGGTAACTTTCATAAATAAGAATAAACATTTAAGGCAATGTATAACTAAAACAAAAGCCTTTTAAATATGAACTTTCAACATGGTATGGCATAAATAAAATGAAATAATTCCATTTACTTATTCACATGGATATTCTACTAATCGAATAATCAAATGCAAAAATCAATTACCACTTTCATAATGTTGGAATGCATAATGCCAGACTATCATAACCACATAGCCAAGGCCTCGTGCCAAGACTACAAATAAGATTTTGTCAAGGCCTTGTGCCAAGACACTAGTTTGTCTCATGAGACAAACTAGTGTCTTGGCACAAGGCCATGACAAAATCTTATTTGTAGTCTTGGCACGAGGCCTTGGCTATGTGGTTATGATAGTCTGGCATTATGCATTCCAACATTATGAAAGTGGTTATTGATTTTTGCATGTGATTATTCGATTAGTAGAATACCCATGTGAATAAGTAAATGGAATTATTTCATTTTATTTATGTCATACCATGTTGAAAGTTCATATTTAAAAGGCTTTTGTTTTAGTTATACATTGCCTTAAATGTTTATTCTTATTTATGAAAGTTTCCGCTATATTGTTATCCTTACTGGGCATTTGAGCTCACCCCTTTTCTATGTTTTATTTTTCCCAGGATGTGAAGAAGTAAGTTATGAATGACCTGCAGGGATTTTATGAGGGTTTAATAGTGTGGATTGTGGAAACATTATGTTGTTGTAGTAGTTTTTCATTTTATGATGTAATGTAAAACTTATGAATATATCTAGTGTTTCAAAGGCTACTAAACCAATCGGTCTTTCGAGATTTGATCTTTCTTGTGATCATGCCAATGTTATGTAATAATGCACCGACTCTGGGTAACTGGGGTCGGGGCGTTACATTTATAAAGATATGTATAGGGATGTCTCTAAGGATAAGTAAAAGGACGAGTTAACATTTAGGAAAGTGTCCTAAAATTTTATTGAAGGATATAGTGAGTGGTTTATTAGAAATACAACCCTATATGAATACTATAAGTGGATGTGGATTTTGAAAATATTTACTTAGGGGTAACAACTCTAAAAATATGTTTCATGCCTAAATCGGGGTAATCTGGTACACGACAACATGCCTTTATACACACCTAGTTTGACACTCCTAGGAGATATGATTTGGAAATTCACAAACTCTTTACGAACAATTAGGAAGGATTTAAATACAAATTGGATATGGGTAACCTAGAAAGAACCTATGGTGTCATGGATTAAGGAATATGACATGTATTATATATCCTATATGTAATTGTTTACATGACTATGTAATTTTCTTCAATGATAAGTATTTCACACACTATGATTCTGGTTGTAGTCAATGGTTAGAATCAGAAAGAACTAAATTAATATTGAATGTGATTTAATATTTTCTAATGGAATGGAAAGGGGAATTATCAATGACTTTATATATGTTGTGATCATTCCTAATTTGTTTCCATGGAGCGTGATTAACAACTTTTACCTTCACCAACTATCTAACTTGATAAGGAAGAGAAATAATGAGTTTTCAAAGAGTTCTGGTAATGGATTCCATGAATCAACGAAGATTTAGTTTCCTTTGTGCCAATAATGTAGAATTAATCACCAATGTCAATGTATTAATGGAATAAGAATATTTTTTGACTATGGAAAATAAGGAAACAAATAATGTTACTCCAAGGGAAAAGTGAAGATTTTAGTTAAGGAAATAGATGAGAATATTGTCCTCCCTAAGACACCATAAAATATTAGGTGCTTAAAGTGTGGATAAAATGGTTATTATGAAAATCAATTCCCTAAGAGGAATTCTCCTAAATAA
The DNA here is from genome assembly GCA_963277665.1 of Viscum album. NCBI lineage: Eukaryota > Viridiplantae > Streptophyta > Magnoliopsida > Santalales > Viscaceae > Viscum > Viscum album. Next base: position 1,562,846,862 of record OY728123.1, read on the forward strand.
ATTCATCAAGGTGGTGAAATTAATGGCTACATTACTGATGATGAAGAGAATACATATGAAATGTTAATGGAAAGAGCTATTATTGATATTGGATTATGTTTAAAGTAATCAATGTTTTTATTTATTTTGATTAAAAAGTTATGAATGATGAAATATATAAGGATTTTTCTACTTATGAACTTTTTCACTTATTATTTAAATGTTTATGTTGGACTGATGAAGTCATTTAATAATTAGGATATATTTTGATTAAGGGAAGGTAACCCTTGATATGTTCTTTATGTTAACAAAATGTTTTACGGATAAAGATATATGAGATATGATTAAGTAAATTAGGAAATAAATATTATATTTGAACTCTGTAATGACCTGTTGATATGTGATTTGAGCTATCATTGATGAAGTTTAATTTTTTTTGGATTTATAAAATAGATCCAATACATGTTAGAATAAATAATCATGCATATTTTCCGAAACGATTTATGGAAATTCAGGTTATTACCATTTTTAATAGATTATATGATGAGGGTATTTATGTGTTTGGAATGTGAAAACAATGAGCTACATTTTTTATAAAGGAAAAAAATGTTATGTTGATTTCATCACTCTCTTTCTAATGTTTTTGATCATCATCTTTGAGAAGGGTTATAAGGTTAGCGGTTCATGAGAAGATTATGTTAAACATCGGAAGAAGTATTTGTGCACTGAGTTTGTAATAACAATCTTGGTTAAAATGATATTTAGAAATTGAAATTATTTTAAGGATTTACAACTTATATATTTTTGAAATTATATTCTCATTTTTTAGAAAATTACATCATGTATGATGAGTGAAAACCAATCATGTCTGGAAAGGTTGTGGATCTTTAACCCATGGCCAATAGACGATAAGGCTTTCACACCTTCCACTAGCCTATGTGATGTCCTGGTTAGTGTATATTTATTTTTAATGAATTAATATTTATTATGAACCAGTAGATTTACTTTTTATGTGTATAGATTAATTCATGTTGATTTTTAAGAGACAAATAGTTATATTTTCATTTTTATGGGCCGTAAGATCTGTTAAAAGTGTATTTTAGTGTATTATGCATCAGAAATAACTTCTAGAAATTCTTTCAATGAGGTAATGGATGTGTTAGAAATTTTTCATAAAACCGAACTTTTGTTTATAGAAATTTATCTATAATTACTCAACATTTAGAAAGTGCTACAACAAAATGTTGTCCTAGTACGTTATATTTAATTGAACTGATGGCTTCTGGAATAATAAAAAATTTATATATTTGAGGCCCTCAACTTTCCTTTTATCATTAATTTGTTTGTTATTTATGACCTCAATCACTCCCTATAAATATTTATTATTTTCCTCTATTTCCAATCTTCACTTCTAAACTATGTTCTCATATGTGGAAACCCAATTATATATTACTTTGGGTAACCATTATAGTTCCAAATATCCCCTTTTAATGAAAGTTTTAGTATCCATTTTTAAGATGTTGATTTCCATGAATGAAACATTCATGTGTTAAACCTCTGATAACCTAGATGAGGTTTGAGGGAAGAATTAATTTTAAGGGATGAAGAATGTAACATCTCAATATTTTGTGAATTAATTTTTTGATATTTTTCATTTAATGAAAAACTAAATATATTTTTCACTGATTCAAACATTCATTTCATATAAAATTGGTTTCACATATATTACACCCAAAACCAACTTGGCATAAAATATATGGAACAAAAAGGTTAATGTACATTACACGCAAGATTTACCATCCTAAATGGCTTGTATAATACCCAAGACTGAGTGTTATCTAACAATAATATATTATTGAAAATATTTTTAAAATTATATATAACCTAGAAAATATGTTTATGTATATGAATAAAATCATCTAAATAACAAAAATATGTTGTGTACATAAATATATGATGAATTCCTAGGTTATTAACTAATAAATATGAAAACTGATTAAATATTAAGGATAATATTACTATAGTTAGAAAGATATTTTATCATAGTAAAATAATTTTATTACAATTATAAAGTGATATTAATTTAATAAAATTATTGTATATTAAAGAAAATATTTTTTTATATTCATCTAATAGATTCTATAGGTATACGATATGAGCAAACCCAAATTTGGTGGTTAAAATCGTATATTTTTATTAAAGAATTTTTTACCACCTTTTAATGGATAATACATTAATAAAATACCTTTTATAGATGTAATGTGTCAATATAAACACTAAGGTTTTAATAGAAACATAAAAATTATGTTTTGATAAATGTTTGGTATGTTTTTGTAAGGTTTCATCTATTAATGAATATATAAAAATATTAAACATTAATTCAAAACTACTTTTTCTTATTATTTTTTTATAAGTATAAATTATAATTTTAAATTTTTTAATAGTTTATTTTGATAATAATTTTACCAATAAATCAAATTTATGTAATTTTAACCAATTTCACATTTAAATCAGATATAAAAACATATCAAATCTTTGGTTGTTTTTACTTTAAAAACCCATAGTGTCGTCCCATCAGTAGGATTAATTTTAAAACAATATTTTCCAATTTGAGTATTAAAATATGGAAAAATGTATTCAATATTTTGAGTCATCATAATTTATAATTTATAATAAGGTCATATTTGTTTTTTGACAAAAAATATTTGGGGATATGACTAAAATTAATCACATCGGTTAAGAGAAAGATTGGGTTAATAAAGTAATAAACCTTAAATTTGTATATAAAATTGACTAGTAAAATTTTCTAAAACACATTATATATCCATATTTATTAGATAAAACTTTATTTATGGAGTTATATATGGTTTGGTATGAGTTTATTTAGTTAAGAACAAGTGACAACTTAACTTGTTTCCAAAAATCCCATGTGATCCCTTTTCCTTCCCTATAAAAGGATACCACCTATAAAAATTCATCACACCTATAGAACCTTTTAGGATTGGTCACATTCTTACCCTGTATCCACGTAACATACCACCCATAGTCATTGAGGCATCCCTTTAGGAATAAATCCTCACAAGGAAGCATTTTGGCACAAACCAAAAGGAGTTACCCGATTAAGAGGTAACATCTTCTCTTAAGATCTTTTCCTTTATTTTACTTCTCCACAATCTAAACGCAATTTATTCCATTTATGTGTGAAAAAATGTATCGTCAATATAACATTATATTTTAATGCTAAGTTTTTGACATAAATGTACACATACCTCTCTCTAATGGATATCAAACATACTGTTTTTATGTATGCTGAACTACTACCTCAGGAAACAATGATTGTTTATTTTTCATTTACCACCAATCATGGTGAAAATTATGATGGAAACTGTATTTATATATTTTATATATTATATTTATTATTTATTTAATCTTATTCATTCATTTTACAACACACTTCATTTTTTACTTTCCATTTGGGGTTAATACTATAATGTCGTTTGAGGAATTGTGGACTACTTCCCCCTCAAAGTGATGTGATTCATTCACACACAACATGAAATGTATTAATGTTGGGATTAGTATAATTATATGATATATATGAATTTATAATTCTGATTTAATGATATTATATTAATATACACTTATATTTCAATTTCATTTTTTTTTTCAATACATCAATTAAAACGGAAACATCGTTTATGAGTACAAACGGATTACCGTCTCTATAAATGATGTATTTCATTTAATACTTCATTATGATATAAATTTTTATATTATAAATATAATATATATAGATGATATTAATATCATTATTTAGATTCATTAATCATGATATCAGTAGAAGGACCAACGACATAACAAATTAAGATACATGCAAAGAATAAAGTGAATATTACTCGAAGTGGAACCTTAATATAGGATTGTAAACAAGTAGTTATTATAAGGTTGTAAAAAAACCATATATGGTATTATATATAATAATATGTTTTGCTACAATATTTATAAAAATTTATATTTATTATACAGGTGGTTTGTATGAGAACGGGGAGAGTCAAGACACAAAGTATGGGGATTTCATCTCACTTTCAATTTCAGTGAGACACATGTTATGTTCGCCACACTTTACTTTTGATAGGTGTATAAACATCCAATGATTATATTTTATGTGTATGAAAAATAAACTTATGGGTATTAACATATCCATTTTATGATCTTTCCCTCATGGGGATTTTGTTTCAAATGTTAACAAATCGGTAAAAACATTAGTCTCAATTTACTTTCTTTGAAACACATGTTTTATTATGCACACGAATTTTTTTTAAAGGTGTATATAATTACATTACAAGTTATGAAATGAATATAAATATTTTCATGATATTTAATGCTTCATGAAATGTAATTTATTACATGTAGAGTATAATCTCAAGTTACCATGTTTTAATAATTTATTGAGAAATTCTCATCTTTTTTCAAGATTGTTTTATTTTATGATTCTTTTGATGAAATTTATGATCCATATATCAAGTAAATTATTTAATTTTATTCTCCTATAGTCATTAATGTTATATTCATGTACGGGTACCTGATTTCTACCCCTTGGAATATAGGATAGTTAATAAGTATTTTTAAAAAATCCCCACTTTACCCTCTCTTCCATAGGCAATTTATGTTCATTTGTTTTCTTAAAAGGGTTTATAAGAATTATATAAAATTCACCTATAAAATTTAAACAAAATTTATACCCTTTTTAAATTTTACCAAATCTCTTCAGTGTAATCTTCTGGTCACTTTCCCAACAAAGCATTTTAAACACGTTTTACCATGTAAAAAGGAATGTTCTTTTTACCTCATATGACATGTAGGTATATACTTGTCGTCATTTAATTGAAGATAAATTTGAATTTTTAGATGGATAATATTTAATAATATTTTTTAAAAGTAATATGAATTAAAAATGTTTTTAAAATATTTAAAATATTTTATATATTTTTTCAAGGAAAAATATTTTCAAAATATTTTCAATCCTTACTTATATGTATTTGAAGTATTTGCAAAGAAAGGTTTTTCAAAAAAAATCAATCTTTGATTATAATTTTTCAAATAGATTTAAAAAAATGTATTAGTAAAATGTTTTTAGGATTATTTTACATATTTTCATGAAATAGGTTTTCCAAAACGATTTCAACTCTTATTAATAAGTTTTCAAGGTATTTTCTACGAAAAATATTTTCAAATGGTTTTATTTATTAAAAGATAATTTTTCAATAAAGAAAGAATATTTTCCTCAAGAATAATTTCGTAAAAGATATTTCAAAATTATTTTCTATATAATATGACATCAATTTATGTTACTCATGAATTTCTAGAAAATTAGCTAAATTTTGAATTCATATACTTTTTTTGAATGGGATATTCTTAATGTCATGGTCTTTATGAAATCCTTTTTTCATTCACAGGTTATATGTTTGTGAATCCCACTTCATTTGAGGGTTATGTTTATGATGAAATGATTACGAAACTTGTTTCTTTCTACAGGTTATGATATGTTTACATGTTTATGATACCCATTTTATTATATGGGTTATGATATGATTATTTATGATCTTGTGGCACATGTATGTATGATTTCACTACGAGATGGGTATAACATATATCTCCCTCCATTGCATTAGGTAATGATTTATTTCTAATGGGATAGAAAGGTATTTAATGAGGGTTTATTTAGTTTAGTAATATAGAGATGGAATGAGGGTTCACTCGATTTAAAACTACAAGGATGGATCAAGGGTTTACCTAGTTTAGTAAAGGAATTTGTCCACTAAGATGGTCTTTGGAATGAACCTTGACTACTAATATGGCCATGGGAGTAAACCATGAGTACTAAGATGGTATGAGGAGTGAACTCATGCAACCAATATTTCCATAGGAGTGAACCATGACTATTAATATTGTCTTGGAAGCGATTCCTTGGTTACTATGGAAATCATTACATGCTTATCTATTTTACATAATTCCATTCTCTATTCCAATGTTATTATTTCATGGATTATGTCCTTAATTTCCTTAGTATTCATGTCTTATGAACATCCAAGATTTATGACATGATTCATGTTTATGATCTTTCATATGAAGGGTATAATCAACTATTGTTTTGATCAATTTATCATACCCTAATGCTCTGCACATGCGGCTCATCCCAGTTGGAGAGGACTCCTTAAGTGCATCTACGAGACCCATGTTCAAAACTGAGTGGAGGCATAATTATAGTTTACTGTAGAAGCAATGTTTCATGAACTGTAATAGGTATTATAGAAGTTATTGTAGCATCTACTATTCGGTACTATAGCAGCCAAAACTAATCAGCTTGGGCCACTGTTTTGGGAATGGGGTCCTTAAGGCCTTTAGGCCTCCAAGGCCTTCAGGTCAGTGAGGCTTTCAGTCCCCCTTTAAAGCCTTCAGGCCACCTCAAGGCCTTCAGGCCACATGAAAAGTGTAGTTTCACCAGATAGACTCTAAAAAAAGGTGCATCCTCAGAGAAGGATTCAGAGTAATTGAACTCACCAGAGTAGAACCAAATGAATTAGATGAATGAGAGGGTATGGAAACACCATCGGGACTAGCTGTTGCTTTCACAGGATGCCTAGCTAGACCACCATGTGAAGGTGAAGAGCAACCATCATGATGTAGATTATAGGGAGGGGCAGTTCCTTGTAGTTATAGTCTGGTTAAATTCCCTACGACCTTTGGGTCAAGTAATATTTTAAGCCTATATGCCATTTAATCTATGACTCTATGGTCCTTGTAAGGGTTCCCCCTCATCCCTTGAAAGGAGGTTTATCAAAAATCAATATAAATGAAGGCCTTTGGGTAATTTGGTCATTCCACTATGCTCATGTTTATACTTCCATGTCTCCCTTGTTTACCCTTACTCAGCATTTGAGCTCAACCCTTTGTATGTTTCCTTCCCCAGGTTATGAAGATATGTAGTACATATGATGTTTCTAAGAAGGGTTCTAGTCGTGAAGAACCTAGTGGGAGATAATTTAGCTCATTTATGTACAAGTGTTTTGTTTCCATGTTTACTAATGCACTATACCAATTATGGTCTATGGGCGCCTATTTTTATAATGTCTAAGTATTAGGAAAATGTTATGTAATTTTAATGTTTGAAATTTGAGGGTCACTAAATTAGTCACATCCATTTAGATAATGAAACTGAATATTGGTTAATACATACGTTTCAAAAAACTAAATGAGAAGTAACAGATCCCCTACATGATGGGAAGAAGATTTACAATTTTTTATACCCTAAAACAGAGGGTTTTTCATATGTTGGAACTCATAGGAAGATCCTGACAAAATTTTAATAGGATATAAATACAAAAGGAGGAGGTGTCTTTTTTCATTTTGGTTCAAGAGGAATAAATTCAAATGATCTAGGGGAAATATAAACCTTTATATATTTTATAATAAAGTTTTAATACATATCTGGGATACTTATCCAAATATCCTAATTTAAAATTGATTAATTAGATTTTTATTTAATCCCTTAGAGAGGTCTCATTTAAATTGTTAATAAAAATTTAATATATATACATTAACTATCCTCTCAAAAATAATATTTTAAATATTCCAGTTTATCATTAAAATTTTGTTATTGATGTTAAAAGGTATTAACTACTTTAAATGGTTGTATATAGGACTTTCTAGAAAATTTTTTATTTTTTTTTGGATTTACCGTAAGGAGTAGACTGACTGAGATGATCGACCTTGTAAAGCGACCACGTAAATGGAAGGATTAACTAAGTGATTATAGACTGACCGAATGCCCAAATGATTGATATAATGAATGATTTAAAATAAGAAGGAATGACTGATCACATGACCCAAAAAGTGACCACATGACCAAACGAAGTGACTGTGAATTAGTTTACTGAATTGAGGAAGGATCGACCACAAAAATCACCAATACACCATGTTACATAACCAAGTGATCATGAACTAATCAACTATTATAAGGAAGGATCCATTAAATAAATATAACAACCCAAGAGACCACATGAAGGGACTAAGTGACCATATTCCCAAAAACTAAAATGTAAAGGATGACATTGTGAGTACCCCTAGACACCTCAAATATATAGAAAAAAATGGTAAGGGGTTTTAAAATCAAATAAATTATATAATTTATCATAATTGTTTGTGAGTTTATTGAATTTTCTTATGAACATGTGATGAAATGTATCGAGAAATATATATAACTAAAATCTACCAATTTTAGAAGGCCAATTTAACATTGCTAAAACAAATCTCTACATTTTTTAATAAATATTTCTTATATTATATTAATAACTCCATGATTCCTTTCCCTTACCATGGATAAATTCTTTATCAATTATTTTTTTAAGATAGGGAATTTCTCTTTTCTTAATGATTATATGTTTATTTTTTTCATGGAATTAAATATATATTTCCATCATAATTCTGGAAATAATATGCTTGATCATGGTTGATAAATCCTATAATTCCCTTACATTTTTATTCTTAAATAAATACCATGTTTGATGGATTACTCAAAGCACAAAAAAAATGTATATTGTCTTAATACATTTTTATAGTTAGATGGTATAAATAGTGGTAATTGAACTGTGAATATATAAATATATATGAAAAATAGATTTTACATTTAATATTAATGAATCTAGTTCATGTAATAATCTAATGAAATAACTTTTATATAATTTAATTCTTTTTTATAATATATTCTGATATGAAGAAAGTATTAACACTAGTTTAAATAATAATTTATTGGAAACATAAATAAATATAGATTATAAGATATCAGTATGTAACTATTTGTAAAACATTAAAACTAATGTTATATATATCTAATATATATAATTATTATGTACCTATTTGTAAAACATTCAAAATAATTATTGATATAAGAAAATCATTTGATATAAGTAAATAAGGAACAAACTATTTCATTAGAATTTTAATATTTATAAAGAATGTATAAATATACAATGTAATATAATTAGAACATTATGATAATTTATAAAAGATATATTAAGTTATATTTAATGAATTTTATATTATTATTATTGGCATAAAAAAGAAGATCAAAACCTATTTTATGAACCGTGGTCAAAACAATCAAGATTATTAGCAATAGATGTTGAAAATTGATTACAAAAATTGATAAATGAATATAATTGTTATTAATGAAAATTATAAATGTGAATGTATATTAATAAGATTATAAAATAGGTAATTAATTTTTATATCCTTATTATATAATAATATAAAGTAATTCAATGGAAATCAATGGTAATGGTGGGGTAGTTGTTTACTCAAAATTCTTCCTTTGAGTTATAAACATTCTTCTTAACTTCCTTTCCTCTATGTAATTTATATTTTCTATTTTTAAGGACGTTATGTATTTATTTCTATGAAAATTGATTTTTTTTATCCGAATAAAATAGCTTATAATGTTTTATTTTCATTAAAAAAATACTTTATAAAAAGATACATTTAATAATAGTTTTCATAATGATGAATACAAAATATTTTCAAATGACCTTTTCATGTTTTTTTTAATTTTCATAAAATATTATTTTTCCAATAGAGTTATGTTTTAAGCTTCACCCTATAATTTATTTAATTATGTGATTATTTTTGGTAATCATGCTTTTTTATATCAAAGAATTTATTTCATGATGTTATTTTATACCATTTGGTTGACTTATCAAACCAATTTTATTTCCATGGGTTCTTAATATAATGTCAATGATTTATTCCCAACTGAAATTCACTATATAATAGTAACCAGACAACTTAATCGCATAATATTATGTGTGACTCCACATACACCAGAGTTTTTGACTTCTAGGAAGGGTCTATGGTAGTATTGTGGGAAGGATATACCCCCTAATCATATGTCATAATAATAGATAAAATAACAAAATATCATATTCAAAAAATAAACATTAGAGTGTGAATGATTAAAAAAAATTAACATCTGTAAAAATTGAAATAGAAATATGTATATATATATATATTAATAAGAAATTATTGAAATAAATTATGGTATGATACATCCATGACATCCATACAACTGACTTCCTACTGGGATAGTAACATAGACAAAAAAACAAAATAAATCCATCAAAGGATACACAACATCTCTAATCCAAACCTCATCCAGCCTCTAGATAGAATTTGAGTTATCATGACTGATTATGAAGAACTCAACCTAGGTTTCATCCGAAACTTTTACCTATAATATATATGTAAGAGATTCTCAGGTACACTTGTGAATTAGAGTCTTGAGAAGGGTGTCAGTACAACAAATATTTCACCACCAGCAATGTCTAATGAAATATTTATTATGAGTATACATTGTATAGATTTTCAATAGAAATATAAAAATTTCACATACAAGAAAAGGTATTTTCCAACAACTATTCACTAATCAACCTATTGTCCCTCGATTTATTAAGTGATACAAGATCAACCAACTATCTTTTGAAAAAATTAGTTTGTTTGGGTTACAGATTATATGGTTATAGATAATAAAAATTAAAAAAGGATTGTGATTTATGATCACATTATTACTTTCTGAAAGAACTATTTCATGGTAGATATATTGAGTTTAAGTATTATAAGTGTACTAAGCCCTAATTCGACATCTAACCCATTTAAAAAAGTACTAGGTACCTAAATCATGAACCCAAACATGAATACAAGGCATCATGTTAAATATTATAAACCCAAGATGTAGTAAATCATGTACCATTCCATGTACCAATGATTTAGAGTTCGATATTTTATAACCTAAAACTATTTTGAGGGGCTCTAATTACAATACTCTAAATAAAGAATTTTGTGAACTATATCCCATACCATAAACCATAGATTTGGAGAACCATATCTCATACCATAAACTAGTGATACACAACTCCATTTTTTATATAATAGGTCAAAAAAATATTACTAGTTATAGGATCCTCATTCTATAATATAAACTATACAATGACTTCCTAATTCTAATGGTCTAACTCATTGATTTTACAATATATTATCAAAAAATTATGGAATCATTCAATCATTAATTAAATACCACACTCTGAATAGGATTTTAACCCCACATAATTTTATGGGATACCGAGCTCTAACACATATAAAAAAATTGAAATATTTGTTTTGAAAATGATGGATATCACACATCAAATTAAAAAAAAATTAATCCTCCCTGAAAAAAATGGTCCTCCTCTTTAGTATCCAATATATTTCCAAGTACTTAATTAATATCAAAAACATTAAAATATCCTTTACATAATTTCCACACATGGGTGAATCCACACACCCAATCCAAAATTACATTGGAAAATTATTAAAAAAATTAAATTTAAATTCACTTGGTGGTCAACACCTCATTTTAGAATAATTTCCACATAAAATTAACATTTTAACCCATTAAATCCCAAAATTAGATCATTGTACAACTCATATAATTATATAAATTTCAAAATACTACTATAAAAATAATAATAATCATGCACATAAAATCATCCCCTTTTCAACACGGGACATACTCTATGGATGGCTATAGTTTCGGTCTCATAATAATCATTTGATTTGATAGGATCTATGGATGGACTAAGGCATCAAGAATGGTCCCAAATCTATTTTACTAACCAAGGTAGAAAAATAACCTCACAATTTCACTATTATATATACAATATACAGATTAAAAAATAATTTATCAAGACTATGGCTACTCACCTCTTATCAAGACTCTATGAAACATCCTTACGTGGTCCATAATAGAATCCCAAAACAATCGTGAGTAAAATAACATATATGTGACACCTTTAAAAGAATTAAATAATTTTATTCACTAAGGAAAAACATATGAATATGTTCTATGATATCAAACCTCAATGAAATTCGATGAAACAACATGTATAAATCATCTCAGGAAATCCTATATAAAGGATAAAAAAAATTACTATAAAAAACATGAGATTCAATCGTTCTTTAGTGGAATCACAAAAAAACCTAAACTAGAGTTCATATAAATTAGTTTGAAGGTAGAAGAAGATGAAATGAAACTATTTTAGGAGAAATACTCCCCAAAAACACTACAAAAATAAGCCATAAAAAACCAATAATCAAAGGAGGAAATGTTGTGTAAGAGTGGAGGATATACTCATGGTCCACATGTATACAAGGGTGAAAGAGTAGTAGTGGAAGCTAAATAGCCCAAGGGGGTATTTTGGTAAATCTACCTATTAATTATATTCTAGGAAAACATGTGTTTAAGATATATGGTTTTTTAAATTGTGTGACAACCATGTGGTTTGTACTATCAATGACCAAAACCACTTGTATGGTTTGGCTAGATAGTTTGCTAACCATGTGAAAACCATGAATCACTAACATAAAATCCTCTACATAAAGAACACAATTTTATGCAAATACTAAACAACTATTCACTATGTCTCAAACTCACACCATCCAATAAAACATCCCCTTAGGATTATACTATTTACCCAAAACTGTGTGATAATCCTGAAAATTAACCACAATCTATTCAAAATGAATTGAAAACACCGTTATAATCAAGGTTTCTCCTGTTAACTCATAAATTGTGAACATTAAACCATAAAATCAAGTAAAATAGACTAAAATATCATTAAATGATACATAAAGTCTCTGAATATCACACGATCTACATCCTGATCCTTATTCCACACTTAAAATGAACAATTCCTTGCATAAAAAATATCTAAATTCCATTTCGAGTCTCGATTAAAAATTAGTCTTATAAAATAATATATAATTGATATTTATTTTGAAATTTTTAACTCATATGGATAATGTATATTTCAACCACTCTTCTATAGTTCTTCTTGTCCCTGATATGTTCTACAGGTTAGCCATTTTCATCTCTTAAGAAACACCTATCCAATTAAGTTGAAAACTTCGATTTACTATTATCTAATATTCGAAACTAGTCTAAGGAAAAAATTCTAACTTAAGGTTCTAATCTACCTAAAACTTATCCAATGTCCATGATCAAAATCAAAATATAAATATAATGCTTCCTCGAGCCCATCTATCTCAAAACACCAATCATCTCATCGTTTGATCACCCATCAGAGCTATGGTTCTCCCCATAATAAGTTTCATCCTTACACTACCATCATCCAAGTCATAGAACCTCTAATACTAAAATAGATAATAGAAAACTCAAAATCACAGTACACTAAAGTGAAAAAAATAGTTCTTAACATATTGAACCAACAAATCAAATAGAACCCCAATAAAACAATTGTATTTATACCCATCACTGTGAACTATCGAGAAAGGATGCATACCCACTATCCATATACAAACTAAGAACAAACTAGATTTTCCCAAAATCAAAGATCAATCTATGAACAAACAACTTATTTATAAAATGATATGTTATATGAGGTTCAAAACATAATACATTAATATCATATGTTAACCCAAGTTGAACCATCACCAGTCTACCTGTCCAAAAAATGATTGGATCCCAATGGTGTCGCATCATCAACTTACTAAATCATGGTGCCTTCTCATCGAGATGCTTCATATGATCACCTGATAACACAAACTGACATCTTTACCCTAAATCCAGTCACATTTCCATTATTAATTGATAAAAAAAATCCATTTACACCATTGTACCATACTAAAAATGTAATTCCCTAACCTCAGTTACACAGAGTTGGTTCATTATTACATAACATTGGCATGATACAAGGAATCATGTTCGGAAAGAAAAATTTGTTTAGTATAATTGGAACTACTACATATATACATAAGTTTTACATTACATTATGAAATGAAAAAGCAACATTTTGACTCTACATAACACACTCATATTCGTTATCCTATCCCTGTAGGTTAGTCATAATATACATCTTCACATCCTGGGAAAAATAATACATAAGAAAGGGGTGAGCTCAGATGCTCATTAAGGATAACAATATAGTAGAATATTTTATAAATAACCATAATAATTTAAGAAAATGTATAAGACTAAAACAAATGCCTTTTAAACTTAAACATTAACATAATATGACAAAGATGAATCAAATAATACCATTTACATATTTACGTGGATATTCTACTAGTCAAATAATCACCTATAATATCAATAGATAATTTTATAATGGTGGAATGCATAATGTCGGACATCATAACCACATAATCAAGGCCTCCTTCCAAGGCTACAAATAATTTTTTTTTCAAGGCCTTATGCCAAGACAAAAATTTGTCTCATGAGACCTACCAATGCATCAAAGGGCTATAGTGTGCCCCATCCATCACTGACTACGTCCAATAAATTCATCATATCGAATCTTTGAAACATAACATAAACATTTGTATTAAAAATATCATACAAAATTTTAATACATTAGACATAAACCATGAATGGTATAAAAATAACACATAAACAATCAAACATATATCAAAACTGTCAATAAATTATGGAATATTGTATCATAAAAATTCATCTTCAATTTATCATTAATTCCATCAAATCATGTTGACATAGATGAACTAAATCTAAAAACTATTTGAGTGAAATATCTCATTACACTTTGAAATAATTTAAAAGTAACACAATTTAGAAAAAAATACATTTAAAATAAATTTTTTAATCAAAGTGTCTCATACCACTATGAAACTTTTTAAATTAAATAACATTTTAAAACAATCATGTCCATATAAATGTAGTTGGGGTTTGAATTAGTGGTAATAACCCCTTAATTATAGATGAAAAATGGGGGTTTAAATCCCATTGGACGCAGGTACTGTATCAGTATTGTAGCGTACTGTAGCAGTGGAGACACTGTAGCACCGGCAGGCATTGTAGAGATGGCATATTACTGTAGCAGTGGCGCATACTGTGCAGACTGTAGCAGCATACGTACTGTAGCAGTACTATCCACAGAATGGGCTTTGGGCCAAAAAAATGGGCCTACGGGTCATGTAATGGGATGAATGCCCCCTGGGCCTTCGAGCTATGTAATGGGTCTCTATCTACCCAGTTAAAGAGGTCTTTGATTTGATTTAATAATAAATGAGGGTTCGACCCCAACGTTTAAAAAAATCATGTCCATATAAATAAATCCTTAAACCATTTTAAAAACATGGACATTAATGACAATTATTTAGAAGAATAAAAATTTAAACCATTGAAAATGATGTTTTAGTTAAAGAGTCCCTTAAAAACAATCCTATTAAAAATAGTTTAATGAAACACAAACATTAATAATAAATATGTCCCAGTAAAAACTTACACATAAACAATCTCGAATAATAATGAGAATGAGGAATTAACCCTTACATTGTACTTTCATTTGGTCGGGGGTATGTTTAGCCTCTTGTATAATGACCATATTATGTTATGAAATTATACCGGAACCATATTCATATTTAAGATTTCATACCTGATTCATTTATTACATTATACTACTTATTTAATAATAATTTACATGTTAAAATAAAATTTAGGTTAATAATTGTTTTCTTTATCGTACATGTTTTAACATGTTATTCGTGATCGTATCACTTATATCATGATTTAATTACTTCCAGAATATAAAACATTATTTAGGAATCATATATATTTTGAATTTAAATATGTATTATAAATATATTTATGAAATTTATCACATCATTTATGGAGACGGTAAGCCGTACGTATGCATAAACGCTACATCCATTTTCATATCGTATTGAAAGAAAGTAAGTGAATAAGATATATTTAAATATTTATATATATATAAATTAGAATTATTATTTCATATATTAAATACTTATTAAAAATATATATATTTATAATCATCGTTGAATGGTGAACGTGGAATTGAATCTCATCGCGTCGTGGAGACGGTAAGCCATACGCACGCACGAGCGACAATATCATTATATTGATGGTGAAATCGTATGTAATTAGATGGTATATTATATATAAATAATCATTAACATGTTATATTTATTATTTACTTAAATTATACTCATTATTATACACATCAAAATAATGAGGCATTGAATAACAACCTACACCACGACGTGAAGACGATAAGCCGTACGTACGCACGTATGGTGACTTTTTCATTCATAGGATGGATAGAATAATGAATATGGTTGTTCCATAAAAACATATCAGTATTTATAATGTAATGGAGTAATTATTTTGGAATGAAAAAAAAATGAAAGTAGAAGTGGAAGAAGAAAATTACATTGAAAGATGTGATGAAGTAATTACCTCTTCTTCAAGTTATTCATTTTGATTTGAACAACATGGCTCCATAGGTTGGATTTATGATTAAAGTAAGGACTCAAAGATGAAGTAGGGTTGTTGGGAGGATATTTTAGCAGAGTTTTTCCATGAAAAATGGATTTGGAGGTGTAAATATTAGAGGAGGGTAAGTGCCCTTTTATAAGAGAGGTGAGGGGCACTTTAAGAAGAGTTTGAAATATTAATTTATTATAAAATCCTGTTTGGTTTATAATAGCTTCAAATGGATTTATTTATAGTCTATGTGGATATGGTTCTAAATATTCTCAACCAATAGTTTTTAGACAAGTTTAGGTTACCATATTAAACTTATCATTTAGATTCAACTATTAGTTAAATAATTTAACATTTGCCCTGTCTTCATATATTTTTATATTACTTGGTAAATAAAA
Source organism: Viscum album (assembly GCA_963277665.1). Taxonomy (NCBI): domain Eukaryota; kingdom Viridiplantae; phylum Streptophyta; class Magnoliopsida; order Santalales; family Viscaceae; genus Viscum; species Viscum album. The sequence goes on from OY728123.1 coordinate 1,562,863,584, forward strand.
TTACTATAAAATTACAAGAAAACCTAAAGTAGTTATTTAATAAAATAAATAACCATGTATAATTCCTTTATCTGAATCATATATTTTTAGTATATTATATCATTTAAGAAAATAGTTCTTATTTTAAAACTCATTTATGTCAATTATGACATTATTTACTATTTTGTTTTTGTGAAAGTCATAAAAACTTCATTACATTGAAAAAAATACATTGAATCCACTCTATCATGTTATATTTACCTATAAAATTCGTGGATGACATCAAAACATTCAAATTATATTTATATTAATATTTATAAAACCATATATTTGATTCTTTCACTAATAAGGAGAATACTACAACATTATTGTGTCATAAATAAATATATTTATTTTAAGTCTAAGAATTAAAAAAAATTCCATGATGTAGGAATTTTTTTTCTTTCTGATTACTATTTATAGTCTAAAATATAACTTATATAACCCCATATAAATTTTTTTATTAAAAGATATATGTTTTGTTACATTTTCCTTCAATTTTAATTAAATTTTATAAAGTGTCATTTTCACTTACAAGTGGATCCATAGGGTCCCAAAATTGGCCCAATGATTCCCATGGTCGGAAATTTATTATCCAATAGAGTTAGGACATGTGTTAGGGTAATTTAATATTATTATATAAATTGTTTAACCATTATTTACCAGATTTACCCTTTAACCATGGTAAATAAAATATTTTTTGAAGTTACTATTCATAATGTCTAAAAATAAAGGATACCTATTTACACAATTTGTAACTTCTAATTCAAAATATGGAATCAAATTTTCTAAATTCAAAACATAGAAGTTACAGTAATTAACTTAAAATTATTTCTCGTTGTCAAAACCAAAAAATGGGTTTTTAAGAAATAATAACCATCAAAAGACTGACTTGTGTTTATATACAATTTAATTGTGAAATTACATCAAATGACCAAATTTATATTAAATGATAAAAATATAATCTAATTATACATCAAAACCAGTCAAATTTAAAATTTCTCATTATGAATTATTATGATTAATTTATTTTTAATTAAAATTTAGTATTTTTTGTCAATCATCAAAAAAAGAAAATTATCAGAAAAGTAAAAATAATTCAACATAAGATAATTTTGATATATTGAAATCAAAAATGAGTTTTATTTTAAAAAATTATATTTTTTGGAGTGTTTAAAATTAATTTTAAAATTATTCACAAAAGGACATAAAAAGTAGTACTTTTAAGAAAATATATTTTTTAAATATATAACTATTTTCACAAAACTTATAAATTTTATTATAAATATGTTTTCCTTATGTGAAAACATTATAATTAACATTTAAAATATATTTTCTACTATTAATATTACAATATTTAATTGATAAAAAAATACATCGTTTAAATAATTATAAGACTAATTTATTGTTTCGTAGAAACTAAATCTTTCATATAACGCAAGCCAAGTTGGTGTTTTGTGCAGCATAATTTATTAAATTTCTTTAAAAAGATAACATACTATGAAATAATGGGGTGTTAGATTCTCCCCTTCTTCAATAAATATTATCCTTAAAATTTTAAATTGATCTTTGAAAATAAAAGGTTAAAAATAGAAAATACCTTTGTGGAAACCCACATATGAAATAGGGTTAATAAAATTTAGTCTTAATAAGAGGGAAATGGAAATGCAAAAGGCACCACCAAACTATGATTTTTAATAGGAGAACATTTATGGGTATTAGAGACACATAATTGGAAAAAAGTGTAAATATTCATAGGGAGTGATTGAGATCATCAATCACAAGCATGTGAGTAATAAATGTAAAATTAAGGGCCTCAAATCCGTAAATATATGATTATTTAAAATACAACTGGTTCAAAAAAAACATATGGTATTAAGAAAAAAAAAATTGGTTTTAATATCCTTTCCTTAATGTTTAATAATTATGTACATCAATGAATAAGAAAAAAAGAATACTTGACATGTATAGTTACATCCATTAACTAATTTCTACCACAAACTCATATTTCACTCCAAAAGATAATAGAACTCAAAAGTATTCTATATATCCAAATCTTATAGGGATAAAAAAATAAATTTATAATTTATCTATTAGACTATTTTAAAAAAAATATATATGTTCAAATCATGACATCATGTAGGCCATTGATAGGTGATGCACCCTTGTCAACCTTCGGTTACTGGTTCTAGTTTCACAGCCTTGCCGGACATGAAAGGTTGTCACCCGACCTCTTGGTCGTCCTTCTTATAACAATCCAAAAACAATATTAAAAAAAATTAACCTCTAACAATAGTATATAATGTAAAACTTAATTTATTACAACATTTATAATTATCCAAAAAAATTCTATCTAAACTCACGGTCCAAGCTTTATAAGTAAGGTAAACATATTGAATAACACTTTTTCCACTAAATAACATTTGAATTACTTCATCGTGTATTGTCTAAAAACATGGTAACACCCTTAAATACCATAAAACCTTATTGAATACATTTATGCTCCCTTATTCCTTATAGAATTCTAAATTTACTCCTTATATCAAAAAATGTTGTAAAATCCAAAAATGTTGGAATAAACAAACAATTAATTAGTTTCATGGTAGTCAAGAACATCCAATATAATTTTTCCAAATCAGTCATATCTTATTCCAAAATCATTATCTCAGTTTTAGAAACATATTAAGGGTTATATTTATCCCAACCATATATTTTCCAAAAAATTTAGCTTGAGACTATGTCACTTTACTTGTTAATATAAAATCTTATATCTCTAATTAAAATGTACTGCAGTAAAATCCTTATATACTTTATAATTATTATAAATTGTTCATAATTAATACAATACTCAAATGACACAATTCAGTAATAACAACTTCAGAACACTAATCATTCCTCTTCATCTACGGTAGTATCATGACATGATTATTATCCAATAGAATCATATGTGGTATACTCTGATTACTAGGACATTCAATCACAGTGTCCCAAATCCTTTCAGATGAAGAATTGTACATTTTTTTAAAAATTTCTTACCCATGCAATCATGATCTTAGTGTCATTTTTCTCTACACTTATAACAAACTCCCATTCCTTTCATTCACTTTCCAGGGTGATTCTTTCCACATTTATCAGATATGGGAAAATCCTTCTTTCCCTTCTTCCCTTTATCAATATTTCTCTCTACAATCCTCTACTTCTCTCACTTCCCTTCAAATCCATATGATTCAAATAGTTCTTTACATATCTTATTAACACATAACACTATTTCTTCATATGATGAGAATACCTGGGAGACTATTTCCCTTCTAAATACTTTCTTAAGACCATGAAAGATATGATCCTTCTTACTCTTTGGATCATGCATATTTCTGGAGTTCTCATTCCTTCTACTAGGCACCATTTCTAAATGGATAAATACACTAGTTTTGATCATATCATAATTTATAATCCAAAAACTAGAAACAATTATTAACATTAGTTGAATATTTTCACACATCTAGTCTCATATTCATAAAAATGGTTTCTTTGCTGACATATTTACTCATAAATCCTTCAAAATTGTTTTTAAAGGAAATTTGAATTATCATAAGCATATCCCCCAGGAGTGTCCAACCAGGTGTGCAGTACGCCATATTGTCATGTACGAGAATACCCAGAGTCAAGCCTCAAACACCTTGTTAGATTTTTTACTCCTAGTTACATCTGTACTTGAACCACATTCACTTGTAGTATTCATATGGGAATGTATTGCTTGGAAAACTCATAAAATTTCCACATTACTGAATTCTTGTAAGTTATTTTATACCAATCCTCAATGTTTATCTTAGGGTAATGTTCTATAATCAGCGTTTTTCTAAATCATGTTTCCAAGGTTTTTACTAATCTTCTTATGATACCAAATACAACACCCCATCCCCAGTTACCTAGAGTCGGTGCATTATTACATAACATTAGCATGATACAGGGAATCATGTCCCAAAATACCGATCAGTTTAGTATCCTTGAAATTACTAGATACATACCGAATTTTTACATTACATTATGAAATGAAAAAGAAACATTGTGACTCCATAGAACACACTCATATCCCATAGAATATCTTTGTAGGTTAGTCATAATATACATCTTAACGTCCTAAGAAAAATAAAATATAAGAAAGTTGTGATATCCTATGCTCAAAAAGGATAAAAATACAGTAGAAACATTCATAAATAAGCATAAACATTTAAGGCAATGTATAATACTAAAACACAAGACTTTTAAAAAAACATCAGTATAATAAGGGAAATATGAATCAAATAATTCCATTTACTTATTCACATGTATATTCTACTAGTTGAATAATCACATGTAATATCAATAGCTAAATTCATAATGATGGAATGTATAATGTCGATCATCATAACCACATAGTCAAGGCCTCGTGCGAAGACTACAAATAATTTTTTTTCAAGGCCTTGTACCAAGACACTAATATGTCTCACATGACCTACTGATTGATTGAGGGGCTATAGGAGGCCTCACTTATCACTTACTATGTCCAACACATTCCTTATATGAAAAGGTTGATACATAACATAAACATTCATATTAAAACTAGTATATTAAATGTTAATACATTAACCATAAACCATGAATGGTATAAAAATAACACATCCACAGTAAAACATATACAAAAAACCTTCAATACAATATAGAATATTTTATCGTAATAAATCATCTTCAAATAAGCGTAAAATCCAACAAAGAATGTTGACATAAATGAAATCAATCCAAAAACTATTTGAGTAAATTGATTCTTTTTTACTTTGAAATAATTTCAAAGCCCCATAATTTAAAAAGGAAGAAATTTAAAATACAATGTTTAATCAAAATTTCCAATACCAATTTGAAACTTTTAAAAAAAATTAACATTTTAAAAATTTATGTCCATATAAATAAATCCTTTAAACCTTTTTGAGAACCTGGACATTAATGAGAATTATTTAGAAGAATAATTATTAAAAAAATTTAAAATTATGTTTTAGTTAAAGAGTCCATTAAAAATAATCCTTTTGAAATCTCTTTTATGAAACATGGATATGGATAATAAATATATCCTGGTAAAAACATACACATAAACAATCTCAGATAATAATTATATTGAGGAATTAACCCTCACCATGTACTTAGCTTTGGTCGAGGGTACTTTTATCCACCTTTATAATGAACATAGTATGTTATTAAATTATAAAATAATTATATTCAAATTTATGATTTTACAATTTATTCATTTATGACTATAATACTTATGTAATAATAATTTACATGTTAAAATAACATTTTATATAATAATCACTTTCTTTAGCGTATGTGTTTTAACATGTTATTCTTGATCGTGTCACTTAAATCATGATTTAATTTCATCCAAAATAGAAAACCTTTTTTATGTATCATATAAATTTAGAATATAAATATGTATTATAGATAGATATGTGAAATGGAAAACACCGTTTATGGAGATGGCAAGCCGTACATATTCATAAATGTTGTTTCCATTATCAGATCGTATTGAACGGAAGTAAGTGAATGGGATATATGTAAACACACACACAAACACGTATATATATATATATATATATATATATATATTTCTAGTATCATTATAATGTCATATATTATATACTTATTAATAATATATATTTTTATAATCATCGTTGAATGGTGAATGTGGAAATAAATCTCATCGTGTCGTGGAGATGGTAATCTGTACGTACGTACGAGCGATGATATAATTATATTGATGGTGAAATGGTATTTAATTGGATATTATATTATATATAAAAGTAATAATTAATATTTTATATTTATTATTTACATCTATTATATTCATTATTATACCTATGAAAAAAATAAAGCGTTGAATAACAAACTACACCACGACGTGGAGATGTTAAGTCGTATGTACACACATATGGTGACCTTTTCATTCATTGGATGGATATAATAATGAATATGGTTGTAACATAATAACATATAATTATCTAAAAGTTACTGAAGATGTTATTTTGGTATGTAATCAACAAAGAACGAGGTAGTGGAAGAAGAAGAAACATTGAATGACGTGATGAAGTAATTACATCTTCTTGGGGTTCTTCCTTTTGATTTGTACAAAAGGGATCTAGAAGCTGAATTTATGATCAAAGTAAAACCTCTAGGATGATTTGAGGGAATTTTGGAGTATATTTGATCAGGTTTCGTTAGAGATAAATGGCTTTGGGGTGTGAATTTGAGAGAAGGGGAAGTTCCCTTTTATAAGAGAGGTTAGGGGAAAATTTGGAAGAGTTTGAAATATTAATTTATTATAAAATAATTTCTTTATAATATCTCAAAATAAATTTATTTAGAAGATGAGGTTGTTATGGGTCTAAATATTCTCAAACAATAGGTTTATATACAAGTTTAGGTTACCATATTATCCTTATCGTTTAGATTTAACTCATAGTTAAACAATTTAACATTTACCATGTCTTATTGTATTTTTATATTACATGGTTAATAAAATTACTATAAAATGACAAGAGAACCTCATGTGGTTCATTAATGAATTATATAACCTTTTATAATTTCTTTTTCTGAATATTATATTTTTTGGATATTATATCATTTAATAAAATGGTAATTGTTTAAAAACTCATTTATGTCAATTTTGAAATTATTTAGTATTTAGTTTTTTTGAATTCCATATAATGTTGATTAATTATAAAAAAAATTGAATCAACCCTATCATGTCATATTCAACTAAATAATTTGTGTTTTCTATCAAAAATATCAAATTATATTTATTTTAATATTTATAATATCCTTTATTTGATTCCTTCATTAATAAGAAAAATATTGCATCATTATTATGTCATAAATAAATATATTTATTTTATATCTAAAAATTATAAATAAAATATCATTATGTAGGAAATATGTTTATATTTCTAATTAATTTGTATAGTCAGAAATATTACTTATATAGCCCCATTTAAAAATTATTTTACTAAAAGATATATGTTTATGTTACAGTTTCCTTAACATTAAATTAATTTTTATAAAGTGTCATTTTCACTTACAAGTGGCTGCATGGGGTCCCAAAATAAACCAAGTATGCCCATGGTCAGACATGTATCATGAAATATAGTTAGGACACTTGTTAGGGTAATTTAATATTTTTATAATATTATTGTTTACCCTTATTTACCAGATTTACCCTTTAACCATGTTAAATAAAATATTTACTGAAATTACTATTCATAATTTCTAAAAATAAAATTTATCTATTTAAAAAATTTGGACATTATGATTCAAAATATAGAATTCAATTTTCCAAATTCAAAACATATAACTTGCAGTAATTAATTTAAAATTAATTCCTATTGTCAAATCCAAAAAAGTGGGTTTCTATGAAGTAAAAACTATCAAAAGATTGGAATGTGTTTATGCACAATTTAAATGTGACATTATATAAAATAACCTAAATTATATTGAATTATAAAAATATAATCTAATGATACATTAAAACCTCTCAAATGTAAAATTTATCACTATAAATTATTTCCATTAAAAAAGTTGTTTTTAATTAATATTTAGCGTTTTTCATTATTCATGAAAATATATAAGTTACTAGAAAAGTACAAAAAATTCACCCTAAGATAATATTGATATTCAGAAATCAAAAATTACTTCTATTATACCAAATTCAATTTTTATGAGTTTCTGAAATTATTTTTATTATTGTTCACAAAAGGACATAAAAAGTAGTTCTTTTAAGAAAGTAGTTTTTCTAAATATATAACAATTTTAACAAAACTTATAAATTTCAATATAAATTTGTTTTCATTATGTGAAAACATTATAAATAACCTTTAAAATTTATTTTTTACTATTCATATTACAATATTTAATTGGTAAATAATTATATCATTTAAATAATTATAATACTAATGTGTTGTTTCGGAGAAATTCAATCTTGTGTATAACGCAATCTAAATTGGTGTGGCATGAAATATAAGCTACTAAATTACATTAAATAGCTAATGTACTATGAAATATTGGGTTGTTACAAAAAACTACAATACAACATCAAATTAATCATGTTTATGTCACCTCAAACCATCCCAGCTCAATGCCATCAGTCAAACACCATCCACTACCACATCCATGTCCTTATATGGCATTCTAAGAGGAATTCTAATATACATGACCCAAATTATTTTATACAAAAATAATAATGTCATGATGTTTTATCAATTGGACTCATGAATTTCCAATCCCTCCTAAATGAGGATTTTATTACTAAGAATAACAAGCCACTTAGCACCATATGATAATCCAGGTTATATCATTCCAGAACCATCACTCAATATATAGAGACCAGGCTCTTGGAATCACATAACACAAGGACAAAATGGATATAATACCTCTAAACATTTGGAATCTCCACAAAAATGAAACAAACTCCCACTCATGGCCCACTGGATCTTCAATAATGATTCACATTATAAAACCCTACACAAAAAGGAGTTCACACTTTTAATCAATCGGTCGGGCACACCATAGAAACATTTTTATCATTAACCACTTCCCAGACTAATGGACTTGAGGGACCTCAAAAAAATCGAAATTGTGTTAATCTTCCTCATCCATGCTTCTTTTAACAATACATCAACCTCTAATACTATCAATGAGGTTCTACCCAGATCAACCATTCCTTCAAAACAAATCCTTCCATGTTCTCATTCTCAATCTCAGAATATCATGATTTTAACTAGAGATCCTTGAACCACTGCACCCACTAGCCTCTCATCACAACCACATAGGTAATCAAGTTTCCCATGGAAACCTATTTAATTTAAGCATCTTGTTGTACGCTTTGATAGTTACATATCTGCAGGTCAATAAATACAATGCAGTAAGATGTAATCATTCCCCCATGTTTCTATTAATGCTTATACATTACAATACCAAGTGTAAAACAAATTAAAACCTTTGTTTTACTCTAACAAGTTTCATCTCATGAACCTCGACTCATAATACCTATACCCTACCCATGTCTTTCCTCACTACAAAAAATGGAATTAACAGCTCTTTTTTCTTGAATTTGTGGCAGTTTAAACCACTATCATATTGTATAGAGGTGGTTATTAAATGATATATTTATTGAAATGTTGAACGTAATTTGAAGGTGGTTTCTTTAATTTAGCAGTAGTTTTTACATGTGTCATTTTTAAAACATTTTGCCAAAATTTTGGTTATATATTTCCTGAGTTTTTTTAAAATAATCCAAACAGAAGATATATAATATGAACCTAACTATCACTAATTTATTCAGCTATTGTAATTTATTCCATTGGTTAATAGAAAACTCCAATAATTATAATTTTCATTAAATTAATTATCAACAGTTACAAAAAACCAAAACCAAATATTACTACTCAAATATTTTTTTAAAATATTTAATAACTTTTATTAAATATTAAAAAACTAACATGTAATAAATAAGAACTAAAATATATGATAAAAACATCTTACAAAAATTGTACGTCGAGAATCATATATACATACACCAACAGTCTGCATAATATTAGTTAACATATACCTCAATCAATTGATAGCTTCAGTCAACCCATAACTCAGTAACCAATATATATATATATATATATATATATATATAATAGTGAACAAAACCCCATTACCAATATACATCCACCCCAAAACCTCAAATTCATCTGTCATCCTTCACATAATCTCATCAACTAAAACCGACCACATCATATCATCAATAGTAAAAAGAAAGAAAACAGAAAGTAAAACCAACCATAATAAATTATAACTAATGTAAAATGCTTTATAAATTATAAACATACTAATGAATCTATGAACCATAATGATTACCTTTTAAATAATCTAATTGATCAAAATTCCCAACTGTCTGCCTACTACTAGCAGTTTTCGTATAAATAAAAACCAAAAAAAATATGAAAACAAATCCAATGTAAAATTACATAAAATATATATAGAATGATTCACATATTTTTTTATTTTGTTAATAAAAAATAAATTTTAACATAAATCAAATAATATATCATGAAAAACACATTGAAAACATAAAATAACATTTTTAAAATAAGATTCATCACATGAAACCAAAAAGGGATATGTAAATATTGTAACTAATTTTTTTATCGATATACAGTGTGGTTTAAAATTTACAGAATAAATAAATATTAAATTCTTTGTTATGATAGAAGGTGGAGCTCAAAGGAATGTTGATTTCTTCCCCTGTGGTGATGCCCTAACCTAATGTCATGGATCCATGCACCCCCCTCTTGATCGGAGGGGGGAGGTTCACATTCTTAATATTATAGAATGTGTAACTTCTTTTAATTATATAATCCCGACTGTATCCCTTATTTTTAAAGGATTCACCTCTCCCCAAAAGTCAATTATCTCTTCCAAGGAGCACCACAACATTGTCTCTCCTCAGTGGAGCATAATCATGCCACCGATCAATGAAATATCATGATGTTAGCTTGTTTTCATCATCAACACCCTTTGTTTGATGAATTTTTCCAGTTTTTTTTCAATTAGTGGGATCTTCAAGAGTGTGTGGTAGTCTGCTTGATTAATATGAGGCATCTATTGATTCGGTTTGAGATGGAGTATGATTCGATTATTTCCTGGTCCAGAGCTCCCCAACGATGCAATGGAGAATCGTTTTATATGTTTCGATGGAGTCCTGACTTCCACATGTAGTGTGATCCCTTGACGATGGAGACATGGGTGAGTCTCCACGGTCTTCCACTATCTTTTTAAAATCCGTACATTTTATGTGCTATTGGGAACATGATAGGTCAATACCTTTTCTTGGATCGATGTAAATATGTGGTATTCCATACCATCTATCCACAGATTTGTGTTGAGATGGATGTATCATGGTTTCATGTGAATTGGGTTTGGATCACGGATGGGAAAGATTTTTGGTGGAAGAACGATGTGAGATTTGAATCATCGATGCGTTATTGTGTTGCTTGTGGCTGATTTGGACATGTGGAAATGGTATGTCACTGTAATGGATTGGTTGGAGTTTAATAAGGTAAAATGAGGATGGGGAATGGTGACAGTGGTGCAACTTCTTTGGTTTTCCCATGGATAAAGGTTCCATCAAGAAGTATTCTGTCCAGACATGAACCTGTGGAAGGCTCTCACGTACAAAACACTGGAAATTCCGGCTATAGCCACAGACCTATAGCCACGGTTTTATTGGTCTGTGGCTATAGCTTGTTTATAGCCACAGTTCAATAGGATGACCGTGGATCTTTGTTGGAAACCCTTCCCCAAACCCTACCATTCCCCCAACGAACCCCACCTTCCCTTACGATTCCTCCTCCCCCACGATCTCATCCTCGCTACGCCCTCCTCCTCACCATGCCCTCCTCCTCCCCAACGCCTAGTCACTGCGCCCTCCTCATCGCCAAGAAACTCCTTCCCGATGCCTCCTCATCATGCCATCCTCATCGCCTCGACCCTCCTCCCTCATGCCTCTTCACCACGACCCTCCTCCTCGATGATGCTCTTCCGATGCCTCCTCCCCGCGACCCTCCTCTCTGAAGCCTCCTCCCTGACGCCTCTCTTCCAATGCCGAAGTCGACACCCCCATTTCCCTCCCCGACACCTTTTCACCAATAACCCTCAAACCCTTCGACCCCTCCTCGTCGTGACCCTCCTCACCCCAACCCTCCTCCAGTGAAGTTTCTCTGAGCTGCCTCCCCTCCTCCTCTATTCCCGACGGTTCTCCCCCACAACCCTTTACACCAGTGGTAATCCCCTCTCTCTTCTTTCATCCCCATCCACCATTCTTGTTGAATTTTTTAAACCTTAATTATTTTTAATATTTTTATGCACTTACTCCCATTTCTACACTAATATGCACTACTATAACCCCTCAATTTACAATACATAAACCACTAATTTGGGACTTGACCACATAATCTTCCTATAATGTGACTGATGCATAATTTTGAAAATGATCTTCTCCTTAGAGTCTCCAACTTCAGTGTGCTGTGTGTGAGGTTCTATAAAAAAGAACACAAAACCAACATTAAATGTCATGTTTAAGTTATAAATTGGATAACGATGACTTTTTATATTTTTATACAGTAGCTATGAAGAATCAGAATTATAGGAGGAGGAAGACAGAGAACAGGGGAAGAAAAAAGTGAGAATAACATTCAAGAAGTCTCTCTTTTCTCCTTTCTATAGGTTTTACCTCTTTTAAATTATACCTTTGATATTAGTTTTCAATTTGATCATTTTCTCTATTTTTTTATTTTGGCTTTTTGTTATCTTTTACTCAGTGTCTGCTAATTTTCACCTTGAACACATATATTTGGATATATGAATATACATGCCATATTACCACTATTAACATCTTCAAATTTACTATATTTTTTATCCTTAATTATTCATCACATGAATCAACTAAATTTGTAAATTTTATACCTTGTAGATAACCCGTTAGATTCTTGAGACAATATAATTGTAGTTATATATTGGAAACACCAATAATAACTCATGGAAAGTGATAATAGACCATCATAATTTTTTTAAAAGAATGAAGGACATTCTTAGTATATTTGATAAATCCTATGGTGCTTTCTATTTTCATTCCATGTACTATGAGTGTTCTAGATCCCCAGCCCCACATAATTTTTTCCTTCAAGAAAAAAGGTTCATTCCCACCCCACGATTACTTTTAGTGAGGGATCTATATTAACATGATTAGGGACCATAACATATGATGCTTTTATGGAATTTTTAGTTGTAAAATTTATGTGCCAATTATATTACACGATTTCATCATTTGTATCTTAAATTGGAATCCTTCCATAATTTCAATTATTTTCCACTTTATTATTAATAATTACAATGACTATCTAGAGTTTTGAATTTTTATACCAAATAAACTATCATCAGTTCACCCATTTTAAAATTTATTGTTTCAATTATTTTAATTTTTTTATAGCCCACAAATTATTCCCTGTTTCAACCTCCAACTATTCCAAAATGTCCATGAAGTTTTATTAAGAAATAAAACTCACTTTTTTACTAGAGGTTGTATTATTTCTTAATTTCTTTATGGGACTTACATTTTGTTTTCACCATCGATATATGAAATCATTAGATGAATTTAGATAATAATAATTATAACAATCTATTGATTGGTTTTAATTTTATAGATTTTCTTTATCTTAAATTCATTATTCCTTTGGACAGTGACTAAAATGTTAATGAGTTAATAAATTAATTTATTAGAGAAAATAGCATGGAGAGCTCACAAATAGTAACATACATTTTTTGAGTCAACTAGTTTAAAGAAAGTTGTACTATTTTTTCATTAGTTGGAAAAAATAGGGAATGACCAAAGAAGGTGAGACCAAATTTTAAAAACTTGTAAAATAACTATTCCATGATTTTGAATTTTTCTTCATTCATGTAAACTAATTTTTTTGAATTCATTAACATTAGGGTGGAATTTTTTTTTGAATTGACTAACTAGGTCCCACCTGACTAGTGGTAAGCTGAGTGTGACACCACAAGCCCACCTCTAATTGGTTAGGGGTTAGTGATGATCCCTGAGTAGGCATAACACACACAAGGTTTTCCTTAGCCTATGGTACTTGTACACATGAAAAGAATAAAGGGGAAAATAAAATCCTACAAAAGCAGATAAAAAAGACTAATTTTTTATGAGGGATAGGACTACTGACATATGCCACAACCTAGCATGAACCATGGTATATCTAGATCACTATCTTATATCTACTCTTGGTCCTCTTGGATTCCTTTATATGGAATATTGTCTACATAAGACATGAGAAATATGGGTAGATACCATGTAGTGTTTAGTATAACAATGCTCTATAGGACACTCTAAAATCACTAAACAATGGGCATTTGGAGATTAATTATCTCATCATCACATAGACACATCATTAAAAATATGATATATAGTAATAGGAACAATAAACTAGATATACTCATAACCTAAAACATGCCTCAATGGAATATTAACCATTATTTTATCCATAAGATTCTAATCAAGGATAAAATTTAACACTCTTCAGGTTTCACTCACAACATGATCTATTCTTTCACTGATGGTGCATTCCCAAGAGGTCATGCTCATCAGACCTCACCAAATATGTACTCAATGTAACTCTGAAGATCTCGATAGATAGATAGTGGATCTATCCAAGGGAATCTGGGGTATACCATACCATACCTAGAATATACCACTATGTATGGGATTGTACACACTGATAAGTTGGTAATAATGATTCCACAAAACCAACCTAGGGAAATAGAAAAACTTATAGAGGATCACACCCGGGGTCACACAGAGGGATTCCCAAACACTATCTGAAACTAATCCAACAGAGAAGATCACAGTCCTATTATTAGGATGTAATACGAAAATTTACCCTCATGGGGATGACCAAGGGGAACACACACAAGTTATTATAGTCCATTATTTTATCTCATCTTTATATAATTAATCTTCCTTCCAATTATATAATCTTAATATTCTAACAATAATGTTGAAATATATTCTTTCTTCTAGTTATTATTCTCATCTTCTTACCATTGTAATTCTCAGCCAATTCTTTAATATTAATGCTTGGTATATGATATGGTTTATATTTTCAAAATGTCTCTAAATTTCAATTAATCTTTGTGGATTTAATACAAAACATCACAACTCGTTATGAATTAACACAAACACTTTTGGGAATTGTTTATTATTATCTCTTAGATTTCATATAAAATATTTTTACTATAATCAATCCTCGTTCTTGGAACTTATGTATGACTATTCGTGAATTTTTATAATTTAAATTATTTATGAATTTCCTAAACCATAATTTTAATATATTTGATATGATTTTTTATTAACATGTTATTGATGATTAGTTAATATCTTATGAAACAATACATATAATGTTAATTTGTTTTCTAGATTATTTATTTAATGTATGTTTATCTACCTCAAAATGGAGAGATACTAGATGTACAACATTGATCGAATCACTGATTAATTTCAGAAGGAGTTACAATATTTTTTGGACATTTCATCCACTAATGATTCAGATAGAGGATTGATTCTATGACCGTGTTTTTATTGTGTTGGAAGAACTTGGTTAAATCATGAGGAAGTGAGTTACCATATCTCTAAAAGTGGTTTCCAAAAAAATTATCATGTGTGGTATAACAATGGAGAAAAAAATCAAGGGTTGAATGATATCGATTCAGTTGAAAATATTGGTATGAAAAATCTGATTTCTGATCAGTTCCCTTTTGTTTCTGAAGATGGATCCTCATGTAGACTAGTGTAAGAGGAAATGAATACTGGAACACAGTTCTCATCTATTAATTAGGACGATTATGTTGAGAGTGTTAGAAAGCTGATGGAAGATACAAATACCCCAGTATATCAAGCATGTGAAAAAATGAGAAAACATGTGTTTTTAATGATATTATATCATGAGAAAACAATTTATGGATTTAGTAATACAGTGGTCAAAAATATCCTTACATTTAGTAAGTATTTACTGCCCGATGATGCATGTATTCCAGAAAATGATTACATGGCATCAAAGTTGGTTGAAAAATTTGGATTTTTATCTAGTATGATTCATTCTTGTCTCAAAGACTGTTGTTTGGTCTGGGAGGAGAATGAAGACTTAATTCAGTGAAAATAGTGTGGCACATCAAGTTGGAAGACTAATAAAGATGGATCTTGATCTTTCATACCACAGAAAGTGATGTGGCACTTCCCTTTAATTCCCAGGCTTAAAAAAAATTTTATGTTAGAACAAATGGAAAAGAATATGAGATGGCATGTAGATGAAAGAAATAAGGATAATGATGAAATAGTGCATCCTACATATGGGTTGGCTTGGATGAAATTTGATATGTTACATCCTGATTTTGCAGCTGACCCACAAAATGTTATATTGGGATTATCCTGTGATGGTTTCAAACCATTTCGCCAAATGTATACTGCACACAGTACATGGCCTGTTTTCATTCAAATTTGTAACTTTCCTTCATGGATGTGTATGAAGAAGCCATTAACTATCATGAGTATATTGATATTTGGACCCAGTGATCCTAGAAATGATATTGATATATACTTTCATCCATTAATAGAGAAGTTAAATGAGCTTTGGATTGTTGGTGCACAAGTGTATGATGCATTCAGAAAGGAGTACTTTATGATTCATGCAGCTTTATTATGGACGATAAATGATTTCCCTACCTACGGAATGATGTCTGTTTGGTGTACTAAAGGGAAATTATCCTGTCCTATTTGTATGAAAAATACATGTTTCCGAAGATTAGTGTTTCGACAAAATTTCAGCTTCATAGGGCATCGACATTTTCTACAAATGGATCATCCATACAGGAAAAATCATAGATAGTTCAATAATTCCATCGAGATAGATGAGACACCTCAACGAATGTCAGGGACTGATATTTTTAAATAACTTGATGATTTGAATTATGTTCTTGGTAAAAGTCAATCAAAAATCAGTAAGCGAAAGCAATATAATTCTAATTCCAATAGAAATTGGATAAAGAAAAGCATATTCATTAAGTTTCTTTATTGGTCATCGAATTTATTACATCATTCTTTGGATGTAATGTATATCGAGAAAAACATTTTTGAGATTTTACTGGATACTATTTTAAATTTCAAAGTCAAAACAAAAGACAATTTTTAGTGTTTTCGTGATTTGATGGATTGGGGTTTTAGACCAAGACTTCATCTTGAGTTAATTGGTCAAAATAAGTGGAAAGTCCTTGTTGCTTGTTATTTGAAGACAAATGTGGAGAAAAAACAATTTCTTCAGTTCATGGAAGGATTGAAGTTTCTGGATGGTTATTCAAGTAATATTATGAAAAGGGTGAATACACAAGATGTGAAACTCAAATTTCTTAAAACCCATGATTACCAAGTCTTTTTACATGAGTTGATTCCCATTTACATTCTCTATTTACTTTCACATAATTTTAGAGTTGCAGTGATTAAGTTATATCAATTTTATTGAGATCTTTGTGCCAAAAGATTGAGCCGAAGTGTTGTTCAATAATTGTAGATAGATGCACCGATTATTCATTGTGACTTGGAGAAAAATTTCCCACCAACTTTTTTCACATGTATGTTAAATTTGACTATACATCATCCCAGGGAAGTTCTCTTTTGTGGTCTTGTTTCGAGTCGCTGGATGTATCCTTATGAAAGAATGATGTTTACATTGAAATATTATGTGATAAATAAATATCATCCTGAAGGCTCTATTGTGAAATGGTATTTAGCACAAGAATGCATGGATTTATGTTCATCGTACTTGGATAACGTCACTACAAGGTCTAATCGACTAATGAGAACTGAAGATGAGAAATATGATCCCATTGAGCCTGCATTTCCTTCACCGCCCCAAATAGAGGGGATATCTGGATTGTACTCGTTATGTAAATTAAGCAGGGAAGAGTGGGAAATGGCACATCGCACAATATTATTCAACTATGGTGTGCTTGATGATTTTATCAAGTAAGTAAACCAATAAATATGAATTTTTTTCATTGTGTGATTTCTTTATATCTTCTGATATTTTAATACTCTCATATCTGTAGAGAAAATTTAGAAATTATAAAAAAGAGACATCACTCTCTATCTATTAAGGGGAAGGAACTGTTACACCACAAAGAATTTTTTGCCAGGTTAAAGTCAAAGGTAATAGGTTTATTTTTCTTCTTCTCATAACATAATCACATGTATCTATTCAATATTCTATGTTGGTATCTTTTAGGTTTTAACTCTTCCAAAGATTGAAGTATCAGATGAAATAAAAGCATTTTCCTTGGGTCCAAACGATGTGGTACGTGATTGTATGTCAATGGTTGTCAATGGATTTAAATTTGTTATAAATAGTTGTGCAAAAAAATGGCAACACAGCATGACGATGTCACAATAAGAGCCACAACAGATTGTTATGCGAGTGCATCGGACATGCAGCCTCGATCATAAAATATATCATATTACGGTGTCATTGAAAGATCAATTTTATTAGATTACTATACACATGGTCGTGTCACATTGATGAAATTCATGTGGTTTTATTAAATGATACGACAATGAATGCATATTGATAACTGCGGATTTAGAGTGATTGATATGAACCACAGCTTCATACTGATGAACCTTATATTCTTCTGTCACAAGCTAAATAGGAGTTTTATGTAAGTGACCCATTACAACCACAATTTGGTGTTATTGTTGATGTTATTCCTAGACATATTTTTGACGAAGGCATGGATGACAATGATGTTTTGGATGAACCTGTTGGTATTTATTTTAATGTTTCATTTGATGATATGAATGATGCAATTTTAAGAACAGATTGTGAACCAGAAATTGTCACTGACCCCACATGGCATTGACACATTTGTAAGTATTTACCTGATATTATAGTAATATTGTATGTGGTTTTTTAACTTCCATACATGATATCAAAATAACTAGTATATTTTATACCATTATCGAATATGAAACTATCAATATCCTGACCAATTTATGTTTAAACACTTCTCTAGTAAATCTTTAACATAGAAAATTCATGATATTTTATCGATATAAATATCACACATGAAACTTTATCTCATTGTTTTATGATACAGTTGTATTATTTAACATTTTTCATTATTTATATATATTTTAGAATATTATTTTAAATTTCCAGGTCAAAATGTCTGATTATGATGATACTAGAAGGAGTAGAAGAATACCGAGAAACAAACAATGTAGGTCTCCTCCTGGAAACAATATAAGTACAAATTATGTTTGAATATTGTGGTCTTTCATATTATTTATCCTGTTATCATTCATTTTATTTTATCATCTATGTTATTTTAGGCTGCATCATTAAGGACATGCTTGGATTATGCCACTGAGGATGATATTATGGCGGGGGGTACTGATTCTACAGGCCAGCCTACTACTCCGCCACTTGAGACACCAGGAGGCCATCCTCCCATTATGCCACCTCCATATTATCCAAACCCGCCTTTTCCATATCCCTTTTTCACTCACCCACATCGGATGGTAGTTCCTAGACTCCCATCCCTCATTTTCCATTCCCACCATCCACTGTATAGGGTACTGTGCCCCCATATATCCCACTGCCATATCCATACCCATATCCACCCTCATCTGTACAGGGTTATCCATCGGGTTTTCTGCCTCCATCAGTACACATTACATATACTATACATAGTACTCCTGTATATATCTCACCTACCATGGAGGCTACCCCCCCTCTAGACGCATCACTTCAAGAGTCAGCAGAACCCCCATCTACTTGTATTTGTTTAAACATTATTGTTACTGATTAATGATAAATTCATATATATTATTTTCATTTATTTTTGGTTTCATGATTAGCTCTAACCTCTACCAGATAACGAGGCCGCACAAAAATGCATGAGGTTTGGAACCGACACACGCAAATCATAGTTGATTACAATGAGGACAATTCTATAATTAATAAAAATGGAACGGAATGTAAAAGTTTTATGGGAACACTTTCTAGACACATCAATATCATTCCAGTTGAATCGATAAGTTGGAAGGCCGTTGGAAAAAAAATAAAGGACAAATCCTAGGAAGAGATTTGGGTAAGTAATGTTAATCACCATATATATATATATATATTTAAATTTATAATATTTTCTTAACAAATATTTTTTCCATTGCTGCTTTGATATAATTTTCCTGAAAAACAAAATGAAAAGGCTGTAGGGATAAGGTATTTAGGTGAAATGTAGAGAGCCTAAAAGTATGATTTATATCTTGGTTGGAAAAAGAGATTTGGTACAATGCTCGAATAAGTACCGGTAATTCAAGACTGCCCAATATCACAATATAAATAGATAACCAACTATTGGAAGAGTCCATCATTTAAGGTGTTTATTAAATTTATATATAAAAATTCATTTATTTATTTGGAAACAATTTTAAATTACGTGTTTTATTTATGATAACGAATTTATATAATTATTTGTTTATAGGAGAAATCAAACAGATATAAAACAAACAAGAGTACAATTAAATGCATTTATACTCAAGGACACACTTCATTACCAGATCATGAGTAGACGAAGGTAATTTAACATTTAAAATATTTAGCTTTTTTTAGGGTAATTTTTTAACTTCCAATTTTTATTTATTTCTTTTTTTTATTTTCCAAAAAAAGGCATCGAATATCGAGGGTCACTTTCCTCACTCAACTTTCATTTGTACAAGCCGGAAAAAGAAAGATGGTACTGTGCCAAATACCGACACCGAGAAGGCGATTGTAAGTATATTTAAATTTCCTTGATTTTTACTAAATTTAATTCCTTATATTATTTTATAATTTTAATTTATGTTATATATCAATCAACAGAATGATTTAGAGGCATTGGTAGAAAAATAACCTGACAATTTGGGCCCAAACGATCATCTATATCAGGTATTACGAGATGAAAATCAGGGTAGAGTGCATTGTCGACCTGGGAAGAAGATTGTACCATCTCGATACTGGTCTACTAACGTTTCTTGGAGTACCAGTTCTGGTTTTGTCACAGTGGAACAAATGAATGCCGCAATCAAAGAAGCAAGTAAAAAATCATAATAGGTGATAACTACAAATATGATGAAATTTATGTCTGCACATTCTTCTACACTTCTACTAGCATCAGCTGCAACGGTTGATGCATTTTGGATGTCGATGTGTTCTACTAATGTAGATTCTTATATCGGAGCCGGATCTGGACCCAGTGCTGGACCCAGTGCTGGTACCGGTTCAGATGCAGATGCTGATGATGATGTTGGTGGTGTGAGAGGTGGTGATGGTGTTTTTGTAGGAGGTGTGGATGAGGGTTATCATGATTCTGATGATACTGATATTGAGACTCACTTTTTATGTAAATTGTATTTTTGGATTGGTAATGTATGATGAGTTCCTTAAGACATAGTATGTTGTGTTTCATGGCCATGTTCTTGAATGGGATTCTTCAATTGATGTTTCATGTTTGTCTCTCACTGACATGAAAATTTAAGCAGATTAACATTCACTATAGTCTAATCACAAATGTATTCTAAGGAATCCTTATAGAGTCTCTAGATTGCGTTAATTAATCCTTTTTATGAACATTATCAATATATTAATGTTCTAATATTTTCATATCTTTGTCCATATTTATATTTTTTATGATGTACATTATAATTATTTGATCTAATGTTTCATAGATCATTAATGATACCAATCCATTTCATAAGAGAAATTAAAACTGAATTTTTTTATTTGAATGCTTAAATGTCAATATATTTTTCTTGAAAACCCTAATGAATTCTCACTGAAAATATATTCTATACTAATGTATCTGCTACAGTTTTCATGTGATAAGGATATGAATTTGGATTTTTCTCTGGCCTCCCAGTTATATAATTTATGACTTGGTAATTTTTTTCTCCTTTTCTTCCCTTTATGGTTTTGACTGGGTCATCATTCCCCTTGAGGTTGTGGAACCCAAACCACTCTGGTATGAGTCTCCAACATTATG
This sequence comes from Viscum album, assembly GCA_963277665.1. Taxonomy (NCBI): domain Eukaryota; kingdom Viridiplantae; phylum Streptophyta; class Magnoliopsida; order Santalales; family Viscaceae; genus Viscum; species Viscum album. Next base: position 1,562,885,301 of record OY728123.1, read on the forward strand.
TAACCACTAAAAATTCCCCATTAGTTCACAATGATGGAAAGGTTTAGGTGGGGTTTGAAATTATCATCAGAAATTCTCAAACCATCCAAACTGATCGAACAGGATTGGTCCAACATCTGAACCCTCAGAAGAAGATGGTCGAGAAGGATAGCCTAAGATACCACATACCCTATTATCCTTTTTGCAGTCCTCCTCTTCTTTTCAAACCTTCCTAACTAATGGCACAGATTGATGCTCACAATGAACAAAAAAGGAAAATTGCTTACCAAAAATTCAAATGTGGGGAAATATTTGCGGAGACCTACCTTAAGGTTAAACAAGGTATATTTAAAAGGAGGGTCAATTTAACATTTACTTCAATGGATGCCTGAATACTGATTAATCATTGTTATCCTTGCATGGCCCATGGTTGTCTACATTATGTGACTTCAAATTTCCTTCTTCAGTTTGATTTTGTCCAATTTTATCTGGGTTAAAGGCCCTTTCAAGATGACTACTTTTCTGCTCAGTAAGATTGCTTTTTTAAAAGTTTCTAGTATTGTGATTTGGTATCTTATTGATAGTTCAAATTATATCTATTGATGGACCTTCTCTTCTTATCATGTCTTGATGATACAATGGTATTTTGCGTGGTCTTGTCCTAGTTTTTCTGTATCTAGAATTATCATCTGTTTTGATTTGATATGCTGTTATTATTATGTCTTTGAAGTGGATTTGTGGAATCTTAGTTATTATGCTTCAAGATAAGGCCCTTATGGAATTCTCTATGTTCTTTGCTGGACTGGAATGCTTTCACTCTGACTTGGTCTTTAATGCTGCTATTGTCCATTGTTCAATATCTGACTGGAACTGTTAAGAATGTAGCCTATAAAATGGATTTTCATCTACAAGGTCTGATCTCTATTTTTTATTTGTTTTATTTTAGTTCATAGATCACTGTAGGGGAGGGGGTGTTCTGGGGGCAGGGGGCAGGGGGTGTGCTGGGGGCAGGGGGAGGGGGGTGTGCTGGTTGGGGCAGTGGGTTGCTGGGGGGAGTGGTGTGCAGGTGGGGGGTAGGGGGAAGGGCGGTTTCTGGGGGGAGGGGTGTGCGGGTGGGGGGGGGGGGGGCAGGGGGGCAGGGTGCAGGGGGCAGGGAGAGGGGGTGTGCAGGTGGGGGGCAGGGGGTAGGGGGTTGCTGGGGGGAGGGGTGTGCAGGTGGGGGGGCAGGGGGCAGGGGGTGTGCTGGGGGTAGGGGATATGGGGGCAGGGAGAGGGGGTGTGCAGGTGGGGGTCGGGGGTAGGGGGGTTGCTGGGGGGAGGGGTGTGCCGGTGGGGGGGTTATATGGTCTTGTAACTTGATAGAGGTTTTTAAAAAGGTAATAAGGTTTTAGGATTAAAATGTGTGGAAAATAGTGTTTAGACATGTTTATTGGTCTTTTGTACACTTATATTTTTTATTTTCACACTCTATAAATTATGTTTAACCTTAATCATTCCACATTAGCATTGTTCCATGGATTAATTGCTATGATACATCCTATAGATTTTAGAATATTTGGTTTACATGGAATGTATTTTATGCCTAAGATCAATGCTTTTAGACCATAACAATATTGTATCATACCAGATATATTCATCATCTAGGTAGTATACGACTCTCTATGTTGGTAAATAAAGGGAAGATGAAAGGATGGTTCTTGATTTCTGAACATCATTGCATTAATTTTATTCTACAAAACATAGAAGATCATATCCACTCCTTCTATGTGGATGTTCTACAAATCCTCACTACATGAAGTAGTGTTAATACTCTAAATGATCTAGGGTACCTGAATGTCAGTATTGTTTGGAATCCCAAATAAGTATCCATTATATCTTCTAGTTTCTAGGAGAAATCAAAAATCTAAAAATGGTGATGGACATCTTCTTAATCTCCTAAAAATAGTTAAAAATATGACGCAATGTTTTTCCATATTTTTTTAATTTGATAATTGGTGGGGATATTATTTCTCCATATCCTCCATAATAACAAAAAAAATAGAGGGTTGTATGAATGATTGTACTGAAATTCATGATCCATTTTTGTGTTCTATTAGACCTACATTATTCTAACCCATAGTATTCCCTAGTATGGAATTTCATATTCTATTTGTGTTTCCATTTGATGGTGTTATAATCCATGAAATCATAGTTTTGTATTCCCATTGTAGATTGGGAAATAACTAGATTCTCATTACATTAATGTTGTGCACACAGATCTGGAATAGTCATGTGTATCAGGTCTTGGGGTATGCTAACCATATATAGAAAAGGGATTACCAATGAATTGCTATTCCAAAAATTTATGTTGGAGTCTCTACTAACCATGATTAATTTTTCACAAATAAATCAATGAAAATCATACCTAAGAGCTTGACACATAGAGGTTGTTTGGTATAGTTTATATCCATTCAAAAGACTTCCATTGAATCTGGTGGATAGAGAATCGGTAGGTTCATCAATAAACATCAGGTTCCATGTGAATTTAAAAATGAGACCGTCATTAAAAATTCAGAGGTATTTGATCCAGAGGCCTCCCATATTAGTAGGTTTAGTTTACTTTTTCCATGTGACAATAATTAGTTTCTTTTCATATGTTGACCCAGTCCATAAAAGGTTTCTGATAATTCCTTGATGAACTTTGATGGGACTTTTTGGCCATCTATAAATCTAAAAGGTGTACATAAACATTGAAGTGATAACAAATTAGACAAAGAATCCCCTTTCATCCTATGATATGGTTCTCCCATTCCACCTATCCATTTGATTAACAATGCTAGAGCATATGACTTCCAATTACAACCTCTTGACCATGCCTGAGAATATAGGAGTACCAAGATAATTTAAAAGAATTCTTCTTTTCTTGACTCCAAAGATGGTCGTAATTATGTTTGGCTTACCAACTTTTGTTCAATTACTATTGAAAAGTAACGATTTATCCCAACTTATGGATTTTCCAAACACCACCTCATAATGGGTGAAAAGGCCTTTAATGGACGATATGGATTTTTAGGCATGTCCATATAAGATGATGTTATCTATATATAGAATATGTGATTGAGAATCTCCATTCATTCAAGGATCGATAGGTCTATAATGTCTAATATGAATAACATCATTAATACATCGACATAAATAGTCATCAACAATAGAAAAAAGGATCCATTACAATAGATCACCCATTCCCACTCCCATTATACATTGAATGAATCCTCTATGGGTTCTATTTATAAGGAAGGATAATCTGACATTTTTAGAATGAAATTAATATGTCTAATGTTGTTCGTTGAGAACTCATATCATCTTATAATAGTGAATAGGAAACTAAATTTTAGTTTATCAAAGGCCATGAAGATATCAATATTCAGAGAAAATTTTCCATCTTTTTCATCTTATTTATTAAAATCACACTTCTAGAGTCTATAAAGAGATATTTTTTAATGTTCCTGCTCAAGACAAAACAAAATTGATTTCGAATAATAATGCTGTTAAAAATCCACCAATCATGTTCTTGAAAATTTTAGTAATTATATTAAATATGTTATTTCCAAAGTAAATCTTGAATAAATTCATTGATATCAATATTATTTTCATTCTTGAGGATTAAGACAATTAATGATGAGTTAACCCCATGATGCATTGTGGTGTGAGAAAATATTATGTTTATCAAGATTATACAATATATTTCTAATTTTTCAATTATTATGTATAGATATTATTCAATGTGTCGGATGAACATCAGTACAATGGTACAATGTGATTATCATTTATGTTTTCTACTATTTTAATTGTCTCCATATTTAATCCACATTTAATTTAATATTTTGTACCACTAATTTATGCATTAAATATATTAAATATAATCAATATTAATGCAATTTTTCGATCCAACATACAAGGGGGGGCTGCTGTCCAGCAGGGGGGCTGTAGTCCAGCAGGGGGGGTTGTCCAGTGGGTCCACTAGGGGGGGCTGTCCAGGGGGGTCCAGAAGGGGGGGGGGATGCTATCTAGTATGGGGGTTCTGTCTGGGTGGGCTTCTATCGAGGGGAGATGTCTGGGGGGGGGGGGGGGCTGCTGTCCAGGGGGGTCCAGCAGGGGGGGTGGGGTGGGGGGGCTGCTGTCCAGGGGGGTCCAGCAGGGGGGTGGGGGGCTGTTGTCCTAGGGGTCCAACAGGGGGGGGGCTTCTGTCCAGCATGGGGCTGTCTAGGGGGGTCCAGTAGGGGGGCTTCTATCCGAGGGGGGGGGGATGTCTAGGGAGCTACTGTCCAGGGGGGTCTAGCAGGGGGTGGACCGTACTTTTGTTACCATGTAATTAATCATATTTCATTGCTTTAGTTTGTATTAATTATGAGCATCCTTAGTGAAAATTCGTTAATATTTACTTTCTTTTACTGATGCTATCAGGAATGTTTCAAACAACCAATTTATTATAGATTATTTGTGTATCTTTGTGACATTGTTAGCACTTGGTGGACCACCCTTGTTATCTGAATATATATTGTTACGATTTTATTTATTTTACTTTATATTCACTAACCCAACATATTATGGGATATATTAATGTAATTATTTTTGGTGAACAACTTAATTTTATGCCCATTTCCCACACGTGTATACATATTATTACTATTATGATTATTTTACAAGTCTTGTGTTTTTTTATTTTCAATATAATGATTTTTTTCTACTTTTGTATTGGAATGTTTACATTTTTTCAAGTTTTCTGGTTGCAGGTATATAGGTTGCATGGTTTGAAGGCTTGTAAGATTGCAGGTTTTGAAGTTATAAGTTGATAGTTTGTGCATTACACATTTACATGTTACTAATTTTTTGGTCTTTTGGTTGTTAGGTTTGTGGGTTTTTGTTGTTAGGTTTGTGGGTCTTGGGTCGTGTTTGGACCATGGTCAGATTTACTTTAGGATGTTCTATATTATGCATTTGGCATAATGGCATGATTGAATAAAATGATATAATGAAATGTCAAATGGTAATTAGGCTTATTAGGTATGTGAATCTGAATTTTCATAATTGTTATGTCAATTAAAATATTCGTATTAAACTAATAAATTGAATTTGAACCTAATTGAAATGTAAAGGTGTCACATTGAAATTGTAGCTTTGAATTATATACGTTTTATTGTCTGCAATGTAATTTTAATTTCAGGATTGAATTCTGTATGTTGTATTGTATAGAGGGAAGGCTGTTGGTGGCTGTTGGAGGCTGCATTGCAGGCTGTTGGAGGTTGTTGGAGGCTGCATTGGAAGTTGTTGGAGGCTGCATTACATAGGGAAGGCTCCATTATAGGTAACTATAGAGGGTCCAACTTTTTCGGTCACGTGGATTTAGTTTTTGATCCAAAATGTGATCAGTGTAGTTCAAGGAGTAGGAATGACTCATATTTTATAAGGTTGAGGTAATGTATTGAATTATTGACATTGACAATGTGTCTATTATAATTCTGAAGACTTCCACTAAAATGGGAAAATTTAAGATCTTTTACTCCATATTCTACATGTATTAGGAATAAGATACTAGTATACAAGATTGTTTCTTTTATTATTGGGATCTTTCTTATTTTAAAGAGATGTACTGGTGCTGGAATCAGGCAGTACTGGTTCTGGAATCAGTGAGGGCAGCTGTGATCGGTATACTGGTTCTAGAATGCAGCTGTGATCGGTAGAGGGCATGCTGTGATATACTAATGGTTTGATAAACCGTTGGTAAAGGCTGGTAAAAGTGACTCTAGTGCAGCGATTTTACTAATCCTTTTCTTAAAACGTATTCCAACGGTTTTATTGGAACCATTGGAATAGGGTATGTGTAGACAGACATATGCCAATGGTTCCTATAAAACCGTTGGTAAAAGTCTACATTATTTCCGCACATGGAAACTGTTTCCCAAACCGTTGGGGTATTATCACAACGGTTTTGGATATGTAAAATTTTCAGTAGTGATTTGTTTACAGGTTTAAAGATTGTTTTACTGGTTTACAGGTTTACATATAGTTTTACAATTTTACTAATTTTCGATGTTTTTAGGTTTGTGGGTTTTAGTTGATATGTTTGGATTTTTTTACTGGTTTATAGATTGTTTTACTTGTTGTAAGTTTACAGGTTATAAGATTACAAGTTTTCCAAGAAGGTATTATTGTTTTTAGGATGAAGGTATTATTTTTTTCAATGTTTTTCATGTTTTACAGTTTGTTTTATATGTATTTTTTAACGTATGCATGATTGTTTTATATTTTTCTTTGTTTATAGTTTTCTTTAGGTTGGGAGGGGTTGTGAAATGAGGAGAGGGAAAGGGGTGGGGTGTAAGGTGCATGGGGTGATGCAGGGAAGGTGTGCAGGAGAAGGGGGTGGGGGGTGCTGGTGCAGGGTGGGGGGGGGGGTCTAGGGGAAGGGGGTGTGCAGTGAGGAGGGGGCGGGGGTGGGGTGAAAGGTGCAGGGGGTGGGGAAGGTGAGGTGTGCAGGAGCAGGGGTTGGGGGTGCTGGGGGGTGCTGGTGCATGGTGGGGGAGCTGTGGGTGGGGGGAGGGGGAGTTAGTAGTGTCCTCCCAACAGCCAGCATGGCGTGATGGGGTTTTATGCAGTGGAATTGTCTATAGCCATAGTTTAAAACTGTGGCTATAGCCCTATAGCCACGGTAACCATGACCTTTATTGGAATCTATAGGGCTATAGCCACAGTTGGAGCCCTGTCTATAGTCCTATCACCATAGTTCGAACCGTGGCTATAGGCTCTGACCTATAGCCATGCCAATACCACCGACGGTTCATGAAACCATGGCTATATCCTATAGGCACAGTTTTTGGGCCTATAGCCATGGTTTTAAACTGTGGCTATAGCCTAAATTTCTAGTAGTGACAGGGATTGTGTGTGGGTGCGACTTCCATTGGACATGCAGTAGCTGAGGTGGAATATTCGATGAATGTGGTTAGGTTAGTGGAAACCAAATATGGTTAGGGTTAGAAATAAAAGAATTGGAGGTCATAGGAACTGATGGTTAGGTGTGTATTTGATCACCTAAGGTGTGATATTGGTATTGAGAGGTCCTTTACAGTGGAAGAGGCTGTGGCATTCTGTTCTTTGCAGCCAGAACCTGTGAATGGGGTGAAGATGGACTCTGTTGCTTCTTAGGATAGAGCAATAGTGGGAGCTTTAAATGCTGGTGAGAAAGAGTTGCAAGGAAAGGAAGGTGGATATGGAGGTGTGATAATCATTGTTTCCACTGGTAATCGCTTCAATGAATTGGAGTATGGGAATAAATCTCATAGTGAGGGAGGTACTCCTAGGAATGAAGGTGGCAGAAAGGATACAACAACTGGTGAAGATGTAATGAAGAAGGGATTTCATGATGCTCATGAGTTTTTGAAACAACGACATTGTCTATCTATAACTAATATGAATAGTCATTTTTAGTAGTAGAGGGGAATGAATTAGGGTTACCAAGAGGTGTAAATTTCAATAAAATGGGGGGATGTCTCTGATAGTGGCAAGGAAAATGTTGGAAACATGGTCCAACCTACCTATAGTGACATTTTTCAGGGTGGGAAGAAGAAGGTGATTGGGAATGAGGAATCTATGTATTCCCCAACACAAAGAAGGTCAAGGAATGACTAATCGTATCCACCAAAGCCGGTGTCTACCAGGTCTTTTAGGAAGGATGGTGGGGTGGCCTCTAGCATGACAAATGGTATGTAGTCTACTAAGGAGTTTATATCATTAGAGAAGGTTAACCTTAGAGGGAATAATTCCAAGATTCAGATGCACTGTGAAAGCTCAGAGTGGGAATATGATATTGTGGAGGAAACAAAATATCATGGATGTGGTGATAGGTATGATTTTTATGACTCGTAACTGCTTTTTCTTCTTTGTGGTGTTTTATTGGTGAAAATTTCAATTATTTTAATAAATTGTCAGTGGATTATCCTATGATTAAGATTTACTAGTATTTGTTATGAAATCATGTACGATATTTTAAAAACAAAACAGTAGTGGGTTTTCCATGATTTCACATCAATAATGGGTTGTTTTATATGATTTTGAATATTACATGAGCATTTTAGTATTATGAAACCTTAATAACATGTTTACGGACATCCCAAGAAACCTGTAACTTGATATTATGTGATGTCGGTCCTCGTATTTCAAAAATCAATCTTGATTCATTTTTCTATGATTTCATAGAAATCTAACATCATTTTACTAGTTTTGACCCCCAACACATCATTTTAAAAGATTTGGTACCTTTAAAACGTTTTTACAGAGTCATTTCAGCCACAATGCACATAAGATCAAAGTGTTGTATATGCATACACAATAAAAATAACTCATTGGTGGTTTTCAAAAGCTTTCATATCATCTTGGGGTCTTTTCTATGCTTCTGACTATTACACTCATATTTTAGTGTTTTAAAACAATAAAAAAACCTTCACAGGTATCTCAAGAAAACCAAAACACAAAATGAGATTCCATTATTTTCTACATTTAAAATATAAATCATCAGTATTTTTATTATGATTTCAATGTAATCTGATGTTTTTTTCTTAGTTTTGAACCTCTGATACATGTTTTTAAGGATTTTTAACCTTTTTAATGTGATTACTGAGTCATTTTGGCCACTCCACAATTCGGATAAAGGATTTATCTTTGGTTACATGTGAAAAATAAATCAAAGGTGGATCATTAATGATATAATCAATATGATGTCATTTTATAAGTTTTTACTTTAACATGATTGTTTTAGTGTTTTAAAACACTATATATGAATTTACGAGTATCCTAGGAAAATCGTAACTCATAATTACATGCTGTTAGTTCCTATATTATATAAATAAATATTAGTTTATTTTATTCTAATTTCATACCATCCTAAAATAATATTTATGGTTTTGACCCCCCTCCCACCTAAAATATTTTTTTAAAGGCTCTTGAACATTTAATGGATTTATTAAGTCACATTAACCACATTAAACAGTGGATTGATGTATTATCTATGTCTACGAGTAGAAAAATATATCAACAGTGGTTTTATCATTATTTAAAATTAATATTTGGTCATTCTCTTGGGTTTTGACCATTACAAGCACATTTTTCTGTTTTAAAACACTAAACAGGAATGAAAGGACATCCTAAAAACGGTAACTAAGAATGAAATTTCATTGGTTATTAAATTCCAAAAAACAGTCAATAGTCAATTTCTTATGATTTTAGAGATATACGACATAATTTTCCTAGTTTTGAAAATCTTACACATGTTTTAATGTCTTGTGTATTTTAAAAAAGTGTTTACCATATCATTTTGGCCACATCGCCTGTCGATTGATGTTTTTCTACAAATACAAGTCAAAAATAACTCAAATGTGGGTTTCCCTTGATATAATGTAAATATGAGGCCTTTTATATGGTTTTGACCATTACAAGAACATTTTAGTGTTTTAAAACACTAAAAACATGTGTATGGCCATCCTAAGAAAACTATAACTCATAATGATGTTCTGTCTATTCCTAAATTCCAAATATCTATCTATAATTATTTTCCTACGATTTAAAGGTAATCTTACATCTTTATCTTATTCCCGACCCACCGAAATATGTTTTAAAATGATTTGATAACTTTAAAAAAATTATCATGTCATTCCAACCACACTGCACATCATATTGACATGTTTCCTCTACATTAATGTTGAAAATAATTCTACAATGGGTTTCCCATGATTTTACATCATTATAAAGACTTTTGATTTGTTTTTCACCATTATATGAACATTTTACTGTTTTAACACATTAAATATAAGTCTATTGATAGCCATGGAAAACTTTATGTGAGAATGAAATATCGTTACCTTTTATGTTTCAAAAGTGAATATGTAGTTAGTGACCTCTAATTTTAGAGAAATCAGTAGTTGTTTTAATGTTATGACCCCCAGCTAATGTTTTTAAAGGCCTTGGCACCTTAAAAGTGTTTATCAAGTTATTGTGAAGAAACATCTTGTTATATTGATATTTTTTCTACATATACATATTGAAAATAACACAATGGTGGTTTCTTCACGATTTCACATCCATCTAAGGCCATTTCTATGGTTGTGACCATTACAAGTAATTTTTGTGTGTGTTTTAAATGACTAAATACAAATTTACGAAAATCCTTGGAAAATTATAACTCGGAATAATGTTTCATCAGTTAATAATGTTGAAAAAAATATATGATAATTTTTCATTTATTTTTGGAAAATCTGAAGTCATCTTTCTTATTTTGACCCCCCCTAAAACCTAATTTTGAAGTCTTTTGTTACTTTAAAAAGTTCTTACTAAATCATTTCGAACACACTACATAATAGATTGACGTGTTGTCTATTCTTATGCATAAATAATAACTCAATAGTGATATTCCCTTGATTTTATATCAATATATGTTCATTTTCTAGTGGTTTTACTGTTACATAGATTTTTTAGTGTTTTAAAATGCTAAAACACATTTACATCCATCCTAAGTACACAAAACTAGATTTTATGTGTTGTGGGTTACTACATTTTAATAATAAATCATTGGTCAATTTATTTTTCTTTTAGGTATGTAGGACATTTTATTCTTGGTTTTGACCCTCTAACACATGTTTCTAAATGCTTTGGTACCTTTAAAAAGTGTTTTCAAGTCATTCTGACCACATTGCACACTAGATTGACACGTTTCCCATGAGTACATGTCAAAAATAACTCAACAATGCTTTTATCCTAACATACAATCAATATAAGGTATTTTTCTATGGTTTTGAGCGTTACATGAACCTTTTAGTGTTTTAAAATACTAAAAATGAAGTTATGAAAATCCTAGGAAAATCATTACTTAGAATGAAATTATGTTAGTTCCAACATTTCAATAAAACTATTGTTGTTTTCCTATGACTTTAGGGATATCTGACAACATTTTGTAAGTTCTAACCCCCAACACATATGTATAAAAGCGTTGGTAAATTTTAAATGTTTCTATTGAGTCAGTTAGAGCACACTATATGCCATATTGACATGTTTTCTATACATACACATAAAAAACAACTCAAGGGTGGTTGGTTTGTGATTTTATATTAATATAAGGTTATTTTATATGTTTTTGAGTATTGCAAGAATGTAGTAGTATTTTAATGAAATAAAATCATGTTCACAAGTTTCATACTAAAATAGTCACTTGAATGATGTTCCATTAGTTCCTACATATTATTCATCAATATCTGGTCAGTGTCTTCTAGTTTTAGGTCCATACTACATAATTTTTCTTATTTTAACACCCTAAAACCCAATTTTAAATTATTTGGTACCATTAAAAGGTGTTTATTAAGTCATTAATACAACACCACATATCATATTGATATATTGTGTATGATTACACATCCAAAATTACAAAATGGTTGTTTTCACATTATTTCACATCAATCTGAGGTCATTTTATGTGGTTTTTACCTGTACATGAAAGTTTTTGTGTTTTAAAATACTAAAAATGAATTGGTGGCCATATCAGAAATATTGTAACTTAAAATGTTGCCTTTTCAACACATATATTTAAAAAATAAATCTACAACAATTTTCCTCAATTTTCAAGGAAACCATATATTGTTTTCCTAGTTTTGACCCCATCAGGTATGTTTTTAAAGGATTTATTATCATTGTAAACTATTTACTGAGTCATTATGACTACATCACACATTAGATTTATGTTTTTAGGAGTATACACAAAAAAAATAACTCTAAAGGGGTTTTACCATGATTTTACATCAATATGAGGTCATTTTTTAGGGTTTTAACCATTACATGAACTTTTTAGTGGTTTATAATACTAAAAATGTGGTTATGCGCTTCCTGAAAAAAATGTTACTGAGAATGACATGAAAACAGTTCATACCATTCAAAAATATATCTATGTTCTTATTTACATTAATTTAGGGAAATTAAACATTTTTCTCTAGTTTTAACCCATAACGCTTATTTCTAAAGGCTTTGGAACATTTCAAAAGTGTTTACTGAGTCATTCTGATCACATCACACATCAGATTCATAGATTTTCTATGAAAACACATAAAAAATACTAGAATATGAGTTTTCTTAATATTTCACATCAATATGTGTTATTTTTCTATTTTTTTTACCATTAAACACAAATTTTATTGTTCTAAAATATAAAAATTATGCTTACAACGATCCCAAGAAAACCATAACGTCGAATGACATGCCTTTAGTTCCTACAGTTCAAAAATAATTCTAGAATTATTCTTCTCATATTTTATGTCAATATGACATTATTTTCCTAGTTTTGACCCCCAAAAACATGTTTTTATTGGCTTGTGTGGCATAAAAAATGTTTACCGAGTACTTTCAACCACACCACAATACGATTTTCCCTATATTTCACATCAATATTTTGTTTTTTGTATAGTTTGAATCATTACATGAAGATTTCAATGTTTTAAAACTCTAATAATGAATCTATACATGTATTGGGTAAACCAAAACTCGAAACCATATGTCTTCAGTTCCTACACTTTACAAATCAATATGCAGTCTTTGCCCTCTGATTTCATGTTAATATGATTTTGTTTCTTAGTTTTGACCATCGAGACGTGTTTTTAAAGGCTTTGGTGAAACGAACCAGGTATTTATCGAATAATTCATTTTTATATCTATTAATATTTATAAATAAGATATTAATTTGACAATAAAGGGGACACTTTTTCCGATAGCATACTTGATAAGCAATAATAGGGTTCTCAGAAATCTTATGTTTCACACAATATTGAGTTATACCAAAAAATAATAATATAATATTATTATTTTAAATGATAGTTAATTCCTAGACATTGTTTTAGAGGAAGTGAATAAAAATAACTAAAATATGATTATACATGTTTGTTAATTGTTTTTACATTTATTAAAAAACATTAGAGGCTTCAAATGAGAATGAATCCATTTTAAGCATAAAATACTCTAATATTTTTGAAAGGTTGGTTTACCGCCTTATGATGGTGAACCCTTATTAAATATAGTTTTTTTTGCAAATTTATATGTTCTATTTGAAAAAATAAACTAATTATAAATAATTGGGAAATAGAAATTTATTTGGGTTAAAAGTTTGGTAATTTTCTGATAATGTTCATTTTTCATGAATAGTGAAAAATACTACATTTTAATTCAAAAATGAATTTTCATCTAATTTATTTATATATTTAGATTTTCATTTGAATTTGTTTTAATGTTTAATTGGATTAATTTCTTGTCATTTAATCAAAATTTTTCCATTTAAAATAATTTCACTTTTAAATTGGATATAAACACATGTCAATATTTTCATTGTTTTGACTTCTTAAAAACAAGATTTGTGGTTTTGAAAATGAGAATTAATATTAAATTAATTACATTAAATTCAGTTATATGAATTTAGAAAAATGGATTCCATATTTTTAATCATGTGTTAAAAATTGTGTAAATAGGTAACTTTTATTTTTTGACAATATGAATATCCACTTCAGTAATTATTTTTATATATAATGATGAAGGGGTAAATCTGGTAAATAAGGGTATAAAATAATATATTAATAATATAAAAATACCCTAACACATATCCAAATTATATTGGATGATATATTTCTGACCATGTTCATCCCTTGGTCAATTTTATGACCCCATAGATCCAATTTTGAGTGATAATGACTTGTTATAATAATTAATTTAAATTAAAGAGAAAAATAACATAAACTTATATTTTCTTACAAAACAGTTTTTTCATGGGGTTATATAAGTTATATTTTTATATATAAATATTAATTATAAATAAAAAAATATTTCTTACTTCATGATCTTTTATTTATAATTTTTATAAATTAAATAAATGAATGTAATTATGACACAATGATGATGCAGTGATTGCTTCATTAATAATGGATTTTAATGCATGATATTATAAATATTATTATAAATATTATTTTACATAATTTATGTAATCCAAAAAAATTCTAGGTGAATATGACATGTTATAATTTATTCAATGGTTTTTTCTAAGGAACCAGGTTGTTATGAAATTGTAAAAAAAATCAAGTATGAATAGTGTCCAAATTTGACATAATTCATTACACAATATATAAAATAATTTATTAAATGTTAAGAAATTTGAAAAATTTTAATATTCATCCAAATAGATAAAATATGTCCAAATAAGTCATAAATTTTATTTTTTTTAGTTTTTTGATATCATTTGTTAATTTCATTAACCCACAATATATAAATAACCTAATATCACTATAAAATTAAAAAGTTTAAAAAAATGGATAAACCAAAATTATAAGGATAAAAAATATTAATATATTGTCCAGAAATTATGTTATGATATTTTTTAGAAATAAAATAATATTATACTATAATTCAATATGTTTTGGACTATTTTAAATTGAAATTTAATTTATAAGAAATTAATATTTGAAGACCTTCCTAAAGTGGCCCTCACCTCCTCCCTAAAAGGTGACTTCTTCTTCACTTTATCTCAAAATTTCAAAGTATTTTAGTTCAAAAAAATATATACAATACTTTTCCTAGAATCCCTCCCTTCCAACTAGAATCCTTACTTTGGGCATAAGGAAATTCAAGTAAACCTTTTGGCTCAAATCAAAAGAAGTTACCCGATTTCGAGTTAACATCTTCTCTCTAGTTCATTTCCTTTATTTTCTTTCTCCACTAACTTTGATATACTCATTATTTTATTACAATAAAAAATTATCCTCAATATACTATGAATTTTTTATAGGAAGGATTTGAACACCATTTACAAACATCACCATCTAATGGATACAAATATATTGTTTTTGTGTCTGGTGAAGTACAACCTCACGAAACGATGATTGTTCAATTTTCTCCTAACACCTATCATGGTGGCCATTATAAATGCACATTATTTATATATTATATTTATTATATTTATATTTTGTCTGTTATTCTATATTTCTTTTTTACAATATGTTTTTATTCATTTTATAATGTGTAAATATGATGATTTCTTTTGAGGAAGTGCAGACTACCCCCCTCAATTTGATATGATTTTTTCATGCCTTAAATAGAATGTATAAATTATATAGTTAATGAAATTATGTAACATATATAAAATATATAATATAATGTAATTAAAATATGCATTTGTATCATTTATTATTCAATTTTTTAATAAGACAAAGAAATGAAAGAAGCATTTAAGCGTATGTACGACCTGCTGTCTCTATGAATAATTCATTACATTTCATACCTCAAAATATAATGGGAATAATAAATACACATATAATTTATATAAATTATATTTAGATCATGAATAATAATATTCTGGAGATGATGGATTGTTGACTACATGTACAAGTTACATCAATTCATTTTCATTTTTATCTCAAGTACCGAACATCATAAAAAATGTTCGATATGAACATAAATAATTAAGTAATTGTTATAACTTGGTAATAAGTGATATAAATGAAAGAATAATCTTTAAAAAGTTTATAAAACATGTATAAATAAACTTAATTTTATTATTCATAAAGAACATGGAATATACGTGATGATTTGAACTCAAGGTAAGGGAACTTCTTAACTCAATTTCCATTATTTTTTTTAATCTTATACTTCTTGATTATATCATTCTATGATTATTTTAGAAATAAATTTTGATTTATTATCTTTTATTTATAATTTATTTATGTGTATATATAGTTAATACAAGTAATTGACTTATTTTATTAGCAAAATGATCTTTGTATGGGAATTTATAAACTCATTTCCACTCATTTGGTTTTACACATATTTTTTTGAATATATTATGCCAAGATTATTTGTGGAATGATTGTTAATTTATTTATGTTTTATTTTTGACATCCCTTTGTGTCAATATACGGTTTCTACACATAATTTCCCCTTTAATAAATTATTAGGTCATTTATATAAATATTCTAAGGGAAATATTAACTCAATCTCATTACATTGGGTTAAATAAATATGATATTGGTTTTGTTTCTCCAAGAATATGTGTGAATTACATATGGTAGTTTTACTCAAAATATACACTTATATTTTGTGTATTTATATTTTTCAAACATATTTATTTCATTGATTTATCCTCAATATAATAATACATTCTTTTTAAGGGACTACGTCTCAATATCCTTTCATTGAAGAATATCTCAATATTGTGCACCTTTAATATATTATAAGGATTATATTCAGCCCTTTTGACATTTTATATCATTAATTTCAATATTCTCATGATATTTAATGTTTTTTCTAATGTTATTCTTTAATATTTTTTATTCAAGTGTTTCTCAACTATTACGAGACTCTATAACTAGAATACCATTTTCAATGTTTTAAATATTTATTTTTCTAAATCATTATAATTAATGTCCATGTTTCAAAAATTGTTTTATGGATTTATTTATATAGACATTAATTTTTTAATATTTCAATTTCAGTCAAATGTTTCAATATGGTATGGGACACTTTGAATCAAAATATTCTTATTAAATATTTTAATGGGTTTTTAAATGGATTGAATATTTCAATATATTTAATTGATTTCTTATGATTTATTAGTGAAATATTGATAATTTCAATCTTTTATGTGTTATGATTATGTAATGGTACTTGGACATTGACGATTTATTACATAATAAACAAAATACAGGTGTTTCATTGATAAACCTAGGGTGGGTGAGCCTGTGATAGCTATACAACTAATTAGGTAATTAGGAACAGGTAGACGATATTGTTTCTCCTAAGATATTTAGGAAATATACTATTATGGGTATTCCAAATGTAACTATGAAGGTTACTCCCTATGTGGATAGTAAAGATAAAATGTATGTATAATATTGATTCCACAAGTTACCTTTTTGTTATATGATTTCTATAATGTTTTCAGGAATCTTATGATTACATGAAATAAGCTATGTAATTTATATTTTATGGGTGAAAGGTATAATTTAGTGAAAATGTTTTCATAGGTTTTAAATATTCATTGAATAAGGGTTTTATTCATTATTTTATATTTCGTACTGAGATTTTTATGCTCATCCCATGTTTTTGAAATGTTTTTTAGTGGGGATAAGGAAGAATAAGAGAAAGGGTGAATTCAATAAGATTTTTATCAAGAAAATAATTCTTGTTTTTTAAGAAGTTTTATTATTGTGATAAATTGGATAGAGTTAGAGTATCTACTTTGTAATAATTAAGTTTCTATGTATGAGTTATGAATTAATTATCTAAATCTATAAACCTCTAAAGATACTCTATTTGAATTAAAGTAAAATTATCGAATTAACTCAAGATTAAGTAATGTTTTAGGCTGATCCTTATATATAGAACCTTTAAAAACTATTAAATGAGTCAAAATTAATAAAATGAGTGCTAACTATTTTCAAACATAAGGATAGTGATCTATATTTCCATTCTAATGTAAAGGAATTAACCACATTTCAAACCACCACAAGACATGGTTGGTATGACTAGAAGTGTGTGTTTTCAATAAAAAGGGTTATTTTAGTTTATTTATGGATGTTATGTTTTTTCTTTTGAAATGTGTGAATTAACTATGTAATTTAGATTTTACATCGATATGATGAGCTATAAGGATGAAAATTTCATCAGGGATCAGGTCTGTCATCCACTGGAATATAGAAATTAATGAATTTCCCATTATTGACCACCACTTATCCTATGGTTTCCTATAAGATTCTTATTATTTCCCTTTTTTTATAAATATTTCAATTTCTCTTTGTGATTCATGATCAACAGTACTACGTGAACCCCCTTAGCGTGTAATAATAATAGATGATGATGACATACAAATGATAATTAATGATGTTGTCCAAGAAATAATCCTCTCGTTGATGTTTAGGATGCACCATCCCTGAAATGATTGCAACTACATCATTCTAGGAAACTGATGAATATTGTTAAGGGTTCTCATCTAAGACTTATTTAATTTTAACTTCTTAATACAAAAATATTAACAATTATCTTTTAAAAATATCTAAACTTCATAATATTATCTAAATAATGAATTTATTAATACTTTTTGTTTTTATTTGATTATTATAAAAAATATAATATTAAAAAATAAATAATAATAACAAACATGCCTTAAAACTAATTAATTAATGTCTCTTATATGTATAAAATGACACTAAATTAGAATTGTTTGATCCATGTAGCCGAACCCATTTAATTGTATTTAAGGATACTTTTTGGTGATAATATATTTTTCATTATTATATTTTTGTAGTAATGAAATAAAATGAAATGGTAATGAAAATTACATACGTCAATGTCTTTAGTAGGGTCATTTAAAAAATTTCCATTATGTTCCCTATAAAACTTAAACCACATTTATGTTCAGACAATAGAGTGGTCTAATTCATTAATATGTATAAAATAAAAAAAATTACAAATGACCATGACTTATAAAAGAATGATATAAATAATAATTAATAAATTAAATACAAAATTTATTCTTGATATCGAAAAAATTTGAGATCTACTAACCTGAGGAATGGCTTGTTTGTAAGTATTCATGTAATTGTTTAGATAATTATTATAAACATTAGTAAAGAAAATTATTTTATTATATTTATGTTATTATTATACTCTAACATATGATATTAATTCATGAGTTACATCTTTGTTAATATCAATAGACAGTATCCTTTGCTTATGAGAAATTCCATAAGGCCCAATCTTATATATCTATTGTGAGCTCATAGATGTGTCATTAGCCTCACGCCATAATATCCATTTAAGATATCTTCATTTCATACTAAAATTTTTCAAAATACATGGGCATGAAATGAAGTTAGAGAAAACAAAATGAAAAAATATAGAAATAAAAAATATTACACTTTATAAGTATATCACAAAATTTAGCTATTGTCTTTTATATTAGTTATCAAGTAATATTAAATTAATATTAGCTTTTTAGTGTATCAAATAACTCATTGTTCAAATTTGTAGGAAGATTCCTGCAATCATTATAATTAATTGAAAATTTTTTCAAATTATATGTAAGCATCCAAAGAATATGCCCCTAGATTCCAACAGTGTCACCAGTAGGCACCCAAAACTCATAAAATTGAACGATAATCTTCAATTCAATCAGGTCTCATACATCTTTCATGTTTATATATATATATATATTCAATGGTTTACTTTATCTATTATAAAATATTGTTAAAAATGTGTAAAATATTTTTTTTTAATATCTACACACACCAGTAATGGTAACTCACCAATATCACCTAGATAGAAGGGTGACCAATTTCTCTATTTCCAAAGGTGAATCGGGTGGTGGGATACAAATAACATCCAGATAAATGATGAGATTTGTTTTAGTCTCAAGTAAAATAGAATCACTTAGATCCCCTAAAGTTGATGATAGGGGTGGAGTGCTCCGAGATGTTAATTGGCTAGGATATTGGATTTGTTTCCTCAGAATTCCAGCAATTCAAATGGTTCATATATATTATGTTTAAAAATAATAAAAAACTAAATTATTTTTATAACAAAACTAGAATAATTTATATATGCAGGAAACACTTATCAATAAGAAATTTTGAAATATATTAATTAAAAATTTATACATTGAATTATCTTCATTTTCATTTTCTTCATTATTATCAACCTTCATTATGACAAGTGATTCATTTTCACCCTCTCTTACAAGATCTATTTTTTTATATTTCCCTGAAAATACTATTAAATGATTTTTGGATGATGAGGTTCACTTTAATGAAGTACCAATTTATCTTCTTCACCCATATCATATTTAAATCCATGCTTTAATTGTACAACAACACTCCAACCATCATGTATTTCATTATCCACATAATCAACCAACATTTCATTTGATTATAAGTTAAATGGATCTTTATCTGTATGCTCACTAGTATGGATAATGAGAGATAAGTAGATAAAATTAAAATTTAACAAATCTTTCTTTATACTCTTATCAATGTTAACGCACATTTATATGTATAATAAAACTAAAAACATATCATGATAGTTTAATTCAGTTATATCATTCAACCCACCATTATATCACACCTTAGAAAGTGTTAATACATAACTATTTTTATTTTTCAATTATTCTTAACAAAAAAATATATGAAACAATAATACATGAATATTATAGGAATTGAATCTCTTATCACACCATAGAGGACCTCAAGGAAAAAAAAATCAATTCATTTGATATTTCCACTCGATTCTTGACATTTATTATCTAGAGAATATGATATAAAGTGTTACATTTAGCATATAATAAATTAATACATCTCAATAATATGAATATGAGTATTTACTAATATGATGGGAGAACCATTCAACAATATAATTATTAAAATTACTTTTAAATTATAGCTTATTTTGTGCTCAAACACTTAGTCATATCTTTGTTTACAATTTTGATTCTTCAATATTTGGATATGAAATAATTGTATTGAGTAGTAAATATCAATGTGATTATATAAATTCCAATTTAGTAAGTGTTAAATTTCACTCGTTTCCAATTGGTCATCAATGGTTAGAAATATCGATGACTGGTTTTCAAAACAATAATTATTCTATATTTCATCAACTCATTCAGCATGATTTAATCTAGTCTCAATCCCTCCCAAATGCATATACTATAATTTCAATCACTCTTAGGAAATATACCCTTTAGCAATATATCCTTCTGATTATGCTTTATTCCTCACATATGATTTCAAATTAACTATTTACCTAATTAAAAAAATAGAAATATATTAAAACCAATTATTCAATTATTTGATAAAATTTATTTCACAAATAAAAAAGCAAATCTATATTTCTCTCAATTGGATGCATCCATCGATAGTGTACTAGTACACCATGTTTATCTTATTCATCCAAATGAATAGTCGAATGAATTTTTACTGTGATGATTGATGTGGTAAATAAAATATTCCAATGATAATGTATCAAAATATTTCTTTCCTAAAGTTTATCAAGATCATTGTGATTTAGATATTTTCCAAAAATCTCTCTAAAAATGATAAAAAACTAAACTATAACCATATTTACCTTTTCAGGTAGAGCATTACAGAATAAAAATGGAAACAATTTATCTATGATAATATGTGAGTCATATATTTTCAATCAATGTAAATTTCAAGTCTTAAGTCAACCCATCTTCATATGTTACTTGAATATCTATATAGAACTTTTACATTTATTAATGATTGAAGAAATATGTCTCTATAATGATTATTAAATTTTTAAATAGCTGAAGGATACCTTCTATACTTATTTTCCAACAAACAATGATTTAAATTCATCGAATCAAAATAATTAAGGGAATTAAGGTGGTCATTCGATTTACCTTCATCATTATGTAATGTAAAACATAAATTTTCATTTTAATTCTTCTCAATATGTAATTTGTCATGATTATGTCATATAAAATTAAACTCCTAATAAGACAGATTAAAGAATATATTTTTATTATTTCATATTTGTGTTGTAGATGCTTAATATACAATACCTAATACCCTTTTCCCAACATCTTTAATCAAATAAAAATTTCAAAATTATTTAGTGACATTCATTTATTTTTCCATTATTTATAAACTATATAACAACTGCAATGGAGTTATCAATTAAGTATTTATATTGAATTATGTCTTGTGAAACCTGAATTTATGAGAAGCATAAATGAATCAAATATGAAAAATAAAAGAACATTTTATACTATAAGGTAATCATTTAGGTTAAAAATAAAAAATATAAACAAGAAAATATAAACTATTATTAGTGTTCTAAATAGATAAATTTAGTAGTCCAAGAAAGTCTCTAATTTTCAACATTAAAGTAGTATGCATATTAAATAGTCTTATCATTGAACCATAATATATTTTCATTCCATAATTACATAATTCACACAATTCAATGATAAGTTGTTCAAGGTGTACATCATTGTCATTTACATTCATTCTATTTCTATGAATAATCACTAAAATAAGAAATTAAGTCTTCTTCACATAAATCCATGGATGTAGATTATAGGAAATCAAAAACATTTTTCCAAATTCTATAATTAGAAATTGAAGTAACAAAATGGTTGAAACAATTAGAAACCAACCCCAAACATATATTCTTAGGATTCAAAAACAAATTTGTATATAACAAATGAAACATCTTCCATGATGTTCAATCATTTGTATATCTCATCAAACAATTTTTAACTTATTGATCATTACAAAAAATGTCGTATGCAGTATGAGATTAAATGATTAATCTTCAAAATCATAGTTTCAGAAGAATTTATTGAAATACATTTGTAGTAGTTTTCTTCTTCTACTTCTTCCTTGGTTTTCATTAATTTATACTCTCATTGTTTTTCATTAACATTCATCTACTTGTATGACATCTTATACATTCTTTTTTATCAAACTATTCTCCTTAGTAAAGCATGAAATCCTTAGGGAATCCATGTAACATTGTGTAATCATGTCTATGTTTTTTGTTTACATTCCTCAGCTTGTAGAATGATGTAGGGATTTTAACATCACTAACTACATCACAACGAAAATCTAAAACATGAAAATTCATTTTTTATTAAATCCATAGAGACACTTCATATGGTTCAATTTTAGTAGAAAAAATACTTTGAATAATTAGCACACCCTTCATATAGTACATGTATTCCATCTTGATGTAAGGCCTAAAACTCATTTTTTGGGTCACTGGAGTTTTGAGATAGATTAAACATATCAGGATCAACTGAATGTTCAATTGATCAATTGAAATTGGGTATATTGTATTCTAAAAATCCAAATGCTTTATATAACAAATTTTGAAATAAATTATCCTATGGTGGGTCAATTGTTTTTCATTGAATGTTTTTTTATTGTTTTTCATTTCCCTAACATTCAATTCCCCATGCTAAATACAACATACATATCATGCATGAAACTTTCTCAATATAAAATTCTCACACACATATCATATCTTCAACCATTGCCTGAATTTATAATTGGGACATGATAATTTTATTTTACCATCAACTGCTGAGTTTTCAATTGCATAATTGAAAAATTCTTCTAAACCCGCGAAATATTATTGTGTGTTTTGAGGTATATTAATCCAAATTTTATCCATAGTTAATGTATTGTATTCTCTTTTTATATTAATATATATATATATATATACAAATTTTTAATAAAACATGTAGAATTAAAATTAAACTTGACCCAAATTTGTTATTGACCAGCCTATAGTCTTGATTCGACATAACTAAATTAAATATTAAAATGATTTAATCCACCATTAAATTAATAAATAGAAATAAATTAAAAAAAATTATATGACATACTAAAAACACATAAAAATTAAATCAATCATACATTCATTGATGTTGGGGGATGCGGTCACAGAAAAAATGGATGAGAATCATGTTGGGTTCGCGGTCTAGGAGAAGTGGGGAGATTGGGTCACAACGGTCGCTAAAAGTGGGGGTCGGGTCATGACAGTCACCTAAATGGGGGATTGCGGTCACAATAGTATAACTTAGGGAGGTTAGGTTCCTAAATGTCACTGATAATGGGTTTTGGGTTAGTATAATGTATTGAAAGGAGGTTTGGGGTCCCTATGTTCATAGAAAGGGTGGTTGGGGTCATTGTGGTCACTGGTAAGGGGGTTTACGGTCAAGAATGTACCCTGAAGGGTGTTCGGGGTGATGGAAGTCACCAACATGGGGTCAGGGTCTGGGATGTCACTGATAGGGGTGTCGAGGTCATGTTGCTAAATTGGAGGGGGGGGGGTCATGGCCATGATTATAGATAGCAGGGAGGGTTGGGGTCAAATGCATCGTCAGAAGGGGGTACTGACTGTGGCTATAAGGGGGGTCGAGCTCACTATGGTTTCTATTAGGAGAAGAGGGGTCAGGGTCATAATAGTTTTCATTAGGAGATAGAGGAGGGTCACTGAGGGGAGGAAGAGATGGTTGTCGTGTTTGGGGGCCGCTGAGGGGAGAGGGTGGTTGGGGGTCGATTTCGGTGTTAGGGGTCATTGGGGAGTGGGAGGTAGTGGGTACTAGGTTTGGGGTTTTCTTAGGGGAGAGGGAGGGGGAGAGGTGTGTCGGGGTAAAGGAGAGTGGGGGGGTCAACATTTGGTTTTTTCCAAAAAAAATTTATTTGTGGTCATTTAGATAAAACATCATCTAGGTGTTAAAAAATGTATATGCGGTTTAATAAAACAACCACTATATTATATTTTTGTTAATATGATTTAATTTGGGAATTTTAGTAAAACTATTTCTAATAAACTACTTCTTACCAATGGGTTTTTTAGTACCTACTTGTGACTCTCACATAGCACAGAGCACCCTCGGTGCATCCCAAATCTAGAGAAAACTCATCAAGCTAAAACCAATTTCATAACAACTCAATATTTGAGTGTAATTTAAATGTTCCTCTGGTTCCACTTATTCTATCACCATATTCCTAATGATGCATCCAGTGCTAACAAGGCTAAGAACCTAATTGGTCTTGGAATCCAAATACAAAATTATATACAAAATAATCCTCAAATAATGTACTTCTCATCTGAATGAATCCAAATATTTCTACATTCCTCAAATAAAAAAACACTTTAACGATATTATTATGAAAAAGTAGCACATGTTCATCTATCCTCGAAAACCCTCATCCTACCATACAAATATTTTCACTACCCCATGAAGTCCTACATTCTTAAATTCACATATTCCGAAGAACCTCATATGATTTTTATCCAGATCACAACCACTAGGAATATAAATTATTCACAGTCATTACCCAAGCTCATAACATGAATGGTTTTGTACCATTTGAATCCAACCATAATGCTAAAGTCGTATCACCCATGCAATCCATCTAAAAGAATGGACACCCAACATGGATAAACCCCTCACTTGGTTTCACCCATTGTACACTACTATAATTATCCCAAACCATCCGACAATGACACACACAAACAAAGGAATTCCCAACTTAGTTGACCCAACCCATTATTGAACCTTTAAATTCACATGAAACCAAATCCCTAAATTAGAGTCACATTAAGGACAATCACTAGGAATTCCTGCCAAGTCAAACCACTCATGTCTAACAATAATTAACAAGGTCAAACCACCTAGGTATAGGATAATTCACTGAAAGTTAAAACTCCTGGGGTTTCTAGAATAGACCCATTCCAATGAACCAAAACATCAATATGGAATAAAAACCTTCTCTAAGGTCTCATATGACCAACCTCCAATAGTAAGGTCACCCATAGTCACCAATAATATACACAGTAGACCACTCCCTATAGGACTAGGATAGATATATCGACACATATAAAAGTACCCAAACAAGAACAATAATCACTCACAAGGGGTCCAATGGTTACACACCTATTCCCATATAACCCACCAGAGGCACTGTACATTTAGTGCATGGGAACAGTGTGATCTTCTTCATTTTCAAGTTATTCACTATGGATCCACATGTTATTCCCTATGAAAAGATTCCATATACATGTTATACCATATTAGTTGAATTTACCCATGTAAATATATGAGAAAATGATGTATAATATGTTGTTGAAACATTGGGTAATGTGCCTCGGTTGCCCATAAACTCACACACAATCAAGAGTATATGTTTTGTGAATTTTACATGCCTGATATAATAAATGAGATACCTCTTGTATTTATGAAACAAGTGTCAAAACCAGATTAATATTCATAACCTAGTCATCCAAGAGCCATAAATTCATCATAAATCAAAACATCCAAACCCCATGTGTGTCTCCCAAGGTAAAAATCAACTAACACCATTAAATAAAATGCATATAACATCAATCCCATGCCCCTAGAAACATTTATATCCTTCCAGAATATGTGTTGTTGATAAAACTAGCTTGATATCCATCACACGATCTAAAACATACATATATTTTTGTCTACCAGATAATAAGACAATATGATGAATGAAAATTAAATTCTCTAATAAAAACATTATAACATCCCACCCAAGTTCACTCTATAATTGTAACTAGACTTGTTATACACATGAACTCATGAATGCTTCTCTGTATAATAGAGGATGGCGACCAGTATTGAGGGTCACATGTAGTATTGATGGGAGAAAATAACCCCGAAATAGAGTTCCCAATGGTTGATATAATAACAAATTATGATATCAAAATGATAATAATTAGAGTATGAAGTAATAAATAAATGCCAATATCTTAAAATAAATAGGAATCAAAAGATAATAAATATAAATATGACTAAACAACAAATAAAATGTATAAAGAACCCAAATACCATTTTCATATGTATAACTAACAATACACTCAGTCAATTAATAAACATACCAACTAAAATAAACCCATTAAAGGATATTGTACATTTTCAAGGAGAACCTCATCTATCCTCCTCAAAGAATCTGAGAAATCATGCTTGATCATGTATAACTCAACCTGGGTCTCATCAAAAATATGTGCCACCAACAAACATGGGAGATTTTCTCACTTATACATGTGTAGAGGGGGATCAAGCAGGGTTTGGGTACAACTCAACAGGACACTACCAATAAGGTCTAAATAAATATCAAGGTTGAGTATAATTTTTGAATATATACAAAGGAATGAAATGAACATGGCATAAAAAATTTATTTTCCAACAACCATTAACCATTTAACCCAATTTATCTATGGTTCTATCATTAAACCTATATAACTAAATATATATCATCCAAATATTTTCATCTGTGTTATAGTTCTTAGGGTGATACGTTATCCAAAAAATGAAAATCGATTCTCATTTATTTTATTATTATTGGTGAATTGAGGAACTAGTCCAATGTACCTAGACAATTTTTAAGTACAATCAGTATCAAGTTTTTATGCCATGAATCTAATCCATGTATCAAAAACATTATAGGAGCCTCAACCCATCACCAATACAATGAATGGAGAGCATCTGTCAAATACTCTAAACAATGGATTTGAAACATCATCTCCTATTCCCTATATCAGGGATGTGGAGCACCATGTCCCATACCAAAAACCAAGGATGCATAATTTCATGCTAAATTATCTAAACTAGGTATCTAAAAAACCATGTCTCATAACCAATACTTGTGATGAAATATTCAATGCTTTATACTCTAAACCAATAATGTGGAGTTCCATTTACTAGACCCTAAACGATTCAATATACCACTGGATCCTAGTGAATCAATATAAAATTAAAACTATTCCATTTTATTACCATTTTATAATGTCTATTCCAATGATATTTATGAAATGTAAAAATATTGAAGGAACCATTGCACACTTCATTACTTACCAAGGTCCCAATAAGCTGTTAATGCCACAACAAGGCTTGAGAAGCAGAGCAATTTAAAATACAAGACATCATATTCTAAACACTATTTGAAAAATGATGGATATCACACATATATTTTATAACATTTAGAATAAATCCTTTACAAAATATACATCTTCTATAATATAAGAAACACGGGAAAATAATTCATTTCTATAAAAAGAATTAAAAATTACCTTAAGAGATTTTTACTAAAAGGGGGAAACCACGCACCGACTGAAAATAAAAAAAACATTTATTTAAAAAACATTAAATCACATGGTGGGTAAAACCTCTTTTCTTAAACAATATATAATAAAAAAAATATTTTTATCCTATTTAAGTCAATAACTAAATAAAAATACAACTCATGTATTTATAGAATTTTCCAAACCATAATAGGAATTGTATAAAAACTCATCACATTAAAAAATAACTTCTTATAAGAGGTTACACATACTTTGGGTGGATATTGTTCCTGTGTCTTAATAAACAAAAAAATTGATGAGATCCATAGAAATTATAAGGGAACAATCAATGGTCCAATGGTTTTTTTCTTAACAAAGGTATAAAACACACCTTGTAATCTATTACATATACTATAGAAACATGAAAAATAAATCATCATATCTTTGATATAAATTTTTAGACAACCTCTCCCATTAAAAATTCTTTACCAAACATTTTAGAGTCTTTATGGCTTTTATATGGCATGTAGAAGCCTCATCCATAATACTCATCATCCAAAAACGCTCTCTATAACCACCTAAGTTATAATCTAAAGTCGAGAAACAATATTTAATTAATTAGAACAAATATAATTTAGTTATTAATTAATTATCAACTTTTAATAATTCCAAAAAAACATATTAGGAACTCAATACAAAACGAAAGTCCATGAAACTTCCATTGTTGGTCTACAATGGAATCGCGAAACCATTCATGAGAAAATACCCTAGATGAAACACAAATAAAAAAATTAGATAATTAAATTCATATACTTAATGAAACTCTTATAAATGACGTAAAAATATTTTCTCATTGTCTCCTATAATAATTCTAACTAAAATTCCAATGAGAAACAAGTGATTTCACCATGCTCTTGTGGAGTTAGAAAAAAACCAAAACATGAGAACATTGAAATTAGAGAGATGGAAGCCGAAGTGGAAAAGAAAATACTAGTGGAGAAATACACAAAAAATGAATAAACAAGATGGAACCACCCATAATAAAAGGATGGTGGTAGGAGTAAGAGAGGAGGATACCCTCCAATTATGTGAATACATAAAATAGGAAGAGGGGTGGGGGTAACCAAATAGCTCAAGTAATTTTATTGAAAAATACATCTTTTACTAATGTTTTGTGTATACATATAGATTGTATATAGACCTTTCCAAAACTATTCACTAACCATGTGGTTTTCACTTTCCAACACCAAAACCACTAGCACAATTTGAATACAAGATTTTCTAATAGTGTTCCCACCATGCAGAACTATATTTGACCCCTTCAAAGCAATGCACACATTTTTTTGCAACAATGCACAAATAATGTTCCATGTCTATAGGTCCTAGGAACTCATGAATTTTTTATTTTTTCTCTCATAGATTACCATATACCATTTGGTAACCATGAAACATAACTTTCCTTAGTTCAAAAATTATATGAAAAGTTCTATACATCATTGTGTTATGTGATTTCTTATAAATTGTTCACACGAAACCATGAATGTGGGTATAATAGACCAAAAATATTTGAAACATACCCTGAAAAATCTAAATCCCACATAGGTACTAGAACTACATCCCAATTTCTCAACTAAGAGCAACACTTTTGAGGCATTACAACTCTCAATATTCTGATTCAATTCTCGATTCCGAATTCAACATGTACAGTAAATAAAAAATTAATATATTGTATAAAAAAACTCAACTTGTATAGACACATGATCTTATAGAATGATTTCTATTTAGTGTCCTATTAAATCAATTATTTTTCTATGTGTTTTTTGGGATATTATGATTATTGCGTTTATGTGGAACACATATATATAGATGATGATGGGTGGGGTCCTATATATCCCTTCAATTTATTGTTTCAAGATTATAACTCAAGAGTTTTCTAGACATGGACATAATGTGATTGATCATAAAAAAGGGGTGTGATATTTTTTCTCAAATTTTTAGGTATGCACATAATGGATTTTTTCAAATAGTTATGGGAATTATGGGTTTTCTCACTAAGGTTTTCCAAGAATTATATTAGTTCCAAATTTAGATATTGTTTATGAAGTTATTAAAAAAATAAAATAAATTTTATTTCCATAAAATAATTTTTTTTCATGAATATACCATATTTTTAATGTTTTTTAAACATTTAGCTAATTATCACTTATTATATGACTATTGAGATTTTTTTGAGTGTGTTCATAACTTAATGCCTCTATCACAATATTTTTATGATCTTATGTTACTCTAAAATTTTTTATGAAGATTATATAAGGTATTTTGTTATTTTATTTTTGATATTTCTGACTTCCTCAAATTTTTATTCATGTTAAAATATGATATACACTAACTTATCTTCGGCGCTAAACCATTTTTTATATTTCTATTCTTATCTTGTGATAATGAAAATATCTCATTATTTTTCTAGATAGTGTCTATAGGGGCCTAGTTTTAGATAAATGTTCTCAAGTATTGTAAAATAATATTTTTATATAGCTAAACTACATGAAATGAACCATTTGGTTCCTTGGATTGTGTGCCTATTTGTGGTATATATTATTTAAATTATTAAATTAATGTATTAATTATGTAATTCTTATCTTGGGTTGATTTAGTTTGTATCTAATTAATATCTAGTTGTTTTTTGAGACTAGATTATTGAACTTTAGAGAAAACCTTATAGAAAATTATAAGGGATCAATAAATGTATTATATAGTATCTGAATATGTTTGTATTGTATATATTTTGTTGTTATACTTTAAATTGTATCAATTTGTGGATACTACAAATGTATGTATGCTATGGTAGAGGTCAACTTAGTGGTAATAACCCTGAATCAATATTTTTGGGTATTAACACTATCATGATGTAGTGCACAACAAATATCCATAACATCACACATTGTTTGACACTAATTGGGGATACACTTTCGTTAATCACATTATCTTTGGAAACCATAATGATGGTTTTTAGTATGATGTTAACAAATTTGGATAGAGAACATAATATAAAAATCACCATGGATAGCCTATGTTGAAACTTATCCATTCATAGGATAACAAATGAACATAATGTACAAAATTCTCCCTATATATATAGTTTCTTTTCGATATATTCATTAATTTATGTATACCCATTACCAGTCACCCTTTACTCATGGTAATATTGGGGAACTAGAAGATCTAGGTTAAAAATGGAATAAATGGAAAATGTGGTGATTCTCCCAATGATAAAACACACATTTATTATCATGATGTTTTAGGTGAAAGATCTATAACACCTATATTATCTGTAAGAATTTGAGGCACATCAATTTGAAACATAGTGTAGATGGTATGACTCAAAGACCATGTTTAAAAAAAATAACATTTGATGTCAATACAAACAGAACATAAACTATATTTTTCAAAAGAGCTAGGATTATATTTATACTTTAGGAAAATTATTAATATATCATTGGTGATGTTTAGGATTAAACTACACATTATTTAGACACATGGTGTATATTTTATGTATCAATGTTCATGATTTCAGTTTAAATGTGACATTTTATAAAATTATTGCAACATATTTGTGTTTAATTTATTTCATTATAGTAATACTAACATAAGAATTTTTTTTTATTTTGGTAAACCTTTTTGTTCGACTAGGTGTTGTTATTTCAGTAACATGTAGCACAAAAAGTTTCTTTTTAGAGGGGTTCTAATGAAAATAATAAAATGATATTGAATTTTTTGAGGTTCCTTATAATTTTTTTATACCAATTAAATTGAATATATCAATATTTAGAATGTTTATCTGTATTTTATAATGATTGTTTATAATTATGTAAATTAATTTTAAATAAATTATATATTTATAATTATAGTGTGTTATAAATATAAGTACAACACTATTTTAGTTGGTATTTTATTATTATTTTTTGAAAACTAATAAAGAATCTTTTCTGAGTGTTATAAATAGTTATGATATAGCATTCCTTTATCATAATGTATAATATAATTGATAAAAGTTTTTTAATTAGTGTTAAAAGAACAACTGATAAAGGGACACCTTTATCAGTAATAATAATTTGACCACTTTATCATCACATTTTAAAACCGTTGAAGGGAGAAATTATTAGAACTTCTTTTATGATAATAATTGGTGACATTTCTATCAGCACTTATAACAGAAAATATATTATAGCACAGATGAATTTAACATCTAGCAATGATAAAACTCATATCTACAATACATAATTGTTTATATAAAAATAATCACCATAAATAGTATTTTTTCATTAACATTTTATAATATATAAATTAAAATTAAAATTTATTTACAAAAGATATAATTTTTAATTATAATTTTATTCATTAGTAAAAAAAACATTTTATGTGTAAATATATTTATGATTAATTATAAAATATTTATAAATTAAATTTCAAACCTTAATAATTATATACCTATAATTATGATCAGATATTATGAATTAGGTATTATATTTTATTTATTATAAAATTTAAATATCCTTAAACTACTTGTTTTATCCATTAAATTGATGGGAATTTTTGAATATGTATTTTCACTTAAATTATGCATTTTTTAAAAACATTTCAACTAGATATCAGAAGATATTATATAATAACATATTGGACTACACTCATAATCATATAATATTCCCTGTTATGTGTATTAAACTTTTATTAGTATGTTTTATATACACCACTAATTTGATGACAGGGTTCCATTGCAGGGTGGTAATTCTCTAGTTGGGAAACATTGAATTCGTCATAAGAAATTCATTACATGTAAATGAAATTATAAAGGTATATAGATGTTATCACAATGCTAAAATTCATGTTAATAAAATACTTTAAATTTGAGTCTTTTATTGTCAATCATTTACCTTTTTATACTCAGAATTGTTTCTCAATTACATTCATCAAATAAGAATGTTATTAATTTAAATTTTTCATTTGGATCTATAAAAGCATGGGATTCCACAGTTCATCCATGTAGAAAATATGTTAGATGGTAATTTATATCGGAGCCTTTATATATATAAATATAGTCCCTCTTCATTGTATACTTAGCATAATCAACCCAATATATATCATTTTTAAAGAAAATAAATAAATTTATTCAAAATAAATAATCATAAATAAATGTAACAAATTATTGGAAAATGAATGTAAACAACTATAGATCACTATATAAATGAAATTTATCATCACATTTCATTTTCATTTTCTCCATTCTAAAATAAATCATGAATTTTTTATGGTAAATTAATGGAAAAGGTAAAAAATTCATGTTTCATTATAGGAGATCCAAACTATTATGAAGGTTCCATTATAATTAATTAATAGTAGATTATGGATTCTCTAAAAAAATAAAAATTAACTTCAAAATTGAAGATGGGGTTAAAGGATTGATGCAAAACATATGGAATTTTGGTTTGGAGATGAAGAGTAAATCGAATATCTGGTCTTCAATTGTCAAAGAAGAGAAAATGAATCTCCAGGATCTTCTAGAATTAAAGTGATGAAGGCCCAATAGTTGGGTTTCAACTCATTTTTGTAAAGTATGTGTTTGGGTTGGGTGTGATGAGTCATGAAATATAAGGGTGAGACAAAATTAAAGATAAAATATAAGATTAAAATGTTAGAGTTAATTTTGGTAATTATCATTCAGATGATCATAATCGGAAAATTAGGTTTTATGCCATGTAAGTTTGTAATTTCATCCCTAAAGCCTACTTGAAATGGATAGAATGATGAGTCATGTCATCTCGATCAGTACCAAATCAATATGGGAAAAACTCAGGTCATTTATGTTCTTATTTTGATCTTTGTAAATCCTGATAGAATACCTATGACCTAGCCTTATGACCTGACGCATATACCATACATATGGTACCCATATGGAAATGATTAGGAAACTCAAACCACCAACCCAAGTCTTCTAGAACTGCATCTAAACCAGATGATTCAGTTTAAGTAAAAAACTATTAGTTACTCAAAAAACATGAAAATAAAAAAATTGTAAAAAATTATTAAGAAACAATACCCCATTAATTATTTTTGGTGAATGTTTTCTTTACCCCACCAAAATAATTCCACATTTAAATTGAAAGAAAGAAATAAAAATTATTTAAATTGTTGGGGGTATAATTAGAATCTGAGAAAATGAAATAAATTATGTGGATGTGGACTTATAATATTAAAAAAAATTAGTTTTTATTCATGATTTCAATTTATAACATTCTAATGGTCCTGCATGTTCTAGTTTTTTAGAGAATTGGTCCTAAAAACCACATAAAAAACCAATATATTACAAAGTTTAAATTTCTACCCAGAATCAAATTACCATAATATTACACTTTTATAATGCAGAACATTTATTTTAATTAAAAGTATTCATAACTTTAAACATGAATTATTCTTTTTTTCTTACTCAACCTAAAACCCAGTGCAAATCATTTTAAAATGTTATATGAGGAAAAAAATTCAATTATAGACATGAAAGTAAAAAAAATCTAGGTGAGTAAAAAAACTTGAAATCACCTAAAATGTTTACACTTATCACCATATTATTTGATCTAATGAAATAAATCATATTTCCATGAAAAATAAACACTTTTTACCAAAATATTTTTTTAAACACATAGGAATAAAATTTAAATATTTTAAGGTAACTAT
The DNA here is from genome assembly GCA_963277665.1 of Viscum album. Lineage (NCBI taxonomy): Eukaryota > Viridiplantae > Streptophyta > Magnoliopsida > Santalales > Viscaceae > Viscum > Viscum album. The sequence goes on from OY728123.1 coordinate 1,562,919,663, forward strand.
ATAATTATATTTATAAATATGTAAGAAATTAGTAAATCTTATTTAAATTCATAAGAGAAACTCCATAGTTAACCCCCACAAACATTAATTTTAATAATAATAAAATTACCCAATTCATTAGAGAGATATATCCGGCTCATATATTCATATTATCTGTAATGAGATCCCAATTCATATAAGTTGTATGGGGATAACCATCTCATATAATCTATTTTGGGATCACCCAATCATATAAGATATTTCAGGATCACCTATTCATCATATATAATGATAAAGTTCCATATCAAGAATACACATTTTTGAACTTTCACCTTTTCATTATATAACCCATGAAAAACTCTATTTATTCCATATGTAAAACACATTTATATGTCGAAATACTCTTTCCTTTTATAAACATATTTTTAGAACTAAATTACCTTGAAAAAAGGGGATATAAATTCTTTCTTTAAAGAAAATATAAAATTATATAATTTAATCCTATTATAAAATAAAATTTATGTCTATGGGAAGAGGTATTGATGTCGTATACATTAAAATATTACATTAATTTTTTCATTTTTATAGAAATTCAAAATGATTCATTTCAAATAAACAAAAAATTATTTCTGAAAATAATTGAGAATAAATAAATAGAAACATTAAATTTACATTATAATTTAATCATTATCATGAAAATATATTCTTAAATAATTTTATGAAAATTTTAATGGATGGAAGATATATAGAAAAAATCATTAAAACATTAAAATTGAGGTTTTTAAGGTAATGTATCAACTACATCAAGTCTGACGTGTCACATAAATTATTTATCATGCAGAATAAAAATTTATGTTATAAATTTACTTGATTAAGAATCTATTTTATGTTTATTATTACATTTATTTCATTTAATAAACTAATACATTAAATTACTTAATCAATTATGGTCATGTTGGATGATTTGATGATATTCGACTCATATGCCCAAAATTACTTTAGTAGGTTGCCTATGGTTATTTTGGTTATTATTTAATTATATATAAAATAATATTCATGAAATTATTTTTATCTTTATGGATAAATTATTCTTTTAAAACCTACCACGAATGATGAATTTGAAAAATTATCTATTTTACAGTCTTGGAGATGTTAGGCTGTATATACGCATGAGTTACCTTTCCATTTTTCAATGATCATCATAGAAAGAAGGTAAGTATTATTTTATATTCCAATAATTATAATTATATCATAAATAACACATTATATCTTTAAGTATAGTTTTATAGACCATCCATGGGATGTAGTGAGAAAAAACATCATATAACATCATGGTGGTGGTAAACCACACGTACACATGAATGATTCTATCATTTGTCACTAAATGGAAAGGTAATGAAATATTTTAAAAATTAATTTTACTAAGTGATAAAATTTTCATGAATATCTCATATATATATAAATATTAAAATATCCATTATAACAAGTAGTGATATGTAGTGATGGTAGACCACAAAAATTGCTTCATAGAGGTGGTAGTCTATAAGTACACATGAACAATGTTTTAATTACCCAATAGATAGAGGAGGAGATGGTTACAGATTATTATATAAGTATAATAAAATATATGTAAAGGGAATATACAAATGATATTATTTAATCATTTTTTATGTTTATTTAAAGGTTGTAAACTATTAAATAAACCAAATAATATTGGTCAAGAATCATAATTATACTTTAGAGAACATCTTAAGGTATAATCGAAAACCCATCATAGTGTTGTTTTATAATCAAACCATGTAATCTAGGATGTGTGGATAAAATTTTGGGAGAGGATTGATCTGGGAATGTTCGAACTATATATTATTGTAGATATACTTTAAAAAGACTCAAGAGGTGGTAAAATGAGTTCTTGAAATATTTTTTTCATAGAAAACCACCATAATTGGGTTTTGATTAAGTTATGTTCCTTCTATAGAAAATGAAAATATAAAAATAATAATGAAGGAAATCAAACTAATCTAGATGTTTTTAGATGTTTAGAAAACATAAATCTCCTAGTCCACTCCACCAACACTCTTCTCTATGAGTAAAATGATTTTGACATTACTGGTCTATTTGTAGAGGTAATCCTGTACTAATTAAGGGTATTGAATGGTTAAGTGCATGTATTCAACACTTGTTATAGAATATCATAATTTTCAACCAAGATCAAGTAAGTATTTATAAATCATATACTTTAGGTTCTTTTACCATAAATATTACAATGAAAGAGATGATAAACATAGTATCTACAAATATAGCTCACAATTGTAAAATACAACTAAAAGAAGGAAGAAATATCCATGAGATATTATTATAAATTTATATATATCTAAGAGATTCTTCAAAAATTATAGCAAATATGACCGATATAAAATAAATTCAAGATCCCAAAGCTTTATCCTTATTTTTGCGTAAAATAGAGAAATGTGTAGGAACATTAAGGGAGGGCTCTTGCTGTCTTAATTATGTGATTATGTTATTTTAAAAATGTCTATTTTTACACATGAGTGGTCTTTTTTTAAATGCATTAAAAAGTTCACTTTTTTATTTCACTACACTCAATCCAAAAAATACATGATGAGGGATATGTCCTTTTCTGGGAAATACCTCAACAACTATACCATCTTTTGAATTATCCAGTACTTGTTTCATTTCACAATACATTCCTCTTATTAGTATGGTTTTCACCATAAATATATAATATTTCATGGAAAGATTACATGATATCATTAAATACTCACTCAATTTCTTCAATGGTAATAAATACCAGGCTATAGATCGATGTAGCTGATTGTATATCACTACGTAGTGGAATTATAGACAATTGAATTCACATAGATGAGTTGATCTATGTAGAAGATTTTTACATTGATGATTTATCTACGTATCCAATTTTATATATGTCTTATTCATGTATAAAAATTTCTTCACATAGCCTTATTGATCATGTATAATTATTACTCGTATGAAATAATTCTGACATAGATGAAATAAGTCATGTAGTCATTTATAACCACATATATGATTTAACAATATTTCTAAATCCCATAGCTAATTTCACCATGTAACCGAATTATACAACAAATTTACCAACACAGATGATTTCTCATATGGGAGATCCATCGACACAAGAATTTTCCATATAGAAAATTCCATGGTGTAGTTGTTTTGTGTAGGTGAAGAATTTAACAGAAAAACACTAAAAACAAGATAAAACACTTAAAAACAAGATAAAACATGATAAAAACACTTAAAAAGAAAATAATAAGACATATATAAAAGGGTATTTGATATCCTCATAACCTAAATTACAAGGGATATATTTTATCAATATTAATATTCTAAAAAATTCCCCTTTTATGATTACAAAACCAATGAGTCGTTAAATAAGTAATTTTATGAATACTAAAATGATGTTTTTTTAAAAAAAAATGTTATATATATAATTACTTTAAAATATATAATTTTTCATTTATTTGTCCCCCTTAATTTGATACAAAGAAAATTTAGGGAAACATTCTCCCCATTTTTGGCGAAAATTTTAAAGCTTCTCCCCCTTTTGTGTCATTGAAAATGAGTTGTAAGGAAAGGGTAAGCACATTTAATGCAAGAATTTAGAGTAATAACCTATTTAAGTATAATATATATATATATATTTATTTATTTTTGGATAAAATTTAACTCATTAAAAAATAAATAAATGAAAAAAAGTAAATGAAAACAATCACTAAGAAAATAAGATAATTGAATAAAGAAGTATTTATTTCATTGATTGTCAAAAAGTATAAAAAATTTAAACCCACTTAACAACCATAAATACATAAATTCAACACATTATTAAGAATAAATAGGTTTGTGGATGGGATAATAAAGAGATGATAGTATGGGCGGAGTTGTATATAATGTAGGGTCAGTTCAGGAGGTAGTTGGTGTATCCATTGGTGAAGGCATCACTTCCTTCCCTATCTCAATAATAGATCCACTTTCTGATTCGATAACAGGATTAAATTAGATGCAGTGAGTGTAAAGGACATTAATTAATTCATGATGAGCATAAAATATATTGATATCATAGTTATTGAAAACATGAAAAGGTACATTCAGAAGAGGTTTAGAGGGTGAGGTTCCTTCCATATAACACTCAGAAGCTAAAGCTACATGTAACTTGGATTTCTCATCATGATAGATCATAGAGGATTCAAAAGTATAATCAATCCACTATCAATAAATTCTATCTATATCTAGATTATCATGGCCTAGATTTTATACACCTCATAGATTAAATTTTGAATATACATACATTTTTATCCATTTATTGATTTCAGACTTACAAAACTCAAGGATAATCATAGGTTCTAATCTCTTCATTTTAACAAAAATTTCTAAGCCATTGTTCTAAATACATATGAAAGAATCATGTTGTAAAAAAGTCAAAATATAAGGACTAATAACCATTGGAGGATAAATAAATCAAGCAATGTCAATAGCAGATGGACCGAATGGGAATTCCACTAAAATATTCTTCAAGATCCGGTTTATTGAACATTATATACCAATAATTATTCAATTTAGAGATTTGATATTTATACTAATACTAGAAACATACTCTATAAAAATTTAACTAATTCATTAATAGTAATAACTTAAGGTTCAAGAATTTAATAACATACAAAATCGAAGTCAGGTTCTCCTTGAATATGTAAATATGAGACATAAGGAATAAAGGAAACTGGAACAAGGGATGGATGAATTTAAGGCATAGAACTTATAGGTCTCTATTTAACCAAATGCATTCCTATATAAACAATTATCACTTTTGAAGATTCTAAAATTGATTACACCTATGAATATTCATAGTAATACCCTATAACTTCATCATAAATGTGGTACACCATGGTTAAAAAATGATGATGGGTTCTAGATATTGGACTGATAAATCTAGAAACCATTCCTTTGAATCATTAGAATCATTTATAATCTTTTAAATCTTCTTGCCAATATATTTCTCATGATAACCCTTGTTTTAATTCAAAGACACCTCTATTCCTACACCAATATTCCTAACTACTTATTTGGTGACATGGAACTCAACCGCAATATCATTATTTAATTATTGCATCACTACTTGTGAAATTAGATCACATTGAAGACACTATAGCTAAGAAGAGACATATTTCAATTATAATATAAAGTAATCCACTCTATTATGAAAATATGGAACAACAATTTGTTCTGAGGGAGGAGTAATAGAGGGTTATGACTTCTTGATGAACTCAAACTCCACTACTACAACACATCATAAATTGTTATAGATTTCCTTTATGTCTATCATAAAATCCATAATCTTATCAATATCATATTGAGACATGTCATTTTACTGTAATGAATGATTTTTGGATCATATGTACTTTATATAAAACCATTAATATATTATTATTAAAATCTAACATGTTAGGAAGGAAATTTATCAATAATATTAATAAATATTTTAGCTCCCAAACTACATTTCACGTACTGGAATACTAGATTATTTTATAGTAGGGACATACTAAATATTCTGTATTAGATATATTTGGGTATCAAATAACTCATCAAATGAATAGAAATCATCCTTTGAAATAGAGGACTCATTTAGATTTCTGGTCTCATCCGTTGAAGAGATAAACTCAGGTTTTAAATAAATGTAATCTTCCTTGATATTATTCAACTCAGTCACTGAAACATTAGAAAATGATTCCATTTCTAAACAATATGATCCTTCATTAGATGAAGGTCATTCCTTATGAACTATATGTGTTAATGGTATATGTTTTTGTTTGAACATGTTCATAAATCTATTTAACCAAATCACCACCCCTATCTCCTTCAACCTGTAATCTACAAATAATTGGAAACACCATTTCCAATTCAATTTCAGCTTCAGGTATCCCCTAAGTACTATAAACCACAAACATAGTCCCAACATTCCTATCATCTGGAACACTAATTTTTTTTCAAGAACTAACTCATCATGATGATCTATTGCATCAATGTCAACAACTAGGCTCTGAGAACTCTCTTCTAATACAGGACTAACCACCAGATAACATAGTTCCAATATGGATACTCTAGAATCATTAAACAATCTAGAAAACATCATTTTATATTGAGATGCATTTTTAAATAGTGGTATTTCGGATGGCTCCCTCGAAGACACACCTCCCTAACCAACAGGTTTCTAAGAACATGAGTGTCCTGACCCATCCCCCAGGCCCTGTATTGTGACTACCCCAAGCCTTCCTTCCATAGGCCAGGGGCTAGTGACTAGCACCTAAGACGTAAATCCCTAAACTAGGAAGTAATTTCCTTTATAACTATAGACAAACACATTAGAGTATGCAACTGGAAGAAAAACAAAAAGTAAAACTGTATACAAACGAAGTGATGGAAAGTAAAAGGGGCTGGAAATAAAAGCCTAACTGTAAAGTACAAGTACAACTGAAAGAAAGTAAAACAGAAGAAAAGTAAAGAAGCTACTGGGTTTTCCTCTAGGTTCCTACTTGAAGGGTAGGTAAAGATGGACTCCTTCTCACTCCACATCTGTCCGTCCGCTCCATGTACCGCCAGGACGAGTGGTCCACCTCCGGGTATCATCCAATCCGGCTACTCTCTGCCTCAGTCAGCGTTGTCCATCATCTGCAACCAACACAACAAGGTGCAGTAATAGCCCATGCTGGGGTGAGTATAACGATACTCAGTAGGGACCCCGAGCCCCTCAAGGTCTCACAAAACCAACAAAGATAAACCACAAGTATGAAGTCGATGGATAAGAATCACTTATGTATATGCCCATACATATTCCTAAGTTATCTAGTAACCCATCACAGTCATGAGAGAAACAAAAAAGTCATTGACTCAGCTCAAACCCGTATTTTATTCTAGGGGTAGTATCAATTAAATCCCCAGTCACACTGCCAGAACCTTGGCTGATGGTGTAATCCTCCTCTATTGAGTATAGTGTCCTACTGCATCACACAGAGGTGGTTCCCACTATCCTGGACTTCTGTGGTACTCCCCATGTCGAGTACCGTGGGTCTTCCGCACTCACAAAGAGGTTCTACCCACCGTGGGTCTGCCGCGTCAAACAGAGGCGCTTCCCCTTGTAGCCTACTGAGGTACTCCTCCTATCGAGTATCATGGGCATGTTGTGTCACACAGAGGTGCTCCCCACTATGGGTCTACCGTGTCACACAGAGGCTCTTCCCATTAAGCTAGTCGAAACTCTCTGAGTCGAAAAGTGAGTAGTCGTCAGGTCTCAGGTAGCTACTAGTTCTCCGTACTTCACTCACTCGTCTCTAGAAGTATCTGCTCCACGAGCTATATGTCGATACTCCAACTATAACAAAGTGCCATACAAAAGTATCTCAATGGTCCACCTCGTCATAGGGGTCTCAACACAACAGACGGCATGTTAATCAGACGCCCGATTTGTTAGTTATTGTCATTTCTGTTCGAGGGGACATGTTGGATTATATGTTCAAACCAACCCGACTGTACCCCAACTATGTCCAAACCTCAATTGGGGTATGCCAAAAGAACTGTATTGCTCTAGGATTTTCGTCACCATAGACGGTTCATTGATCGGACACTCGTAGCCCATGTTATGGGCGAAAAGGTGAAAATAGGCCATAGCGGGTCCGGGTCTGGTCCGACCCAGTCGGACTGACCCAGCCTGACCCGGGTCCGGACTGGGGTCCAACCATTTCCTCAGTTCGGACCCAGTCCACAGGTCCGACCTGGCCCGGCTGCCCGGCGGCCCACGGTGGGTCTTCCATACCCGCGTCCAGGGGGGAAACCGCGCGCCCCTGGCTCCCGAATGACAGATCCGTTCAAGTTGGAACCCAAACCAGCGCCACCTGGCACTGGACAGATCACACGGGACCCATTGGGTCCTGCTTCTCCAAGATGGCCGAGCAGCCCGCCGCTCCGCATTGACAGCGGCCAGTTCAGCCGGCCACCTCTACTCCTCTGCCACGTCCCACCCTGGCCGCAGTTCCTTCCTCCGCACAGTGCGACGGCGCTGTGCCCTTCCACCGTGGCCCGGCCTGGCTGCGACCCTTTTTTTCTTCTACGTGGCACGATGGTGTTGTGCCCTTTCGGTGACTCAGTGGCCTTATGTCGCCGGTTTCTTCACGGCTGGCCCGAAACCAGTTGCATTGCTCCGTCTCCATCCATCGGCCGCGATCTGCTCCACTGGTGGTATTGTTGGGCCACCGCCATCGTCATCAAGGGAAGAAAAATTGAGTGGAGGGGTCAGGCCGTGTTCGTGCAGCCCGGACCCTCCGCATTAAGATGATAACAGTTGGTAACATGAGGACCAAAATTTGGATGATGAAGAATAGGAACAAGAATCCAACATAAATCCCCAAACCTCGTATAGTTTTTTGTTGACGATGTTACGGGAAATGAATGCCGATTTTTCATTCACCATGTTCGTCACACACTCCCAATTTCAATCTCGTGCATCGGAAAGTGTCTAGGGTCAAAGACCGAGGAAGAAGCATCGCCGACGTTCTTCATGTTCTTCTTTGGGAGGATGGTTCTCCCTAGCTCTCCTCTTCCTCTGTTCCACCAAAAGAATGATGCCGACCCAAAATGAAATAATTGTATGTCTATTATTTTATTTGTTGTCCAGAATTCAAAATTGTGATTAATTAAATGAGATAACTCACTTAATTAATGGGGTGTAGTTGGATCTATTAATTATTAGGGAAGTTTAAGGGGTTTCTCCATTTAAATGAGGAGTTAAAGGGGGTTTAAAGCCAATGTGGTCCCCACCACTTTAATTTCTAAGAGATTTTTAGACCTCGGGTGGGCCCCACCACCATAACCTCTCATAGGAGGTTATTGTGTGGTGGACCCCACCTCTAACCTCCTCTTGGAGGTTTTAACCACCAAATAAATAAAATAAATTGACAATTTATTTTTATTTAATTTTTTTTAAAACCCAAAAACTAACTTCCATTCATGAACAACTATTGTCGAGGTGAAATTATTTGTAAGAAAATACCGGGTCTACGAGTTCAACAATGGTCTTGAATTTCAATTCCAAGCACTGGTTCAAAAGTTATAAAATCCAACTCATACGTTCACTGAACGTACCCGAACAAAACATCAAAAATTGATTCTGGGCACACTGGGACTTGGAATCATGCGCCGTAAAATTTCATGGACTCGTAAAATTATCAGGTATTTAAGAAAAAAATTTCTATGGAAATTATTGTTCTTTACATTCTCCCCACCTCAGGGCTTTACATCCCCATAAGCTACAACTTGATCTAAGGGAATACATAGGGGTACTAAGCACGCATCTGAGCCTCTCGATCCCATGTGCTCTCCTAGAGTATCTCGTACTGCCAGCAAACGCACAGCAGAGGTATAGAACATTCACATAGGACTCGCTTCTGTCAATCTTCAATCTCCACTAGAACCTCTGTGAATGTCACCCCGTCATCGATGTCTAGCTCCCCGTGGTCGATGATGTCGGATGGGTTGTGCATGTATCTCCTCAGCTGTGATATGTGGAAGAAGTCGTGCACCCATTGTAACTATGGTGGAAGAGGTAAGAAGTACGCCACTTAGCTTACTCTACTAAGGACCTAGAAAGGCCCAATGACTCGCGGAGAGAACTGGCCACCACAACCAAATCTCTGTAGACCTCTTTGTGGTGAGACCTGTAGAAAGACTTGGTCCCCATCCTTGAACTCCAAAGGTCTTCGTCTCCTGTCAGCATATGACTTCTGCCTTCTCTATGCAGTCTGCATCCACTCCTGGATGATCTGAACCTTCTCCATGGTATATCGTACCATCTCTGGTCCCACCAGTGCTGACTCCCTAGGGTCTATCCAGCACAAAGGTGATCTTTAAGTTCGCCCATACAATGCCTTGAAAGGTGTCATCCCTATGGTGGAGTGATATCTGTTATTTTAGGAAAACTACACAAAAGGTAAGTGATCCTCCAAGATATGACCGAAGTCGAGGAGACATGCACGTAGCATGTCCTTGAGGGTTTGAATGGTCCGGTCAGTCTGACCATCAGTTAGAGGATGGAAGGTTATGCTCAAGCGAAGATGTGTCCTGAAGGATTCCTACAACCCCTTCCACAGCCTGGAAGTAAATCATGCATCATGGTCGAAGACAATAAAAGATGGTACTCCATGTAAACGCAGAATCTCCTACACATAGAGGCACCCAATGCTCTCTACTGAACTCTGCTCTACGATCGTTAAGAAGTGGGTCAACTTGGTGAGTCGGTCGATGATCACCCAAATCGAGTGTTGAACCCTAGATGTACGTGGAAGACCCATCATGAAGTCCATAGATATCCCATCCCACTTCCACTATGGGACCTATGAGGGCTGAACCAAGCCTGCTGGTACCTGGTGATATGCCTTCACTTGCTGACAAGTGAGGCATCGTGAGACGAACTCTGCTGTTTCCTTCTTCATACCTGGCCGCTAGTGCTGTCGTTGAAGTTCTTGGTACATCTTCACCACTAATAGATGTACCGCTAGTGGGGAAGTGTGGAACACCCTTAAAACATCCTTCTGAAGTGAAACTGGTTTCAACGTACATCCTCTGAAGAGGATTACATGCTCCCCACCTTCAAAAAATCCATCAGGTGCCTTCCCTATAGATATCTGAGCACGTCGTGTCCCACATTCAGAGTCCCCATCCTACATCGCCCTAACTCACTGAAGAAGTGGGGCAGTGATTATAAGAGATATAAGGAAAACTACTCCATCTCTATCCATAAAGGGTATCTATAAGGAAAAAATCTTCTCTATCACCTCTCCTAGAATCTGTATACCAATCCTCCTACTGAGTGCATCTACAACAACATTTTCCTTCCCAGGAGTATAGACTATCTTGAAGTTGAAGTCTTGGAGGAACTCAAGCCATCAGCGCTGTCTCAGATTCAAGTTCTTATGAGAGAATATATACCTGAGACTCTTGTGATTATAGTACATGGTAAAAAATTCACCCAACAGATAGTGTCGCCACCTCTTTAAGGTGAATACCACTACTGCTAACTCTAGGTCATGGGTGGCATAGTTCTGCTAATGCTGTCTCAACTACTGAGAAACATACTCAATCACTGCTCACCCCTACATCAGGAGACACCCGAGTCTGGTCCCTGATGTGTCGCAGTAAACTATGTACCATACGACTTCCTCTGTAATCCTCAAGATGGGGGAACTAGTCAGCCTCTACCTCATCTCTTGAAATATCTGCTAGCATCTCCCCAACCACACAATGGGTTTCCCCTTCTTCATCTAGTCTTATAGTGGTGCTGAAACTCTGGAGAAGTCTAGAACGAATCTTCGATAGTATCCATCCAAGCCCAGGAAACTCCGTACCTCCGTCACACTCCTTGGTGGCTCCCAAGAAAGTACTGCCTCAATCATCGATGGATTTACAGGAACTCCAGCATCCAAGATGACATGTCCCAATAAGTGAACCTCTCAAATCTAGAACTGGCACATAGAGAGCATACCATAAAGCTGGTGCTCTCGGAGTGTGTCTAGTAATACCAGGAAATGGTAGGCATACTCCTCCTCAGTAGTCGAGTAGATCAAAATTTCGTCAATGAATACTGTGAAAAAGAGATCGAGTTATGGCTGGAAGATCATGTTCATGAGACTCATGAACACTGCTGGAGTATTGGTTACACCAAAGTGCATAACCAAGAACTCGTAGTGGCCGTATTGACACCTGAAGGCTGTCTTATGCACATTCTCGTCTCGAACTCTGAGATGGTGATAGCCTGATCTGAGGTCTATCTTTGAGAACCACCATGCTCTCTTCAATTGATCAAAGAGGTCTTCAATCCTCGATAGTGGGTACTTACGGTCACCAGGTTCAGGCAACGGTAGTCGACACAGAGCTTCAAGCTCCCATCCCCCTTCTTGGAAAACATAATCAGGGCTGCCCAGGGATAAATATTGGGCCAGATGAATGCTTTGCCCTATAAGTAATCTTGTTGTACCCTCAGCTCACGAAGCTCAACGGGAGCCATCCGATTTTTTGGAGTAGATATCGGTGTTGTCCTGGGGTACAGGTTAATGTAGGAGTCCCTTCTCTATGAGAAGGTAGTCCTGGAACATTATCTGGGAAAAAATCTGTGTATTGGTCCACCACTACAGGGTAGCTCTGACACTCCACATCTACTGCTCTGACGGTAAGGGCACCCATCTAATGTGTTGTCGGTTTCACCCTTCTCTGATTAAGACTGTCCTATGCTGCAAAGGTTCCCTTCTCGCTAGTGAAGGTGAACCTGGTCCCATCCGCGTAAACACACCGCACTTTGAACCTAATACAGTCAACCTGAACATGGACTGTAGGTTACTAGTCCATACCCATGATGACATCGTAAGGCCTCAACGCCACTATGAGGAGATCCCAGCCAAAGCTCTCGCCTCTTAGACTAAGCTCACACTACCGGCACCAGTGCGTAATCGTTGAGTCTACTACCATAAGAGTCACTAGCCGTAAGGATCGAGCCAACATCTCTGTTGGAATCTCTGAGCTCCGAACGAGGGTAGTGGCAAAAAAGAGTGACTAGAACCTATGTCTATAAGAACTTCATCTAAAGTTTAGTAGACACAAATCGTACCTCAAATCATCTCTGTAGAGCCGTGGTCATATGCCTCAGCTTCCTGAAGCTGTGCTCTCCCATGTACACCTACTCCCTCTGGTAGAGGTGGACCTCCTAGTGGTGGTGGTGGTGGTAACCCCTCGTTACATTTTCCACCACCAGCTGCATGTCCATCTCCTCTACCATGACAATCTGGGCCAAGAGATCCACCTCGATAGGACGTATGCCTCTTACTAGGAGGTCCCTCAACTATTTATTGATTATCTGAATAGCGGGTCGGACAGTCACGAGGCATGTGACCCTTCCCACTGCATGAGTAACACCGCCTGCTCCTGGTAGGTAAGTCACTTCCCCGGGTTCCCCACACAGTAGATCCTGAGTCCTGTGGTCGTCCACCAGTAGGGATGGTCCTCTTGGACCTCTACGACATCTTCCTACTACCAGTTTTAGAAGACTCCATTGCATGTCAACTAGTAGTGGGTCTCGCTGCTGGTGACTGCTCAGTAAGGAGACTATCCACTTAAAGGGCTCTCTCTAACACCCCTGCATGCATCGAGATGCTGAGGGAGATCATCAATGCCATGATCTCTCACCTTATCCCCTGCTTGAAGGTCTGGGCCCTGAAGAATGGGTCCCATACCATATCTGTGGAGTTGTGTGAGAGGTTAGTGAACCTCACTGAGTACTATACAACTTTCATGAAACCCTGCTGTAGATACAGTAGATTCCGGATCCTAATGCTCGAAGGGTGGAAGGGACAAACTCTGCCTGAAACGGGCTCTCAAATTCAATCCATAGAAGTGTTGTCTCTTCGTGCACCTGGAGCATCAGGCTCCACCATCTGCCTACTGCTTACTGAAGGAGGATAGCAGCAAGAATCACCATGAAGTCTTATGGTGTCCCATAGAGCTTGAAGACTCTCACCACATCCTCCAGCCAATCCTCAGTATCATGTGTTTCCGTCTCTCCCCTGAACCTGGCTGGCCTCTGGTGTTGGAACTCGTGCAATACGCTCAAGTGGCGGGCATCTTCTGCTTCTGGGGCTGGTGGTATTGGTGGCCTAACGGAAAGTAGTACCACAGGTACCTCCACTGGTAAAGGGCCCTGCACCAAATCCTCATTGCTCGGTGGGTTGTCAGTACGTACAACTCTCAGGGCTCTAACTGGTCATCCATGGGGAGCCATCCTGAAAGAAACAGATGTGACACAGTCAAAAGACTATACTTGGTGAGCTAATCTGGTTGAACTGACTTAAGAAAACTTTTAAATACATGCATGCAATCAGTTTTTTCATGCACTATGTTGGGAATCAATAGTCAGGGTCCTTGGGTATGGATACATCGATTACCCACACCAACACTGGACTCCCTGAACTGAAAACCACACTTAGTACCCTTAACATTATTTCTCCACAAAAAATAATGATCAGAGTCCTATGTTTTGTGGTAGAACCTCCCTCTGATACCAATTTGTCATGACCCATCCCTTGGGGCCCATATCGTGACTACCCCAAGCCTGCCTTCCATAGGACATGGGCTGGTGACTAGCACCTAAGGCGTAAATCCCTAAACTGGGAAGGCATTGCCTTTATAATTGTAAACAAACACATCATAGTATGCAAGTAGAAGCAAAACATTAAGTAAACCTGTATAGAAAAGAAGTACTGGAAAGTAAAATGGGCCGGAAATACATCCCCAACTGTAATGTAAAAGTATAATTGAAAGAAAGTACAACATAATAAAAGTAAATTAGTGACTAGGTCATCCTCTGGGGTTCCTACCTGAAGGGTAGGTACAGATGGCCTCCTCAACACTCCACGTCTGTCCGTTTGCTCCATGTACCATCACTCTGAGTGGTCCACCTCTGGTTACCATCCAATCCTACTACTGTCCGCCTCAATTAGTGTTGTCCGTCATCTACAACCAACACAACAAGGTGTGGGCATAGCCCATGCAGGGGTGAGTATAAGGATACTCAATAGGGATCCCAAGACCCTCAAGGTCTTAAAAAACCAACAAGGATAAACCAAAAGTATGAAGTCTATGGATAAAAATCTATTAGGTATATTCCCATACATATAACTAAGTTATCTATTAACCCATCTCAATCATGAGGAAAACACAAAAGTCATTGACTGAGCTCAAACCCGGATTTTATTCGAGGGGTAGTATCAAGTAACATCCCCAGTCACACTGTCGGAACCTCGGATGATGGTGTACTCCTCCTCTATCGAGTACAGTGGGCATGCCTCATCATACAGAGGTGCTTCCCACTATCCTAGACTGCTGTGGTACTCCTCCTGTCGAGTATCGTGGGTGTGCTGCACTCACACAGAGGCCCTCCCCACCATGGGTCTGCAGCATCACACAGAGGTGCTCCATCTTGTGAGGTACTCCACCTGTCGATTATCATGGGTCTGTCGCATAACACAGAGGAACTCCCCATTATGTGTATGTCACGTCACATGGAGGCGCTTCCCACTGGGCTAGTCAAAACACTCCGAGTCGAAAAGTCAGCAGTCATTAGGTCTCATCCAGCTACTAGGTCTTCGTACTCCACTCGCTCGTCTCTAGGAGGATCCGCTCCACGAGCTACAGGTCGATACTCAAACTATCACAAAATCCCATGAAAAATTATCTCAAAGGTCTACCTCGTTATAGGGGTCTCAACACAACATACGGCGCGTCAACCAGATGCCTGATTTGTGAATTATTTGCATTTCTATTCTAGGGGCCCTGTTGGATTTTAGGTTTAAACCAACCTGACTATACCCCAAATGCGTCCAAACCTCAATTGGGTTATCCCAAAAGAACAACCTCGCTTTAAGATATCCATATCAATAGACCGTTCATCGATCGGACACTCGTAGCCCATGTTATGGGCGAAAAGGTAAAAATAGGTCATAGCGGGTCTGGGTCCAGATCGGGGTCTGACCCGGTCCGCGGGACCAACCCGGTCTGTGGGTCCGACCCAGCCTGAGGGGTTGGTCTGGCCCGAGGGGGCGGCCCGGCCCGTGCTGGGTACAGCCCGACAGCCCACGGGGGGTCTGCCTTAGCCGCGTCGAGGGGGAAACTACATGCCCCCTGGCTCCCGAACGGTAGAGCCATTTGGGTGGGAATCCAAACCGGCGCCACCTGGCGCTGGTCCAGATCATGTGGAACCCGCTGGGTCCCGCTCCTCCCAGATAGCTGAGCATCCATCCACTCTGCTTCACCGTTGGCCGGTTCAGCTGGCCGCCTCTACTCCTCCACCGCGACCCACCCTGGCTGCAGTTCCTTCCTCCGCGTGGCGCGTCGGCGCCGCACCCCTCCACTGCGGCCCGGCCTGGTCGCAACCCTCTTCACCTCCACGCAGCGCGATGGCACCGCACCCTTCCGCCATGGCCCGACCTAGACGCAACCCTTTTTTTCCCGCGTGGCATGACTGTGTTGCACCCTTCTCGCGACCCAGCGGGCTTGCGCTGCTGGTTTCTTCACTGCTGGTCTGACACCGGTCACATTGCTCTATCACCATCTGCCGGCCACACTCTGCTCCTTCAGCAGTATTGTTGTGCTGCCCCCATCGTCATCAAGAGAAGAAAAACAGAGGGGAGGGGTTGGGCCATGTTCCTGTGGCCCACACCTCCCATGTTAAGATGATAACATTTGGTAACACGAGGAACAATATTTGTACAATGAAGAACGAGAAAAAGAATCAAGCTTTAATGCCTCTACCTTGTATAGTTGTTCGTTGACAATGTTGCGGGAAGTGAACGTCGATTCGTCATTCTCCAAGTTCATCACGCACTCCCAATTTCACGCTCATGCTTCGAAAATTGTCCGGGGTAGAAGACCGAGGAAGAAGCGTTGCCGGCATTCTTCACCTTCTTCGTTGGGAGGATGGTTCTCCCTAGATCTCCTCTTCCTCCATTCCACCAAAATAATGATTCCAACCCAAAATGAAATAATTGTTTGTCTATTAATTTATTTGTTGGAATGAATTCAAAGTAGTGATTAATTAAATGAGATAACTCACTTAATTAATGTGATGGAGTTGGCTCAATTAATTAGTGGGAAATGTCAAGGGTTTTCTCCATTTAAATGAGGAGTTAAAGGGGTTTTAAAGCCCGTGTGGTCCCCAAATCATTAATTTCTAAGAAATGTTTTGACCTCAGGTGGGCCCCACGACCATAACCTCTCATGGGAGGTTATGGTGTGGTGGCCCCCACCTATAACCTCTTCTTGGAGGTTTTAACCACCAAATAAATAAAAATAAGCTAACACTTTTTTTATTTAATTTTATTAAAAACCCAAAAACTTACTTCCATTCCCAAACAACTGCTATCAAGGTGAAAGTTTTCTTATGTGAATATCGGCACTGCATGTTAAAATGTGCCCTCAGATTTCAATTTCGAGCACCGATTCCAATGTTATAAAATCTCATTCATACGTTTATTGAACATACCTGAACAAAACATCAGAAAATGATTCTGGGAAAATCAGCCCTCAGAATCAAGTGTCGTAAACTTTTGCGGGCTCATTAAATTCCCATATATTTAAGAAAAAAAATTTCCAGGGAAATTATGGGACTTTACACTGAGGATGAGTCCCAGAAATTCCCAATGTTCTTCAAAATTACAACAGATAAGGTATTACTTTTATTGTACTTAAATTCATATCCCTCTTTACTATCTATATAAGTTTTCTTTAAAACTAGGGTATTCATCCAACCATAAGTATAATAGTTCACTATTATATTTCCATTCAACAAATAATGCATAAAATGCATTATATACCTAGGTATATTCAATTTATGAATAATACATTGATCATACAACAAGTACATCTCAAAAGATTTTTTTTATAAAAAACACCATATATTTTGGATATCCTAGTCTGAAAAAATAGGAACAAAAAATTCCCCTCAGTTGGTACATAATTTACATGGTTCATTTGGAAATCATATGTTCAAAATAATAATTTGGACACCTCTGTTAGTCCAAAATGATGACAAAAACCATATTTTAAAAGAAATTAAACTCCCTCACATGGGGAAGAGAAAGCATCTCATCCAACTCAAATAAAGAAACTAGTACTACCTTGCTATTTTCATTCTTAAAAAAATAATCCCTCATTCTAGTGAACTAGAACCTACCATTTTTCATTAATTCACTTACCAATTATTCAAATAAAAAACAATATTTTTTCTAATGGATGACGAAAATAGATAATATAAACTAATGTAATTTCTTATATAAAATATCTATTGTATTCTACTATGATATCTTTATCTTTTTTTAGTAATTACCCTACACCACACAAATAATTTATATTTCTTGGAGGAACCAAATCTTCCCTCATTATCATTTTTTGACATTTCTAAGTCAGATGAGGTCATTTGGAAGTTGAGTAACAACTGGTAGGTTAAGGGTGATGGTTTGGCTTCTAGGAGAGGATGCATATCTAAATTGATAATGGGGTAAAAGGCCAATAAAATTTTAGGTCATGGGATACAATCCTAAAATGATGAAATACCCGAAAGGTTCTGAGTTGATTATCACAAATAGAAAATAATGTAAAAAAACTAAAAGAATTGTATTTTATTTTTTAATATTAAAAAATTTAAATAGTGAAATAAAATAGGACACATTAATGTCATTAAATCATTAAAATAAACACTAATAAATTAGGAAAATTAATAATAAAAGAAATAATTTTAATTAGGTTAATTTAAATTTGAAAAAATCCATGTTTCTTTTGATAAAAATAAAAAGGAAAAACACATGGGGATTAGTGAAAATATCTTCCAACTAATTATCAATAGAGATAAATTGAATATTAATATAACCATATTGAGAATATTCTATTAAAAATGATAACATAGATCTATATTATTTACTTTGAAATTATTCAATGGTTTATTTAAAATACCAATAACACTTCTATAATGACATTTAATTGAAAATTGATTATAATTGAATCCATAATCCATCATGGTGTATTTCAACCAAAATACATTTTCATAAAAACTACTGGAAAAAAATATATTCTACTTCATCACTGGACAATGCAATAGAGTGTTATTTTTACAAAGACTAAGATAACATGGATTATCCAAGAAAATGGAAGATTCCATAGGCACTCTTACAATCATATATATGTCCACAAAATTCATCATCATAATAATAAGTTATATTAAAATAATTTTTTTTATAAAATCTAGAGAAATAGAAATAGTTTATTTGTATATAATAAAATTATTTTTTGTAACATTTAAATGTGATTCAGTAGAATTTTATGGAAATCTAGAATATTAAAATAATGAAAACATAATTTCTAGCCCACTATCAGTCCAATATAATAAACACCTATTGATTCATATTTATATCTTATTGTCAATTGGTTTTCCTAATTAATCAATGTCATGATTTTCTTTGGAACTCATATAAGTAATATTTAATTTATCATATTCATTGAATAAATTTTTGCATAGCTTAGGTATGAATTTTCATTAATTTATCACATTTAAAAAGTATTTTGTATAAATATAATATCCTAGAAAATTATTTAACTGGCCCATCATGTTGGTTTCAAATTCATTTTCATGGTTTTTTGAATATTAATTAGAATTTTTTTTAATTATGGAACCAAATATCACATCTTTAAAAAATATCTAATCTAATAAAATATTTTAATGTAAAATTTAATTAAATAGAGTAGGATATTTCTTACATAATAAATTAAAAATTGATAAAATAAAAGAACATAGGAATTCATACCAAGATCTTGGTTCTTATTCAATGCCTTAAAGAAATTTATTGTGCTTGAAAATTGAATTAAGATAGTAATGATTTTCAAAGCTAGTAGATTTTTCAAAATAAAATTCTTCCATAAGAAGAGAATTTAGGAAATTAGATTTTACATATATATGATATAATTTTAAATTTATATTTATTCCATATGATGGAAGAATCTTAATAGATTCTAGTCAAGATATAGAATAAATGGTTAATTCATAATCTATATCTTCCTCCCAATTATAACTGTTAATAACTAATATATCTATATTCATAGTGATCACACCATGATCATTCAATTTATTCATAAAAATCAATATTGTTCCTATAAAAATATAGTTGATGGTCAATCTGCAAACTCTCAAACTGTGGTCCTCTGTAACTAGTTTAATTCCTCTTTTATTTATATAACCCAACTCCCTTATACAATGTCTTCTTAAATAGATTAGTTTCTAGAAGAAATAAAAAGGATTAAAACAATATAAGATTTCTAAACCCATATTATTTTTAATACCATCATTTAATATTTAGATAACTGTTTATAAGGGTTGGGTTTTAAGGTTTTTAGGCTCCCAAGGTGACACAGATTATAGTTCACTGCTATCTAACAATTCAGAATTTGGTTCTAGAAAATCTTGTTCTAAATCGCCATAATTTTTATATAAAAGATATGTTTAGGTCTCATATTTTCAAATAAATCACTTATCTCATAAACATGAGTCACTTTGTGATCAAAAGGATCCATTTCATCATATTTCATGTGAGTTGATTCTTCAACAATATTTGGCCTTTTATTGAAAACATTACATGCATTTGAATTAGTAGAATAGCCAAAGAATATTCCTTTATCAACCACTATATCAAATTTACAATGATTATACATGGTTCATAGAATATAAAACTTTCATCAAATATCCTTAATGTAATGAACTTTTTGATTTCTAATATTCCAAATCTCATTGGGTGTTTTATTTAAAACATTTCTTATTATAACTATATTTATGACATAACATGTGATATTCAAACCTTCCACCCACAAATGTGTAGGTAGGTTATATATACATAAAAGATTTATAAAAATTTAATGCAACTCCCTCTTCCTCCTTTTAATAGCACTATTATGTTGAGGTGTCCATGGGTTACAAAAATAGTGTTTGATATTATGTTTTGAGAAATAGGAATTGAACTCATCGTTCTAAAATTATACCCTATAGTCACTTATAAATTTAATAATTGTGACATATTTTTATTTTTGAAACAATTTCTAAAACATATAACAATAAAGAAACCTTAAATT
Organism: Viscum album; assembly: GCA_963277665.1. Lineage (NCBI taxonomy): Eukaryota > Viridiplantae > Streptophyta > Magnoliopsida > Santalales > Viscaceae > Viscum > Viscum album. Next base: position 1,562,940,396 of record OY728123.1, read on the forward strand.
TTTTGCATAGAAATAAAACCGAATTAAATCTTGAAAAATAATCAATAAACACATAAAAAAAATATTTTATGATTACGATTTAAATTATTGATGACCAAAACATATCCATGTGTATATGTTCTTGGAGTGTATATATAGGCTATTATTTAATTGGTTTAAATAATTACTAGTGTTGTTTTACCATTTATCATTAATCACATAATTTATCATTAATAAATATATGATTATGTAAATCTAAAAAAATTATTTTTTGGAAACTTTTCACAATGAATAAAAATTACAATGACCCAATATTCTACCCCATATAAAAGATTTATTTATTTTATAATAAAAATAGTTTATTTTATTTATAATCAAAAATTGAGATCTATAGTATAACAATATTGTGTTATAGTTGCCTAGTATTTTACAATTTTATCATTTAAAACATGAAAAACATTGTTTGAAAAAACATAAAAATATCCTTCATCAAAAAGTTGAGAGATTATTATCATATTGTTATACAATCAATCCATATATAGATCTTTTTTGATGTGTAATAGGATTATATTTCTAACTGTTCTAACTCTAATAATATTTACTTTATCATTTTCATCAAATTTGACATGCCCTTTATTTACTTTTAATAAAGAGTGAAAATTTGAGAAACATAAAGTCGTATTACATGATAATACACTATCCTTGTACAATTTTTCATTGATTATACTCTATATATTTTGCAAAAAAAATTAATTAAACATGAAATTAATTTTTATTGATATTTTTTGGGTCCATCAATGTTAGAAAGTAGAGATTTGGGAACCAATATCAATTTATACTATCCATTAATCCCATTACTAAATATTTGAAAAAGTGTTTGGAATAAAATATTTTTTAACTCCATATTATTGTGGGTTTCTAAAACTAAAATATATTTCATAATTCCCAAAATCTCTAAAATTAAAACATGCAATTTTGGATAGGGTAATGTTTTCTAAACTAGGCTCAAAATAATTTCTGTAAAACATTGGTTTTTCATCTTGGATAAAAATTTAAAATTTATTTTTAGGATATTTATTATTTATAATAGTTTTATTTAAATATATTTATCCTTTAGTGAAAATTAATACATAATATTTTAAGTCGTTAACTTCTTGTTTAAAATTTTCAATTTTATTACCATGTTTAATACATGACGAAGAATAATTTTCCAGTATGGATTTTAATTCTAATATTTAAATTTTTTATCCCATTTTTCATTAGCTACAACAACATCATAAATTTTAAGAGATATGTTTTTATTTTTTAAGGATTAATTTTTTTTCAGCATGGTACAATATTAATTTATTTCCTTATAAGAACAATTCTCATTTTCTCATTCAAATTCAGACTCCGAAGAAAAATAATAATTTACTTTTTTAGAATGTTCCAAAGAACCACGTTCGACTGATGATTTGAATTTATATATTTTGATTATGAAGATGATTATTTAATAGTTTACTTTTTAGTACTGGATGTTTCTTTCATGGATTTATTATATTTTTTATTTCTTCTAATCTTCATGAAGTGAATTTTCCCTCAATATTTATAATATTGTAGTTGTGTAAAATCTAGTATAATTTTCCTAATATTCATTCATTTATAAAACCTGAATTATTTTGAATTTTCATTAGACTTAATATATCTTCTTACCTGTTCTTAAATCCTATTATATATTTAAATAAATTTTTTGATTCTGTTTAAAAGTGGGAATGATCTCTATCAGAATAATAAGTAGTTAATGTATACCCATTCGATGTCTCATTTGTTTCTATTTATTATTTATTTCTTTTCATATTTTGAAGATCGGAATTTTAAAGAAGTTTACTTCTTATTTTCTATTCTGTGATATCTAACTTAAAATTCTATATAATATTCATACAATATAAGAAATTTCAATGAGATCTTTTATTTTTAGATTTGTGATTGATATAATAATTTGAAATCTTGATGCTTGATCTATATAAAAAATAGGTTCTCTTAAAGATGAACCATGGTTTACAGTTTTAGTGAGCCTTCTATTTAGTTGTGTGATGTTATCCCCTTTCATAATTTGGAACTCATTAGACCCTTTCTTGGTAATATTATATCTTGGAGTTCACACATTATATGTACCTTAGTAAGAAACTAAAATTATAGTCCACATTTCATGGGTTGTTTACAAATTGATAGATTATATTAAACTGATTTGAACCTTGTCCACACATTATTTCATTCTTGGATTTATAATTTAAATCATAGATGACTTTAGTGTTTTCATCCCCTATTTAGGATTGAGTCTATGGAAGTTTATAGTGATTTATAGCTTTGAGGAAAACAATAAGAACATTGATTTTCAAATAAATGATTATTCATGACATCTATACTCCATAAATCAAAACACAAAAATAGTGAGACATTACTATCCACAAACCTTATCAGTTATTAGTCATGTGGCTACTTGAAATAGCCCTTCATATTAAAACCTTTCATATATGGCCACTCAAGAATCACTTCCTTTGATACCCATTTTTTTAAAAGATAGAATTCATAATGACTCCAGAGGGGTAGTGGTTAATTTAGTTCTTGAAACTTATTTATCTTATAAGCCCTCTCTCTTTATGTTAGGATAGACTTATGTTATTTCTCTAAAAAATGAAAATAATACAAAATAAAGGAATAAAGTAAAGGAAATAGACACAAATATTTATATTGGTTTAGGGAAAAAAATCATATTTCTCAAATCATCAACACTCTTTTCCATGAGTATATTTACTTTCACTAGAATAGTCTTTTTTATATGAAAAACATTAATTTTTCTAGGTAATTCATGACTGAGTGAATTTAAATGATATCTATTAAAAATAATATAAAGGCATTTATTTAGGCTTCAAACAGTTTTTATAAACATAAACATTCAAATTTTTTTTTCCGGAACCATAAAATTAATGGGATGATAAATAGAGAGATTATAAATCCCAATAACATTTTTAAATTATAATTGACAAGAGGAATAAATCACTATTAGAGGGGATTAAAAGAGAATTCAACATGAGTATTGTATTCTAATATGAGATAAATGATTATTGATATAGAAAAACTATAGATTTAAAAGATTTTTCATGATTTTGGATTTAAATGATGCATCACATTGGATCATTGAGAGAGGGTTCTTGAAATCATATATAGGAGCTTATATTATTATCAATATAATACTTTTTATAAATTATAACAGTTTATTAAAGTGAATGCAATAATTATTTTTTTAATTTCACAACACTCAATAAATAACATTCGAGATTAGAGACACGTCTTTTTCATGGAAATACTTTGTCAAATATATTTTCCTTTAAATAATCGTTATAATTTATTCCTTTCATGGTAATTTCCTCTTATTATAATCATTTTTTCTATAAAAATATAATCCTTCATTTAAAGTGTAACGTCCTGGCCTAGGTGTCATGCACCAGTTCCTCGAGACCTTAGGTGTGCCTCCTTGTACACTAGAGGATTCCGACAAGTATTGAGGGTATTTTATCGATCATGCGGAGACATACCCTCTTCTGTTCATGAGAGTTATACAATAGTGGAGTATTATAGCAATTAAAACCAAAAAATGAAATACGATATCAATATGAAGAGTATATTTTCTATGAGAAAGTATGATCCATGTGTATAAGTGAAAACTCAAAAGTAAATACACTAAAAACCCCATAAGAGGTCCCCGAACCATGTCTGGTTACCTCATCCATGCTTCAACCTTACTCAACCACCTAACACAGGGTCTTTTCCCGTATCTTTTCTAGTAATCATGAATTCTATTTGGGTACCGATTAGGAGGTCCATGTAGGGTGTCAGTACAACTCAGTAAGAAACCATCAATGGCGTTTAAAACAATATTCATTCAATAGAAGTGTATTCAGTTTTATAAAGAAACAAAAAATTGAATAAGTAACCATTTATCACATTATCAGTTTTTCTTTATTTAGCTACATAAAGCATCGGGTTCCTGAGGACACCCTGCCACAATACCTACTTTGGTCCCTACAAAAGTCTAAACTATTTTCAAGGAATATCATGTCCATGAATACAACTGTTACCATTATATATCACATGTTATATCACAAAATTTTTCTATTAGCATTCTATAATACATTCCATAACTCAGAATTCCACTATTACCATTGAAGATCTCAATTCACACATGAATCTCATTGTTACCATTAATCAATTTAGTCACTTGTGACAACAACACATTAATTAATTCAACAATTAATTATTCTCATCAATTTCATTAATTAATTAAAAAATTAACAAATCATCTCAATCTCATTAACTAACTCAACAATTAATTCATTATCTCAATCTCATCAATTAAATAAACAATTAATTAATCATTGCAATCTCATTAATTTATTAAATAATTAATTTATCATCAAAATTTCATTACTAATTCAACTATTAGCTGACCATCTCAATTTCTTTAATTAATTCCCTAATTAATTAAGCATTTTTCTCTTGTTAGTTTATTAACTAAATATATAATCAATATCCACCAACTCAATATACCATAATTAATTTAACAATTAGTTATTCAAATCAACACTCTCAATATGTCATAAGTTATTCCCCAAATTAAATATCAAATTCTATAAATTCAATATCCCAACAATCAACATTAATTAATTCACCAATTAATTAATCTAATTCATTAAATTTTACCATCACAAGAATCCCCATTAATTAATTCACTAATTAGTTAATCTAACTTGTTCAATTGAATTAACACAATGAACCCCATTAATTAATTCACCGGTAAATTAATTTAACTCATTCAATTTAATTAACAAAAAAATCTACATTAATTAATTCTCTAATTAACTAATACAACTCAGTCAAATACATTAACACAAAAATCAATATTAACTAATTCACTAATTAATTAATTTAACTCATTCAATATCATCAACACCACAATCCATGTTAATTATTCACCAATAAATTAATATAAATCATTTAATTTCATTAACATAAATATTCCCATTAATTAATTCAATATATTAATTAATATAACATGAAATTCATAAAATTAAATCCATTAATAAATTTAAAAATAAATTAATCAAAATCATTTCAATTAATTAATTCCACAATTAATTAATAACTGTAAATCACTTTAATCAATTCACCATTTAACTGTTGACCTCAAATCCGTTAATTAATTTCATAGTTGATTAATTTTATTACTAACATTTATGAATTAATCAAAAAATTAATCTCATTATTGCAATTATTGAATTCAAAAATTAAATAATCTCATTACGTAAATTAATAGATTCATCAATAAATTAATCCCATTAATCCCAATATTTTATTCTAAAAATAAATAATCACAATACATCTATAATTAGTTCATCAATTAATTAATCCCACAAATCCCTTTAGATAATTCGACAATTAAAAAGTTACATTACCTCCATTAATTAATTAGTCAATAAATTAATCCCATAAATCCCAATTTTTTAATTGAACAATTAAATAACCACATTACTTTTATTATTTAATTTATCAATTAATTAACACAATAAATCTTATTATTTTTCTTAATAATTAAATAATCACATTACTTTGATTAATTATTTCATCAATTAATTAATCCCATCAATAAAATTATTTAATCCATTAACTAAATAATAAAATTTGTTACATTAATTAATCCAATAAATACCATTATTTAATTCAATAATTAACAAATCCCATTACTTCAACTGATTAATTAATTAATCACATCAATCCCATTATTTAATTCAAAAATAAAATAGTCACATTACCTCCATTAATTAATTCGTTAATTAATAAATCTATTAGGACCACTAGGTTAGATACCCTAAAAGGAAAGGGGCTGAATTAGGATATGATAGATTAAAACAACTGTCCCTATTGATCTTGTTCTGTAGGTGAAAAAAACTTTCTTCTCTCTCTTGACTGTAGTAAAGTATAAACAGAAATTAAATCATACACATGGCACAAAAATTTTTACTTGGTTCAACCTCACTGGGCTATATCCAAAGAGAATAAAATGACAATGTGTTGATATACCAAATCTAGTATAAGTGCAGTACTGTTTACAAAGTTCAAATCGGACTCACAGTCCCTTCTAGTTTATAGACACTGACAATATGAAAGCTCACTGCTCTCTCAACTGATGTGTGTTAACTACTTCTTCCAAATATCTACTCACAGTTTATAGACCTGTAGGTCTCTTCATTATCAAGGTAGAATTTTTCATCCTTAACTATTGATAAATTCTTTATTGAATTACAACTTTCATCTGTAGATGAATCTCACTTTTCCACAAAATTAAACTAGGCACCCTCAAATTTTAAGTGCAAACCTTACTACGCCTTGCGCATAATTCCATTTCCTTATGCACAAAATATATATTTGCATGAAATCCCAAATCCACTTTTCATGAAACCTCAGCAATTCCGTGCAACCTTTATTTCATGTGCAATGTAAATGTTTATGTGAAATACCAATTTTTATAAGTAACAACAAAGTTTTTATGCAACTACCTTTGCATAATTTTTATAAACACCAAAGCTCAGATACTATATAAGTCTTGAGATCACATGAATGAGGGGGTCACATCATATTTATAGGAAAACTAAATCCCTATGTGAAAAACCCTCCTGGAGAACGTAATCCTATTTAAGTGTGTAAAACACATCTTCTACGCAACACCGTATTTCATGTACTACTTCAATTTTTCATTCATCTCATGCCTCATCCAATTATCAAGGTTCTGATCTATAAACACACATTGTGTGAAAAACACCATTCCAATATTTCATTCACCACTCTAATATTTCACGCAACTTCATTTTCCAAAAACACATCTCTCCATTTTATGATTTTTAGGCCCAAAAATTTAGCACATTGGAAAATGACGCCACCTTGTATGCTCTATTTGTACTGCCTCCAAATAATCCATTCCATTATTGAGGTTTTCTTCCAATTGTGGATTTTTAAAAACATCTTTAACCTAAAAAATCCCCATATAAACCCCCTTGTCAACAAAAATGATCATTATGGTCTGCTTTTTCAACAAACACAATCACCTCAAAAATGATTCAATGGTACCTTGAGGGATTTTTTCCCAAAAATCTCCCCTTTTGAATTTTTGAAAAATCTTCTCATAAAATGATAATGCATTAAATCTTTGGCCCCCATTATCTTCTTGTGATTCTTACAGCGATCAAGGATTCACTCAAAACATACTCTAAGAACTGATAAGAAATGCTCGGTGTGAGAAACAGTTGGTAATAAAAAGATTATCATTGAATCAATTCATTTATGAAACCAATCATTGATACTATATGAGTACCAATTTTTTATTGTTGGAAACCTCCTAACACCATTCCAACACCACTCTTCTACATTTATCAAGATCATTAGTTTTGGTGTTATATATTCTTTGATCAATATCTTCTATCATCTTTGGATTTTAAACTCATACACCTCCTATCTTGTTTCTCTCCCCCTATCTCACAGCTCCACCTATCAGCTTCTCCCTGTGTCTTTGATTAAGCCATTTTCTCCCTTCCTTAGCCACAGCTTCACCCGCTTTTGGAGTCACTCGTTCTACCCTTTTGTCAACGAACCCAAAGGTCACTCTTTTGTGGTCTAAAATAGGGTAGGGAACACATATCATCATATGAGAGAAAATACACCATACCTCAGAAAAAGTGGGGTCTACAGCCACACTTTTTCAAGTACAGGGAGTCAAGTTGACTCTCAGAGCTGGTCGATGCCTCTCAAAATTTTCCTTGGGTAAGGCCTTTGTTAGAATGTCTACAACCTGTAGTTTAGTAGAAACATACTCCAACATCATGGTTCCCTACTCAACATTCTCTTTAATAAAATGTTACTTTATCTCAATGTGATTTGACCTTGAATGATGGATGAGTTTTTTTCTGAGATTTATAGAACATTAATTATCACGCTGGTTTCTTAACATAGACTTCACTTCAACTACTATATCCTGATGTTACTGCTTCATCCATAATAACAATGTACATGCTTGAGTGGCCCCAATATACTCAGCTTCGGTGGTGCTTAATGAAATACAATCATGCTTTTTTATCCAAGAAATAGACAGTCCACCAAGATAAACTGCACCTCCTAAAGTTATTTTCAAGTCATCCGCTTAACCAACCCAATATACATCAGTATATCCCAATAACTCTAACTGAAATTTGTCATTATATATCAAGCTGATGTCCACAGTTCCCTTGATATACCAATGTATTCTTTTCACTACAAGCATGTGGATTTCCAGGGGATTGCTTTGATATCGTGCTGCTTGGGATGTGGAAAAACAATATCAGGTCTCTTTGTTGTTAGTCATAGTAAAATCCCAATAAATTTTCTATATTCTATGATACTTACTTCCTTTCCATCACCATATTTTGATAATTTCACCCGGGTAGTAACTAGAGTCTTCATATCCTAGGAATTTTCCACTACAAATCTTATCAGAACCTCCTTGGCATATTTAGACTGAGAGATAAATGATCAATTACATCCTTGTGTTACCTGTAAACAAAGAAAAAACATCATCTCACCAATCATATAAATTTCAAACTCATGATTCATGAATTAATAAAATTTTCTACATTGTGATTCATCTGATCCTCCAAATATTATATCATCAACATATGCCACCACCATCATCCTTTGATTAATATTATTGTTTAAATTGATATTGTAATTAACTCCACCATGCTGGAAATGGAGTTTCTTACAAAATTAATATAGCCTTGAATACTCTGATCTTAGTGCTTTCTTCAACCCATACAATCCTTATCCAACCGAGAAAATGTGTTCTCATCTTCATGAATGAGAAAAAAAAAATTGGCTGCTCAATATACACTTGTTATTCCAGAACCCCATTCAAAAATGATGATTGGACATCCATCTGTAACACTTTGAACTTTCATTGCACTGTAATGGAAATAAATAATCTGATTATCTCCAGCATTGCAACTGGTGAAAATGTCACATCAACATCTATACCCTCTATTTGGGAGTATCCATTATACACTAGTCATGCTTTGTTTCAAATCATCATTACATATTCATTGATCTTGTTGTGAAAAGCCAATTTAGTCTCGATGAAATTCTAATCTATTGGTATTGAGAGAATCTCCCACATTTGATTCTTTTTAATCAAATCTATCTCTTCATTCATATCATGAACCCAGTTTTCATCTTCAACCCCATCAGCAAAGCATTTAGTCTCTACCTGAGATAGGAACAATGTCTTCTACAATGATTTCATTATTTTTGTCTGTACAAGAGATGACTGATGACCAATGATATTCTGCCTGTCAATTTTAGCTCAACTCTTTGGCTTCTAGGAAAATTTGGATTTTTATTCCTCATTCTCATAATCAGAATCTTCTTTTGAATCAACATCGTCCACTTCTTATCCACCTGTGTTACATTCCTCTTCATCATTTTGATCAAGAAACATTTCACTGTATCGTTGAGTATTCTATTCATTTTCCACAACAATGGCATAATTGCTCTCAACTACTTTTCCCAGCTTCTTGTTAAACCATTTTTATTCTTTGGTTATTCCTATGTAGAAAAGGAATATCCCCTCATCTCAATGAAACTCAAATTTCCTATGATCCTATTTGTTAATAATAAACACTTACAAAGATTTGAAAGTATTTCACTGTTGGCTTGTTTCCATACCACATCTCATATGGAGTATTTCCTTCCTTCAAACACAATAGGGCTCTATTATAAATGTAGACCCATGTTAACATGGATTCCTTCTAGAACTTCTCTGGTAGGTCATTTTCTATAAGCATCATTCTGGCTATATTGTTGACAATATGATTTCTCCTTTAAACCACTCCTTTCCGTTGGGGATATCTCACTGAAGAAATGTGGCGCTTTCTCCTTTTCTTCTTGAGGTTATCTTCAAACTGACTGTTTGTGAATTCTGTAAAATTTTTAGTACGAAACTTCAAAATTTTTGGCCCAAGATTCATTTCAAATTCCCTCTGGTACTATTTTAAGAAACTAAACACATTGGACTTAAGGGAAATGAAAAATAACCATGCCATTCTTATATAATCATCAATGTAAATAATGTAATACCTCTTCCCATCAATGGATCTTGGAGAGATAGGCCCAGAAACATCAGCACACACCAATTCGAGCACTCTCATTGACATCTTTTCCTTTTCCTTATACATCTTTCTAGTGAGATTACCTTGTTGGAATGCATTGCATGTCTGATAAGAATATTGTGATAGATTAGGGAGGTCTATAGATGCATCAAAATTTTCCAAATCTTCCTGGATGGCTGGCATAGATGACCAAGTCGTTTATGTCAAAAAACATTTTCTTCCTCCCTTGACAAAAAAGCTCATATCTTCTTCTAAAATTACAAAGGTAAATATTTCCATTTTTTGTTATTCCCTATAAAGAAAATTCACCATCATTTTATTTGATGATAAATATCTTCTTAGTAAACCTTATAGAATTCCTTGAGTCACATAGTTGGCTGACACAAAGAATAGTTTGACTGAGACCCTCTACGACTAAGATATATGTACGTATCATCTCTTTTCCCCCAAACCAGGCCTTTACTAAACCAAACATTTTCATGCCTTTATCATTTAAAAACATGAAAACTCTTTCTTTTTCATACATTATACCTGTAACAAGATCATTATTACCTTCATGTGAGATGTTCAGCCGCTATCAAGGATCCATGCACCAGAATGGTCTAATGGTTAAGGTCAATTTTTGCAACCACTACCTTATCTACTCTCTTATTCTTGTTCTATATTTTTGTATTCACACTTTTCAAAGATTGAGTCAACTAATATTACTCAAATTATGATCGAATGACTTCATCTTGTAATGCTGAAAATCTATTTTTCTTTTTCAACTCACTTGTTGGTTCATTGATCTACTGCTTATGAACATTTTGATTCTGCTTTAGCACATTCCTCTATATGGTCGATGTGTAGTATCTAGACACATGACCAAATACATTGGACCAAAAGAATTGTCCATAGAACTATGTTCTAAAGAACCATTTTATGTTTGGCTATCACCTTTTCTCTTGTGCCCTTTGGTATCTTTTGGCATTAGAACACACATTTTGTGAGTGTCCCATCTTTCCAGAGTAATAACACCAGATAAAAGTTGCATTCAAATGTGTCACATCTATAATGATAGTTGTTCCATGGGTTATTTTAATTTTCTGATTTGGCTTTGTTCCCACATCAATTTTCATTTTTTGAATGGGCACTTGCGGTCTAACTTCAGCACTGACTTCTTTCTATTTCCGATCAATCCCCAAATCAGCCTTAACTTCTGAGCTCGATTGCTGCTTTTTCATACTAAACATCTAGGATCTTCTTTCATTCTTTTAGTATTATAAATTATTTTCTTTCCAAATATCATGTTTGGTGTCAAGAGGTTTTCTAGATCCTTCAATTTTTATCATAGACTGACGTCTTCTTCATCAGGTTCTTCAATGCGTTTGACTTGATGTTTCACTTTGTTATTCAATCCATCGACCTCGATTTTCTATTTTTCAATATTCATCTTATATCCATCAATGTTTTCTGAGATCTCTAGCATTGATTACTTAAGGGTTTTGATTTCTTTTACCTTCTCAGACTTATCTTCATCCTGATGTTGCATGTAGAGTTTGGCATCATGAATGACCTTGTTTACATTCTTTGTTTTTTCTCTCCGAACATTTATCTCTTCAAGAGATTCTTCTAATTAATCTTCTATGTCCACTCTTCCTTCAACATATTCTTATTCTTCTTAATCTCTAGTTTCCTCCTGATTTTGAGAACTACCAGAAACTACCACCATATCATTCTCTCCATGATCTTTTAAGGTCTTTATCTCTTTAAACTCCTCAACATCAGACTTGTCTAAACTATCAAATTATTTTGAAAGAAGGTTATATTCTTAATGAAATTTATCTGGAACTATTTTTTGCATTTCTCATAGGCTGAAGACTTATTCTGGTGAATTTCGGCTTCTTGACATCATCATCTTCTTGGAACATTTTGGGGCACCATTCTACCGGATTTCAAACCATTCCGAATTGAAAATAAGAGAGTGTAAGATTCCCTTTAAACATTCATTTTCATCTTTGATGGTTTTAGGAGAGGTATTAAATCACCCCATCTATCACTTCTTCTTTATAAGAGTCTTCAATAGTGATCTTCTTCATGGCTTTGAATTCCACCTCTTTGGATATCACCTTTTCCTCAGCAACATTATCATCATTAATCATTTCATATGCTACAAGTGTACTGTTTAAGTTATCCTGCACAAGATCTTTCAGATCCATATCTTCTAATACTGAAACATTTGGATTAAAACAAGGTGGAAGTTTCCTTAAGATGTGCTTCACAATATTTATGTCTTCAATGAATTCACCATGATCTCGCATGTCTTCCACTTCCACATTTACCTTTTCAAAGAATTCATCTAGAGACTCATTCAGGTTAATTATAAGATCTTCATACATGTTCCACAAAACTTACAGCTTCACATCCCTGACCTCTATATCTCCTTCATTAGTATTCAATAGATTTTACCACATATCATGTGAGGTTTTCATGGCATCACCTTCATATAGATAACATTGTGTTGGGATCCCCTAAATAATTGATTCCCTTGGTGTCAGCATCCAATTATCTTCGCTCGACATATGATAATGCACCATTGTTAATATTGGATTTTATACCATGCATTAATGTTGTGAACTAATCCATTCCCAAATATTGGAAGTAGTGTTGCATCTGATTCTTCTATAGATGAAAATTGTTCCCATCAAAGATCAAAATCCCTATATGATTTGTGACCTCCATTTGAGAGAGAACCACTGAAATTAACCTTTCCCTCTAATACCAATTGATAGAACCGCTAGGTTAGATACCCTAAGAAGGGGATGAATCTGGGTATGATAGATTATATCAATTACCCCATACTGATCTCATTTTGTTGTTAAGAAAAACATGCTTCTCTCTCTTCACTGTAGCCAAGTATAAATCGAAAATAAAGCATTCACAGGGCACAAAAGTTTTTACTTGGTTCACACTCACTGGGCTACGTCCAAGGACCATACACTGGTGATGTGCTGATGTACCAAATCCACTATAAGGACACTGACATTCAAGATTTTTGAACTAGACTCACTATCCCTTCTTGTTTACATCCACTCACAATATGAAAGCTCATTGCTCCCTCAACTGAAGTGTGCTCATATCTTCTTCAGAAGATCTACTCACAGTTTATAGACTGGTCTGTCTCTTCATTATCAAGGTGGAATTCTGCATCCTTAATTATTGATAGATGCTTTATTGAAGTATAACCTTCATTCATAGATGAATATTACTTTACCACAAAATTGAACCGGACACCCTCAAATTTTATGTGCAGACCTTATTGCGTCTTGCGCGTAATTCCATTGCCTTGCGCACAAAATATATATTTTTTAAAAAATCCAAATCCACTTTTCACGAAACCTCTAAAATTCTATGCAACCTTCATTTTATGTGGAATGTAAACATTTATGTGTAATACCAATTTTTATAAGCAGAACTGAATTTTTCGCGCAACTACCTTTATATACATTTTATGTCCACCAAAGCTCGGATCTTCTCCAAGTGTTGAGCTCACTCAAATGAGATGGTCACATCATTTTTATAGGAAAATTCGACCCTTGTGTGAAAAACCATCCTGGAGCCCGTAATCGTAATTGAGCATGGAAAACATATCTTCTGCGCAACATCATCTTTCGCGCACTATTTCAATTTTTCATGCACCTCATACCTCTTCCAATTTTTGAGGTTCTGATCTCAAAACACACCTTGCGCAAAAAACACCATTCTACTATTTCATTCAACACTCTAATATTCACGCACATTCAATTTCAAAAAACACATCTCTTAATTTTTTGATTTTTAAGCCCAAAGTTTTGGAAAATACTGGAAAATTGAACCACCTTGATTCTGCTCTTTTTGTACCGCCTCCAGATAATTCATTCCATTATTGAGGTTCTTCTACCAATAATGGATTGTCTACCACATCTATTGAACCCAAAAAACCCCTATGTAAACCCACTTGTCAACAAAAATGAACATATTATTTTGATTTTTCAACAAACATAACATGGAGGCCCACTTTTTCAACAAACATAATCACCTCAAAAATGCTTCAATGGTACATTGAGGGATTTTTTCCCAACCAAATATCAGTAATCCCATTATTTAATTCAAAAATTAAATAATAACATTACTAATATTAATTAATTCGTCAATTAATTAATGAAATCCACTATCAACAATATCCAATAATTAATTAATCAATTAACTATTCCAACTCGATCAATTCAATAACCCCAAATAATTCATCAATTGGTTGTTCTATCTCAAAAAAATTAATAACACTAATTAATTTATCAATTGAGTGATGCATATAAACCAATTTTATAACCCTAATTAATCCATCAATTAATTTTTCTAACTTAATGGATTCAATATACCTAATAAATTCATTAATTAATTTTTCCAACTTAATCAATTCTATAACCCCAATTAATTCATTAATCAATTGTTCCATCTTAATCAGTTCAATATACCCAATTAATTCATCTATTAATTGCTCGATCATAATTAATTAAATATCCCTAGATAATTATCAAGTAATTATTAATTTCATGATCTCATGACCCTATAATTAATTTAAAAAGTAATTATTTTATTCAACAACCCCGATTACAACATAATTAAATCAACAATTAATCATTCTTAATCTAAAATTTCCATTAAACCCAATTTCACATATTGCCTTAATTAATTAATTGAAAAAATTAATTATCCCAATCAAATACTAAATTGATATATATTTAATTTAAATTATACAATTAAATATACATAATTACAATCAAGACTTTGGGATTTTAATTAAAGACCACCTACCTCCACAATGGTGACAAAATATCACAAACATATTATCCCCAATTTCAAATGGAATGATATAGAACGTAACAAAAAACATGATATAGACCTAAAACGTATATCCCAGATTAAATGAATAAAGATATAACAAACCAAGATCTCGAGTTAGATCCAACAGTGGATAAACATCCCTCTTTTATCTAGGGAGAATAGGTGAAGAGGGAGATAAATATAAATAATAGGAAAACACATACTCGTGAGGTGTGTATTTTTAATATGACCATCAATTTTCCATGAAAGGAATAAGAGAGGGCTAGGAAATCATCTAAGAGCCTCTAAAATAAATAGAATTTTATTTTGGGGGATTTGGAGTGAAATAATGGTTTAAATAGGGGGTTTGGTAAATCAAAATCTAATTTTCTTGATAACTGAATTAGCATGCATAATTTTTTGGGAAGAGGCACATGGTTTCCTCAAACCATGCTATATAACCCTGTACCTATTCTAGGGGGCCGGGGTGAACAGTTTCTACTAAGGGGGTGAAAATTTTTATAAATCACGTGGATTATATGAAAATACTCTTTGTTTGGGTTCACATTATTTGATTGGCTAGGAAACATGGTTTGGGAAAACCATGTGCCAACCATGATCTTTCCCATTTCCATCAAAATTTAAAATTTTCATCCAAACACACCCTAAGGTAAAACCCAAACAAAGCATACTCTAACAAATAAAATGATTACCTGAAAGAATCTAGTGACATATCCAAAATGAGTCATGATCTTACAATCTCTCCATATAATAACACATATTCCTTGAGCTTCACATCCAATCATGTGTATGATTTAAAGTCAAAAGATTAAGCCACCTTTCATCTTATTTGTTTACCTCTCCTTTGTTTGCTTCTAAACACATCCATGTTTCCATAATACACAAACTATTAGAATAATCATTCCCCAAAATAAATTATCACCATGATCCAACACACATATCAGATGATCCTCAATTGACACATCTATACCAATCTCAACTTCTAAAACAATCCCAACATTTTCCCAAATCACTATTCCCAACAACCACAAGAACACCATCCAACATTTTCACTTATCCCTACCATAAAAAACACATAGATATGACATACAACCACCACCTCTAAGTCACACCTGGACTTTCCTCGAGGATTATAAAAATGATACTTATAGGTTCCTCATTGGCATTTGGATGCCACCACTTCCAGCCCTAGGTTTTTCTCAACGCACCTACTACTAACACATGACTACCCACCATTGGATCATTGTTAAAACCGAATTTCCAAGATACCTAACAATAATGACACCATGTAAACTGCATGTTAAATCCTAATACATGTATGTGACTTTCTATGGATTCACAGGACAATGGAACAACAATAATCACTACTTATTCCCAACATCTAAGTGTGGAACCATCTATATTCATCAAACTCTGGTCCATCTTGAGATCCTCTTTTGTAAACAATCTATGGCATACCTCATACCATATAGCTTCACATTTATAAAATAATTTGTGTATCCTCTAAGAGTCCCTATATCCAACCAAAACACATTTTGAAAGCTAGGATTAAATCCAGAGCTTTCTCAGCTAACCCTGAATGATGTCAAGGTAGGGTACATGATCTTCACTAATTAAGAGTATGATAATAATTTTTCAGTGAACACCACCCCAAAACCACCATTATTAATGTAACCTCCCACCATAGAAACACATTACTATATTGAAAGTCTCATGCTTCCCTACCTACCAGCATCTCACCACATAATACCAAAACCAGATAGTCCCTCGCACAATCAACAAACGAGTTCTTAAACTAAGGAATTCTCACTACCCAAATTAAGAAAATCAAGGGAAAAATATAAAATACAGGGGATTATCATTTTAAAAAATTAACACAGTTAAAACGGGGATTTATAAAAAACAAAACATGTATTTTATCACTTTTTACCACCACACAATCAAAAGCGATCCACGAACAGAACCCTGAAACATCCTAAATCTAAGTCATAGTTAAGAAAGGGTAACTTATTTTCATTTTTAATGTTTCTCATATAAAAACATATTTATTATAATTTTCATTATTTTAAAATGTATCTCAATTTAATGTTAGACCCGACTGTCAGTTTAATTTCACGGGAAAGGAAAAATAGTTCAAGTTCAATATTACCCAAAACTCATTTTCTCATGTGTTCCTAAAATGATGCATGATAAAAAATAATACCAACTTTTTAAAAACATTCATGCAGACTAAAATATCATTCCACACTGAGCCATTTGTCAATTCTCATAAAATATCACTAAAAAATCATATCACAACCCAAGTGCATCACCCAAGGTGAAATTATATTCAACTATAGTAGAGGACATCAATAACAACAATATCACCCTTAGATATTGGGTTTTCCCTTATATATGGGTAAGATACTCCCATGAATGATGTGATACCGATGTCTTGACTCACCCTAGTATGCTTTCTACCTTTCCGAATGGCAATAAAAGTGAAAAAGGAATGAAATATGGTATTTAATACCACATTGTAACATCCTATCCTGGGTGCCAGGCACTGGTGGGCCATGCCAGCCCATAATGCGACCTCAGGTGGGCATCCCCATATGCTAGAGTATGTCGACTAGTTGTGAGGGTATATTATCAATCATGGGGAGGGTTTGCACTATTTTTATATTAGTTTTATACACCAAGGAAAAATAAATAACTATAATAACTAAAAATGAAAATACTATATCAAAACTAAAGAGTAGATATGCCATGCTGAAGTATGTGACACTTATAAAAGTAAAAACTCAATTGTAAAGACAATAAAATCAACCAAGAGGTTCCGGAACCACATATGGTTCCCTCAGCCATTATCCATCTAGACTCATCCACACAACATAGAACCTTTTAACATATCCCACCCTTCACTCATGAAATCTATTTAGGTACCGATCAGAATGCCCGAGTAGGGTGGGAGTACAACTCAGTAGGCCACCAACGATAGTATCTAAAACAATATCCATTCAATAGCATAATTTTAAGTTGTATAAATAAATAAACAAAATCTATAAGTAAACAGTTATCACATTATCAATTATTCTTTATTTAACCACATAAACCATCGGGTTCCCAAGGAAACCCAAACCTCAATACCTGCTTCGACCCATGCCAGTGTCTAAACATTCCCAAATGGGTATAAAATCCAAGAATTCCACTCTTATGAGTATATACCTCATCTCATATCTCAAAATTTCATTTTTAAAATTCTATATTACCTGTCATATCCCAGAATGCACCTATTACCATTCTAGATCTCAATTCACAAATGAATGTTATTGTTACCATTCGTCATTTCAGTCACATTTGACAACAACCCATTAATTAATTCAATAATTAATTATTGTCTTCAGATTCATTAATTAATTAAATAATTAATTAATCATCTCAATCATAGTAATTAACATGGAAATGAATTCATGATCTCAATCTCATTAATTAACTCACCAATTAACTATTTATCTCAATCTCATTAATAATTAAATAATTATTTGATCGTAACAATTCCTTAAATTAATTCCCCAATTAATTAAGAATATTTATCCAATTATTTAATTAACTAGTTAATTAATAAATATCTAAAAACTCAATGTCACATAATTAATTCATTAACTTATTATTCAAATCAATAATATCAATACCTCATAATTAATTCAACAAATTAATTATCCAACTCCATAAATTCAATATCTTATCAATCCAAATTAATTAATTCACCAATTAATTGAAAGAATTAATTCAATTGCACCATCCAAACAATCCCCAATAATTTATTCACCAATTAGTTAATCTAACTCATTCAATATCATTAATAGAAAAATCCCCATTAATTAATTCAAAAAATAATTAATATAGCTCCTTCAAGTACATTAACATAAAAATCCCCATTAATTTCTTTTCTAATTATTTAATATAACCTATTCTGTTTAATTAAAAAAATAATACATATTAATTAATTTTCCAATTAACTAATGAAACTCATTCAATTCCATCAACAAAACAATCCTTACAAATTAATTTAACAATTAATTAATCTAACTCGTTAAATTTCAGTAACAATAATCCCTATTATTAATTTCACAAATTAATTAATCTAAATAAAAAATAATTACATTACATCCATTATTTATTTCACAAATTAATTAATCTAATGCATTAATATTAATTAATTACACTATTAATTAATAAAATTGAATCCCCTTAATTAATTCACCAATTAATTGTTCGCATCAACTCCATTACATAATTTAAAAATTAAGTAATCACATTAATTAAATTAATTAATTGATAAATTAATTAATCACATAAATCCTATTATTTAATTCAATAATTAAATAACAACATTACTTCTATTAATTAATTTATAAATCAATTAATCCCATGAGTCCAATTATATAATTCAACAATTAAAAAATCAAATTAAATCCATAAACTAATTCTTAAATTAATTAATCCCATCAATCCCTTTGTATAATTCAATATTTAGAAAAATCTTATTACATCTATAAATTGATTCATAAATTAATTAAACCCATAAATAACTTTATTTAATTCAATAAATAAATAATCACCTCACATTCATTACTTGATTCATTAATTAGATAATCCCATCAATCTCATTATATCATTGAACAATAAAATAATCATATTACTTCAATAAATTTATTAATCAACATATTAAACCCATAAATCCAATTATTTAATTGAGTAATCAAATAATCGCATTACTTCAATTAATAAATTCAACATTTAATTAATCCCAACAATATGATTTTTTAATTCAACAATTAAATAATAAAATTTCGTTCTTTATTTAATTCATCAATTAATTAATCTTATTATTTAATTCAATAATTAAAAATTAACATTACATCTATTAATTAATTCATCAATTAATTGATCTAACCCATACCATTGTTTCATTAAAAAATAATCACAAGGCTGACATAAATTAATTCATCAATTAATTAATAAAATACACTATCACAAAAATCCCCATAATTAATTCATCAATAAATAATTCTAACTTAATCAATTCAATAACCCCAATTAATTCATTAATTGGTTGTTTAATCCCCACCAATTTAATATCCCAAATTAATTCGATAATTAATTATTCCAACTCAATCAATTCAATATCATTAATTATTTCATCAATTATGTTTTCTATCATTATAAATTAAATGACACAAATTAATTCATAAATTAATTATTCTAACATAATAAACTCAATATCCCTAATTAATTCATCAAATAATTGTTCAAACTTAATCAATTCAATATCCCAACTTAATTCCTCAATTAATTTTTCAATTAATCATATAAATATCCTATAATTAATTAAATGATTAATTATTTAATTAGGAAACCCCAATTCCCAAATGATTAATTTGAAAATTATTTGTTCTTAGTCTACATTTTCCAATAACTTCAATTTCACTCCTTTCCTGGATTAATTAATTTACCAGATTCATTATCTCAATCATAAACTCAATTTCTAAACATATAATATAAATTCTAAAATTAAATACACATAATTGCAATTGATGAATTTAGATTTTTAATACAGACCATCTACCTCACGAATAGTGTCAAATGCTCTCCAACAGATAATAACCAATTTCAAACAGAAGGATCAATAACATGATGATGGAAATGATCTTGAACCAAAACCTAGATCCAAGATTAAATGAATCAATATCTAACAAACATAGCTCTATATCTAGAGTCAACTGTGGATAAACATTCGTATTTTATCCTAGGAGAAGAGAAGAAGAGGGATAAAGATCTAAACGAGGTGAAAACACATACCTAGGAGGTGTAGATCTCCAATCCTCCCTTCGATTCGCTATAAAAGGAGGCCGAGAGGGCTTGAAATCCCTCCATGAGCCTCTAAAATTTATAAGACAATATTTGGGGAAAATATGGGTCAAATACAAGTTTATATAGAGGGGTTTTGAAATTGAAATATTACTTCCAGGACATTTAAAACGACTCAATCGAGTTTCTAGGTAAAGGCACACAATTTCCTCTAAGCATGCTCCTTAACTATGTGTGTCCTCTAGTGGGTGGATAGTTTTTCCTAGGAGGTAGTGTGGTTTGAAAAACCATGTTCCATTTATGTAAATCCCCTCTATTTGGGATTTTAATGTTTTATAGGCTAGGGTGCATGGTTTGGGAAAACCATGCACAAACTCAACACTTTCCCATTTGCTTCCAAATTTTCCAATTTTCACACAAAGACACCCAAAGTAAATAAAATAAAGCATGCTCAAACAATGAAAATTAATACCTAAAAATTCAAATAAAATCTCCAAAAAAAGTCATGAATCTTAAATATTAAATTCAGGAAAACATTAAAAACTCACTCAAGTTCCTTAATAGGAATAAATACCATGTTATAGGTCAATATAGCTAATTTAATATCATGAAATTGAAATATTATACACAATTGTATTCATGTTATTGAATTGATAAATGTATCTTAATTTCATTTTGATGATTTATTAAGGTATTTAATTTTATATAGGCCTTTCTCACATATCATAATTTCTTTATGTATCCTTCTTGATCATATAGGAATTTTACTAACGTAAAAAAATTCTGAAATGAAAATAATAAATCATATAGTCATTTGGAACCACGTAACCAATTTCACAAAATTACCAAATGATTTATCTAATTACTCTATATAATTTCTTTAAATAGTCTATTAATCTATTTTAGAAAAATCTCACGTAGTCTATCCACCGACCTAGGTGATTTTCATGTTGGTGATTCTGTGACATTGCCATTCCAAATAAGTGAATGCTTCATATAGATGATTTATGTAGAAGAATTATCAATTTAATTGATTCACTATGTATCCAAATTATTAACAAAATATGCCTTTCCAAAAATAGGATAATTTCATCTATAGTGTCCATAATTACATACTTATAGACTTTTATGGGATAAACACTTAAAGCAAGATAAAACATGATGAACACAATTACAAAATTATTAGTACCATATGAAAGTGAATTTAAGATAATAAAAACCTATAGTTCATGGGATATTTAGAATCAACATTTGAACTCTAACAACTAAGTTCTCAAATGTTTTGAGGAATAGAGGAGATGAGCTATAAATGTTTAAGTTAGGAGATAGACACTGTGGGAATTTAGTTAAATATTAAAAAATTTAAATTAATTTTTTTTATAAAAATGGATATTATTTTATATAATTATAATTTTGAATTAGGATGAGTCTAAATAATCTCATATAATCAAATTTGGACAACTTTACACTATTATTTCACCCATATCTCTTTGGTATAAACCCTCTTTAATCCTTTTACTTATTATTGCAATATTAATATTTTTTACCCTAAATGGGATATAAAATTTACCATCAATGAGAAAATTACTGATAAATAGCCCATAAATGATATTATATTCTATATTCCATTAAATTTTATCAATATAATATTATTAGGATTTTAAGTCATATATCTAATTATTGTTTACTATAATATATTGTTGACGTAAAATTTTTGAACTATTGAATTAATTTGAATTTAATGGAATAAATATCGTATAGTAATTCAAATATAAAACTTGAAAACATCTCAACTATTTTATATTTATGTATTAAATTCATGTGACAATTTAACACCTCTATATAATATTTTTTATTGTGTTTTTAAATTATTTACAAACGTTTTGTACTTCTTGCTTAGGCATTGTGTCTGTGTTGTGTAAGAATTTATTGTAATTATTTAATCACTAAATATTAGAAATAAATTTATATGTTAAAAAATAGTTTATAAATAAAACAATCATTTAAAACTACACATAACCTATTTTTATTTTGATGACAAAAATTATAGATATTAAGGAAAATATAGTGACATTTTTTAATTTTCATTAATTAAAATAATATAAATATAATTATCAACAGAAAATGGAACAAAAATTATTTATAATAGAATTTAGAATATATATGGCACATGTTTTCCATAAAATGAAATAAATTGAAGATTTGGGTTAATTTTGAGACCCAATCTCATGGTTTCAACCATGTTTTAAGTATTTTACCCTCACAGATGTGAAAAATATTTAAAATTCTTACTATTCATAATGATAAAAAATAAAAGCGCCATAATTTCAAAAAATTTACCTGATGAATCCAAATATGGAATAAATTTTTAATTATTCAATTTATAGAAGTGGAAGAATCCAATTTAAAATTAAACCCTTGAAACATGATGAAAATGAATTTTTATAAAAATTCGATTCTAAATATATTTTTTCCCAAATTCACGTAGAAAATTATTTACAAAGACCATAATTGGATTTTTATCAATAATATATAATGAATGAAATTTAAAAAATGTTCTATTATATAATTTTATTTAGTACTTGAAATAAATATATTTCTTAATAAAAATCACAATTTTTCAATTTTCATTGAAAAATCAATCCTTTTAGGGAAATTATCAATAATTCATCCTAATATATTTTGAAATTATTAATTAAAAAATAAATTCCATTTTTAATGTAAAATTCTAAAATGAAGAAATTGAATTATTAAATAAAACCTTATAGGATAATGATTTTTATAAGAATACAATTATTTCATTTTTTGGATTGAAAATAAAATAATACATTTATAATTAATATAAATATATATAATACAATTCTTAAATACTAATAAGGAATAAAAATGATTATTAAATTTATATTAGATGTTTAATTTTTCCCCATTTTTGAAAATTTCATCCTTGTAATTTACTTACATTAAAAATATTTTATTATATCACTCACTTATAACATATTTAGATTCCCATGTTTCTTCTTCAACCATATAATTTTCCACAAAACCTTAAATTTATGAATTAACTTATTAAAATAAAATTCCAATCTATGATCAAGTAATTGTGTTGGCAGTTACTCATAAGAAGAATTTTTTTTCGAGTCGAATACATCAGGGCTCAAAACGTGAGATGCATCTAAAAAATATTTTCCTAATAAAAAAACAAGAAATGAATCATGTTCCCAAAATAAAATCTATGGAAATTCAACTAACCCAAAATACAATAAAAAATTATCTATTATTTCATATTCTATAAAAAACAAGATATATTAATTCCATTTTCCCCAAATTCATAAAACTTTCAATGGAGATGTTTTAAGAAAAACATGATCACCTACCTTGAAAGTAAGATATTTCATCTTATAATCAACAATAAATTTATACATACCTTGATCTATAATTATATGTTACAAAATCATCCACACCCTCATAACTATTACATCTATGAACTGTAGTCCAAATTTGATGTTACTACTTCATCCCAAAAAATGAATTTTGATAATTTTATCCATATAATGCATCAAAAAGTTCAATTTATATACTGAAATGTAAATTTTTATTTTATGAAAATTCATTTAATGAAAGATATTGAAACTAATTTCCTTAGAAATCCGATGAAAATTCTTGAAGGTTTCTTTATATGGTATAAATCATTCACTTGAACATTCCATCAAATTGATGATGAAATCTATACTATAATTTAATTCAGTACCAAATAACTGTGGAAGGCCATTAAAAAAAATTGAAATTGAATCTAGGATGGTGATCAAATTTGATAGATATAGGAACTATATGTTACCTAATTATCATCTTGATGTATAATCTAGAATATTTTTCTGGTGACATAGTATATATAACTGGAAGGAAGTTGACAAATTTAGTTAATCAATAAAAAATATGCAATATCATATAATTAACTTGAGACAACTTTCGTAATTCAACAAAACAATCAATTGAAATTATATCATATTTATATTTTAACATTGTTAAAGGTTGAAGAATCCTCTTCTGTAATTTTACTTAATTATTAATCGATTGAACAGTAAAAAAATTCATTGGAAATTCAGTAATTATTCTCTTCATTTTATACAGCTATTAATACTCTCAATGGTGTCTATACAAATTAGTGTTTCCTGAATTAGTGAAAAATTGGGAAATACGAGCTCTACCCAATAGTTATCTCTTTAATATATAATCACAAGGCTCACATGATCATTTTTCAAATATCAATACAAGTTCCTTATTAATTTTAAATTTAGGTAACATACCTTTCCATACCATTACCTTCATTCCTTTAAAAACATAGTATCCATTCTATGCTTTCATAATTTTATCTGACATAGTCAAATTCACTGTAACCTGAATCAAAATTGAGTAAGTTCAACATGCATTTTTTCTAATCTATTTTTTCATTAAACTAGTTTCTAAAGCATCATTTTCCAAATTTTCCATGGTTAATGACACATTATGATTTCGAAGGAAATCATTAGCTATATTGTTTTCTTTTCCAAGATGGTAATGAATTGTGCATTCATAATTAATAATCAACTTAAACCATATTTTATGACTCATGTTAAACACTTTATGGGTGATTAAATTAAATAAAATTATGATCAATATATATTTCAAAATTTAATCTATATAAATGATGCCTCTTAATTTTTAAATAAACTATTATAGTGGATAATTATATATCATTTTAAGAATAATTTAATTCATGAGATTTTAGTTGACATGAAGAATAAATAATTACCTACTCATTCTATATATGAACACAAGTACGAACCTTTAAATAATTATAATTATACAAGAAAAATTAATCCATTAAATGGGTAATGAAAAAAATAGAGCAATCCCCAATCTTCTTTTATGTTCCTTGAAAAAATAACCATAGTATTTTGTTTAGATGAATTTTACTTTGTTTTACTTAACATAATTAGTGGGAGAAATAACCAAACCATTTTTAAAAATATATATATATAGAATCCAGTAATCTAATAAAATTTTAAATATCTATAAAATGTTTATAAAATGCATACTCTTAAATGACTTTTCCTTTAGTAGGTCCAATAGTTATTAAATCATTATGAAAAATATGATAGAGGAAAGAAATTTTTTCCAATAAAAATTCATATATATAATATCATTTACTCTATGTTTGAAACAATAATCCTTTGGTATCTTTCATGATCAAAATATATACTATAATATACCAATACAGTATCAAAAACATAAATGAAAACATATCAAAATATTAAAGTAAATCTCTATTAAAAAGACCTATGAGTAGAACTAGTGTATGAGATAACCTAAAGGGAATAACTATAAAATCCAAATTATAACATGTATTCAGAAATTATTTTTTACAACATCTTCCAAATTTACCTTAAACTTATAGTTCCCAAAAAATTAGATGAATCATTAAGAAATATTTCAGTCTCTAGAGATGATAAAAAAATCAAATATATGAAGTAAATAATACTTGTTCTTGAAAATTATGCTATTCAATGCTATATAGTAAATTCAAAATATCATCAAACCATCTTATTTTTAATCAAAAAAAAAATAGGATCACCCATTGTTTATAATGCCAAATAAATAAATATTTTATTTGGAATCTCCTACAACTACTTTTTTAGTTCCAAGTGTTTTACATGAGCCATTTCATAGGGGGTTTTGAAATAGGTTTAGCATCCAGTACTAAGTCCACTATAAAAACTCCCTATTAATCAAGAATTTATCCATAAAAATAATCAATAATTATATATAAATATTAATTTACGCTCTATACATCATTAATGTGATTTATTTCTTCTAAACAAAATTATTTATTTAACATTCAGTACCACATCTAAATAATTTCTTAGCTTTTTAAAATGTTATTAAAGGTATGAGATAATTAAATAAATAATTATTATCATTGTAATATAAGAGAATAATAATTTTAAATCCAATCCATACAATAAATAATATCAATCTATACCATTTGTATTTCAAAATAATTTGTAAGAAATATTATACCATTAATAACAATAGGTTGATTTATATAAAATAAATTATTTAATATTTCCTCACCATGTGTTAAGTAAAACATATATATTATTTTAATGAGGTGAAATTACCATTATACTTAAATATTTCTTAGAAATAATGGAAATTTATGATGTAAAGTCAAATTAAAATTTTTCATAAATTTACTAACCAAGTAACATACCCTTCACCACATTATTGTATAACCCAACCTTAAACATAGTAGAATTAAATGATTTTTCCACACCTTTTTGTTTTTATCTTCAAATATTACACACAATGTAACCAACTTTAGAAACATGATAGCATAATTCCCCAAACTGTTACAATAAAAACACCTCACCATTGACTTATTATTAGTTACCCTATTATTAGATTGTTCAGGGCTATTTTATTTATAGTAATGATCCCAATTACCAAACATACCTCACTAATAATATATTCAAAATCCTATAAAACATTCCTTGAAATTTCATTTACTAAAATTGGAATCTATTTGAGGCTTACCTCTATATTTCTTTGATGACTACATCAATATTACATTCCATATTGATATCATCTTACTCTAGTCATCATGAGGTTCATAAGTAATTGTACCCTTTACCTCAACATTATCAACACAATGGACATCACACTTATCACTATTAAATTCTCATTAGTTGAAATATCTTCATAAAAAATGTTTCAATCCTGATTCAAATCTATTAATTTTACTATCAATATCCCAAAAAAATCTTGTACATAGCTAATCATTAGGGTAATATTTTCATAATATATTTTTATTGAATATTCATCCTCTAACCTCAATTCCAAAAATTATTTCTCAATTCTTTGTTGAAAAACCAGAGTGAAATATTTTTCTAGGAAATAATTCATAAATGTATCTCATTCCAAAAAAACAAGCTCATCTCTCATTGGTATTCATAACCAATGAAAACCATTTATAATATTCTCAATAAAAGTGATAAACTATAATAGTTAAATTTTGATGTTATGAAAATACTATGAATTAAAATATATTTTCTAGAACATTAATCCATAATTTGGTTACCGCTAGATCCGAGGTTCCATAAAAAAATATAGACGGTATTGCATCATGGAATTCTCAATTATCGACATATTACACTATATAAAATTTGTTGTCTATATAACTTGTGTTCACTACTATTTATATGCTACATTAACTGATCCATAAAATCAAAAAATTTCATGGTTCCAATTCCATTTATTCTGGGATGCTGATTCAGATTGATATTTTCCTCCGGATAACATCCAACATCAGCTTCCCTATTTCCTTTATCGAATACCATTTAGAGAAAACCTAAATTAGATGAAACGACCTAATAATAATTAAATAATATATCATTTCAACATAATAATAAATTTAAATCTCTCTTAGGAATCCTATTAACATTATATTATACTATAAAATTTATCTAAACCTTTTTATTAATACCAACTATAAGGGTGTTACTTTATTAAATTACATAATCAGGAGTTTTTGGTTAATATTTCACATTCCTAAATCCTTAAAAGATCAATACAGTTTAGATTTTAGAAAATTTTGTCTTTAAAATTATATTAAAAAATATTCTATAATGTTGACACTTCTACATAGTATCCATTTCCAACATTATAAAACATTTAAAATGATACATATTTCATTTTCATGATAGATCTATATGGAATTCAACTTAAATTAGTCATTATTATTACACATCCTTAAACCCAGTGAAAAAAATATAATGTGTGGGATTAACACAAATAGCCATGTAAGAGACATAAGAGAAACAATATCCATTGGTCTAGTAAAAAACATGATAAAATGTATTTTTAATTCAATAACTATATTACATGAGAGTATGTAATAAATGAAATTTTTAGAAACAAATACATAATTTTATCTCAAAGAAAACCTTTAAAACCAAGTCCATGGAAATATAAATTCATTAAAGAAATGTAGTTCATTATATTCATAACCCATGTTAGAAAAAATTAGACAACAATTTAATCCCTAGGTGAAACTTTCACTGTTAACTCTCTCATTTTTTCCATTGATGAAAAAATATATTACCCAATGCATTGGAAACTATATCAGTATCACCCATTCATATAAATATATCAAGACCACCCACATGTATAAGCTGCATCAGGCTCACACAATCATATAAGATGTATTTGTCTTACTTATTCATCATATATAACTCCCGTGTACAATATAATGAATTTTTTTATTATTTTAAATATTAATAAAAAAAACTAATGGAAAAATCTTTTGAAACTATAGAAAAAACACATTTGAATGTTGAAATAAACATTAATTTTAAAAACCAATTTTCAAAACATATATTTCTCAAACAAAATATAAGGATGTTTTTTCATTTAAAAAAAATATAAACCTATAATGGAATATAAACTATAAATAATGGTTATGGTGTAGGGAGACATTATCGATACCATATATGTTAAAATAGAAAATTCCATTATCTTTTGTAATGATAGTAAAAACTTTTTTTAAAAAACATGAAAAAAAATCATTTAGAATTTTTTTTAATAAAAAGTGAAAGGAAAAATAAAATCTCATTTATAATGTATTTATATATATATAAATACATTAATTTCTTTTTTAGAAAAATGGAAATGGATGAAAAATATTTATAATATAAATCATTATAACATATAAGATGATGTTTTAAAGGTAATGTTCCCATTAAATTATGTTTGAATGGTTACATTTGTTTATTATCATCCTAAATAAAAACAAAAGTTTATTATTTACTTTATGTAGAACTTTTTTCCACTCATTTTTCATTATATTTTTTTTATACTACATTATGTTCTATTACATAATCAATTATGATCACCATAAATGAAAAAAATGATATTTCGTGTTAGTGTATTTGGTTTCTATTGTTAGGTACTACATTTAGATATTGCAGATGATTTTGAAAATTAATTTTTGACATCTGGTAAAAATGGCCCCTATATGTATATTTAAATGGATGTTTTTCACATAGATTATTTCATAATAGACGTGAAAGGTCAGTTATTTCATTACAGACATAAACGGTTGTAAATATTTTATTTTCATGCTGGTTATATAAAAAGTAATTCGAAAACAGAAATTAGGTGTTACTATGTTGGATATATAAAAACCCACATGAAAAAAACATTTACCAAGTTTGTTTGTTTAAACTGATGTGGTAAATATTGTTTTTCATTTTTTGCATTGATTATTAACTAACTATTAAAAAAAATATTTTTCAAAAATAAATTAACTTACATAATCCCCTCCCATCGGTATATAAAATCATAAAAATAATGATAGGTGAAAACAAGAAAAATAGTTGCAGAAAAATAGTATAATTATAAACATTTAAAATTTAAACATTCACATTTACAATGTTTATTAATAATAAAACACCCAATTAGAACTAAGAAATTATTATCCCATTCAATTTTTAAATGCCTTAGATCTTGTCCAGTATAATTATTTTGTTAATTACAAAGTTACATATTCAATAGAAATATTTTGACATGTATTTTTAAAAAAATGAATTAAAAATTAAAGGAAAGGTTTATAACAAAATCCATCATTATGTAACATTGTAACATTCCTAGGAGACAAATTTTCAAAAGTTAATCTTATTAAATAGTTTCAAATATCCTTTAATCCTTCTTATTTATGAATATACTATTTAAAAAAATCAATTCAAAATATCATTTTTACTACTAATAGCCAAAATTTAGTAATTGTAAATGAATGGTCACAATTTCCTTTATATATAAGATCTTTGCGCTCTTCATTCTTAATAAATTAATAAATAAATTCCATGACCTATTTAAAAAAATTAAAAACTAAATTTTAAATTAATATATATATGTATTCAAACATACATGTTCAATATTGTCATACATTATTTTTCATACCACACCATGGATAGAACATAATCTGTATTGTATCTTATCACTTGGAAAAATAACAATAATCATCCAATTGAAATTGATATATAATAAAATATAATGTGATTGGTTATTTAATTAAGAGATATATAGAAATTTTTAAGATAAATTTTTCATTCTTCTGATGGTAAGGAAGCACCTAACACTAGATTATTACATTCTTTTCAGGTTATTCAGCAATATAAACCATTCTTTCTATGTCAATCATTATCCTAGCTACTTGTTAAACAAATTGTGGGTCAATAAATTAGTATACTTATATCATTTAATGATTCATATAAATTTAATGAAGTTACAAAATATAAAAAAACTAAGTATATATTTTCAATAAATTAAAATAATTGAAAGGTTCATGTTAATCGACATTCATGAAAAAACATTCATCATGTTGATGGTCAACTTTTCTATTGTTACAAGCTCCATGATATGTTTTTTAAAATCATTTGAGTCATTTCATACCCAAAAATTATAAATTCCATTGGAATTTGATAAACATCCAACAAAAAATTTGAATATTCATAAAATCTATCATGACAAATAGAAGTTTTATTTGAATCCATACCATTTTGTATTTTTTGTTATTTAAAATGTATTTCAATAACATTAATATATTTATATATCAAAACTAGAAAAATATATAAAATATTGAATGGTAAAAAAATATAATAGAAAAATTAAATAAATAATATAATATACACATGCATATATAGAAATTTTCCCAGCAAGTCTAGATGGAAAAAATAAAAAATGGTCAATACATTGTCCAACTGTACTGACATCATAAGTATGAAATGTTATTCTTGGTGATCTCTCAAAAATATCTTATATGGTGAACCTATGATTCTATATCTCTATATTTTTATTTTGAATGGTATCACTAATATTATATATCATCCCATATGCATCAATATGATGTTGGGGATCATTATAACATAACTCACAATCAATGGGAAGTTGTGGATGAGGGGGTCTAGCAGTAGGACAGGTATGAGAAGTGAGGTTTTTTGAGTTGGTGTTGAAGTATGATAAGTAGGGGGAGTGGGATATTAATTTAGTGGTGGCGGGAATTGGATTAACATTATTAAAACCTCATTTCATTTATAAAAACATTGACTATGTCGACGATCTAATCATATCCTCAATTGCCTTATGAATATCATGATCTATAGCTTCCAAAGTTTCTATGTTTTATAAACATCCTCTAATGAATATTCTTCTTAACATTGAAAACATATTTTTCTACACACCATCCATTTATCCTCATAAATAATCCAATTGTTCAAGATTTCCAAATATTGTATGCAAAATATCCTTTCTACATAGCTATGAAGACCCCATATATTAGCTCTTCCTTAAGAGATTCTTTAATTGAATATTTTAAAAAAATTCATTGTGAATAAAAATATATAAATAATTTATTCAAAAAAAATAAATAATTAAAGCAGACATATTATAATCCTCTCAGTTATAAACCTTGACTCTTCCATAAAATAATGTCTTTTTTTGCTCATTCAAGTCCTCTTCTATATTCCAGGTCCAGCTTGGGGTGGGGGGGGGGGGGGGGGGTTCAACCTCTTTAGATCCCAAAGACTCTACTGTTATTTTTTTGAAAACTTGTAACTATTATTTGTTCTTCCAAAACAATACACCATCCCTGAGATAAAGTAGGAGGGTATACATTTTTGGATTGGATATCCTGATGATATATCCCCATTTTTTACAAATTAATAATAAATAAATCATTAATATAACCATTAATGTAATAAAAATATTAAAAATTACATTTCTCTTACCAAAAATAGTTTTTATCATCTAATTTCTATAAATTATTTCCATTTATATTTATCTATAAATGGATATATATCAGATTAATTTTGATGTTGTTTATTCTTAAAATGAAATATGATGTGAGGGTTTATTTAAAATATCCTCATCTAAATCTAGCTAATGATAAATATTTCATCTTCACTAATCCATTATAACATATATTATATGTCATCTAATAATAAAGAGGGAAACCTTTATTAGCATAATCATATCCTTATAAGTAAAATAAGATCAAATAATTTTATAAAAAAACTTGTCTTTTAATTGAGATATTTTCATTCTTACAACATATACCCAATCATAAATCATAATGCTAAAATTTATTTCATCCAACAATAATAATAAATTGATTTTTTTTTAATTTGGACCTCTTGGAGTATTGTTATCATTAATGTCGACTGGTATCCCCTGGCCTTAACTACATGCAACTGATAATTTTGGTAAATGTGTAATGCACATTTACAAACCCTCAAACTCTTTTTTCCCAAGGTGGAACTAGATACCTCTTGTGAAGAAGGAAGACAAGGCTCGTCAATAGAAGTATGTTTGAATTAATCCCTAGAATTACTTGTATGCTCCATCAATGATGAATGTGGTGGATTAGTTTTTTGACTGTTCATTATCCTAAAAATAAAAGTATCAAACAATTAGTACAAAAAATTAAATATCTAAATATTGTATACAAATGTAAATGAAAAATTAAAAACTATTAAAAAAAATTAAAAGAAAATAATTCTTTTTATAAATTTTTGTTACAGATAACTACATTTATAAAAAAAGTATTTAGAAATTAAATTAAATGAATGAATGAAAACAAATCAAAAATAGTTTATGAATAGTAAACATACTCCAGCATATTACAACATTTTTTACAATAAAAATAATTTTTTTGAATATATGAATATTGATGAAACAAAATGTAATATAAAATGAATATATTGTTTCATATTTTTATGATTAATTAACTAAAATTATAAAAACATGAATGGGTGTGGAATATAAATAAAATAATTAGATGAAATCCAAAATTGGTGTGTGAATAGTAAAAATTATCCATCATCTGAAATCCTTTTATAGACAAAAAATAATATTCTTTGAATATAATAATTTATATAATTTTTTAATTTTTTAACTAAAATATTAGGTTTATATTAAATTTTGTTTCCACAAAATCAACAAATACAAAAGTCAGGTCTGGGTAAATATAAAAACCTAAATAAAACTATGAAATATAATTTTTTACTTATTAGTTATCATATTTGTTTTAATAATGAAAATAAAATTAATATTTGTAACATTTTTAGAAATATAAAAAATAAAACTAGAAATAAACATATGTTAGCAGTAATATTAGGAATATAATAAAGGATATTTTTCCCAAATTCCTTCATCATGGTCACTCTATATGGAACAAACCATGTCCGGGACATACCCATCAATATTATCTATTAATATTTCTTTGCATGTCCATATCTTGAGAAAATTAGCATGTTCGTCAGGTTTTTCATCAATAATATACTATTATTTCCTTGTAAGATAATAGATCACTTTATATCGGCTTGATCAAGAATATAGAAAAGTAATTTTTGATGTGTTTCCATGAGAAATTATGCATCTTTGTATTACAATATATTCATATTAACTAGTGTCTTTCCAAATTCATAATGTATGAAACTGTTATTACTAATAACCCATTTATAGTTAAACACTAGAACAAAAAAATTAATGTAATCAACCTCCCTTGTTTCATCAATGACTCCATAATATGAACATGATCCAGAGATTGGGTTTTTGTCCTTGGCACTAGAAATTTGTATTTCTTATGAGAACAATAATGCACTACTATTCTAAACTACCCATTTATTTTCTAGATCATTCATATGAAATATATATCTATTAATGACACACATGGACCATGTTATGAAAGTTAAACATATAATTACCACTAATCATCTCAATTTTTCTGAGACATTTAATATACTAATAACAATATCTTTAAACCGTGGAGTTTTTTATGCACATTTAAAATCCACATATATTTCTTCCTTGGATAACATTTCTTTAACACATTAATATCCAATGTTATATATTGATTAGTGTCATCTATGTTATTCATGTGTATAGAGTCACCTTTTTATCTATTCACCTATCAGGGATTTTACTTTCAATCCATGGATCACATTTCCCCCATAAGTGACTTATTCTTGGAGTGATATTGGAAAATTTATGTGCTCCACTAAAGAAAAGTAGCGTGTACAAAACCCTAAAACCTCATCGAAAATATATTTCTCAAAAATAGTGGCTTCAGGTCTATATGTATTCTTAATATACCCCTTTAACATCATTATATAACATTCAAAAGGATATATCCAATTTGGATATATAATCCTGTAAATAATTACATAAAACACTAAGTGGACCATTAAATGAACCATTGTATAAAAAAATATGGATGAAAATACATTTCCAATTGAATATTTATATATATATAATAGTCCAGTCTCTAAATTTCTCAAAGTATTTAGATCAATCGTGTTATTACAAAATTATTTTAAAAAATAAGACACCTCTATGATTTTCAATCTATCAAGGATGGGAAATATTCCACACAATGAAACTGATAGGATATGTTTCATCATGATGTGAAAATCAAAATATTTCATACCTATCAACTAAAAATCATTCAATGATATTGGTTTTTCTTACATTTGAATAATAACCCTTTGTCACATTAATAAAATGAAGAAATTGACAGAAACTAATTATACCCCACTTGTAAAAGTTATGAAAATATTGTGGTATGTATGTTATCCCTCTATCAGAAGTGTGGGATAACTCTAAAACATATTCCCATTGAGTGTACATCAAATCTTGCATTCATCCCATCTTTAGACTTTTAGTTAATATAAAAAAATGTTTTAATCAAGATATCCTAGGTATTCTTCTCAAACTAAGGGACATTAATGTTATATTGGAACTCATGATATTTCCAATGTGGTAGCTAAAAAACATATTGAATGTTTCTTCTAAATAT
This sequence comes from Viscum album, assembly GCA_963277665.1. Taxonomy (NCBI): domain Eukaryota; kingdom Viridiplantae; phylum Streptophyta; class Magnoliopsida; order Santalales; family Viscaceae; genus Viscum; species Viscum album. Next base: position 1,562,976,207 of record OY728123.1, read on the forward strand.
CTCTATCATTAAAAAAATTCTTTTTCTAAATATCACATTAATATTTTTCACCCTCTCAAAATATTTATTAGTGTAAAATGGTTTTGGAAAAATATCAAATTCTTATGATCCATTGAATTCCTTTTAAAATATTCAATAAGAGTGATCCAAAGACAAAAACCATTGATGAACCATGAATATTTTTTTCTCCCATTTTGATGTTAATAAAATAAAGTTTGTTATTTACAAATAAGTAAATATTTATGTCCCTTAACACTATATCCAAAAACATGAAAAATTCTTCGAAGAAATGTATATTTAATATAATCATTTCCTGTAGTTGAAGATATTAAAATTTATATGATTCATACACCCTAATTATATTATAACATAAATGTTGTATATAATATTTTAATGTTAAAAGTAAAATATATGCATCATTTAAGGGATGATTTGGTCCAGAGATCATTAAACTCAACTTGAAATATTTTCACTTCAAAAACAATTCATGAGTTAAATTATAAATTACTAATAAAACTATCCATGACCTGCGTGTACTACTTGTATTTGATATCGAGTCATTCCATCTATACAAATTCTAGGTCTAATATTTCTTACTTCATGACATAATTTCAGAACGTGTTGGTCAAGTTTTTTTCAATGTGTAAAATCATCTAGAAGATGTAATTTTATAATACATGTCTTCTCATATACATTCTATGTTAACCTTTTTGTATCAATTTATTTGAAAAATAAATGTTTCAAATGTGGAATTATTGGAAGATATAAAAATTATTTATAAAGAGACTCTATAAATTCTAGCCCAACAAGTGATTTTTATTTCAACGTACGATGTGACATCTCACATTCAGGACACCCTAATATAAATTAATATTATTTCTTATATAGCACACATTCCTTCCAGAATATATGTATTTTATTCTACCCTAATCCTATTAGGAATAATATAGTATTCAATTTATAATGTGAATATTTAATATCATTATCTTTAGGAAGTATGACTTCCAAAAATAATAGAAACATTGTAAAACTCTTATCACTCAGTCAATTTTTCTCATTTATGTTTATCAAACTCAACAATTTGATAAAATTGTATATTTTGTACAATAATAATACAATGGTTATTTAGAATCACCATATAGACACTATTTTTTCATTTCTTTCTAAATTTACTCTACTTTAATATCATGAATCATTTATCAGATCATACTTGTCATCCTTCAAATCATTATCATCATCAATAGATCTGAAAATTCTCCCAATTTCACCATGCCAAATCCACGGGCTGTAACTTGGATAAAAACCAAGACAAATTAAATAATTTTTTTCCTCTATTATTTTAAACTTGTAAATATTTAAACATTTCAAGAATGAAAAAAAAACATTTCATTGTTTAGAACATTAAATTTAAAAAATTCCAAAAAAATAATGACACCTTCATCATATTTATCACTTTTTGAAAGTATGTTAACAAAACATAGACTCATTATTATAAATAAAAAATATAAAAAATTTGAAATACCTAGAATTAAGAGATCTGAAAGACACAAGTTCTAAATTTTTTTAATGAAAAAATCAATGATACAAAAGATGTTTGAGAATTACAAGGGAGTTTTAGATATTAGAGTGTATCAACCCTCACATGTCATCATTAACCAATGATGTGTTGTAATTTGGGGTTCTGAATGCCCACACTATGTTCACGTAATGTACCTCCCTCTTCAACAATACATCTTACACCTTATTAGATTCTCTATATGAATATTAAATGAGAATATTATTCTGATTAGAAAGATCCATACAAGTAAACCAATTATGTATGATATTTCATGGAACATCACTGGTTCTCATCTTCAGATCCATGAAATGATTTTTAGACTCTGATTCAATCCAAAAAACATTCCACTTATGATGAAAAACAAAATTAATCACATACTATATTTCCCAATGATCAAACTGGTAGGTTTTTCCTAACCTAATATAATTATTGAAACGTCAGTTAACAAACCCATAGTGGGTTCATAAAATGCCAATACAACCCGAGGGACCTAGAAGGCCCGAGGCCATGCTATCAACATTTTCTTCCATCCACAATCCAATAAGAGGTATCCATCTCATAGAATTCAGAACAGGTGGTGGCCTCGGCTTACCTGCTACTCCCAAAAACCTAAGAATATTAAGGTCACTCATGTAAAATTCAATTTAAAAAAACGATGAAAATTTATTACAAAATTATTCACAAATAAAATCAATACAACATATTTGATAAAAATATATATATCCCATTGGACATAATTAAGAATAATTATTTAATGAAAAAATATTTATGATGTAATTAACCTAAAAACCTAAATATACTCAATCTCCATATTAATTATACATTCAAAATTTTCGTTCTAATGTATACAAAAAATCTACCTTATATATAAATTATTTTAAAAATTAAAATTAATTATAAAAATTTGTTAACAAATAATCATATAAAAAAACTAAAAATAAATATAAGTCAATTAAAAAATACCTCATATTCATGAATAATTAGAATATAAAATAAATATTGTGAAGAGATGAAAGAATATTAGCATCAATAGGGATAATTCAAGTAATCAATATAAAATTAAACTTCTTCTATTTATATATATCTTATTTCATAGAAAGTCGAAAAAATAATCATGAATCGAAAACATATAACATATGTTGGATGAATGAGGAGTTGGAGACAATGGAAATATGGTGAAAATATATGAAAATGGTAATTGATGATACATGTGGTATACTGATAGTGTTAATGCCAAAAGAATGAGATTAGAGACTAATGTAGAAAAAAATATTCCTTATATATATTAATCAATAAATAATAATTATTTATAATAATATTTAATCAAATAATCATATTAAAACATTAAAACAATAATACATCAATTTGAAAATACCAAACATGTGTGAATAATCAGATAAAAAAATATTAATAGTGAAGATATGAAAAAATATTAGCAGCAACGAGGATGATTTATGAAAACAAGATGAAATTGACAGTCATCAATTAAATCATACCTTGTTGAATAGAAATTCAAAAAAATAAACATGAACCATAAATATATACACAATAGGGTATGAATGAGCAGATTATGACAATTCAAATATGGTATAGATAGATTTTAAGTAGTGGTCGATGATATTTGAGGGTGGATAACTGTGGTAATGGAAAATGAATGATACTAGATTCCAATGTAGAATAAAAAACCATTGATGCATATTAATTAGTAAACTAAATTTATTAATAAAATTAGTTCATCAAATAGTCAAATAATAAAACCTCAAAATAATATACACCAATTAAAAAATACCTCACATGCATGAAAAATTGGAAATGAAAATACAAATACTGAAGAGAAAAAAATATATTAGCAATGGAGGGGATGATTCAAGGAAAAAAGTTGAAATGAACTTTCATTAATTAAATCATACCTTGTTGCTTGGAAAAATGAAAAATATAAAGGTGAACAAAAAATATATACCTAATGAAGGAAGAATGAGGATACCACAATAATGGAAAATATGGTGCAGATATATCAAAATAGGAGTTTGGTGATACCTAGGGGTGGATGATGATGGGAATAAAAAATTAATGAGATTAATGTCAGCTATATTAAATAAATTAAGGGTTATGGTTTATGTTTTAGAGAAAAGAGATCGTTATAATGAGAAATAAAGACCCCAAAATAATTCAACCCATTTTTTTATAAATTATTTAATGTTATATGAAACCGGTAATTAATTAATTGATGTGAAAATATATTTTCTTCCATCTATTACACATAACCGATGTTGTAAAATAAATTTCAACATCATTTTTCTTGAAATCAACATGATAAAATAAATTTTCAACGTGTTTTTCTAGATAACTGAGATAGAAAATAAAAACAGTGAAAATTCCATATTGGTTATAGAGTAAATGAGGTTAATTATTTCCTTGTTTGTTCTAAATAGACTATGTTAAAAACACATCAGGATAAAAATATTATGTACTAGTTCACATCAAATGTTTTGATGATATTCATCTCATATGTTCAAGATAACATTGACAGGTTGAATATGGCCAATGAGGTGATTATTTTATCATCTCCAAAATTATAATCATGTAATTACATTAATTTTTATAGATCAATTATAATTCTAAAACAAACCATTAATGATGGTCTTAAAAAATGAACTACATTATAAACATAGAGAAGAAAGTTTATACATAAACAAGAGAAGCATTTCCATTTTTCAATGGCCAAGTTGGATAAAAGGTATATATTTTTTTCATTTAATATTGATAATTATATAAAAATTAAAATATTATTTATGTATATAAAATATATGTATAATCTATTTGATGTATAGATGAAAAATTAAACATAATGCTTCAGAGAGGTGGTAATCCATACATACACATGATTGAAGTTATCAATTTTCAATGAATGTATAGGTACAAAAATAGATGAAATATTAATTTTAAATAATGATAAAAATTTCTATAATATGATATATATGATTTTAATCAAACATTGTAACCTTTTATGATAGGTAGTTATGTAAACTAAAACACATCACTTCCTGGAGATGGTCATCCACATGTACTCACGAATGATAGTATTCTATATTTTATGGACGAGGAGATGAATAAAATTAGGAAAATTACATAAAAAAATTCTTATATATTATATATAAATTATATTATCTTATCCTAGTAGTATAATTTTTTATAGAGGTAGAAGAAGAAATATATCAAGGAATCATGGTTAAAAATTATACCCCTTCTTTAAACAACCTCTATTGGTATATACCAAAAGAATTTGTAGGATGGATTTATAGTCATAGCATGGTCTCTAAAAAAATAAGAGAGAAGTTTGGAAGATACATGGACAGGTAATGGCTAAAATGGAGTTCTCAAAATGTATAAGGAAGAGAGGATAGGAAGTTCCTTTTTATAAGTGAGGAGAGGGTTACTCTTGGAATCTCATAAAATATTAAATTAATATAAATTAATTTTCAAGAAAGAATGAATCTAAATTTATTAAAATCGAATATCAGATGATTATGAGTCAATATCAACCCTTTTAATAATTACCACTGTATCAAAGTATTATACATTAATAGAGTTTAGAAGGTTTCTATAAAATGAAATGTTTCATGTAAATTAACAATGGAATATATTATAAAACATATTAAATTCATGTGTATGAAGATAATTATTTTGGAATTGTAAATCACTTAATACAATTTAATTTATTATAAAAATCATTAATTTAATTTTTTTGAACTATCCAATTAATTTTATTTTAATAACAAAATAATTGTAATGAAATTTGAATATTAAACATTCACACATCCAAAATATTTTTGTGACATATTAAATTCATTACACAGTTTAATTAATCCAAATAGTATTACTTTTACTCTTTTAAAAATAATTTACATGATTATTCTACTACATTTACGAACACTATGTCAGTGTTGTGTAAGAATTAAATGTAAGTATTTCAACAGTAAATTTTTTTATTAAATTAATATGACAAATAAAAGATCATTTTTCCTAAAAATAACAATTTATAACATAATGTAACATCTTTTTATCCCTGTGAAAAAAATTTAGTTGTACTAAAATAATGATAGTGACAATTAGGAATTTTCATTACATTATAAAATCATAAATATTATTATTAGGGAAAATGGGATTAAAATGTAATATAATCAATTTTAGAATATATATATGGTTGAATATACCATGTATTAATAATTAAAGGAATGTTTTTGGATGATTTTGAGATAAAATATCATGGTTTTGACCATGTTTTACAATTTTACCCTTACAAATGTGAAAATTATTTACAACGATTATTATTAATAATTAAAAAAATTAATGAGAAACATATACCAATTTTATAAAACAAAATTCCAAATACAGAATCAATTTTTTTAGATTGATTTTCTATACATTTGAAATTTATATTAAAAAAAATACACACAAAACATAACCAATTTTTTTTTCAAACCAAATGCATTTTTAAGTATAAAATTATTTTTATACCCAATTCCTGTATGAAATTTATTACATAAATAATAATTGAATTATTTTTAATAAAAATGAAATAATTATATTTTAAAACTAATCTATAATATAATATTTTTTAAATTAACTGAAAGAAAATACATTTTTTAATAAAAAATAAGATTTCTCATTATTCATTAAAAAATAAAACGTTTCAAAAAATATAAAAATATCACCAAAAGCGAATTTTAAATTATTAATTCAAAAATTAAGTAAATTTTTCAAAATTAAAATTCTAAAATTTTGCAATTAAATTTTCAAATTAAACATTATAATAAAATGAGTTAAATAAGAATAAATCTATTTACATTTTGATTTAATAGTTACATAATTTTCTTATAATCAATATAACTATGTAAAATTTGAATAATTAATATGAATAAGGAATTATATTTAATATAATATTTACCTAGGTTTTATATAAGTATAACTTATACTATTTAAGGGCACCCCCCTTATTAAAAAAATGTAAATTTTTATTATTGGGGGGTGGGTTGTGATCCTACTCAAGAAAAAAGAAAATATTTTTTTTGTGCGCAACACCCCATTTGATAAAAAATTTCATTAAGTATTTTAATATTGTGGGTAAGAAAAGAATTATAATATGATAAATAAAAAATGTAATATGGGAACTTTTTTCCATGTAAGTATAAAATATGATTGGATTTTATTATAAATAACCCGTTCTCCTCATATATGTTTTACCATTATTCCATTCAATGTCAAATATAAATTTTTTTTCCAACATCATCTAATAAACAACTAGAAAAAAAATTCCATTATGCTAATTTTTCAATTTTTACAAGTCCTAAATAGTAAACTAAATATTTGGATTTCATCTAAGACACAATTTTTTATTTTATTTATTTTTTTATTCATTATAATTTAATTTAATTTAATTATTTTGTTAATGGATTATTTTCAATTTTTATCATATATCAATAGGATCACATAGTTTTAATATTGCATCTTTAACTATTGTTTAGACTCATCGTCAAATTAGAACATTGTCTAGGTCTCATACTCATTCTATTGATTGAGATCCCATTTTAAAAAAAATTACAATAATGAATCTTGGGGTACATGAAAATTAAAATAATAATGAAAATACTATAGTAAATTACATAGTGGTTCTTCTAATAGTGGAACTAGAAACATTAAAATACATGCTAATGGAAACGATAATATAAATCCACATGATATTAGAACAGAAATCTATTTAGGCTGTAATAAATTATGTTATCTTTCTTATGACCCTATATATTAACAACATATGATTGTTGATTATTTAACTAAAAATAAAATCAATATTTTCTTATGAATATCTCGATTTTTCTAATTTAGTTCAATTATAATTTACTCCTCAATTTATACAAATTTCCGGAAATTTTACAAGATTCAAAAATGTTACAAAAAAATAAAATTATATATTAAACATATTTTTAAATAAATAAAAGTAAATATTTGTTAAAATTAATATTTAGGGACTTGTGATCAATATATTTAATATAAATTCATTACTACTAATTTTATTGATAACAAATTCAAATTTAATAAAAATAGTAATTAATTTAATTTTGTTGAACATCCATGAAATGTTCATTCATTAGGTGTTTCCTTATTAAATCATGATTTTTAATGGGGTTTTTACAATAATGTATTTTCACATACTATGTATTGTGAATAATGATATAATAATATTGTGTTATATTCTACATTTCCATTATAATTACCATGTGATGGAAAAGTTTGTCATTTTATTTATTGTACTCTTTTTTTTTATTTTTTTAAAGATAGTTTGTCTACAAATAAATTTTTTATAAATATTATTTTAAATTATATTAATGTTATTAATAATTATTCTAATCATTTACAAGTATGTAACTATATTATTCAACCTGAAAATATAGAGAAATTGAAAATAATTTTTTACAAATAAAATTTCTAGAATTCCTCGTATTTTATGATGAAATTAGTTTTTTTATAAAAATAATAGCTGTAAATTTATTTTGTTAATAAAAAAGATTATGTATTAGAGTCATTATTCCAATTTAAAATGTTTTATTCTTAATATTACATATATATATTTACTAGATTACAAGAATATTTTAATGTATTCACACATATACATATTTCTATATCACAATTAGTTTTACATTCTTTAGGAAAAATAATTTTTTTCTAAAAATAAATACTTTATAAATATTATATTCTAATTGTTACTTCCATTTACAAAACAATTGTAAAATATTTTGTTCCGTTACATTATATATATTGAATAATGTTTTTTTATCTATGGTATGTCGACAATGATCTAAATTTATTTAGAAGTTATTTTTGATGATCAATCACATTTTTATTGTACATTTTATTTTCTATAAAAAATATAAATTCATTAAAAAATTATTAAATGTGTTGTTATCATTAGACAACCCACACAACCGATAAATTATTTTTATGAAAGTGGGAGTATATGAAAAACTATAAAAAAATTAATGACTCTAAATATTAAGGAGTAAATATATCCTAACAATAATGGTTTTATGTAAATAATATTTTTTTCACACATTTTTTTTCATTTTGAGGTAATTTTCTATTTATTTTTTGTCTAAATTTTTTCCTTAGGATTCCTTGAGTTCTTTGAGAAAAATTGAAAAACTGGGTTAATAACAGGTTGGGCATGGTTTGCAAACAATTTGGAAAACTGTGGGGCCTATCCAAGGTAACTGTGTGACCATGTGTTGTTTTTGGACAATGGCTAATCTCACGTTTAGTGTGTGACATGTTAAATGTTTGGGTTAATCATGTATCATGTCCTACATTGATAGTAAGGGTTGCACGGTTACCACATAGTTTAGAAAACCATGCTGGTAAATTGTGTGCCCTGTCGAGGTCATTAAATTTTTTAAACTACTGGATGTATCCATTTGAAATTTAACCCCAAATCGCCCAATTTCTTCCCTAAATGGGATTTATAGCCCTTGACTCCTTAAACCTCCTCCTTACTTCTATGGACCCCTATTTTGGTGGTGGATTTGATGGTTAATCTTCAAGGTAATCCCAATAATTCCCTATTTTCTTGATTTATCCCTCTTTCCTAGGGATTCTCTTCCTATTCTATGGGGTCGTACTTCTCAAATGGGTTGGTTTACATATTTAGAATCAAATATCTATTTTTAGGGTTTGATATTAATTTTTATGATTTTATTTTTCCTTTATAGGGTTTGATTAAGGTGCGGTTGTGGTCTTGTTCACTTCTGGAAATATGATCTTTCCCAACACTTCTATACCAACGGTTTGTAAAAACCGTTGGTATAGCTACCATTTCCCAACGGTTCACCAAAACCGTTGGGAAATCCATAGATTTCCCCACCTTTCCCAACGGTTTGGCAAACCGTTGGGAAAGGGTCACTCTTTCCCAACGGTTTATGCTAAACCGTTGGGAAAGGGTGTCTTTTGAGCCTCTTTCCCAACGGTTCACCAAAACCGTTGGGAAAGAGTGACCTTTCCCAATGGTTCACAAAAACCGTTGAGAAAGAGTGAACTTTCCCAACGGTTCACCAAAACCCTTGGTAAAGAGTGACCTTTCCCAACGGTTCACCAAAACCGTTGGAAAAAACCACCCAAAAAACCAACCTTCGGCCTAAAAAAACTCAACCCACCCCTAACCTATCCCAACGGTTTTCAAAACCGTTGGGATAGGTTCTTTAAATTTTTCCCAGATCTACTCACCGAGAACATTGTATAAATCAAAATTTTAAATAATTATGATAATACATATATATATTTATGAAATTATGTTTACAAAAGTGATGTTAGCTTAGTGGTTAAGTTGTTCGATTATAAATGAGGGGTCCTGGGATCAAATCCCAGCAGATGTTTTATTTTTGGAATTTATATACCAACGGTTCCATTACCGTTGGTATATATTTCATATTACCTATCCCAACGGCTTACATGGCTATGGTTCTCCAAACCGTTGGTATAGGCTATACCGACGGTTTGGAGGCCTATACCAATGGTTCCAAACTATTGGTAAAGGTTATTTTTACAGTAGTGGTTCCATTTTCTATACGTTTCTACACTAGATGTAAGTGTTTCTATGATCAAACATTATTTTATAATTTTTATATTCTTTCATTACTTCATGGTTATTCTCAATGGATTTTTTTAGTGGTTTTAAATTTATTTTTAAAAGTACACAATGTGATCTTGTGATGAAAGATAGTTTTTTAATGAAAATGGGTTATGTTCTAGGTGAATATTGTGTGTGCTATTTTATTTTCCCCCTAAAGGTGTTTAATAGGATTTGTAAGTGGATATAAACAAATTTGGAAATGTTTTTGTGTGATTTTGGATTTCAAATACTTTTTTCTTATGAACAAGGTGATTTATCAAGTGTTTTTATATTGATTAGAATGGGTTTATGTGAATGATGCGATCCTAATGATAATTCTGGAATAAAAATTAAGCCCAAAGGGAAACCTATGTATCTAGGTGGGATGACTTGTACTATTAGTCTAGTTTACTCAAAATAGGATTCTCTCGAATTCATCTAGCGGGATTGATGATTACAACACTAACTAAATTATAATGATGATTGGAGACCACTAGGCCTGTGGGATGTTCTATCCTAGTGGATAATTCTTGATAATATTTTTGGTTGTGGTTTCTATACCATGTTTCATGGAGATACGATGTACCTATTGTCCCATATTAGCTAGTTCCTATAAGGGATTTCTATTATTTAGTGTTCTTTTTTGATATTGTACCTATCATCCTTATATAGTGGACTATTTTTTCTATTTCAAAATCAAATCATATTTTTCATTCAAAAAAATTTCTCAAAAAGGATTCTAGCTTCTCTTTCTATAAAACATTCTTGTTAATTTGTCATATAATGTTTCTAGAATTGAATCTTGTTATTGGGAGTCATCTTACTGGGATTTGGCTCACACACGACATACAACTTTGGGTGTATGCATACTTTTTATGTTTGACTCATGAAAAGGAATGATGTATCATGATGGTGGTTTCTGTTGCTAGTGGTATTTCCCTTGAAGGTGTTGGCGATAGCTGGGGGTGATTCTCATCTAGCTACATGGAGTCTTTTTGGGATTTTTTTGTTGTTCCACTATTTTGGTTGCATGTTTGGTGTTTGGTTAAATTTGTAAACATTGAATCTCAAAATTTTTATTTCATGTTTGGTTATAGTTATTTAGTTTCATATTGTTTATTTTTGGTGGTTATTTATTTTTATAAAAATTGGAGAAATAATTCCAAGGATGTATTATTGATACCCAATGACTTGTTACCAGACAATGGGGATCGAGAATGCTATTCAGTTCGTGCCAAAGACTATGCCATGTGTCAGGTTGGATGAAACAATGACTTGGTTCCTTAAAAAATGGTATTACAATAGATTATGCCTTTTGTGGTTAAGTTATTTGGGATGGATCAGGATATACATGATCTAGGACTATCGGTACTTGATGGATTGGTTGCGAGTAGGGTTCCCTACTAGTACAGCTCATGACGGGACTCCAGCAACCATGGGATTTTGGAATTTTTGTTTGACTTCTCCTTTAGGTGAGACATATAGGCTAAAAACATTATATGGACCTTGGTTGTGGGGATGATTGGTTTTTTTTCTTTGGATTTTGATTCTAATTAGATTGGGTATGACTTTATTTATAGAAGTATTAGAATTTTTTTCTAAAAAAATTTCAGAATTATTGTGTTGATTTCATTCCTTTTTATTGTTGTATCTTTTAGTATGATTCTCTACCATATATTTATATTGAAACAGAAAGAATATTCTAGAGACAGTTATCCCTCATGAATTGATCAGAGACTAGTGGTGATCTGTCTTGGCCTTGGTACAAGGAGGAGGTTCTTTCCATTTTCTAGTTACAGAAGCTGAACCGAGTCCTTGATAGGGAATATCTCATGAGTTTATCAATTACAAGCCTACAAACAACTAGTGAAGTGTTGAACATAGAGATTCATAGGATTTTACTGAGAATATATAGAGGTTGTTTGAGTTTCTTGACACTCCTAAGGCTATTAGAGTGAAATGTGTTTTGTTCTTATTGGAAGGTCTTATTTAGAGTTTTTTAGACTTTGTGGTTCAATATGGGAAGCACGAGAAGATGGTTTGGAAAGTCTTCTATATTTTTTTCAATGGATATCATTTTCAAGTGGTATTGACTTATTCTAGATCATAGGTGATCATGGACCTTACCTAGGCAGACATGACAGTGATAGAGTATTCCAATGGCTTTGTGAAGCTTGTTTGGCACACACTTGAGATCGTCTCCAATGAGAAGATGAAATTTCCAGGTTTCGAGACGGTGTTGTGGACAGATATATATTCCTATGTCTTTTTTTAGGTTTAAAACCTCTGAAGAGGTGGTTTATCATGCATGTATGGTGGATATTGATCAAAAATGATAATTGGGCCTCTATGGATCAATTTCAGTCATGCGCAGTGATAGTTCATCAGAAAAGAGGTGGATGGTGGATGAGTAGTGGAAATGGGGAGTTGGTAGTTCAATCCACCCTTCCCTGCTCTCTTTATTCATGGTTTTGGATACTGGATCAGTCGTATGCCATCAGTGTGGGAAGGAAGTTCATATATGACCTATGTACACATCTCCTCCTGAACCAACCCAATGTAGCAGAGACATGGGACACATGAAATGTTTTTGAAAAGTGACATGCCTATATCTGAGTGGTACAAGATCAGTGGCCTCCAGAGGAATTTCATCCCATTGAGAGTTGTCCTTTATAGTGAATATCAGTTTGGCGATGGTGTAGACGAACTATATCCTCTTCTGATCAGAGTTAGTTTGTTGCAGAATAGTAGTCTAGTGATCATCCCTAGGACGAGGATGGGATGAAGCATCTTTAAGATATTGTCCAGGCACCAACATGATAAAATATAATATATGTGATAGTTATAGGTCCCGTTCTTATTGAATCAACCTTATCTATTGATGTTTTTTATATTTTTTCTTCAGTTTCTTTTGTTTCTTCCCACCGTGTTGATGTGTTAAGATTACCAACTCATGAAATTTTGTATGTAATGTAATTTGTAACACTTCTAGGTAAGAGGCAAGATCATAGTTTCATGTTCCCATCTTGTGCACTCACCATGTTAGGGGTCATGTCATAATGGGATTTTATAATCTTGGAAATATGTCTCTTTGATGTAATAATCATTATGGAATGGATGATGCACTTTCAGAAACCCATTGATTGTTATTGGTAGCGAGGGAGTTTTGTGGAATATGATTGTAGTACCCAGATTATTCATAGTGAATGGGATAATCTATCAAGTCGTGTTAGACATCCACTTCAAGAAATGGGGAATCCTATTTTTTAGTTATTTTCACTCACATTATAAGATGATGCTGGTGATTCTGAAGTTATATTACCTTATATGGTTGATGAATTCTTAAATTCATTTCCATATGACTTTACATGTTTTCCTCTAGAGTGGGATTTTGAGTTTTTCATCGATATGGAATCGATAAAATTGTCGCTATATCTTCCCTTGTACCATATGGCCCCCGCCGAGTTGAGGGATTTCAAGGTAATGCTAGAGGATTTAGAATCCAAAGGATTTTTTCACCATATAAACTCACCTTGAGCCACAATAGTTCTATTTTTTATGAATTATGAGGGATCTATCTAGTTTTGTATATATTACTAGAAGTTGAATAAGGTGACCATTATGAAAAAGTACCATTTACCTATCTTGATGACCTTTTTGAGAAACTTAATGGGAAAGGTTGGTTTTCCAAAATTGACTTGCATTCTGGTTATCCCCATGTCTCTATTGGAGAGGTGGATGTCCTAAAAATAGCATCCCAAAGCAAGCACTAACATTTTGAGTATTTTTCTAGGCCTTTAGGGTTGACAAATGATCTAGTGGATTTCATGGTTGTTATAAACATGGTGTTACACCAGTTACTCAATTCCTTTTTAGTAGTGCTCATGGATGACATCCTAGTCTATTTTGAGACTGAGTAGAAGCATGAGATTCATTTGAGAATTGTGTTAGGGAACCTTCAGGATCATTGTCTATATGGAAAGTTCTCTATGTGTGCCTTTTGGGTCTGGGAATGGAGGTTTCTGGGCCATGTGATCTTAGAACAACGGGTTTCACTTGACCCCAAGAAGATTAGTGTAGTTATGTTATGAGAGCAGCTGATGAAGATGTTTGAGATCATAAGATTTCTTGTAATACCAGGGTATTATAGGAAATTCATTCTTGACTTCTCTCATATTCTTATATCTATGACACCACTCACTCAGAATGTGGTGAATTTTGAATGTATCCTAGAATAGAAATCATTCTTTGAGGAGTTTAAGCGGCGGTTGAGCACCACCCCTATTTGGATATTTCTAGAATCTCGAAAGGGGTATGTAGCTTATTATGATTCCCAAAGTATGGGACATTGTTGTGTTCATATAAAGAATGACCATGTCGTAGTGGACATGTCTTGAAATCTCTGACCTAAAAACAAAAAGAATTACCAGAACCATGACTTGGAGTTAGAAGCGGTGATGTATGAATTCTTGACAAGGCACCATTATTTTTACGGGGATAAGATTTTACTGTACACTGATCATAAGATCTTGTCCTATATTTTACCCAAAAAGGATCTAAATCTAAGGCATCATCGTTGGGTTGATTACCTTTAGGGGTTTGATTTTGATATAGTCTATACCCTATTAAAATGTTACATTATAGGGTTTTCGTTGAGAAGAAAATTTCATGTTTGGGCATTGAAAGATTCCAATGATTAGTGGACTTT